>CM053582.1:405324533-405440722 GCA_028627135.1 Pseudochirops cupreus | reverse complement strand
AATAGACTGGGGGAGGGGGGAAATACTGGGATGGCTGTTTTGGGGTGGTGGGCGTGGGAAAGACGGGGAGAAAATATGTAACTCAAAAAAATTTAATAAAGAATCTCATATTAAAAAAAAAAGAAAAAAAAAGACTCAAATATGCAAGTTTTTTGCAACTTCTGGCTTCGTTTTATCTAGCAACATTTGAAGTATGTGTTACATGATAACAAAATCAATTATTTTGCATTCCACAGAACAGAACTTTTACTACGTCTATTCTGTTAATGTACCTTTTTAGCAGAGTATGTTTACGTTTTTCTAATGGTTAAATGGTTTTTATAAGTTGCTTTTATATTCTCTAGTACTCATTTTGTTCTGTTCATATGAAAGAAAAGAATCAAGAGGTAATGGAAGAAACCCTGAGGAGTGAACTAAGTCCTTTCTCTGCTACCAGCTCCCTCTGTCATATTAGGAAAGTCATTTCACATTTCTAGGCCTTGTGGGCCTCCTTGTCCTCATTTGTAAAATGGGAGGATTAAGTTAGATAATTTTGAGATTTATTTTAGCTCTAACATTCTATCAGTCATCAAAACAGTGGTTAACAAAAATATGTGATTTCTAAAGAAATAGGCCAACCTCTCATAAAAAGTACAACTCAAGTAATAAAAAGAAAAGGTACATGTGTGTTGTGTGTGTGTGAAATAGATATTCATGAAAGTTGTCAATTAATAACTTAATACCTAGTACTCAAGGATCTGTGAATTCATCAATACAGATATTTCCTCTAATGATACAAATTATAAGACATTTCTGACTGTCCATTCTTTGTGA
This sequence comes from Pseudochirops cupreus, assembly GCA_028627135.1. Lineage (NCBI taxonomy): Eukaryota > Metazoa > Chordata > Mammalia > Diprotodontia > Pseudocheiridae > Pseudochirops > Pseudochirops cupreus. Next base: position 405,439,909 of record CM053582.1, on the reverse strand, counting down.
TTGTGTGTCCATATCCTACCATAAGTATGACATAGAATTCCAATATTCTGGAGGCCTTTGTCACTTTCCCCTGACAGCTTAAGGATACCATTGGAGAATTCTCACTGTTTACCCATACCTTGCCCTCACCATGTAATCACAACCATTTTCTCTTCCATTCATACATTTTCCTGATTATGTCTTTTACTCTTTTTCCAAGTTCTTCTTTGGTTACATATTGCAGCCAGCTCATACCCGCCATAGAAAAGAACCTTTTAGAGGTGGCATTTTGCTGTACCTGTATCAAACCTTTTTCTAATTAGTAAACCATAAGCATGATGGGGTTATGTGTTCTACACATCTGAAAGTCAGTCACAGAATTATAAAGACATGGTCCATTGTTAAATAATTCTTGAGAATGAATTCATTTTATTTCCTAAAATATCCTTATTGAGGGTGCCTTCAGTTTATGTGGAGATGAATCTTATAAAATTTTTGTATAGATGGGAAAGTAGGCTTGTAGATCTGTGGTTTGTTGATGTTTGTTCAGTCACTTTCATTTGATAGTAATAAGCATCAAGATTTTTTCCCCCACATCTTTGATACCATCACTTAAATATACCTTGTGAATTGATTTCTCCATACCTTATAATCTGCTTGACTCTTGCAAGTAACTGGTTCTTCTGTGTATACTTAGTCTATTTCAGATGTATTTTCCATCTTTGTTCTCTTTAGTTCCATTCTTGTCTTCCCTATAAGCACATCTGGGCTTGTGATGCTAATGACTAAGTCTGGTTGTTATAAAAACCTTTGCAGATTTTTTTTCCATTTTTTTCTTCTACTTGTTTTCCTTCTTCCATTTCAGCCTTATTAAACATGATTGGGATGACTTTTCAACTGTTTCTTTCTGCTCTATGATGTGAAACTGCTCATAATCATCCATAATCCTTTTTGATAAGATTTTACAAATGAATTTATGTTTTAAATTGGAATTGCCTTTGGTTGCACTGTTTCTCCCTTTCTCTCTCATTCATTCGCATTTGCACTCTCTCTCTCTCTCTCTCTCTCTCTCTCTCTCTCTCTCTCTCTCTCTCTCTCTCTCGGCACTAAAGTGGGTGAAGTGTTTCCTGACAAAGGGTACTTTCTGGCATCTTTTGGTCTTGTAGCAACTACTTTATATTAGTTAAGCTTCTCTGTAAAATAATGGTCATGATCATCCACATCAGTGGATTCAGTGGTAATTTCTGTTACCTACTGTTATTGCCTACTTTTCATTATAACTTATTTAAATAGTTCAGGATTGAGTGTTTCAGTTGTATACACCATCTGTCTTTTTTCTACTTACTTTTACTAATTCTCTTTGTTCAGTGTTCTGGCTGTATAGACAGCAGAGATAAAGCTCACATCAGTAATAAGCCTTTTCTTGTTCATTAAATTATAATCCTTTTTTTTTTGCACTTTTATTTAGTGTTCTTCTTTTAGTGCCTGCCAATTCTTTTCTTGAAAAAAATGTTCATGATGTAAAGATGTGAGACTTCTTTGTAGTCTTCAAGCTTTCAGTAATATTCATTTCCTTCTTCCTGAACTATGTTTCCTGATCTACTTCTCACATCTTCACTATCAACACTTTTACATTGAAGTCATTGAGTATCAAAACATATATTTTGTAGAGGCTTAACTACTTTATAGAATTCTTTTTTTAAACTTCTTTTTCCTCTCTAGCCATTGTTGCTGCATGGTGTTTTTTGTTTTGTGTTTTGCTAATATTTGTCATGAGGACTGCAATAGGAGATGACCAAACATCCCGTGAATATTTCTTACTGTCTTTGGAACAATCTCTACCTTGACTCCTTTTTTTGTCTCTTCAAGGAGTACTATCGAGACCAGCTTCCACTGACTGCAACCTGCTTTTTTCAGATTTAGTCTATAGCAAGAAGGTCAAGACTGATATGATTCAGCTCTTCCAGAGTTAGGCCCATTCGTTGGTCTTTGGATAAGGATATCATGCATTATTTTTTGCACCCTTCGTCCCCTTTTCCATTACTCTGCCACTGTGACAAAAAGCAGAAGGGAGCCATGTAGGAGTGGGGGCCATTCTGTATCTTTCCTTTAATTCCTGGTTTGCTGTGGCCAAAGAATTCACTCTCAAGTGAACATCTTCTGGTAATAAACTTCTCTGTACTTAATTAGTCTGGTCCTCAGAAAATAGACTCTATAGGGAAGGCCATACTCAGAGATTTTCAGGCATCATAGAACTTGCCAGAACTTAAGACTTTTCAAGCCCAGGGTCACTCACTCACCAGGACAGGGCATCAGAGTAGAACTTTGTGGAGATTTTAATAACCACTTGAATAATAAGTATTTATTGAACACTTACTATGCCAGACTCTAAGGTAAGCCTAAGAATTCAAAGACTGAAATAAAACAGTTCCCGTCTTCTAGGAACTTATATTCTTTTGTGGGAGAAGACATGTACATATAAATAAACAAGGTAGTTGGAGGTAAGGGGGCACAGAAAGGCACTAGTATCTGGAGAGGATCATGAAAAGCTTTGTGTAGGAATTAGTGCTTGAGCTGAACTTTGAAGGAATCTAGGGACACTTTTAGAAGTGGAAGTAATGGAAGCAGTGTGTGTTCCAGGCGAAAGTGAATAGATGGGATATAGATTGTCATGTATGAGAAATAGTAAGAAGGCCAATTTGTCTGAACCATTGAATATGTAAAAGGTGGGGGTTAACATATAATAAGCCTGGAAAATTAGATTAGAGCCAGATTTAAAGGGACCTAAGTGCTAAGCAGAAGAGTTTATGTTTTGTCCTAAAGACAAAAAGAAGGCAGGAGCTTATAGATAAGGAACTATACCCAAAAAGTCACCAATTGTACATTCCCTTTCACCATTTGATACTACTAATGATTCTACTACCAGCCATAGGCTCCAAAGCAAAGACATATGGAAACAACTCATGTACAAAAATGTTCATAGTGGTTCTTTTTGTTGTAGCAAAGAACTGGAAACAGTTGGTGCCCGTCTTGTGGGGACTGGCTGAACAAATTCTCATATGGGTTTAATGGAGTATTTTCACCCATAAGAAATAACTAATATGAAGACTTCAGAGAAATTTGGAGAAATTTGAATGAACTGAATCAAAGTAAAATTAACAGAACTAGGAGAGTAGGTATCACAATATATACAACAACATAAAAGGGGGCAACTTTGAAAGACTTAAGAATTCTGATCAATGCAAGGACCCATCATGACTTCAGAAAACTGATGATGAAGCATGCCTCATACTGCTTGTAGAGAAGGGGTGAACTAGAGATGTAGAATGAGACATACATTTTCAGAGATGACTAGCATGCTGATGTGGTGTTCTTGATTATACTTATTTGTTCCAGAGAAGGGCTTTTCTTTGAGAAGTGGGAGTGGGTGTGAGATAATGGAAAGTAATAGGGATGCCCCCACCAAAAAAAAAGGAGGGGGAAAGAGTATCTATAAAGCATGAAAACAAAAAGTTCAGAAGGGGACAGAAACAAAAAGGGCAATTTTGTTAATTATCTTATTAAAGTGATGCTTTAAAAAACTCAAACTTTGGTGATTGATTACATTTATAATAAAAACAATTTCTTTTTATTGGTAAATTTTTTCATTTTAAACTTTTAAATACAAAATGAGAAAAGAAAAAAAAATTGCCATGTATGCAAGAGGATTCAGTATGAAACAGTAAATTTCCATTTTAAGAAAACCTATATAATAAACACTACACATTGTTTTCAAAGTTGCCCAGCTTTTTTTTGCTTCCTTGTTGGTTTTCTTTTGTACTTTGCTGTACACTTATTTTTTTCTTCCCTCCCCATACCACCCTAAAGAAGACTATAATTAAGTGTAGGTATATACACATACACACACAGATATCTATAAACATATACATGTATATACATATACACTCATACATATATATGTAAGACTGTCCTATGCTTCTCTCCACCTGTCTGTTTCTTTGAAGGTGGATGGCATCATCCTGTGTAGGTCCAAGTCTTTCCATGTTTTTTTTAATCAACCAGCTAATTGTTTACTATACCACAGCAATATTCCAACCCGATCACATCCTGTCTGAGAGATTGTCTGTGAAAGTTTTCCTCCAGTTTTCTGCTTTCCTTCTATTCTACATATGTTTTATTTGTGCAAGAAATTTTTAATTTAAAATAATTGAAATAATCCTTTTTACACTTCAACAGTGCTCTCCCTTATTATATAGTTTAAGGTCTGATACTGCTGAATCTACTTTCTTTATATCTTTTTCCCTGGTTTCTTTGAAGTTTCTGACTTTTTATTATTCCATGTTAACTTTGTTACTATGTTTTCTAACCCAGTAAAATAATTTTTAGTAATATAATTGGGATGACATTGAATAAATAGATTAGTTAAGTAAAATTGTCATTCAATTTATATTGGGGGCGGCTAGGTGGCGTAGTGAATAGAGCACTGGCCCTGGAGTCAGGAGGACCTGAGTTCAAATGCAGCCTCAGCCACATAATGCTTGCTAGCTTTGTGACCTTGGGCAAGTTACTTAAACCCAATTGCCCTGCCCTTCCCCCTCCAAAAAAGAAAAAAAAAAGATAAAAATTTATATTGGCTTTACATACCCCATGACCAATAAATATTTCTTCAGTAATTTAGATCTGAGTTTATTTGTATAAAAAATGTTTTATGTTTGTGTTCCATATAGTTCCTTTGTCTGTTTTGGCAGTTATATGCTCAGGTATTTTATGCTGTCTAGGTATTTTAAGTGGTCTAAAACAGGGGTGGGAACCTGTGGCCTCAAGGCCTGGTCCCAAAGTACAGCCATTTGAATCCAAACTTCACAGAACAAATTCCCACAGAAAAAAATCCTCTTAATAAAAGGATTTGTTCTGGAGGACCTAGAGGACCATATGTGACCTCAAGGCTGCAGGTTCCTCACCCCTGATCTAAAACAATATTAAATAATATTGCTGATGCATAATGTAGTTTTTCTATTTTTCACTTTTGATTAAATTTGTTTTAACTTTAACTTTGAGATCATGATCATTCTCCCTGCTTTTTTTACATATTAACTCATCCTCCTGCCCATAATATTACCTTTGTTTTTATCTCTCATTATGTTTCCTGAAAGCAACAGATTGTTGAATTAAAATTTTAAATCTGCTATCTATTTCCATTTTATGGGTATATTTGCCCCATTTACGTTCTAAGCTACAGTTGCTTGTTGTGTATTTTCCTCCTTCCTGTTTTTCCTCACTATCTATATTTACCCTATTTCTCCTCATTCTTCTGCTTTACTTCTAACCTGCTACCTTGCCCTTCTATTCCTTAACCTATTTGATTTTTAAAGTCCTTTTTAAGTTCTTCCAAGAACTCTTTTTGTGCTTGGGACCATTTGATGTTTCCTATTGAAATAGGGGAGTGGCTTTTTTAGCTCCATTATCTTCATCTGAATAAGAATCCAGATCTTCTCTATCCCCATAGTAACTATGGTTGGGGTCTTTCTCCTTTGATTACTCATTTTATTGATTGATTGTTCTATTTTGTTGTTAGCAGCTGTTACTGTAATTAAATTCTAGTCCCAATGTACAGGGAATGATGCCCCAAGCCTCAGATCCTTCCTACTGTTATTTTCTGAGGTCTGTCCTGGGGCCCAACCTTGGGCTCTTCTCTCTATTCCTAAGCCACGGCTAGGGCCTCCCAACCGTGCCGACTGGGCAAATGGGTTTTGCTCTCTGTGGTCCTTCAGGTGGCTGCAGAGTACAGCTGTCCTTTCTGCTCTGGAACTGAAACCAGGGATTCTGCTCTCCTGCAAGCACCCACAGCTGGCAGGGTCCCAGGGTCCCCACCCCTTGCTACTGCGCTCACGACGTGTGTGCTAGCTCCTTCTCCCTGCAGCCACAGTCTGGGATGTATCTGGTCAGTACAGCTGTGCTTGGTGTCTCTTGGCAGTTGGAAGGTCCTTCAGTCTCCTCCCACTCAGCTGTCAGACACCCCCACCTCCCCCCTCATCTCCCAACCCTGTCCTTGAGATGAAAGTTTCTAAAGCTGGGGCTGTCTCTTAGCCCAGCTGCCCTCAGGACTTGTTTGTTGATTTTGTGGTGTTTGCACTTCACTCAGGTGAAACCTCTGCCACTGGAGGGCATATCTTTCCTGGGGTCTTCTCAAATTATTTTAGGAAAATAATTGCTTTACTCTGTGTTTATTTCTGCTGCTCTGAGGCCATCTTCTGTTCTTTTTTGTGGAGGGAATTTGGAGAGCCAGAAGTTTTCTGACCTACTCTGCCATCTTCCCAGAATCCTCCCTGAAAAACAATTTCTTTTTAAAAAGAATCTTTGAGACATTGGTTCTTGAACTAAAACTGAGTTTTATAATCTGAATCTTTTTGCCATTTCTAGGTTTTGGCGCCTTTTAACCTAATTTGTCAGTTAAAATGCAATGTCTTGATATTCCTCAACTTTATTTTCTCTTTTTCCTTCTAGGAGGCTGAAGAACCAGTGGTGGAGTGTCAAGAGTGTGAGACTGAAGTCTCTCCATCACAAACTGGTGGCTCCTCAGGAGACCTAGGGGATATCAGCTCCTTTTCCTCTAAGGCATCCAGCCTGAACCGAATGTCAAGTGGAGCAAGCAGTGGCCTCTCAGCTGCACATAGCAGTAGCAGCTCAGGGAAAGGAGCTGGACTTGTAAAAGGGAAAACAAGTGGAACTGAACCTACAGATTTTGCCTTACCCAGCACACGAGGAGGCCCAGGAAAACTGAGGTGCAGATGTTGTATCCAGAGGGAGAATGGGCTTAGGGTAGGGTGAGGAGCCTGAGAAGTAGAAGGATTTATCTTCATATGGAAAGGGGAGTGATAGGAATGGCAGAAAGAGAGTTAGAAAGATTTCTGCCAGTCCTCCTAATCGCCCTACCCCAGATTAATTTAGTTCCCTTGCTCCTTTACGATTTTTAGCTGATCAGTTAAGATACTGCTGGAGGATCAGTGTGAGCCTGTCAGTCTGAAGGTATAGGCCCTCATTCTGCTGGCTAAGTAGCCTCCTTCAGAGAGACCCTGATGGGCTTTTAATGGCAGGTCATGGGAGGTATATGAATAGTAGGAATATGATGGGAGTGGTGGGGGTATGGTATTCCCATGCCTCATTCCCTGATTCTTAGGAACTGCCTTGGAAACCATAGGATCATATAGATGTAGAAGTGGAAGGGATGTTAAAGATTATAGAGTTCAAACCACTCATTTTTCAGATGAGGAAACTGAGGCCTGAGAAATTAGGTTCTTTACCCAAGTTCATACAAATAGTAGCAAAGTGAGAATTCAAACCCAGATTTTCTGATGCCAGATCCAAAGCTTTAACTACTACACCATGCTGCCCCTCTCACCTCTAAAGTCCATTGTTTTAATGAGGAGTAAAATAGAAATTTGGGAAATTTCAGCCACACTGGCTCTTTGCTTTCTGATGCAGAATCTGTAATGGACAGGAAGGCAAGACGGGGGTAGAAGTTGGTTTGCTGAATTTGATGGTTATACTCAGAAAATTTATTAGGAGGCATTTAGCTTCATCATAGAGGAGGAGAAAATTCTTCATATTTTTTTTCCTTTCTATTTTTACTTCCATTTTATGATTGAGATTTGACTGATGTACTAGCTTATTGGCATTAGGAGCTAGTATATGTTGGCCTGGCATGTAGCCTTGCATATGTAGAAAAAAGGACTCGGTGTTTTGAAAAGACTTTGAAAAATAATTCACTAATAGGTGCTCTTTGACTAACCTGCCTTCATTCTACAGTCCCAGAAAAGGGGTCACTCAGATAGGGGCACCTGTGTGTGAGGAGGATGGTGATGCAGGCCTTGGCATCAGACAGGGAGGAAAAACTCCAGTCACACCTCGTGGCAGAGGGCGAAGGGGCCGCCCTCCTTCTCGGACAACTGGAACCAGGTATTTGAGTAGCGTGAGATGTCCTTAATTGGTTATTCGTTCATTAAAATAGGAGGAGAAGAGAGTAGAAAAAAGAGGTCAGTGTATATGGGGTTCCAGGAGAGAAAGGGGGATATATTTTGAATTGCAAGATGATATTGTAACTGAAAGACCAGACTCATGACTGTAGAATCATTGGCTGATCATTTAGCCCATTCTCTAAGGAAGCAGGAAAATTAGAAGTTAATGTGCACGTGTCTTTCATCTCATTCTCACTTCATCATTCTACATTTCCTTTTCAGAGAAACAGCTTTGCCTAGCCCACTTGGTGTTGATGATATCTCGACAAGTGTCTCACCAGATGATAAACCCTTCACTCGCATTGTACCCCGTATGCCAGATGCCAGCAAAAGGGCAGATGGCAGTACTGGAGTTTTACGCCGTAGTGACTCTCCAGAGATTCCTTTGCAGGTTGTTGCTGGCCCATCTGATGGCCTAGACTCCTCTTCTCCAGGAAACAGCTTTGTAGGGCTCCGAGTTGTAGCCAAGTGGTCCTCTAATGGCTATTTTTACTCTGGGAAAATAACACGAGATGTTGGAGCTGGGAAGTATAAGCTACTTTTTGATGATGGGTACGAATGTGATGTGTTGGGCAAAGACATTCTGTTGTGTGACCCTATCCCGCTGGAGACAGAAGTGACAGCCCTTTCGGAGGATGAGTATTTCAGTGCAGGTAATGAAAGGAGCAAGGTCTTTAGCAGCTCAGTGTGTCCCTGGATACATGAGGTGCTTTCATTACTGAAAAGTCACTCCAACCTGACTGCTCATTAAGTTGAGGTCAGAAATCCTAGTCACCCGAAACTAGCTGCTCTGATCACTTCCTTTTTGATTTACTATCTGTTTTGATGAAACCAGATAGATGATTGCAACTGAAACAAATCAGATAACTATACTTAGGAAAAAGTTGTACTTCTCCCTGTGTGTTTTCACGTGTATACAAAAGTGCATATACCCAGGTTTATCTGGTTTGAGGAACTGGCTTTCTGTCCTTACTCCCTCCCCTCTAGGATATAACTTTCTGAGGGGTAGGCAATAGGGATCTTTTCTGCTCTGTGAATTTCATTGTTTCTTCTTTGTAGATTAAATTAGTATTAAGATGTCATTGTTAATTTGTTAACTTAGAAACAGTTTGCCTTTCTCAGAGTTTTTCTTTTCCCTTAGATGATGGGGGAAAATTTATTTTGTTTCTGAAAACCCAGGCAATATTTTATGATTTAGAATCTTTTCTTTTGAGTTTCTGTTGCCTGTTCTTTTCAGTTTGGAGTATGCTTGCTCATCTTATAGTTCTTGATGGCAAGGCAATTTAGAGAGGTGATGTCTGGTAAGAGTTTCATTTTTTAAAAAATTTTGTCCTGTGCTTCAAGGAATTTATGTTTCAAATATATACATACATATATACAGACATACGTGTGTGTGCGTGCGTGCGTGTGTGTGTGTGTGTGTGTGTGTGTGTGTGTATGCCAAATTCTGAATACTTTATTTTAGGTAAGAAAACAGCTCTTGAAGGTACACATTTAGCTCTTTGAACACCAAAGATACAGATGGTTTTGTCTCCAGAATAAATCTTGGAGAAAATAATTTAATTCTATCCCTTTGACCTCTCAAAATTATTTCTGAAAGTCAGTACCAGTGACTTGTTTTTTAATTCTTTTGTTTTTTTCTAAGACTTTGAGGTGTTATGTAGCTCTTACTGTTATTGATTAATTCTTGGCTTTCTTGTGTTTCTTTTGAGTCTTTGGATTTCTCTTGTTGAGTTCTGTAGATTGTTGAGGTTCAGGAAGCATTGTAAAGAAATTTTATGTAAAGAGCAGAACTGAATTCTGCTTTCTCTTTTCTATTCTTGTCTCAAGACTGTGATACAGGATTCTGAAAGTAAGTTCCTCATGTATTAGAGATAGGATTTTTCCAGTTCTGTAATCTAACACAGGCCAATAGAATAGAACAAAATGGGTTCTTTTCATTATAGGTTTGAGGGTAAGGTGGTGTGAAGATTCCTTTTTTTTTAAACCCTCTTCTCCAATTAACTTTTTAATATCACGACAACCCAGAAAGGTTGGCATATACTTATTGCTAAACCAAGGATTGTTATGAGGGTGGATAGTGCTCAGGATTTCACAAAGGTAGGTTGGGATAGAATCAAGATTAAAACCCAAATCTCCTAAATTCTACCCCAATTTCTATTACTGTTGTGTACTACTCACTCTTTATTCTAAGAAGGGTCAGAATTAGAGCAGTGGTGTGGTTTTTTCCCTTTTGTTCTGATTCTTCCTTCATAACATGACTAATATGGAAACGTTTTAACATGATTGTACATGTATAACCTATACCAGACTGCTTGCTGTTTGGGAGAGAGAAAAATTTGGAACTCAAAATCTTACAAAAAGTGAATGTTGAAAACTATCTTTGTGTAATTGGAAAAAAAACCAGTATTAAGAAAAAAAGGGTAAAAAAAGAATTAGAGCAATGGGACTAAGAGTAGAATGAGAGAGGAACAGGCAGGAAGGACATGTTTCTGCTTCATACTAGCTTGTCTTAGTTTCTCCTTTTCTGATTCCGCTCTAGTTTTTTAAGATGCCCACCCACCCCATAGCTGAATGTAAGGTGTATATTTCCCAAAGAAACAAAATCAAAAAAGACTAATGAGTTATAGTTAACTACTGTTTACAGTACATCATAACTTTGAGAGAACTATTAGCACCATCAAAAAGCCAGTAGTGGTGGCTTAGGAAATAACTTTAATAGCTCTCATACCAGAGTCCTCTTTTTGATACACTAGACCTTTCCTTACCCCAGCCCTAATGTAGTTGAATATATTTTGGTTGGTAATGCACTAGTTGTGACAGCTAGTCCTTAGTCATATTCCAGCTTTTAAGTGTTTGAACCATCTGATTTAAGCTCACTGTGCAGAGCACAGAGTGAACATAACTATGTATTGGACTACATGGAATAGCATTACTGGCAACAGCTTTCTTTTATCATTTTTCTTCCCAGGTGTGGTGAAAGGACACAGAAAAGAATCTGGGGAATTATACTACAGTATTGAAAAAGAAGGCCAAAGGAAATGGTACAAGCGAATGGCAGTTATTTTGTCTTTGGAACAAGGGAACAAACTAAGGGAGCAATTTGGGCTTGGTCCATATGAGCCAGTAACACCCCTCACCAAGGCAGCAGACATTAGCTTAGGTAAGATCTGTTTTCTCTGTGCAGCTAATCAATCTCAAGAGGCCTTGTCAAGTCTGTATAAAAGGCAGTTTTTTGGGTCGCTTGAACAAAACTTCATTAACATTGCTGCTGACCAGATGGAGATCAGGAGCCACTGTCTATTCCTGTCTCCCTCCCAAGATCTTTTAGTAAATCTTTCATTAGATCAATTTTTGTTTTTGTTTTGTCTGAGATCAGGACTGCTACTCCTGCTTTTTTTACTTCAGCTGAAGCATACCATGTTCTGCTCCAGCCTTTTACTTTTACTCTGTGTGTATTTCTCTGCTTATTATAAATAACACATTGTAGGATCATGGTTTTTGATCCATTCTGCTACCTCCCTCCATTTTATGGGAGAGTTCATCCCATTGACGTTCACAGTTCTGATTACAAACTGTGTCTTTTCTCTCCATCCTATTTTCCCCCTTGTTTATACTTTTCTCTCTCCTTTCACCGTTTCCTTTCTCACAAGTGTTATGATTCTGACCACCACTCCCTCAGTCTGTCTTCCTTTCTTTCAGCCTCTCTCCCTTTTATTTCCCCTTTCTCCTTCTACTTCCCATAGGGTAAGCTAGATTTTTATAACCATCTGAATGTATATGCTTTTCTCTCTTTGAGCCAGATATGATGAGTGAGGTTCAAACGATGCTTGCCCCCCACCCCTTCTTTCTCACTTCTGCAGTAGGTCTTTCTGCCTCTTCATGTGATATAGTGTACTGTATTGTGCCTCCCCCTTTCCTCTTTTCCCAGTACAATTCTTTTTTTCACCCCTTAATTTTTTTAATCATCACATCAAAGTCAACTTATACCCACACTCTCTATCTATGTATACCCCTTCTTACTACCTTAATAAAGATATAGTTCTTAAGAGTTACAAGTATCATCTTCCCTTTTAGGGATGTAAACAGTTTAACCTTAATGAATAACATCTTTTTTCTATCCTGTTTACCTTTTTATGCTTCCCTTGAGTCTTATATTTGAAGATTGAATTTTCTGTTCAGCCCTAGGTTTTTTCATCAGGAGTGATTGACAGTGCCCTACTTCATTGAATGTCCATCTTTTCCCCTGAAAGATTATGCTCAATTTCTCTGGGTAGTTGATTCTTGGCTGTAATCAAAGCTCCTTTGCCTGTCCTCCAATCTTTTAATGCAGAAGCTGCCAAGTCTTATGTAATCCTGACTGTGGTTTCACGATAGTTAATTTGATTCTTTCTGGCTGCTTGCAGTATTTTCTCCTTCACCTGATAATTCTGCAATTTGGCTACAATATTTCTTGGAGCTTTCATTGGGTCTCTTTCAGAATGTGATTGATGGGTTCTTTCAATGACTGTTTTATCCTCCAAATGTAGGATATCAAAGCAGTTTTTCCTTGATAATTTCTTGAAAGATGATGTCCAGACTTTTTTTTTTTGATCAGGGCTTTCAGGTAGTCTAATAATTCTTAAATTATGTCTTCTGGATTTGTTTTTCAAATCGGTTGCTTTTCTAATGATCTGTTTTACATTTTCTTCTGTTTTCTCATTCTGTTGCTTTTGTTTGACTGATTCTTGATGTCTCATAGAATCAGTTTCCACTTGCCTGTTTTTAATTTTTAAGGAATTATTTTCTTCAGTTAGCCTTTTTGCCTTTTGTACCTTTTTCCATTTGGCCAATTCTACTGTTTAAGGAATTGTTTTCTTCTGTCAATTTTTGTCCTTCCTTTTCCAAACTCTTGATTCCCTCTAGTATACCTTTTGTTTCTTTTTCCGATATTTCTTCTACCGCTCTTATTTGACTTTTAAAATCCTTCTTGAGCTCTTCCAAGAAGGCATTTTGGGCTTGAGACCAATTTATATTCCCCTTTAAGGTTTTGGATGTAGTTATATTGATAATATTGTTTTCTTCTGAGTTTGTGTTTTGATCTTTGCTGTCACCATAGTAACTTTCTATTGTCAGTGTTTGGTTTTGCTTCTTGATCATTTTTTTTTTTTTACCTATTTAGTAGCTTTTAAAGTTGAGCTGTCCTGCTGGAATACAGGAGGCATTGTCCCAAGTTTCTTGTGCTGGGGGCCTGAGGCCTGGTCACTAGCTTTGTGTACTCAGGTGCTGGTGGTTGGAGGCTGGAGGGGTTTGGTAGCTTACTTGGAGCTGAGCTGAGGTCCTAGTGGTGGTATCTTGCATGTGCTGAGGCCAGGTGGAGTTTTTCTGCATTTCCTTGGGCCTACACTGAAGCACATGAAAGTCTGGCCCCTGGAGGATGCTTGCCTCACCTTCTGGTAAATCCTTAGGCTTTTTCTTGCCTCCTCAGCTCAGCAAGAGATTAATCTTCAGCTATGGAAGTGTGAAACAGAAGACAGAATGGTTCTAGAATGTGTTTTATGCTGGAGTGAAAGGTGTGAGGGAAGACTGTGAGAACTAATTACTTTCTGTCTTATTTGGTTACAGATAATCTGGTGGAGGGTAAGCGGAAACGACGAAGTAACCTCAACTCGCCAGGCACCCCCACTACCTCCAGCAGCAGTGCCACTGCCACTCCTCCACGTAAAACTGTTGAAAGTCCTCGAGTCTCTGTGGGACTTCTCTCTGGCAAGAGGAAACTGATATGCTCTGAAGAAGATCGATCTCCTGCCAAGCGAGGCCGCAAGTCTACCACAGTAAAACCTGGTAAATCCTCTTCCTTCAGATTCTTCCAGATACCTTCATGAAATGCAAAGGGTAGGATTCTTGGCAAAAGGTAATGAAAGTATTGTAAAAAAAAGTAGTGTTAATTATGTGACCTTCTGGCCTACTGATATGTGCTGCACACATTTTCAGCTACATAGGGCATAAAATACTTTCATATAGCCTTCTATTTCAGGGCACTCCAGCTCATTGAGGAGTTAATCACTCCCCTTCTACCTTTCCACCACAGTATTCTTGAGAGTAAGGTAAAGAGGGAATGGAAATAACATCTAAAATATTTAAATGATGATTTTTGTGATGGGGGTAACGGGGAGGGGGGGGCTGGGAGAGGAATCAGGGCTGACTCTGGTCAAAATTTAGAAGCAAATGCAGTTTGTTGGTGTCGCTTTCCCATAGTATGTGTGCTTTTTTGGTGTTTTGTTTGCACTCAACCTGTGAACTTATTATCTCGTGATGTACATTGACTGTCCAGAACCCCCTTCACTGTGGTACTTCACATGGATTTTACTAACCTGTGTTCCATATTCCCGTGGTTCCTCCAATCTTCACCTCTAATGAATTCTTATGCCTTTGGTGCTGGGGGTTAGGAAAGCAGTTTGATTAAAGTACAGTATTAAATTTTATTAAAATGGTAGCTGTTTTTGTGTTCCGACTTGTTTGTTGCATCTTTATCATCTGGGTGTCAAAATGTCCCTAGAAGCAAGCTTCTTTCTAGCTCCTTATTTTATCTGGGGAAAAAGTTACCTGTCATCTTAGTCTTCATATGAGCCTTACAGTCAATTTTCCTGACACGAATACCCATTTTCTTTTATTCCTGGAAACAGAGGGGATCAGACACATCTGGATGTGTCATAAGCTCTCAGCTAACAAGTTCACTCACTTCCCAGGTGCTGGAAACAGTAGTGGAACAGCCACTGAAAGTTGGACCCAGCAGAGTGGCGTTCTGTAGTAGGAAAGAAGACGTTGGCAGACACTACCCAGGGGGAGTTCTGCTGGCCACGAGTCTTCTCCTGGCTAGTCCAGTAAACTTTTGGTTTGACTGTGTAAAAATTTTAGTTATTTTTGTATGCTGAAAGACTTTTCATTGTCTGCATATCATTGTGTCATTGATTTTATTAAGATTTTTATTTAAGTTAAAAATAAAATTTTTGCGTATGTTTAGTCTACATAGTTACTTTTGTTTTTGTTTTTTGCTCATGTAATATGGTTGTCTGCTCAGAACTAAACAAAATAGAGTGGAATGTTGTATACTACTTCATACTCAGGCAGGTAGGACATATTCAATTTAATGAACATTTATAAGTGCCTACAATGTGTAGAACACAACATTCTTAGGTTCCTTGGCTTTAGTACAAAGTCAGAATTCTCTGTAATAATGTTGTTTTTGTTCTTAACCCAGGTACCGTGGGAGTAGGAGAGTTTATGAGTCCATGCGAGGGTGGAGACAATGCTGGAGAGCCATTAGCTTTGGAAGACCAGAGGGGACCGTTGCCCCACAACAAGACCTTGTTTCTGGGCTATGCTTTTCTTCTTACCATGGCCACAGCCAATGATAAACTAGCCAGCCGCTCTAAATTGCCAGATGGTCCTACTGGGAGCAGTGAGGAGGAGGAGGGTGAGATCACTGTCCTCATTTCCCATGGAAATTTGTGGGTTTCTGACATAGCTTCCCAGTTCCCTCATAATTTATTCTAACTGCTCTGCCTCTTTATTAAGCCTGTGATTGGTCCCCATTGTCATGTATAGAGGCTCCAAAGCAAGTAGGAATTGACCCTGAATTGAGGAATGGAGAAAATCAAATATTTCTCCTTCTAAATAGTTTGACATCTTTCTTATCCAAAGTTTCAAGGAAAAGACCATAGCAAAACTGGTGGAAGGGTATAAAGGTGAGCTTTCAGGGGACTTCAGAAGGGTGGATATGTGGTGGTAGCAGGTCTTCTGTTGAATATTTTCAATAAGAAATTTCTAGATATTTTTCATCCATTTGACCACAAACTAAATGTACAGTTATGTTAATAACTTCATGGGGAGTTATGAGAAAGATTTGTTCCATGCCTTCAGAAAGTCTTGAGTCTTAAGACTCTTAAGAGGGAAAGAAGGAAAGTATGAATTTAAATATGAATAGCTGACACAAATACATCAATCTGTCCTTTATAAAAGGTACAAACTTTTGTCTAATGTGATATTTGAACACTAGCTACAGATTTCTGGCTGATGTTCACTGTTGGAAGAGTAAACTGTATCTGGCAATAGTATTATGAAAGTAGCACCATTAATGATCAACAGTTATATTAGCATTTCAGGGATATATCTCTAAACCCAGTTAATGAATAAACTACTTATTTTTCTGAATATTTAACATTAGCCAAAGTTCCCTATACAATGTTAAGCCAAATTTTGGACTTTCTGATAAGTGCCAGATATTCAGAGAAATGGGAGAAATGTTAAAGGAGGGCATCATTTGCAGGCGACATCTTGGACGGCTACAGGGAATCACTTTAGCAGAAAAGACATGCAATTGTGCTTCCTTTTTTTGTACGAGTGGTATGTTTTATAACTTGGACAATGAATAGGGACATGTAAGGGACAGGAAGTAAATGAGTTTTTCCCCACTAAAGAGAATTGAGGTGTAATAGAAGAGGATGTCATTTGAGTCCAGAAATGTATAGTTTGTTAACAGGCTTTTTTAGGTTGATTATATATTTGAATTTGATTTTGTAGGTAATTTGTGTTCTGAAAAGGGGACATTGACATTTTGGGGCCCCATTTTTCTTTACCTTCCTAATATTGCCAGATCTTGCTCTCATTCATATTCTTTCTCCTTTCTTGCTTCTCTTTCTCCCAGCCTTCTACTTCTCACCCTTAAGGAATTTTGATGATAAAAGTCCCCATTTCATCATCCTCATTTTCATGCACTATAATCATGTAACAGCATTGATTCCCAAGTAATTGGACTCTGAGAAGGGAAGGGACATGAGGTCATCCTGGGGATTTATATGGGGTTATGTTTCCAAGTAGTTGGTTCTAGGACTGTTAAGAATCCATTCAGCTTTTGGTTCCACCCCATTAGGTAGGGAAAATTATATCTCCAGATATAGACACTGAATCCATAGTAACTGGGACAAATTAGAGAATATGTAAGATAATACAGTTAGAGGTTAAAACCTAAATAGGCACAAAACTAGGTAAGACTATAATAGAAAAAGCAATTGAAATGAAATTACTAATGCGCTACAAGATGAATATGGATTATTGTCATGGAATATTAAGTCAGCATGATGATACTGTATTGACAGATGAAAGTAATCCTTTTTTTCTCAATAGTGTGGGGTCTGACCTTTATAGATGTTCAGTTTTGATGTTTATTTTAAGAGAAATATAGAATAATTAAAAAGAGAAATAATTAGTAAAATAGCTTATAGGATCTTTGTGAAAAGTATAAATAGGTTGAGGTATTAGATGTAAATACTGGCTCAGGAGTTCTTTAAGTGTATAAGGTAGTACAGGAAGCAAGGGCCTGCATCTCTTATTTTCTGCTGAAGTGCTGTTTTATATTTAACATAGAATAGTAGAAAGAATACTATACCCAGCTATAGGATACCTACATTCAATTTTTAGCTCTCCTACTTAATAGCTGTGTGACCTTAGGCAAGTATCTTAACATTTGTGCCTTTGTTTCTTCTCTAAGATGAAGATAAGACTTCACTGTGTACCTTACAATGGTTGTTGTGAGAAAGGTGCTTTATAAACTTAAAAGCATTTTATATAAATATGAGCTAATATTATAGGATAAGGGGATTATTTCTGGAAATTTTTGATGGGGTGGGTGGAGGGTTAAAATAGAAAATCATGCACTGGATTGGGTTTTTTTTTTACATTAAAACTTCAATTAATCAGAATCCAGTTGGCCAGAAGCCTTAACCGGAATTTTCTCTCTCATTTGTCATCTTTGTAGTCCATTTACATCAGAGAGGAGTAAATGACCCAAAAGAAAAAAACCTCTGATTAAGGATTTGTTTAAAAACAACAACAAAAAAGTTTTCAGAATATAACCTGGTATTAGTGACTGTCATCTACTATAGCAACTTCAAGATAATATAATAATTAATATTCAGGTTTCATCTTAATATAATACCTGATTTATCAAATAAGTTATATTTTATTATCCTCTATTAAGACAGAAAAGTTGGCCAATAATATATTTTAGAAAGATTTTTCAACAACAAAAATTGAAAGAAAACAATTTTTCTGGATATTCCACAGAAACCAGAAAATTAAAACTGGAATATCTGGCCTCCCCCCCCCCCCGCCCCAACACTCCTATACCCCCCATCCACTGCTCCCCCACATTTTGGTATATTGAAGTTTTAGTGTTTATGGGGAAAAGAATGTGAATGAGGGGAAAATTGAAGGTTTATATAAAGAGAGTGCTGATCAGCTATTCTTCATCTCCACAGAGGACAGAACTAGAGGAAATGGGCTTAGTTTGCAGCAGGAGAGATTTAGGTTAGACATAAGGAAGAACTTCCTGACGGTAAGGGTTATTAAACATTGGAACAGACTACCCTGGGAAGTTGTGGGATTTCAATCCCTATAAGCAGCCATCCGTGGTTTAGATGCAGGCCTGACTGGGAGGATTCTTGATATTCCTTCCACCTTTATTGTCCTGTCTCCATTCCTCAACTATCCCACCACCCTTTCTTCTGGCAGCGTGGGGAGGCCCTTGAACTGGCTTTGGAGACAGCTGGGGAGTGGGAGAATGGGTAGAAGGAAGCCAAGCATAAAATAGGAGAAAACAAATAAGTTTCTGGCAATAACTGGATTTTACTGGTTCTTCTTATTTGATATAGAATTTTTGGAAACTCCCCCTTATAACAAGCAGTATACAGAGTCCCAGCTCCGAGCAGGAGCTGGCTACATTCTTGAAGACTTCAATGAAGCCCAGGTGAGCATTTCCTCCTATGTAGCTTCCTAGAATGGTAGCTAAGTCCTGGGGAACTGAGAAGTTGGTATATGTCAGATGCTGTGAAAAATAATTTTGGGGGTGAGTAGGGACAAAAGTTTAGGCTTAGTATAGGGAGAATGTTATTGCTGGGAACAGAATATATGGGGATTTGAATTTGAAAGAAATTTCCACTTCATATTTCTCATTTTGAGCCTGTAGACTAGTGTTATTTGGGAATTTCTGCTGGGGCATTAGGGCATCCTGGAGGTTTGGTGAGTTTGCTTAAGGGGAATATGAAGCTTTTTTGGCAACTGGGTGGGCTAAGACATTTGTTTCTGTTTGGAAGGCTTCATCTTAGCTCCCTTCTCAGTTTTTTGGGACTACCTCTTAGGAAACATTTTAGAACAAAATCATTGAGGATAGGCTGAATTCCTTCCTTCCCAGTGTAATGTGGCCTATCAGTGTCTTCTGATTGCGGATCAGCACTGTCGGACCCGGAAGTACTTCTTGTGCCTTGCCAGTGGGATCCCTTGTGTGTCTCACGTCTGGGTCCATGATAGCTGCCATGCTAACCAGCTCCAGAACTATCGAAATTACTTGCTGCCAGCTGGGTACAGTCTCCAGGAACAGAGGATACTAGAATGGTAAGGAGTCTGGAATTCATTTTGAATTCAGTATGATAACATTATAGCAAATTTGCAAGTGAGAACCTAGACAAGGCAGTGCTATGTGTAATGATAAGCCTTGGGTGGGAAATGGCTCAGTGAGCTTTTATTAAGTGCCTGTTATGGGCCCGGCATTGTGCTAAGCACTGGGAATACAAAAGACAGTTCCAGCCCTCAAGGAGCTCACAGTCTAATGGGAGAGATGAGCGGCAAACAGTTTTATATACAGATAAGTTGAATACAGAATAAATAGGACATAATTAAAAGAAGGAAGGCACTAAGACATTAAGGCATTAAGAGGGATTGGGAAAGGCTTTCTGTAATTGATATTTTAAAAGCAGAAGATTTTATATTTGATCCTGGAGGCAAGAGGGAGCCATTGGAGTTTATTGAGTAGTAGGAATTTGAGTAGTGAAGGTTGATGTGGTCATACCTGCACTTCAATAAAATTACTTTGGTGACTGGATGGTAGATGGGAGCAGGAAGAGACTAGAAGCAGATGGGCCTGTACCAGGGGGTGGCCATGTCTGAGGAGAGAAGGGGACAACAACATCTCTCAAATATGAGAGATGGTGCAAAGGTGAAATCAACGGGCCTTGGCAACAGATTGGATATAGGGGATGAGAGATGGTAAGGATTCTAGGATGACTCCTAGGTTGTAAGCCTGAAGGACTAAGAGGATGGTGTTACCTTTGACAGAAATAGGAGCTGGGGTGGGGGAAAAGGATGAGTGATTTTAGATATGTTTAGTTTGAGGTGTCTGAAAAGCAGTTGGAAATGAGAGATTGAAGGTAAGAAGTTGGGGCAGGAGAGGTCAGTTTGAAAATCAGCATCGAGAAGAGAATTAAATTTCATGGGCACTCTGAGATTACCAAGTGAGGCAGGATAGAGGGAGAAAAGAGCAGGGCTCAGGACACAACCTTGTGGGACGTCTGTCATGAGAGGGCATGACCTAGGTAAGGATTCAGCCAAGCACACAGACTTGTCTGATACACAGGAGAACCAGGAGAGAAGGAAAGTATCAAGGAGAGAGTGATCAGCAGTATCAGAGGGTATAGTCTGTGTAGTCCAAGAGAATGAGGAATGAGAAAAGCCCATTGGCTTTGGCAGTTAGGAGATCATTGGTGCCTTTGGAGAGAGCAGTTTCAATGGAATGATGAAATTGGAAACCAGATTGCAAGGCATTCAGAAGAGAGTGAGAGGAGAGAAAGGTACCCATTGTTAGATGGCCTTTTCTAGTTTAGTCTTATAAGGTAGAAGAAATACAGGATGATTTAAGGGATGGAAAGATCAAATGCAGTTTTTTCAGGATGGAGGAGACATGATGGGCATATTTGTTGGCAGTAGGAAAGAAGCCAGGAGACAAGGAAAGATCAAAAATAAATTATAAAGAGAGGATTCTGGGAAGATGGTGGAGTAGCTCAGAAGCCTTTCAGCTCCCCAAATTTCCTCCACAAAAAGAAAAAGATAACATTGCCTCAAAGCAACAGAAATAAGCATGGAGTAAATCATTTGTCATCTTAACACAATTTGAGAAGACCCCAGGAAGGATATGCCCTCCAGGGGCAGAATTTCCACGAGTGAAGTACAAACACCACAAAATCAACAAACAAGTCCTGAGGGCAGCTGGGCTGAGAGACAGCCCCAGCTTTAGAAACTTTCATCCAAGGACAGTGTTGGGAGATGAGGTGGGAGGTGGGGGTGTCTGACAGCTGAGTGGGAGAAGACTGAAGGACCTTCCAACTGCCAAGGGACACCAAGCACAGCTGTACTGACCAGATGCATCCCAGACTGTGGCTGCAGGGAGAAGGAGCTAGCACACACCTCGTGAGTGCAGTAGCAAGGGGTGGGGACCCTGGGACCCTGTCAGCTGTGGGGACTTGCAGAAGAGTAGAGTCCCTGGTTTCAGTTCCAGAGCAGAAAGGACAGCTGTAGTCTGCAGCCACCTGAGGGACCACAGAGAGCAAAACCATTTGCCAGGTCAGCATGGCTGGGAGGCCCTAGCTGTGGCTTAGGAATGGAGGGAAGAGCCCAAGGTTGGGCCTCAGGACAGACCTCAGAAAATAACGGTAGGAAGGATCTGAGGCTTGGGACTAGAACTTAATTACAGTAACAGCTGCTAACAACAAAATAAAACAATCAGTCAATAAAATGAGTAAGCAAAGGAGAAAGAGATAGAGAAGATCTGGGTTCTTATTCAGAGGAAGATAACGGAGCTAAAAAAGCCACTCCTCTATTTCAATAAGAAACATCAAATGGTCCCAAGCACAAAAAGAGTTCTTGGAAGAACTTAAAAAAGACTTAAAAAATCAAATAAGAGAGATTGAGGATGAATTAGAGAAAAAAAAATCAAAATCATGCAAAGAAAGCCCACCAACTGGAAGAAGAGAATCAAAAACTTAAGGAAGAAAATAATTGCTTGAAAACTAGAATTGGGCAAAGGGAAACTAATGATGTTCTAGGACACCAAGAAATCATAAAACAAAATCAAAAGAATGAAACAGTGGGGCGGCTGGGTGGCACAGTGAATAGAGCACCAAGCCTGGAGTCAGGAGGACCTGAGTTCAAATGCAGCCTCAGATACTTGACACACACTAGCCATGTGACTTTGGGCAAGTCACTTAACCCTAATTGCCCTCCAAAAAAAAAAAGAATGAAACATAGAAGAGAAAGTGAAATATCTTATCAGAAAAACAACTGATCTGGAGAACAGATCAAGGAGAGAAATATAAGAATAGTCAGACTAGCTGAAAATTATGACAAAAAAAGGAATCTTGACACAGTATTACAAGAAATTGTCAAGGAAAATTACCCTGAAATTCTAGAATAAGAAGGCAAAGTAGAAATGGAAAAAATCTTCTGATCATCCCCTGAAATAGATTTCAGGAGGAAAACTTACAGGAACATCATAACCAAGTTTCAAAAGCTCCCAGGTTAAGGAGAAAATAGTGGAAGCAACAAGAAAAAACAATCTAAATATTATGGAGCTACAATAAGGATAACAAGACCAAACAGTTACTGTGTTGAAGGACTGTAGGTCTTGAAATACTATATTCAGTAGAGCAAAAGAGTTGGGGTAACAACCAAGGGTAACTTAGCCAACCAAGTGACGTATACTCCTGAATGAAAAAAATAGACACTTAATGAAAAACTTTCAGGTTTTTTGTGACAAAAACCCCAGAACTTAAGGGAAAATATAACATATATCATCCAAGAGAAATGTAAGGTAAACATTAAAGACCAATTGTAAGGGACTCAACAAGGTCAAATTGTGAAAATATTAACAGTACTCTTATGGTTGTCATCATTATTTGGGTAGTTTGGAAGAAAGGCTTGAGCTGAGCAGAGTGTGATGAGGGTGATTCTAAAAAATAAAACTCTGTACGGAGAAAAAAAAGGAGTGACTGTCTCATACAAATGAGGCATAAAAGGAAAAACAGATACAGAAGAAGCTAGGGGAGGGGAGGACAGGTAGTGCTGGAACCTTACACTCATCAGGAATGGGTTAGAGAGGGGTATGTATACATGAAAGTCTTCTAAATTAGAAAGAAACAAGAAGGCAAGGGGAGAGGATACAGGAGGGACTTTTAAAGGTTCGGATAGATTAAGGAATAGGAGAGCAAGGTAGGTAAAAGTAAAGCAGAGGAGTGAGGAGAGCTAGATTAAATAGTATGAGAAGGATGGTGAGGATTAAATCTATTTTAACTTTCACTTTGTCTGAGATCATGATTGTTATCCTTGCCTTTTTTTTTTACATACTAACTGCTTCTCCTGTACTCTATTTTATCTTTGTGTTTATCTCTCATTTTTGTTTCCCGAAAGCAACATACTGTTGAATTAAAATTTTTAATTTGCTCTCCATTTCCATTCTATGGGTAAATTCACATTCTAAGCTACAGTTATTTGTTGTGTTGGTCATGAGAAGGGAGAAGAGAGCGCTCATGTGAATGACCTCAATTTCTTCCATATAATATAGGGCAAGGTTCTCATCTGAGAGGTGTTATATTCTTTATCTTCGTTTAGCAGCACGTGTGCAGGAGTAAGGTGGTGGGAAGTGGGAGTGTTCCAAGGCTGAGGCTTGGCAGGATACAATCAATGATATAAGGGGGTTAGGGACTCAAGGAAGAATAGTGTAGAGCTGAACTGGTTCACCACTAGGAACTGAAAGAATTAGTCCTGAAGTTAAAGGTTTTTGAAATGTGTACATA
Organism: Pseudochirops cupreus; assembly: GCA_028627135.1. Taxonomy (NCBI): domain Eukaryota; kingdom Metazoa; phylum Chordata; class Mammalia; order Diprotodontia; family Pseudocheiridae; genus Pseudochirops; species Pseudochirops cupreus. The sequence continues at coordinate 405,416,256 of CM053582.1, read as the reverse complement.
GATTTGTATAATTTAAAGCATTTAAAAATGTTTGATCTGCATTCACTCTTTTCCAGTTTTGATTGTGTTCCCTTTTTCATAGGCACCCCCGTGAGAATCCTTTCCAAAATCTGAAGGTCCTTTTAGTATCTGACCAGCAGCAAAACTTCCTGGAACTCTGGTCTGAGATCCTCATGACTGGGGGAGCAGCCTCAGTGAAGCAGCACCACTCAGTTGCCCAGAACAAAGGTATCTGTTGAAAGGATGTTAGGAAGCCCCTTCTTCCCCAGGGAGTACATTGTTCCCTAGTACCCTTATCTGGCTAGCTTTTATAATTACTGGGCCTTGTGGTCAAAGTTCCTGTCCTGACAGGTTGACCTTGCCCATGTTCCTCTGAGAGAAGACGAGCAACTTCAAGAGGTGAGGTGAGCCATCATAAGACAAGCACAGGGCTTTTTTTAGCTCCTGCTTTGTTTTAGTGATATGTTTGTTAAATAAACCTTTCCCTAGACATGGACATTCTGGGTTCAGGGATACTCACTATGGCATCCTTTTACTAAAAAGTCCTAGTTCAAATAGAGCTTTGATGGATAGAATAGGTCTCTAGTTTGGGCAAAGTGGAATGGGCCGGCTAGAGGGCACATCTTTCCTCATAATAGAGGGCCATGATGTATTCCCTTTAATTTGTTTCCTGTTGATTCTTCCAGATGTTGCTTTGGGGGTATTTGATGTGGTGGTGACAGACCCCTCGTGCCCTTCTTCGGTGCTGAAATGTGCAGAAGCATTACAGCTGCCTGTGGTGTCACAAGAGTGGGTTATCCAGTGCCTCATTGCTGGGGAGAGAGTTGGATTCAAGCAGCATCCAAAATATAAACATGATTATGTCGCTAACTAAAGATGCTCAGCCCCATCAATTTCATTCCCTGCTATTGTGAAGACTGTGTTTTAACCAGGTTTTAAATGTGTCTTGTGTGTAACTGGACTTCATGCATGGATCATTGTATATAGTTTTCTTTGCTGGACTTTTATGATAAAATAAATGTTGAATCTCTTTGGTTGTAGTAACTGATTTCTTTATCCTTTTTTTCCTAAGTTTCTTTTGGAAGGAAGGAATAGGAGGAAAGAACATTGCCTGTATGGCAGAGGTACTTTGACCACTTTTTTTTTTTAGTGTTTTGATAAATGTATTTCAATATAATTGGTTTCCTTTGTAATCCTGTGTATTTTATGAATATAAAAACCATTCTGAGGAGGGGTCCACAGACTTCACCAGACTGCCAAAGGGGGTCCATGTCAAGAAAATTAATAAGAACTTCAACTGTATGACTTTTAAGCAGAATCCTCATCACCTTTTGGAATGAGGGCGTCTGGCATTGGAGATAAGGGGGATGAGGGGCTTTCACATTTGCTATTTGGTGTTTAGTAGGCTTAGTTAGGTGACCATTTTTGGTGACCAGTTAATTTTGTACAAAGACATTCCAAAGATAAGTGGAGAATATTCTTTGCCTTAAAAATATTTCTTTCCAGTGAACATATGACTGGTAAGTTATATATACTTTCTAAAATATGAAGTTATGAAACTTAGGGATGCTAAGGTCCAACTGCACTGGAAGGACTTCCCTTTGATGTTTGGGTAAGCTGTCCTGTGGAGCTAGCTAGTGGAGAGTCTAGGATTGGCTGGGACTGGGTCAAAAGCTCTGAGGTCATATAAAATGAAATAGTTACCTGAATACTTAGAAATTTTTTAAGACTCCAAAAAGTTATATATTTACTTACTGTTGCCATGCCCCTTACAAACAGAAACCAGTTAGTCCCTTTACAGTTTGTAGTCGAGGGAAAGACCCATCTCCATCCATGTTTTTTAGGAGACACCTGAATATTTCTTCTTTGCTCTTGCTTTCTAGGAGACAGCAATGGAAAGTCCCTACTAGGTGACTGATTAGCTTAAAGAGTAAAGGGTATTAAAACAACAAGCAGTGGCACTAAAATCTAGGTACATTTTCTAGGGACAGACATCAAGTTTTTACCTGCTACACAGAGAAACCAGCACAGTGGTAAGAGTTTAATAAATATTTATGATGATGATGTTATGAAACTGCTGATGACCTAGGTTCAAGCCCTGTCTCTGCCACCTAAGACTGTTTCCAGGACTGTGGGCGAGTCACTTAAGTTCTTGGCACGTAGGTCCGTCCCCCTAAGACTATGGTTGCAGATTGGCTACAGATCTGACTTGATGGAGGGAGTCTCCCATACCTATGAGATACCTACCCACCCCTCCCCTTAAAAAAAAGAAACACCCAACAATGCCAAATGCTTCTACTTCAGTAGCACTAATGTAGTTGGGTGTGGAATTTGTAATTTAAAGTAATTCCCTTTTATAGCTGACATTTTCACATGGGGTCTTTATTCCTGCATGCGCGCGCGCACACACACACACACACACCCACCTGAAGGAAAAAAAACAACACAAAAAACTTCCATACATCTTAATCCTTTATTATTGACCCAGCCACTTACTCATTTAGTTTAAGCTGTTAGAAGTTGTTGAGGAATTTTTTGATTCATAGATTAAAATCTTTTTGCTTCTTCAAGGATGGCAGAAAAGCTCTGAATAAGGAAGAATGGCTATAAAGTCAATTAGAAAATCTACCTGTTGCCCTTCTTGTGTGCTAATGGTAACCAGAAATTTAATGTGTGCAAAAATAATCCCTTTTCCAAATATCTGCCATAAGCAGATTTGACTTTCTGGTCATATACAATGATTGTTCAAATTGTATTTCTAGTAGAACTACGTGTTCAGTCATGGTCATTTGACTATTAACTAAGTCATGCTTTACTACCAAACTCCTAGAAGAAGGATTAATAAGCTCTTATAGAAGTCCAGAAGAAAATTTGCTTCTGTTTGGATGTGTATGAAGCTAACATTTTTTTAATGGTGATGAATGACGTCCTTTAGTACAAAGTTAATGACTCCATGACAAAAGGGAGTGGATTAAACTGCAGTGATTGAAGAGGAGATAAAGAATTTCTCAGTTACAAAAGCAGAAGAGAATGAACCTTCAGCAGCAGACAGCATTGGCAGGCTGGATGGAAGGAAACTGCAATCTTGCCGACTCAGCTGCTGAACTCAGCTCCTGAAGCTCAGTAACAAGATTCATACCCCAAAACTGCAAAATAAAAAGATACCATCACTAATTTTCAGAGGGCTTCTACAAAAAACTATGGATGTGAGACAGTTTCACATTAAAGCTCCAGGAATTGTATATAGTTCCTAGCCTCTCCTCTGTTAACATCATCAAAAGATCTGTTGGAGGAGGCTTAGAAGAAATTACTAAGATCAAATAAATTTTTTCTCTTTAGGAAAAAATTTGAAGACAGATAATGGTAGAACCGAGCAAATGATTCCTACTTTGCCCTCTTGCTCACAAACCCACACTATGAGTAGGGGAAAGATTCTACTGAAGAGACGTATTCAATATAAAAAAGCTTGATCTTTTTACATGAGACAGCATGGCACAATAGGAGACCCCACTGGAAGCAGAGTCAGAGGACCTGAATTCAGATCCCAGCACTGCTCTTTATGTGACTTTGGGCAGTCTGAGGCTGTAGGTCTCAATTTCCTCATTGTAAAATAAAGGGGTTGGAGTAGAAGCCCTCAGAAGACCCCTCCAGTGCAGTCCATGATTCTATGAACCTAGCTAGCTGAATACCACCTGTTCCTACCTGCCCAGAGTCCCACCAGCTTGGGTGTAATACTTGTTGTAATCCAATCGTAGCAGTAGTTGAGCCAAATCTGAGTTTATTTGATGATTCCGGACGCTGGAAAGGATCTTAAAGAGGAGTGAAGACTGACGGCTAAAACCCTACAGGAAAGAGTAACAGTGATACATGTGAGCTCCCCACAAAACCTCATTTTTCCTTTACCTACAGTTGGGGAAGATAGGGAATTTCATAGGAAGTGCCTTTAAGTTCAAGAGACTGATTGTGGCTGTACACCAGAGCAAGAAGAGGTCCTAGATCCAGCACAAAGAGGCCTAACCTTGTGCAGGGAACAGTAACAAATGCCAACTGACCGCTCTGGCCAATTCTGGGTCACAGACATGACAGGGTTGAAGAAGGGTCATATACCTAGTAAGGGTGGTGTTATAGGGCAGGGAGTGGTCACAGGTTCCAGGCTATGCACTGAGCAAGCTGCAAGTTGAAAAGCAACAGTGATGTGGCTTTGACTTTGGGCATGGAGCTGGGGGTGAGGGAGAGAAGGGGTCTCAGTTTCATCATCAAGCCCAGCCTGAAGCTGGCAGGATAACCAGGGCAGGAATTCTAGATCAAAGAAACTCTTTGTTCTGTCATCCTGAATCGCAAAGCTTTCCTGTGGGGTTGACAGTGGCTGATTCCAACAGTAGTTCACTGGAACTCTAATGAGAGGCAAGCCTATAATTGCATTGCTCAGACCCAAAACCAGGCCAAGAATGTGCAGAATTCTGACCATTAGGATGGTACTCAGATTTCACCTTGGATCAAACCTCTTTGGGACCACGGGAAACTTGTAGATTTCCAGCCTGAGCTATCCCTGAGATCCTGGAATAATATAACAATAACTCAAGAAAGCAGCAGCAAGACCCAAGAGGACACAAATATAGCCCAGATATTCCTTCCAAAAGTCCACAAAATCTGGCCTTTACATAAAGACTGAAGTTAAGAAATAGGCTGGAAGAATGAGCAAACAAACAAAAATTCTGCCATAAGTTGTTATTGGTGAAAGGGTCACTCAAGCCACAAACCTAGAAGAAAAAAATTACTCCATAACACTTATAATTAAAATCTCAAGAAAAATGCAGCTTGAGCACAAGTTCAACTAGAATTCCTAGAAAGGCAAATGCAAGTTTTTTTCAAAGCACAAAGACTTTTTTTTAATTTCCAAATTCTCCCCTTCCCCTCCCTACCCAACCCAATAAGAAAGCAAAAAAACTACAAAACCTATTACAAATATGTACAGTAATGCAAAACAAAGTTGCACATTAATGCCAAGTTGAAGAGCTTAAAAAATTTTTTTATACATGAAAGCATTAGAGGAAAAGAATTGGAAGGAACACGGAGAATTAATAGCTTGGAACAAGAGGTATAAAACCTTACCCATGCAACAAGACACTCTGAAAATTAGAATGGACTAAATAAAAGACAATGGTTCCATGAGACAAAAATACTAAAACAATGTCAAGAAAACCACCTATGTCTCTTGGAACCAGAAGGCAATGTCAATTAGTCAGTAAGCATTTATTAAGCATCTATCATGTGTCTGGAAGTGTGCTAAGCACTAAAGATACAAAGAAAGGCAAAAGACCATCCCTGTTCTCAAGGAGCTCAAAGTCTATTAGGGAAGACAACATGGAAACAACTATGTACAAACAAGATGGATATATGACAAATCTGAAATAATCAACAGAAAGGAAGGCATTACAATTAAGGGGGAACAAAAATGGCTTCCTGCAGAAGGTGAGATTTTAGCTGGATCTTGAAACCAGGAAATGGAGATGAACAGAAAGAGAATTCTGAGCATGGGGGACATTGTAAAAGGCCTGCTGTTCAGAGATGCACAGTTTTATGAAAGGAAAAGCAAGGAGGCCAATGACACTGGATCAGAGTATGTGGTGGAGAGTGTGGTGTGAGAAGACTGTAAAGGTAGTACGGGGCTAGGTTATGAAGGTCTTTGAATGCCAAACAGGATTTTATATTTGATCCTGGGAGTTAAAGGGAGTCACTGACATTTGTTGAGTAGGGAGGTGACATGGTGAAATCTGTACTTTTAAGAAGATTAATTTGAGAGATGAATGGAATGAAGATGGATTGGAGTGGGGAGAGACTAGAAGCAGGGAGATGAACCAGCAGGCTATTTCAATAGAAGAAGAATGAGGTAATAAAGGCAGGTAGGTACCAGAGCATTATGTGCAATGTCAGAGTAAAGAGACATATAGGACATGTTTCAAGGTAAAATCAATAGGACATGGGAACAGATTGGATATGGGGAGTGAAAGAGAGTGAGGACTTGAGGATCTAGGTCTGGTGTTAATCCTCAATAGTAACAGAAAAGTTTAGAAGAGGGCAGGTTTTTTGGGAAAAGTTAATTAATTCAGTTTCGGACATGTAGAATTTAGGACGTCTATCGGAGGAAGCCACGACCATCTTGAGCAGTATAACAAGCTCTCCCCACTAAAAAAAGCCAAATTACTCCAAACAAATCTAGAAAACCCACCAGACTGAATCTTGATGGGTAAATCCAGGAAAAATCACAGTGAGTCATTTGTCCATTCCAGGTCACCCTAAAGAGAAAGATGGAGAGGTCTGTGAACACAAGGGATGAAGCTGGGTACTGAGCACCCTGGGCATGAAGGATTCCAGCTCTTAGGGAGAGGCTGTCCACTAGGGCAAGAGTAAATCCCAGACCCATATTAGGGCACTGCATTCAGGATGCAGGAACAGGTATCAACTGGAACTTTTGGTACCTGCTATCCAGTCATAGATCCTTGGCAGACTAAGAAGGGAACTTGTACCCAGGGGTGGTAATCCTGATCATAGAGACCTATAAAGGAGCAAATTCAGAAGTGGCAATGATGTGGCTCAAAGCCCCAGAATGGGGAGCCAGCTTCCAGCCCAGGCTGACCACCTGCAGAATAATAACCCTGGTGGGAATCCTTGACCAAAGGGGAACTGACAACTCCATCACTCTGAACTAGCAGAATTTCCAGGTAGCTGGGAGGGTAAAGTCGAGCAGTCTACTGCTGCTCAGACCCAAACCCAGGGAAGGACCTTGTAGAGCTCAGACCAAGAAGCAGTGAGTGATCAATCAGACTTTGTCCAGGATCAGACCACATTGGGGACACTGAAAGCTTGTCAGTCCCTAACTCCTGGAATAACATAACATTTAATACTACAAGAAAGCAGCAACAGGGTCAGCCTAGACATTAACTCCAGAAGCGTGAAAGGCCCAACCCTAATATGAAGTCTAAAGTTAGGAAGTAGGCTGGAAGAATGAGTAAACAAAGAATCCCACCATAAAAAACTATTATGGTATCAGGGAAGCTCAAGACACAAACCCATAAGAAAAGATGACTCCAAAATACCTAAAAGCAAAGCTTAGGAGAAAAATACAGCTTCAGCACAAATTCACCTATAATTACTGTAAGAGATAAAGCAAGAGTAGGTGAGAGCACTTGAGGAAAAAAATGGAAAGGAAACGAAAGCTATGGATGAACGAACTGAAAAGGAAATTAACAGCTTGGCACAAGAGGTACAGAGTCCTGCCTAAGTTACAAACTCCCTGAAAATTAGAATGGACCAAAAAGAAGCCAATGACTCTGCGGCATCAAAAAATATTAAAGTCAGAAGACTAAAAAAATAGAAGAAAATGCAAGGAATCTCAAAGCAAAAACAACTGAACGGGAAACTGATCAGGAGAAAAGAAATTTAAGAGTCACTGAACCATCTGAAGCCCATGAACAAAAATAAAAGCCTAGACATCTTATTTCAAGAACTCCTAAAGGAAAACTGCCTCTATCTCTTGGAACTAGAGAGCAAAGTAGAAACAGAAAGAATCGACCAGTCACCTCCAGAAAGACACTCCAATCAAAAACTCCCAGAAACATCATAGCCAAAATCCAGAGGTTCTGGGTCAAAGAAAAGATACTCCAAGTTGCCAAAAAGAAAGAATCTAAGTACCAAGGAGCCACAGTTGGTATCATGCATGATTTGGCAGACACTAGTGTAAAGGAGTGGAGAACTTGGAATACAGTATTTCAGAAGTCCAAAGATTTAGGGTTACAGCCAAAAATAACTTGTCAGCAGAACCGAGTATAGTACTCAGGGGTAAAAAAATAGAGGACTTCCACGCCTTCCGAATGAAAACACCAGAGCTTGGTAGAAACTCTGAAGTTCAAACACAGGAGTTAAGAGAAAAATAAAAAGGTAAACACCAATGGACAAAGGTAAGGGCTGAACGCGTGTAATCGCTCACATGCGGACGCGGGGAGACGACGTACGCGTCCCCTCCTGAATCCTGTCATCGTCAGGAGCCCTGAGTCTAATTAAGGCAGAGACTGGGAGTGGCTCTGTTAATGTTGTGATGATCTTAAGAGAAGAATGGAAAGAGAGGGGAAGTGGAGGAACGAGGGAAGGGAGGAGTTAGGGAAGATTAATAATTTGAGGGGCACAGCTCCAAATTGCTTTCCAGAATGGCTAGACCAGTTTATAGCTCTACTGACATGGTACATTAATGTACCTATTTTCCCATATACTTTCCAGCATTTGCCATATTCCTTTTTTGTCACTTTGCCAAACTGATGAATATGAAGTAGAACCTCAGAACTGTTTTAATTGGCCTTTTTCTAATTATTAGTAATTTAGGCATCTTTTCATATGGCTTTTGATAGCTTGGATTTCTTCCTTTGAAAATTGCCCTTTTATAGCCTTTGACCACTTGACAACTGGGGGACTTATTCCTGTGAATCTGAAATCTTTTATTTTTTAGAAATATGTCCTTTATCAGAGAAAATTACAGCAAATATGTTTTTTCCATTTTTCCTTCTCTTTTAATTTTAGCTGCACTGGTTTTGTGCACAATTGTCCTGTGATTCTTTCTATTCTTTGTTTGGGCATGAATTCTTCTCCTCTCCAAAGATCTTACAGGTAATTTCTTCCTTGCTTTTAAATGTTTATGATGATACCCCCTTATATCTAAGACACATACTCATAGTACCTTGGTATATATGGTGTGAGATGTTTAAACTATATACTGGTTTCTGCTAGACTGCTTTCCAGTTTTTCCAAGTTTCTGTCAACTAGCGAGTTCTTACCCTAAAAGCTGGGTTCTTTGGGTTTATCAAATACTAGGGCTATTGTGCTCATTTAATTCTGTATATTGTATACCTAATATGTCCTACTTAACAACTTATTTCTTAACAAGTACCAAATAATTTTGATGACTATTGTTTTGTAGTATAGTTTAAGATCTGGTACTTCGAGGCCTGCTTCTTTCCCTCTTTTGTTCACCATTTCCCTTGAGGTTCTTAGCCTTCTATTCTTTCGGATAAATTCTGTTATTATTTTTCTTAGCTCTATAAAATATTCCTTTGAGAGTTTGATTTGAAAGGCACTGAATAAGTAAATTTAGGCAGTAGTCATTTTTAATGTTGGCTCAGCCCACCCATGAGCAATGAATATTCTCCAATTATTTAGATTTGTCTTAATGTTAAGAGTGTTCTATAGTTGTATTCATATAGTTCTTGTGAGCACCTTAGCAGGTAGATTCTCAAGTATTTTACACATTCTGTAGTTATTCTAAATGAATTTCTCTTTTTATCTCTTCCTCCTGAATTATGTTGGTAATATGCAGAAATACTAATGATTTCTGTGGATTTATTTTATATCTTGTAAATCTGTTGAAGTTGTTAATTATTTTAATTAATTCTTCAGTTAACTCTCTAGCGCTTTCTATGTAAACCATTATATCATATGCAGAAAGTGATAACTGTGTTTCTTCTCTGTCCATGCTTATTCTGTTTCTTTTTCTTGTCTTATTGCTCTAGCTAGCATTTCTAACATTATATCAAATTGTAATGGTGATAATGGACATCCTTGCTTTACCCTTAATTTTATTCAAATACTTCTAAGTTTATCATTACATATAATGCTGGCTTTGGTTATGGGTAAATACTACTTATCAAATTAAGAAAAATACATTTATTCCTGTGCTAGTTCCTAGTCTTTTTAACAGGAATAGATGTTGTATCTTGTCAAAAGCTTTTTCTACATCTTATAAAATCATATGATTTTTTGTCATTATTATTAACATGGTCAATTATGTTTATAGTTTTACTAATATCAAACAAATCTTGCATTCTTGCTATAAATACAATCTAATCATACTGATATGTTTGTAATATGTTGCTGAAGTCTGCTTGTAAATATTTCATTTAAAAATTTTGCATTGTTTTCATTAGATACATCAGTCTATAGTTTCCTTTTCTCTGTTTTGATGGGTTGGTTTTTTTTTTAATTTGTCCAATGAGGAAATTTGTTTTGCTTGACTATACATATTTGTTATAAGACCTTTGTTTTACTTTCTTTTTCACTGGTGGGTGATGGTGGGAAGGAGAGAAGGCAGATTTTGGTTAATTGAAATAAAGCAAAATTTAATTAAAAAAAAAAATTCCACAGCAGAGGACAGAAACTCTCTCTATAGCTGTCAAGACTGTCCCTATCCAACTCCATTTTGGCAGAGTTGAATACTCTGACTGACTTACCTTCACTAGGATACTCAGCTGGGCAGCCCCACGCTCATCTAGAGGTCCCAGATTCTGACTGACCAGTGAGCAGAAACTGTGACAGAGATCTAGGATTTCATTCAGGCAGTGGAACACCTATATTAAAAAAAATTAGTAAAAGAAGGAAAATGGGCATGTTATGGGGAATGATAGATTAGAAAACTCGAGGTCTTCTATTCCCAAGAACACACCTACAACTCTGACCTTTCTTCTTGAGCTCCAGGCTTACATCTCTGATTGCTGGATATACATTTTAATTTGAATGTCCTTTGGTACCTCAAATTCAGCAAGTTTGAAATAGAACTCATTACCTTTAGTTCCTCAAAACTACTTTGCCCTTTAGGATTCCCAATTTCTATTCACTATCTCCTGAACATGCCACAGATATTCCATGAATATGTCTTCATTCATTCTATATCCCCTGTATGACATGTACCAAATACGCTTCTTTTTTTCTCTCCTTATTTTTGCACTTCTCTAAGTCTTTCTTTAAGGCCTAGCTTAAATCCCACTTCTTCCCTGACTGCCCTAACTCACACCAAGCACTCTAGCATTTACTGGCCATGCCATTTATTTGGTGCTATAGTAACAATACAAGGCAACATGTGCTATCTTGTATGCATAATCTGTCTTCCTAATTACACTGTAATCTCCTTGAGAGGCAAAACCATGCCATTTGGATCCTAAGTGTCTAGTATAGGGCCTTAATGGAGTAGGTGCTAAAGGACTATTTGTTAATGAAGTTCTAGTTCCACCATCCTCTCTCCAAAGCATAACTGAACTCAAACCATCCAAGGCAGGTGACTGATCCTAATGCAGGAGTGGGGAACCTGTGGCCCAGGCCTCATGTGGCCTTCTAGGTCCTCAAGTACAGCCCTAAACTTGGACAAAGGGCTGCACTCAAGGACCTAGAGGGCCACATAGGCCCGGAGGCCACAGGTTCCCCACCCCTGTCCTAATGGTTCTCAAGCTTTTTTGGTTCACAGAAATCTTTAGCAGAACAAGTATTTCACTCACTCTTACTTTTTATCATTACCATACATACTCACTAAAATTCCTCTTGCTACAGGTAAAGCAGTTTCTGTTTCTTTTGTCTTAGGCTGTTCTCTATTCCTTACATACTTCAGAAACTTGAATACATTATCATCTGTGCTTTCTGTCTTCTATTTATAAATATTGCTAAGCACCAACAAAAATGGGGAATAAAGATTTGCTTATAATGGAAGTCTGTTGTCTTGTCAACTCAATCAGCATCTGAAGAAGGGGAAGATTTAGTGCTATAAAAATTTCAGAAAATCAAATTAGCTGTACTTACAGGTTTCAGCAAAATGAATGACTGAGCCAGCAAGTTGCTCAGGAAGTGGTCATGAGCCAACTGGATGCTCTCAAAATCCCTAGTGGAATTAATCTGATGGAGGAGCTGGGAGAACTGAGACTCCAGCACATCTACCTGAAGGAGAATAAGAAGTAATTAAAGCAATCTGTATGACATGATCACTCTAAGATAGAAAGGGTAGTGAGGTTTTTGAAGAACAAACACAGAAAACTCCCTTGCCCCCAGCTCATCCAATCTCTTCTAAAAGTGCTCTTAGACTGACCAAGAAAGCCCTTGTTATCTGGCATGGCTTTGGTAGGGCAGGCTGAGAATCTGTTTCAGCCCAGCCTCCTTTCCTTGAGCACACACATGCTCATACTGACTGACTCAGTTACATCTTACTAAGATTCAAAGACTTATGGGACACTTCATAAACAGTCAAGCCAAAACTTCAGTTTCCAAAGATATGTGATTTCATCCTGAGAATGCTTCTTCCTCCAGTGAATTACACTGCCACCACTCTACACTTTTTTAGCAGACAGTCGTCCTTGTGAGTTGCTGTGACCAAACCAATTCATCAGCTGGCAATCAGCCATCTGATGCTAAGCCTTTCCTAACTTAGTGAGGCTGGTTCTTAGACAACAGATGGTTTGTCATATGGCCTGACCTGAAAGTTTTATAGTTTGGTAGGATCTGCCAGAGCTTCACTGCACTTTACTGATATCACCTTCAAAAAATCTCAAGGTCAGCTTTCTGCCACAACAAAACAGAGTAGGATTTTAGTGTTATGCCAGTGTCATCATGTCCACAAGACTTTATTGGGTGCCTTAGTTGTGAGACTGTCAGTGCTTGTGGAACTCCCTATGCCTTATCAATACCACTCCACTATAAAGTAATCCTAAAAACCACGACCAATGATACAGCCCATTTTTTCCTCTCATAAGCATTTACACAGGGCAAGAATAAAACATCCTTTCAAATCCTTTCTTGTAACCTTTCTTCATCTCCCATCTACTACTCAACTTTCAGCACAGACCTGGAGATAATATTGAAGATTATCCACCAAGAAGGCCATGTGATTCCGTAGGCGCCATTTAATGGCATCGCTCTGGTTAGACTTGAGGTGCTTGCGCTGCATCTGGAGAGCCCAGCAGTGCTGAAGTTCTGCCTGCACTCGTCTCACGCTGAGCAAGTACTTGAAGACAACATTGTACCTGGGTCCAAAACAACCACCATGATGCTAGAATTTTCCATTCATACCCATATCCCCTTTTCCCTCAGTCAAATTCCAGATTCCTAGCCTTTCTCCCTTTTTCTTTCCTGTTTTCAAAAAGAAAGGATGTGGAGATGGCCAGAGAGGAGCCCTCTTTGCTGAAGGCTACGTCCTTGTTCCTCTCTTCTGAGGCTCAACTCAATGCATGTGCCTGTACCAGGACTTTCCACTTCTCCCCTCATGGTAGGCCCTGCATTCCAAACAGCCTCTGCCCCTTCTACCTTTACTTGGACAAGTCATGCCAAACAACATCTGCTTTACAAAGTTCACTGAACTATACAGAGGTCATGAAAAGCAACAGCCCCTCAAAAACAGGCATATTTTTCTCTCAATCTCTTAGGGCTCAGGACTGTGTCATGTGCATGATGAGCTCTTAATGATATATAATGGTTAGCTGTCTAAGAATGATACAACCTTCTTCGAAAAGTAATGAGTTGCCAGTCTTCACAAATATCCAAATGGAGGCTGAATTACTCTTTCAGAGAAAGAACTCCTGCCCTGGGAGCAAGGCTATACTACATAACTTATAAGGTCACTTCTAATTCTAGAGTCTGTGACTCTAAACTTTTCATCCCTTTCTAGGTCATGACAGCCACTGATGTGGGAGAAATGTCAGACAAAACATACTAAAGACAGGCAATTAGAAGAAGAGCTGATTACAAGGGGAAGTAGAATTATGTGACCTCTCGTCTAGGCATGAGTTTTCACAGAAAAAGGAGAAACCTAATTTCCTTAAATTCTAAAATAGTCCATGTCTAAACTCACCTCCAAAGAGGTTAAGGACACTTCCAGCATCAAGCTGATTATGCTGGTCACTACCACTAGAACCTTCCCCCAAATCAATTTCAAAAACAGAGGCAACATGGTATATGAGGAAGACCTAGGAGTTTGGAGGCCATTTGGTCCAACCCCCTCATTCAACAGATAAGGAAACTAAGGCCCAGGGAGTTTAAGTGACTTGCCCATCATCACAGAGGTAACTAGGACTCAAACTCGGGTTCAAGGATTCTAAGCTGAGCACTATTTCTACTAAATCATACTACTTCCCCAAGGGCTTTGATTTGAAAAGACATCTTTTACCAGGAGTTCTCTAAAGAGTTTTAAGTCAGGCATCTACTCATTAAATAATAGTGGGGTGGAGATGGCTGGATTCTTGAAGTTGTATCTCCTGGGCCTACAGACTACTAACAACTGGCAGAGGGCCTCTGTCTTTCCTGCCTAGATAATCTCTTGCCTGGAGCACCTAAGATAGTGTTTGCTAGCAAAAAGCTCACAGAGGCCTTGTAAACCTACTTCTCCAGGACAGCAGGAGTGAAGAGAATATGGAGAGGCCACTGCACTTTGTAGGAAAGACCCAGGGCTGCCCAGCCTGATGCAGGGGCTTCTCGGGGAGAGGTGTCCCGAGAAGGTGCTTCTCGTGCTTGAGTAACATCTAAGGCAAAAAAAAGAAAAAGAAAATGAATAAACTGCAATGTAATTAAGACAGACAACTTGTTTTGTTAAAAGAAGAATGTACATGATGAGAGAAAAAACAGGAGGATGTCTAAGGCACAAGGAGAAAGATACAGTGGGCAGCCAGCAAGGAAACAAATAATGTGTATGCAGGCTTCTTGGCAGATCTTAGTGGTTATTCTATTGTCTTTAAATGTAGAGGCAGCTGGAACAAGACAAGAATTGACCCATCTAACAGAAATACAGGATGGTATAATGAAAAAATCCTTGCTGGACAATAAAGTGGTCTGGATTCTAATCTTGGCTCTGCCACTCATGAGTCTGGGCAAGTCATGTAAACACCCTGTATCCTTGTTTCTTAATCTGTAAAGTGAAAAGGTTGAACTAGAAGATCTCTTTAGGACTCTCTGAGTGCTAAAGGTAGATAACTCTTAAGCTGAAAACCATGTTAGTGTCTTCAGAGAAGGAAGCAGCATCAGGAAAGAAAGGAGGAACACTGAGATGGGATGGAGAGAGAAAGAGAATTAATACCTTTATGTTCCTTTCCATGGTACTCAATTGTCAAGTGGAGCAGAGGGAGGAGGTTGTCATCATCTAACAATACCTTGTGGGCAGACTGCTGGAAGGCCACATTAACATCTGGCAGAAAGAGAGAACAGGGAGCAAATAACAGGACTTGATTGTATGACTAAGCCTGGGGGAAATGTACTCCCATCCAACCCTGCCTGCCTGTCAGGAACAAACACTATTTGACTATAGGCTTCAGAACACATCTTCAAACAGATACCATTGGTTATGTGGCTGCTTGTCCCATGAGACAGCTGAAGCCCAATGGGAGCTATCCAGTCACTCTGGAATGGCTCCTCTAGGCAGTGACAGATGGTAAGGAAACTGCCCCTCAACCCCTCAATGGAGAAGCTAAGAGTTGGGCTCTTCTCTCATGGAAAGGCAGTTTTGTAACTCAGCCATCCAGTTTTCTGCTAAGTAGACTCAACAGTGTGGTGGGAATGGCACCCCAGGAACATGTAATTTCAGGAAGCAAAGGATACTTACCATGCTCAGTTACTGCAGTGGGGGGTGTCTTTAACATATGCTGGGCTGTGTCAATGAAAGCCTGGAACAGTTCTCCTCGTCCCAGCAGGTAAAAATCTTTAATGATCTTTGAAAAAAAATGTCAGTATACAAGTCAACAATCAGACAAGCCTAGGAATTCTTCCCTACCCGGGGAACTGAGTTCAATTCAATTAAAGCCTTCATGAAGTTTCGGTTATGTGTAAGGCACTGTCCAAGGAGATGGGAACACAGAGAAGAAAATTAAATTATCCCTACTGTCGAGTAGCTTATCATCTACTTGGGAGATGCAATATTTACTTAAATAAGTAAAACTGAAGATAAATTAGAGGCAGAAGGCACTAAAGACTGGGCAGATAAGCGAAGGCTTCCCTGAGGAAATGGAACCTGAATTAAGCCTTGAAGGAAGAAGACAAGGACTCTTGAAAAGCAGAGATGACAAAGGAATGCATTGCAGACATGGAGGGATGGCTCATGTGAGAGGAAAGAGGCTGAAGACAGGGTTTAGGAACAGTTACTAAGCATAGTGGGCAGAACACAGAGCTCATGAAAGGGAGTAGTATGAAACAACACTGACGAAGCAGGTTCCCAGACTGTAGAAAAGTTTTTAAACTAGAGACAATGTAGAGCTGTCTCCTTAAATTGGACCCAATTAACACATAGATCTGGAGGCAGTGTGGCACGGTGGATAGAGTCAAGAAGACCTGGGTCCACGTCCCTTCTGTGATAAATCCTGGCTGTGTGAACCTGAGCAAGTCGCTCAACATCTTAGTGCCCCCAAGCAAATATAAGATAAGTTGCAGAGAAGGTACTGATCTGCACTGATAGATTTTTTCCTAGGGAATTTCCCATACCAATGAACTCAGTGCCATTTCCCTCCTGTCCCCAACAGATGGATATGAGATTCTGCCCTTCTAAACACACATATTAAGAACTGAAATTTTAGTGATGCTATTAAGTCAGGAAGATTACAGTATGTTTGGTATCTTTACTCATTAGCAACACAAAGGATAAAATGACAAGAAAACATGTGTCTATCTCTTTGTCCTGTAGAAGGGTATATTTGTACAATCGTGTTTATATTTACAGAAGCAAATCCTGGAAGGAATTGTTCCTTGAGATGGCACCCAGCAATGTGCTACTCATTTTGGGGAAGAGTATACAAGGTCATCCTATGAATCCAGGGATAGGTTTCCTCCCCAACATCAGGAGAGTTAAGGGAGGCAAAGTCCTTTCCCATTAGCTACATTTTAAGAGTAAAGGAAAATAAATGAAACTCTTACCTTTAGTTGGCCCAGTAAATCTGACTCCTCTACCATAAGCTTCCATAGATGCTGAGAAAACAAGAATATCAGTGAAATCCCATTTTGAGAACACCATTACAAAGGACAATTCTTTATTAAAAAGCTACCCTATGTTCCACTGAATGACTCACAAAAGGATACTACATAATCATTACAATAAGTTGTCTACTTTGTACATAAATGCCAGCAGCAGGAAAGATGAGGTGAGCAGCAGCTCAGCCCTTTATTCTCTGTTCTTTAGTGGAAGACTAAATTTGGTCAAAAGTTACTGTGGAGCAGAAGTACATATACAAAGTGCTGAACAGTTCAAATGAAACAAAGATCTTATTTAGTCCTTCAACTAAAGAAAACCGTGACGTGAGAGGGTAAGCCGAATGTGTCTCTGTCACGATGCAAGAAGCAAGCAAGGCATTCCAGGTCTTGTCTCTCAAGAGACTGAGCTCGATAACAGGGAAGGATACTTATTGTTGGAGCATTCCTAAAACCCAAAGAATAGAGAAAAGGTATGGCCTGAGGAATCATTCCTTCATCCTGGTCTCCAATGCCAGCTCTAAGAAACAGTTGCTGTGCTCCATTCTCTATCTTGCCAGGTCAATCCACTCCCTCAAAAACATCTACTGGATCAGATACTGAAAAGGCAAACCTCAGCAACAGTGCTACGTATCCGGTCCACCACCAGCTCAAAATCCACAAGGCTGAAAAGAGGCTGCTGCTTGAGGCGATGCAGCTCTGCAGCAAAGGTGTCTTCTTGATTCTTTAAAATAGATCCTGTGTTAGTAGGAGGAGAAACCCTTGAAGCTATGCTATCAGCAATGATCTGATTCTTTCATTTGCTGTTGCAGAGAATCTAACTACCCAGGATCTAGTAAATAGAGGGCAATAATTTTTACTCTTAACCACTAGTGCCACTTCATTTGCTTTGAAGATTTCTGACAAGCATCATGGTGCCCTCTTACAATATTTATCTCAAAATATGATGTGCTACACTGATCACTACCTTGGTCCATGAGGCAATGGGCAATAAAAGCTGCTCTTGACTAGCTTTTCAGGATGAGACATTAGGACAGGACTTCCTACCTTTTCTGGTCAGATTCACATTCTGATTCTCAAACATCTGTACAGACTCTCCTACAAATAGGATTTTTTCAGCAACTCTCACTGGAATATAGGAAGGAAGTATTTCCACCCGAAGGGAAAACTGCTTCAGGGATGGGGCCAGCATGTTCTCTTCCTCAATCAGGCGCTAGACAAGAAGATATGGAGTGACAAAGGAAACAAGAAAGTATGCAGTAACTCTATTTATCTCTATCCTTTATGTTCCATAGTTAATATATTTGGACAATAGGGACTTTAAACCCAGGGATGTACAACCCCTACCTGCCATAAAATGCCAGGTGTATACTGTGTTTGCAAGGAAGTAGTCTAGCCTAGTGGAAAGAACAGCAGACAGGAAAGGTACAACACATGAGTGTTCTAGGCCTAGCATTACCATTAACTAGTTATGGGACTCTGGCTAAGTCATTCAACTGCTCTGAGTCTTGGTTTCTTCATCTGTAAAATGAAAAGGTTGGACTAGACCTGTGAAGTCCTAAAAAGAAAATCCTAAAATCCTATTATGCTCAGTTTCAAGAATTTATGATTCTTATGTAATGCACTGGCATCTGTATAGGGTTTTGTGAATTCTAATTAAGACCCTGAGCTGCATCTAATCAGGGAGACACAGTTTAAGGAGCACACAGGTACTACCCACTTCCTAACATGTGTTAGTATGGTATGAGGAGGGCCTCACAACTGCCTAGTCTAATGGATTATCATAGACTCACAAATCTGGAGCTAGAAGGGACCTTAAAAGTCATTAAATCCAACCTCATTTTATAGATGAGGAAAATAGGGCCCAGGGAGGCTGAGTCTGGACCTAGACAAAGAAGCAAAGGAGGTGGAAGGTTGCACTCAGGCGCTCTAGGGATGCCAGCTTCAGTGCTCTTTCCCATGCATCCTGCAAAACTATTCAGACAAAGACAAATATTGGGAGGGACAGGTTTTAAAGGAAGTGGCTCAGACCACACTAAGATGGCAGGCTTGGGAGAAGCTCATCTGAGAGGGTGAAGGGATCAATATCTGGTAGAATGTACTTTACTTCCCATCAAATCCTCACCAGATCCTGAAGTTCTCGTAACTGCTTTCCCGTCAGGCCCCCAATGCCCAGGTCCTCCTCTTCCTCCTCCAACTGAGTAGAGACAAGACCAGAAGATGGACCCTGTTTAATAAAGAACTCTTCATGTTGGTCCAAGAGCAGGCCATGTAACATCCAGGCAGAAAGCTGCTTGTACATGACCCCATGGCACACAGCCAAGATCCTAAGTGGAAAAAGGGAAAGAAAAATTAATGCCATAAAACCCCAGGCCATTCTGGCACATTACTAGAGGGTAGGGGCTAAGATCTGAGTAAGAATTTGGTGAGTCAAGGGAAATTGTCCATTGCACTAAAAATAATGATTCCATTTTTATTCATATCTTTTTGGATTTACTCAGTCATTCAATTTCTCATAATTAAAGTTCTTCAGCTATTTTGACAGCTTCTTTTAGAAAAGTTTTTTCATGCTGTTTTTTCTCACCCTCTGCAAGAGTTTGAGAGCAGAAAATCTCTGCTAAAATGAAATGAGATGAGCTTAGAGAAGTCTGTTTCTCTGCTAGCAAAAGCAGTCTGCTCATTTTCTCTTGTTTCAACAAGAAGGAAGGGAAAGGATTTGATAAGGGAGGAATGACTCAGAAATGTAGCATTACAAAAAAACATGGAAATAGAAAATTAAGCACCTTCTACAGAACTATCTGAAATATTTCCAAAGCCTTCTTGTGCAATAACCAAATATGAGAATTAGAAGAGAACTTGGAGATCATAGAGTCCAATCTTCCACCCAGTCCTGAAGCTTAACTTCAAGTTTTAAAGAGGGTAAAATAAAATAGGCAACACAAGTTGGCTCCCTATCACCTCTGGGATCAAATATAAAACTCTCTGTTCAGCCCCTTCCTACCTTTGGGGTCTTCTTATACTCTAATCCTCTCCATATACTTTATAATCCAGCAGGTCCTGCCTTCTCAATAGCCTTCTAACTCCACACCTTGTTACAGGCTGTCGCAGTGCCTGGAAGGCTCTTCCTTCTACCCTCCACATGTTGGCTTCCTTGCCTTACTTCAGGACTCACCTCAAATCCCACCTTCTACTGGGGGCCTTTCCTGGTCCCTCCCCATTACTAGTGGCTTCCCTCCGAGATTACATTCCAACTACTCTATATGAACAATATCTTGTATGTAAATAGTTGTTTAAGAGTTATTTCTCCCATTAGAAAAGTGAGATCCTTGAGGGTAGGGATTGTATTTTTGCCTTTTTTTGTATTTTTAGGTGTAGCAAAGAGTCTGGCAGATAGTAAACATTTAATAAAATTCCTGTTAACTTAATGACTGAAAATAGCAAAATTCTTTTCAAAGATGTGCTCAAACATAGCCAAGCAAAACCTAGCATATATAACGGTGATTCCCTAAGGATGATGGGATCTGAAAATCAGAGAGACCTCAAAGTCATCCAGGGTACTTCACTCTCCTTTATGTAGAACCACTCTGGAATCTTCTTTATCAGATGTCATCCTGGCCCCTCCTACTTTGGTCATACAGATCCATCTGCTCAGTGTTAGCTTTCCTGGCCCATCTATTACTATTTTGGAGACATTTTAGACCATATGCAAATAAAATGTTCTTAACGAACTGTGTCAATCCTATTTAAGTTTTTGTGACTTGCCTCAGACACTTAACACTCACTAGCCATGTGACCTTGGGCAAGTCACTTAACCCCAATTGCCCTGCCTTCCCCCTCCAAAAAAAAAAAAGTTTTTGTGACTTACTTTTCTAGTGCACTGCGTACAGGAGGCAGTCCCCCACAGCTGTATTTGTAGACTGTTTCTAAGATCTGACAGCCATGAATCTGTGGAAAAGATAAACATAAAAATTATACAGTGTCTGTTGCAGAAGTTTAAATTCTACATTCAATTTTGATTGGTCCAGGAGGGACCTATTTAATCAATTCCAGTGGCCCTTCCATAACTTTGCCCCTTCCTACCTCTTACACTTCAACAGTAACCTCTTCTCCCACTTACTCTCTCTCACACACACACACACACACACACACAGAGACACACACACACTCTCTCTCTCTCTCCCTCTTTCTGATTCAGTGACACTGGTCTCACTGCTGACACTCTGCCCCTGCTCTTCAGAAATTTTCCCTGGCCATCACCTAAGCCTGGGATTCTTTGATCCTTACCCCTGCCTCCTAGTTTTCCTGGATCCCTCAAGTCTCAGCTAAAGTCCCCCCTTCTGCAAGAAGCCTTTCTGATTCCCCATGTTTCCAGATGCTACCGGCTACATAATTCCATTGGATTTCATAAGAGTGGCTGAGCGGGGTCACTCAATCTCCTCTTGAGCCAGATCTGCTTGGGGATGTGCCTATTATATTGCTCTGGAAGAAGGTAGAACTTCTCCAGAAAAATACTGCACAGGAATGCTTAACTGTTTAGAAAACTGTTTAGATTCATCAGTCAAGAGTGAATATATTAATTCAGAAGTAGAAACACTACTGTTACTGGCATCCCTGCCAGCTCTTTCCAGGAGGGAGTTTTTATCTTCACTTCTGTAGCCAGAAAGGTCAACACAGACGTAGCTCTCTTCCAGCTGAGCAGAGTGAAGTCCATTTAAACATGTAAATCTTTTCCATTTATGCTGAACCTCAGCCCACAGCATCCCTAGGCTCATCCTCGATAGGCGGGAGAGTGACCCACCAGCTCTTCTTGGATTTGCCACTCTCCTTTCCCAATTCAAATGAAACAAAATGCTAACATGGGAAAGGAAAGAGAACTTTAATCTGTTTAGTAACTCTATTCACATTGGTAGTTTTCTTCTCATTTGGTATCACAGTGGGGAAAGGGGTATATAAGGAGGCTGCAAGGATAGAGAGATCCATGAAGAAGTATCTCCCACACAAGGCTTGCAGGAATGGAGGGGATTCACATAAACAACTCACTTTGGAATATGGCTGAGTATGTGTCTATACAACACAAAAAAAGTGAAGGGCTGGCAGCTATTTGGTTAAATGCATCAAAGCAGGAAGCCAAAAAATTAGATACTTCAACCTCTTTGCTATGGTTACCTCTATCTGGCACTGGGTCCTACCCTTCATGTTCAATTCTTTGGCCTGAAATTAGCTGGATGGGCTTTCTCCCTGATGAACTTGGCCAAAGAAGTGGAAATTGTTTACTTTACTCTGTGTTGTGTATGTGCAAGAGAGACAGACAAACAGACCAGAGTGAGATGGAGGGGGAGAGAGGAGAGAAAGAGAAAAGGAAGAGGGGGAGGGAACCCAGTATTCATATATATATTTTACACCTGTATGATATTTACAAAGGTCTCATTAAATATCTATGGGGTTGGGAATACGTAGAGGAAGGGAAAGAAAAAAGGAATGTGTCATATGCAACCACTTGTCTCACTGCAGATTTTTTTTAAATGCTGTGGATGAATTCGTAGAAATTACGCTACTTTCAAGTTTGCCTAGTGTGACTGATTGTTTAGTTTTTTGCTTTTTTGGAGGGGGGAAGGCAGGGCAATTGGGGTTAAGTGATGTGCCCAAGGTCACACAGCTAGTAAGTGTTAAGTGTCTGAGGCCAAATTTGAACTCAGGTCCTCCTGATTTCAGGGCTGGTGCTCAATTCACTTCGCCACCTAGCTGCCCTCATTGACTGTTCTTATAACAACTCAATGGAAAAGGACTCATTTAAATCAGGGAACCAGAGGATACTTTTCCTAATACAACTTCACCAGGTAATCTACTCAATGTTTGCTCATTTCAGAGTTACTAGCTCAGATTCCAAATGCCAACAGTCTCCTAGAATACTTGGAATAAATTTTTCCATGAGTAATAATAGCAACAACAAGAATAAAAAGTATATTTAACAAACAAAATTAGGTGAATGGCTTAGGTACAGTGATCTCTTAATACTAAAGCTTGATTTTGAGGAAAAAGCTCCTTACTCCCATCAATGATCAACATGTACCATTCCTTTCCTTCTCAGGCCTAATTTCATGGTTCCCCCAAATACAACAGTTTGAAAAAAATCCATGTAGTGCAAATCACTAAGCACAATGAATTACTAGCATTATTAACCAGAACAAAAGAAGTGCTTACCTTTTGACTCTTAATCTGTTCAACAACAACCATCACTGAGGGGAAAAGAAGCTGGAACTGCAAAGCAAATGCTAATTAAGAGGGCAGGCAACCAAATATAAGAGGAGTATAAACATAAACTCAGGAAATGATGGCATTTCTGAATGAAAATGAAGATATCAAGTCCACCCAGAAGAGTCAAAAAAAGGGTCTATGTTCTAAGCCTGTCTTAACTTCCAAGGTGGTGGGCAGGGTGCGGAAGGTGGATAGAAACACCTATTTTAGAGGCTGGAAGGATAGTTAATATAACATCAATATGGATAACTTTATTGCCAAATGTAAAGAGATAATTTATCTTTAGGATTCATGATATAATGCTGATATAGTAAAGCAGATTAAATGTACAAAATATAAAATTTAGACTCAAATTCTGAATCTGGAAGTAGGAGAGTTTTTCTAAATACCAGATTATTCAAATATAGCTTAAAATACTGAGAGAATAGGTTAAAAGAATCCAAGATATTCCATTGTTGATAAAGCATACCTGATCCAAGGAGTAATTGACATGTGATATGGAAAGGTGAGGGTCAGCAAGAAACTGCAATAAAAAAATATAATTAGATAAATACCATCTCAGAAAGTTTCTTACCGTGGTCTAAATACTAGCTGGGGAGGCAGAAAGAATGGCAATGAGTGCTTTTAGGTTCCCACAGAGGAACAGGGAAAGTGATACAGGTCATTAACAACTGAAGGCCAGACTTTCAATACCCTGAGATCCTCTGACATACACAGGCAGTTTCTTTGATCATTTTATGAGCAGTAGCAGAGAGCTTATGGTGTTCTATGCCCATTAAAGACACTTTCCATCTCTGAAACCCTGATTAAAGGAAGACACAGAATCAGGGGTCATTTCCTTTCCAAGGATGTGGCCTAGTGAGGGAATTGGGGGCCTCAGGGGTGCTATCTCCTGTTTTACCTCTTGCTCTAAGTCAAGCAGTGCTTGACGATATGGCTGCAGGATTGAGTCCAGACCCGTGCAGAAGGCCCGCAAATAAATTCCGTGTAATCCACCCTGGCCTTGCTGGGACAGATGGTGATCCTGAAATTAAACAAAGGCAAATTAAGTTAGCTCCAGCGTTGGAACTTGCCAATCAAGTGCTGGAATCACAAAGTCCTGAGTGCAATTATGGCTTCCAGAGACTTCCTAGCCACGTAACCCTCGACATGTAAAATTTCCTCCATCTCAGTTTCATCTGCAAAATGGGGATAATTAATAGCACCTACATCCCAGAGTTGTTGTGAGGACCAAATGAGATCAGATTTGTAAAGTGCTTTGCAACATCTTTAAGTATTCTGCAAATGCTATTATTTTGGTTGTTATTATGTCATCATTGGTTGTACTGCTGATGCCGGAAGAGCTGTGTCAAATTAATACCTCCATAAGAAGAAAAAACTTATAAAATAACATGGGAAACAGTCTGTGCATTGACATTGTTGGACCATAGATTCAGAGTGGCAAGGGTCCAGTCCAACTTTCTCACTTCAGAAATGAGGAAAAGGTTCAGAGAGGTTAGGTGATCTGTCCAATGTCACAGAGGTCAGAAGAGGTAGAACTGGGGACTGAGCCCAGATTGGGTGTAGTGTGGAGCACCAGTCTTAAGACAGAAACCAAACTCTAGTGCTCGCTCCAACACTGTTTAGGTGAGCAACCTGAAACAAAGTCTTCTCACTTCTGTGAGCATGAGTTTACTTATCTGTAAAATGGGAATAATACATTTATACTCCCTACCTCAAGGGATGTTGTAAGGAAAGCACTTTGTTTATATCAGTGTGATTCCCAATTCCCATTCCCACCTTCCAAACTGATATCATTTATTTTAAGACTGAATCTTTTTACCCTTCGCCTTAAGGAAGAATAAAAGCATTCTGATATAAAAATAAAAAGGAAAGAATTTCTCCTCTGTTGAAAAAAATCCATCTTCCTTGAGAATCATTGGATTTGTGGAACTCAGGGTTTTAACTCAAATTTGAGCAAAAGCTCAGCCAGAAGTCTAAGTTTAAAACCAATCTCCAACTCTCCTTTTTCCCTTTCTCATGTCTAAATTAATGCCCCTCGAAGACAAATGTTTTTCTGAGGACACAGAAGTTCAGTCATTTCCTCAAAGGCCACATAGGAAATATGTGACAGAACCAGATCCCCATATAGCACTCTTCTATCATATGAAGCCAATTCTTAAGCTATAGAACAAAAACTCCCAGAAGTTACAGGAAAAGACAATCCAAATAACAAGACACATTTGTAAATAACCTTAGGTGACTTCCACCTTCCACAGGACTCTCTTTATAATTCATCATATTGGATCAGTTATGCTTCTAGGAAGCAATGAGTTGAAATCACAGAGAGGCAAGTTTATGCTTGATATCAGGAAAAAAAAACTTTCTAACACTTACTAGAGGTGGGGAACCTGTAGCCTCGAGGTCACATATGGCCCTCTAGGTCCTTAAGTGTGGCCCTTTTTCTGAATCCAAACTTCACAGAACAAATCTCCTTAATAAAAAGGATTTGTTCTGTAAAACTTGCAATCAGTCAAAAGGCTGTACCCCAGGTCCTAGAAGGCCACAGGTTCCTCACCCCTGACTTAGACCTACCCAAGCAGGGAAACCTCAAGAAGTAATGAGTTCTTACCCATTAGAGGTCTTCAAGGACTACTTGTTAGTAGTAAGTCTGGGTTTCACCAGAGAGCCACTGAGGTCCTGTTCAACTCTGAAATTCAGTGATTCTACTGTTGTTACTATTATTAACATTATTAATAATACTATTATATTAATAATTGGCACTATTCTGAATCTGAATGCAAAATATGTAAAAATATCACCATTGTCTTCAAGTGGGTTTTATTCCCCAGGGAGCAGCTACCCACCTGTTGTTGCACATGACCTGTATATTGTTCAATGAATTCTGTAAAGCGAATATAGTCCGTGCCAAGGCGACAGAGTCGATTTAGGACACTGGTCTCACTGGGATGGAGAAATGGAAAGTCCTGTGACACCTACAAAAGTAGCAACAACATTAAGGACACGGATGCCTCAGATTCATTTGGCTCCTTCCCTAAGGATACTCTAAGTACTTTACAATGATGATAGGATGTTTTTCTCCAAATGTTTTATGATCATATTTTTTCTCCTCATTCTGTCTTTTGTGAGGTGGATTTATGAGAAGTATGTAAAATATAATTATTTCCAGATTACTGGTGTCTTTCTAAAGTGATTATAACAAATTCATTAAAGATTGTAAAAAATTGAGATTTTTTTGGTCCATATAAATATCACTTAAAAAGGAAATTGTTGGGGCACCTAGGAGGTGCAATGAATAGAGCAACACCCCTAGAGTCAGGAGGACCTGAGTTCAAATCCGACCTCAGACACTTAACACTTACTAGCTGAATGACCTTGGGCAAGCCACTTAACCCAAATTGCCCTGCCATCCCCCTCCAAAAAAGCCAAAAAAAAAAAAAAGGAACTAGCGTGTTTATTTTTTAAATGTAAATTTTCAATTAACAAGCATTTATTTTCTTTCTCTCCTTCCCCCTCATTTAAAAAAAAAGAAAAGAAAAACAAAACCCCTGTAACAAATATGTATAGTTAGGCCAAACAAATTCCTGTATTGTCTAGTTCTAAAAAATGTCTCATTTCACATTTTGAATCTATTACATGAATGGATTTACATAATCTGGCAGGGGGGAAAGGAAGTTAAGTAACAAGCAATTGCCTTTTCCTTCCTAATCCCTTCAGCCTTGCCACCTCTAATAATCTACCATTGAATAAACACTTATTAAGCACCTTCTGTGTGCACAGTACTGTGCTAGTGACTGTAGGGGATACGAAGAGGCACACCAACATACACACATGAAAGCTCAAAAAAAGATACTCAAATTGAGAGACGATACAAGACAATACTTCAAAGAAATTAAATAAAAATAAAAGCACTCTCCTCTTCTCAAACCCTATCACTTCACAAAATACCAAAGATGAGAAAGCCTATAAATAAAACTTATCTTTCTAAGTTGTTACATTTGAAAAGTTTAGGAAAAAAATCCACCCAAGCCAAAGGTTAAACACAAAAATTTCAAGAATGAAGAGGAAGATCAATGTCAACATCTTCTTCTTGGATGAGTTCTTCATTTTAACAATCATTTTCGAAGCACCTCTGGGACAGGCACTGTGGATACCAGGACAAAAATGCAACCACTTCTGCCCTTAAGGAGTTTACATCATACTGAGGGATACAGATAAATAAATACAAAACATATACGAAGTAACGGCGGGGAGGGTATCAATAAGTGGGGAAATGAGAAGAGACTTGTCTTCTGAGCTAAAGCTTGAAGAAAGCCAGGGGTCCCAAGAAGCAAAATCAAAAAGGAGAGCTTTTCAGGCATGGGGCAGAGCCTAGGCAAAAGCAAAGAAAGAAGAGATGGCGTGTCCTCTACCAGGAATAAACTGAATCCAGTATGGATGGAACATTTAGTATATATAGTCAGACATATGTTTTAAGAACATTACTTTGGTAGCTCATGGAGGGTAGACTAAAGAAAGGGGGAGACCACATGTAAGGAGAAAAATTAGTAAAGTTATTGCAATATTCCAGGCATGCACTGGTGAATTTGTATGACCTGGTCAATCCCCTACTCAAGAAGTTTTAATGGTGACTTATTCACACTAGAAAAAAATTCAGACTTTTTTGGCGAGGGGAGAGGATGGGGGGAAGAGATACTTAAAGCACTTCCCAGTTTGGCTCCAGCTTGTTTTTGTGCTGGGGTTTTCTGAGCAGAAGAGTGGCGTGGTTAAACCTATTCTTTAAGGATATTACTTTGGCAGCTCTAAGAAGAATGGGCAGAAAAAAGGGAGAAACCTGAGGTAGGGAACACAAATCAGAGGCTACTATAATAGTCCAAGTGAGAGGTGATAAGGGCCTGAATTAGGACAGCTACCATGGGAGGAGAGAAAGGGATGGAGGTGAGAAATGTCATGGAGGCAGAAGAGGTGTCACTTAGCAACATACTGAACACTAGGGGATAGAAAGGCTGAAGGAAGAATGAAGGATGATGCAGACAGAGACGTGGCACTGGAGCTCAGGGACCAAGAAGGGTGGAGAATTATCTGCCAACAGATAAGAGTCAGGCCCATGGGAGCAAGAGGTGAACACTGTGCAAGTGTGGAAGTAAAGAAGAGGGTCCAGGACATAGCACTGGGGCATGACATGCACAGTTTAAGGTAGGATGTGGATGACGATCCTGCAAAGAGACTG
Source organism: Pseudochirops cupreus (assembly GCA_028627135.1). Taxonomy (NCBI): domain Eukaryota; kingdom Metazoa; phylum Chordata; class Mammalia; order Diprotodontia; family Pseudocheiridae; genus Pseudochirops; species Pseudochirops cupreus. Next base: position 405,388,031 of record CM053582.1, on the reverse strand, counting down.
AGAAGGATGGGGAGAGTAGGGAGGAAGAGAAGTACGACAGAACAATGTCATACAAACCCAGAGATGGGAAAGTATTTAGAAAGAGAAGGCAGTCAATATAAATCATTGCAGAGAAGTCAAGAATGATGAGGACTGAGAAAAGACAACTGGAATTAACAATGCAGAGATCACTGGTAATCTTAGAGACAGAAGCATCAGCTGAGGAGCAGTGAGGACAGAAGCAAGGATGCATGAGGCTGAAAAGTATGTGGGAAATGAGAAAGTGGAGGCAATGAGTATAGACAGCTTTTTCTAGAAGTTTAACAGAAAAGAGTTGGCATGTTTGTGGAGCATCAGGGAAGGAGCCAGTGCACAGGGAGAGATTGGAAATTTGGGAGAGCAAGAGGATATGTGAAAGAACAAGCTCCTAGAGGAGATGGGAGCAGAGGCGATGAAAGGTACAAGGGTTCCTCATTTTTACTGTGTCATGGACTCCTTTGGAAGATCATGTCTGGTGAAGCCTAAAGACTCCTTCTCAGAATAAAGTTTATAAATATGCAAAGTAAAAAACGTAGGATTGCAAAGGGAACTAATTATATTGAATATGTTATCAAACTATTAAAACACCAAATTCATGGACCCCAAATTAAGAATCTCTGAAGTAGAGGATTTGGCATTGGTAAAGAGAAGATACCTCTTGCTCCCTACCTAATGCAAAGGAAAGGATAATACTGAGATGATTTGAAGTACATAACAATTGAGAAGAGGAAAACTCATGATGGACAGTCCCCATATTTTAGTGAAGTGTTGAGACCTCCTGTTTAGAAGGAGCAGGGAAGGGGTAGTAGAGGAGTACAAAAGAAGGTCAATTAGAGAAGAGAAGTGGCAAGAAGAAGTGAAGGCCTAGCTAAGGTTAGGTAACATCCATTAGTGGAAAACCTAATTAAAACCTAAATATTCCTTTAGCAGCATTCATTAGCATGCAAGTAGGAGCATACAATCAATAAGCAAGTATTTATTAAGTTCTCATTATAGACTTGGCATTGTGCTAATTGTGCTAAGCAAAGAAAAACAGCCCTCAAGGATCTATATATTCCATTGGGAAGATACAACATATTTGCACACAAGTAAATATAAAATGTATACAATATAATTTTTCAAGGGGAACACTAGCAGTTGGGGGCAGGGAGTGTAAAGGCCTCATGTAGGAGATGGCACTTAAGAGGCATTAGGGAGGAGAGAAAGCCTCCAGGAATAGCAGAAAGCTTGTGCCAGGCACAGAGAGGGGAAAAGGAATTTCACAGGTTCCGTCTGGCTGGAACAGACAGCATAAAGGGTAGTCATGTACAATCATTCTGGAGTCAGATTGTGAGAGTGTTCAATGCCAAGCAGAGAAGTTTGATCCTAGAGCCAAGTGAGAGCTATGAACACTTCTTGCGGAGGGGTATCAGATCTGTGCTGTAGAAAGAGAACTCTGTGCAGGATGGATTAAAGAGGAAGCTTTTGTAATAACCTAAGTGAAAAGGTAATGACAGCCTGAAGTAAACTGGTTTGGGAGTTGAGTAGAAAGCAATGGATGTGAGAGATGTAGAGGCAGAATCAACTGATTAGCCATTGAGGCTAAGGGAGAAGGAAGAGTGAAGGCTGGATTTGGGGTTGTGAACCTGAGTGACTGGAGAGATGATGGTCCTTTCGATAGGAACGGGGAAGTTAGGAGGAAGGGGCAGATTTAGGGTTGAAGCTGAGGGGTTTTTTGGACATGGTGAGTTTGAAACACCTATGGAACATCTGGTTTAACATATCTAATGGGCAGTGTGTGATGTGTCCGTGTAGGGAAAGACAAAGACTAAGGCTAGATATATAGAAATGATGTCATCAGCATAGAGATGATAATTAAACCCCTGGAAGTTCATGAGGTCACAGGCACACCTACATTTAGGGATCATGACATGACTGATGAGGAATCTGAGGGGTGGTCAGACATGGAGAAAGAAGTCAGTCAAGTAGGAAGAAATCAAAGTATTACAAAAACTGAAAGAGAGATAAGTGTCCAGGAGCTGGAGGGGTGGGGAGGTGTGTAAAATGTCAAATACTGAAGTGAAATTCCACAGGATAGCTGATAAAAGGCCACTGGATTTGTCAATAGAGAGATCATTGGTAACTTTCAAAGAGTATAATTTCAGTTGAATGATGAGGTGAGAAGATACATTGCAAAGGATGAGGAATGAAGAAAGGAAAAATGTAAGCAGAGCATAGGCAGCTTTTTCTAGAAGTTTGTCAAAGGAGACAAACAGAATCCTACTGACAAAATAGGATGACAGTTTGAGGTAATGGTTGGGTCAAGTGATTTTAAGGATAGAAAAGACACGGATGTGTAAAGCAGGGGAAAAGACACATGCAGGAGCTGAGAAGGAAGATCCTGCAATAAATCCTGCCTAGGATGGGGTTTGGAAAGGGATGAGTGCTGAGAGGACAAGGGGCAGAGAATTCAAAGGGAGAGGGGCTTGTACAGTGAATAGGCTAATTAGAGGCTCAGGATTTTGAAGAGAGGCAAGTCAAGCAGTGAGGGCTTGGGGAACAAGGAGAAGGCTGGAAAGGGCTGAAGATCAGGTCAAAGGCCAGCTGGAGTTTAGGAGGGGTGAGGGGCACAGGGGCAGATGGCAAGATAGGAAGTTACAGTCAAAAAGAATGTAGAATTCCAGAGTTAGGTACCCCTGCGTATGCCAATGCGAGTAAGAGTATTCTTGTATGTGGTTTCCATGAAATGGAGGTGCAGATCATGGAATGTGATGTCTTTCTGGACCTCAGTTTCCCCATCTTTAAGAAGCTGGACTAGATGGGTTTTCTTAACAATTCTTCTCTAAATCCCATAACTGCCTTTTAAATTCCACCCAGGGAAGACAGACATGCCTCTGCTTCATTTCTTAAGTCTCACAGACTGGGAATATGATTTTTTGCCTTTCATTAATAAGCTTTTTCCAAAGCGGTTATAGTAAAAATAATGCTGGATATGGAATTAGATCTTGGCTCAAACCCGACTCTTTGTGAACCCATTTGGGATTTTCTTAGCAAAGGTACTGGAGTGTTCACCGTTTCCTTCTCCAGTTCATTTTACAGATGAGGAAACTGAGGCAAATAGGGTAAAGTGACAGCGCCAAGACCTTTTAATTTACCTCTACCATTTCTTTCAGCCCCACTAGCCTAGACCCCTTCCTCTTCCTCAGTCTCCTTGGCAGCCACGGCTCCGCCCTCCCCCACCTCCATTCTGCTCTCCAGGCACGGTCCTTCGACTCCGCTCCCGCCTTTTCCAGGCCCCGCCCCCTCATTATCAGCTACCAGGCCCCGCCTTCCACTCCTCTACCAAAGGCCCTGAGGTCTGCCACCGCTCCCGGTCTCAGGGTCCCGCCCTCTGCCCTCCTTATTCCGCCCCCCCCAGGTCACGCCCCTAGCTTTCACTCCTTCAGTTGGAGTTCCAATTAGCGCTCCTTTTAGGGTAAACCGTACCTGGAGGCCGTTCCGCTTGTTCCAGGTGAAGATGGCACCCGGGTACCCGCTCAAAGCCAAGAGCAATTCGTGGATCATCCCCACGGCGGGCAGCGGGCGGCGGAGACAGCGTCCGCCGCCGCGAGCTCCACCGGCCCTCGGAGAGGAGCACCACTGTAGCCGCTGTGCGCAAGGCCCGCTGGGGCGTGTAGTTTCGGTCAAAACAACTAGCCAGGAAAGACAATTCCTTCGGAAGGAAGAGAAAAAAGCATTGGTCACCGCGAGGGCTTCCTTTTCCCCGCCGGTGGAATCCCGGAAGTGTTCACGCAGCTCCTTCTAATCGACCCCGTTGGCTTCTAGCCCACCGAGCTCTCTGGGAGACGTAGTCCAGGCAGCGGCCTTGGCGCACGCGCCCTAAAGTCCTCGCTGTCTCCCGCGTGGACTTCCGGTTTGGGAGCTGGACTGGGAGGCTGGAGAGCCGGGGCCGGGGCCGGAGCGGGAGCGGGTGAGGCCCGCCTAAAGGCGGGGACGGGATTGGGTTGGAGGGGCGCGGTAGGAGGAGGCGGGAGTGGAAGGGAGCGGACAGATTCAGGGGACAGGCCGGGAGAGGGGTGCCTGGGGCTCCCCTCAGCCCAGTCAGTGACCGTTTGGGAGGGACGGGACAGCGACGCCAAGAGTGACCCGGCCGGAGGGAGCCGAGACAAAGAGACCGAAGCCCGGGCGCCCCCTCCTCTCCCGAACCCCGATCTCCCTCGCTCTCCGAGGCTCCGGGACACCCCCGGTGCTCGCCCCAGGATCCTGTCCCCCGTCTAGAAGCGCTTCATCCCTCTGAAGTTCTCCCATCAGCTCTGTCACCCCCAGCTCAGGGTGACCCCCAAGGACCACCCAGCCCCAGCGAGGGACAGGAGCTGAAACCCTCGTCTCCCGGGGCTGAACCTCCCCCTGATGTGCCCTCAGTGAGCCAGGACACTGAGGTTACCGAAACGGGAGGAAAACAAAGACAAAATTTTCATTTATTGATTGTTGCCTTGGGAGGCGGTGAAAGTGGAGCTGAGGGGGGCGGGGCAGGCGCAGAGGGCTCTGGGAAAGGTTGAGGATTGGGGTGGGGGTCGGACCGTGAGGGGCCAGCTGTTTGATGCTCGGACAGAGGTTTTCCCTGTCCCCAGTGGAATCGTCCCTTCTCTTGTTCCCTCTGGCTGCTAGGCATCCGTTATGATTCAGACCTACCATGTATTATGGAGGTGCAGTCAATAGGACTTGGACTTGGGGGAAGGAGAAATAAATGGAGACATAACAGAGTTTACTCCGTTTCAGACTACCCTATGAGCCAGACCGGAAATGCAGCTGTCAGGCAGCGTTGCTCACTGGCTCACATAAGCCTGAATTCTTGTCCCCAGGAGAATGCTCCCTAATTCAACTTGTTTCTTCAGAGCATGTAAATTGGCAGGCTAGCCATATGAAGGCTTTGGATGAATGGGTGCATCCTTTTGATATTGTCATTCCTCTCTCTACCCTAGGGAGAAACTCCTCTCACAGGTACCCAGGTGCAGTGATTTCCCCAAGGATAGAGAGGAGACAGGTGGAAGCCCTGGCTCCCAGACCTCCAGCTGATGTCAAACTGCCTTCTGTGAATGATGGCCAAATCCACACTGAGAGGGGATGGGGGGAACTCTGAGACCTTTCGACAGCGTTTCAGGAAATTCCATTACCAGGAGGTGGCTGGGCCCCGTGAAGCCTTCAGCCAACTCTGGGAACTGTGCTGTAGATGGTTAAGGCCAGAGGTTCGGACCAAGGAACAAATACTAGAGATACTGGTACTGGAACAATTCCTGACTGTCCTTCCTGGGGAGATTCAGACCTGGGTACAGGAGCATTGTCCAGAGAGTGGAGAGGAAGCTGTGACTCTGGTAGAAGATTTGGAGAGAGAACCCAAAAGACCAGAGTGCCCGGTGAGAAGGGGGGAGTTCAGAAACATTTATATAAATGAGAAAACAGGGTGAAGGGACCAAGTTAAAGTAGAAATAGGGATAAAATAGGGTCCTTTGTCTCTCTGTGTGATGCCTCTTATTTCTGGCCATGTAGATAAGTGACATTTCCTTGAGAGGGAGACTGGAGTGATCATTTAACTAATCCTCAATCTCATATGCCAGAATGTTTCAGCAGTTTCTTGTGCCATGAATAAAAGGAGGGCATTGTTTTTAACTTCATTGCTAAGTTTAGGATCTTGATCTCCCCTTTCTAAAGCTCTTTGCTACCTGGAGAACAGACTGTGTGTGGTTCCTTCCCTTATTCTCTAATCATGCCCCTGTGGGATGATCTCCTTTTATTTCAAGTATTTATCTTTGGAAACCCATCCTAGTCTAGCTTTTCACTGAGCATTAATGGGTGTTCTTTCTAGGTCACTGTCCCTGTGAAAGGACAGGAAGTTCGACCAGAGAAGATAGCACCTCTGAGATCACCTCTGGTACTAAGTGTCCAGCAGGAAGCAGGGGAGTCCCAGTCCAAGGTTGTGGCCAAGAAAGAATGGGCAGGTTGCCCAGAATTAGGACCACAGGAACAACTTAATCTAAAAGAAAAGCTCAGACCTCATCAAAGGACTGGTAAGAAATACAAGTCCATTTAGGGAAAAGAGGAAGACACTTTATGTTGGAGAGCTGACAGTGAATGAATAAGGGCTCTTGGGGAGACTTTGGGAAGTTTTAGAATTAAGTAGCTGTTAGGGATCACCAGAAGTTCACCCTTCTGCCTTTTAGGATTACCACATTTAACCTACCTGAGTGGTCTTATATTCTGTCTTTATAAATTACCACAGGTGTTTCTAAAGACTTTTTTTTTTCAGAATTTAGCAACTTATTTTCTTTTGTTTCGTCTTCGTAAACATAGTATTAGTTCACCATTATCACTATTATAATCCTTTTATGTTTTTTAGACATGTCCCTTTTAGGGTTTTCTCTGCTAAGTTGAATTTTTCCTCAAGGTTTCCAATTTCTCTGAATCTTTATTTTTGCCACTTTCCTCTGGAACTGGTCCAAGTCTTCCACATCTTAGTTTGTCTGTGAAGCCCAAAACTGAAGATATTCTATTGAGGGTCTGACAAGTACAGTTTGGCAGAAGTTCTTAAAGTTCTTATATGTTGTATCCATTCCTCTATATAACTCCCATTTTTGTGCTTATATAATAATTTAAATCATCTGGTAAATTTTCATGCTGCTTCAGTTTTTTTATTACCATTGTGCCTAGTTGGTCATTCCTTACCTTTGAATTTGTATAACTTGTTTTTCTTCCTTGTACTCTACTGAACTATGTCCTGTTTATTTTTAATCATCTCTCCAGCTTAAGGCTATTTCAGCATCTCATTCTTTCTTACAGGCTGCTAGCAGTTGTTTGCTAACCACAACCAATTTGGTGTCATTAATAGGCTTAAAATTGATGTTCCTTGGTCATTTAAGACATGTATGAAAATATGAAATAGCATTTTGTAGCCATACAGAATTAAAAATGAATAATTTGGCCGTCTGCTATGGGCTTTTGCATTGAGTGAGGCACTGTGAAAATACAAAGGGTATAAAACAGTACTTGCCCTCAAGGAACTTGTGTTCTAGCTGAAAAACAAAGATAGGTTATATGAAGCAGTAGCAAACAATACAGAACAAATAGTAGGTGCTAAATCATATGGTTCAGAGAAGGAAGAAAGGCTAGAAAAGACAGGAAAAGCTTTCTTGGAGGAGGTGGCTAAGGATAGTCAATACTAGGCAGAAAGGAAAAATGGAAGACATTTCAGGTAAGAGGAACAGTAAGGCAGGAAAGACTGTATTCCTGGAACAGGAAGGAGATCACATTTTTTTGATTGGAGAAGGAACACTGAATAGTGGGAAAATAGGTTGACTTGGTGGGTGACTGCAGAATATACAGGCTTTCAGAGGCAAGCAAAGGAGTTGATATTTCCCACACTAGGAGCCAATGAAGGTTTTAAGTGAGTGACATGGAAACAGTGTTTAAGGAAGATTAGTCTGGCAGTAGCATATAGGTTGGAACAAGGAAGAGCCTGAAGTCTGGGATGCTAAGTGTCTGTTGCTATAATCCAGGTGTGAGCTGATGGTGGTTTACCAGGGGTGGGGAACCTGGGGCGTCAAGGCCACATGTGGCCCCTCTAGGCCTCAAGTGTGGCCCTCTGACTGAATCTAACTTCACAAAATAAATCCTTTTATTAAGGGCCACATGTAGCATTGAGGCCCCAGGTTCCCCATCCCTGGTTAGTCTAAGGTAGTGATAGTAGAAATAGGAAAGGACAGACATCAGAGATATTTCAAAATATACAAAATTTGGTGATTGACTAGAAAACAGAGATGAAAGAGAAGACAGTGGGTAAGTTGAAGATGATCCTAAGAATATCAGTTGATGTAGACTCCTTTTAACCCAATGATAATTACTCTGAATGTAGTTTTCTAACCAGATGTAAAAACTGAACTAGATTGGAAGTGACCATTTTTATCAGTGCTGGATGGCACTCAGTGCATAGAAGCTGTGATAGATGGTCAAAGGTCATAAATTTGAGAGTTAAGGAGGCACAAGAATGAACTCCAGAAGGTGAATGTAGGTCTCTTCTCTCTTCATCTCTGCCGTGATGTCATTCTGTTCCCCTCAAAACAAAATCCTAGTCTTTGAAGTGTCAGATCCTTAAGTTTCTTTTAAATCTCTCTATATTACTGGATCCTTTCAGGATGTCTCTGGATATTTTTCTTAAAACTTTCCCTATATTTAGTAGAGGATAGTGTTGAGCCTAGGGTTTTCTATGATCACCGCAAACCATGATATCCTTTGTTTGCTTCCCTATGAGCAGGATTTCCTTTTTCCAAATCTGGTATGGTTTCTGGGATGGAGAGAGGAGAACCATGGGTCCCAGATCTCCTGGGCTCCAAGGAGAGGGAAATCTCAAGAGGCAGTCACGCAGGTGACAAACGAATGCATTCTGATTTTATGCTACCAAGGAGGGAAAGAAAAAACTGGGGAGACCAGGAGCAGTGGGGCTTTGAGGATGAAAAGGTAGCTGGTGTGCACTGGGGGTATGAAGAAACCAGAACTCTACTTGCAATTTTAAGTCAGACTGAGTTTTATGAAGCCCTCCGGAACTGCCACCGTAATAGCCAAGTGTATGGAGCTGTTGCTGAGCGATTGCGGGAGTACGGCTTTCTACGGACACTCGAACAATGTCGGACCAAATTTAAAGGCCTCCAGAAAAGTTACCGTAAAGTCAAGAGTGGCCATCCACCTGAGACCTGTCCCTTCTTTGAAGAGATGGAAGCCTTGATGAGTGCCCAAGTCATCGCTCTACCCAGCAATGGCTTGGAGGACCCTCGCCCCAGCCTGGGGGCCAGCGATGCTGAGACGGAAGAGCAAGAGCAGGGAGGCTGGCAGCAAGAGGAAGCAGCAGAAGATGCTGCAGCTGAAGATTCTGATGGCGATGAAATGGGTACTGAAACAGCCCCCCAGGAGCCTGGGAGCCCCAATGCTCCAGTCCTGTTCCGAAGCCCAAGTGGTAAGTTTCTCTTTCTTCTTGGGGTCTTGGTATTGAAATTAAGGCAGTTTCTATAGGAAATAGGACTATGCTAGGAGTTAGGGAATGCAAATTCAGTCCCTTGCTAAAAGTTTTACTGTGACTAACAGTTATTTCTCTGCTTTGTGTCTTTTACTCTCTGGGAGGATTGATGAAAAAAATCCATAGTCAGCTTTTCTAAGAGTTTTGGGGTGAGAGAATAGCAGTTCAGAGTCAAGTAGTAAATGCATATCCTCATAACCTTGCATTCCTGCATTACTAGGATTATGACTGCCAAAATGACCTTTCTTCTTCTCTTTCTTTTTTCTTCTTTTTGGAAAGGAGAGTGGGAGGGAGAGGGAATACAAACCTATGATTTCATTGGCATAGAGAACTCCCATAAGGAAATTCCACCAATGTCCATCAGCTGGTTTGTTGCTTAGTTTCCTCGGAGCAATGAATTTAAGTGACTTGTCTGGGTCACAAGCCAATACCTATTGTCTCAGAGGCAGGCAGACTCTTCTGCCTCCAAGGCAATGTTATGCTGTTTCTATATTTGTTACACCTATATTTCTTTTCTTAATTTTTTTCCTATTACTTTTTCCTTTTTCTCCTCAACTCCCCCTACCCCCCTTTCATTATATTGTTTTCCTTTTCTGTGTTGTACTTTGTAACAAAATGGTGTAATGCAAAGAACTAATGGATTAGGAGTTAGGAAACCAAGATTCTAGCCCCCATTGTCACAACTAGCTAGGCAACTTTAGGCAGGTAACTTGACCTTTCTTGTCACTGATTTATTCAGTTATAGTAACAGCGAACATTTATATAGCATTTTAAAATTTGCAAAAGCTATCACAAACATATCACTTATCCTCACAACCTTGGGAGGTAGGTGCTATTATTTCCATTTTATAGATGAGGAAACTGAGGTAGAGGTTAAGTGATGTGCCCAGGGTCACACACCTAGTAGGAATCTGAAATGGGATTTGAACTTGGATCTTGACTCTAAATTCAGTGGTCTATCCACTGTAAAACCTAGCTGTTAAGCACCTAGCTGTCAGGTCGCTTGGAATAAATGGCTCCTTCCAATCTCTAAAGTTCCACAATCTGAATATTTTCTTTGCCTCAAAACCTCTCATCCTTACAACTTTCTTTTTTGGTCCCCTCCTCCTCCTTTATCATTTTTTTCACCCTTTTTCTCCTACTTTACTGATTTTAACTTTTTCTCCTATATCCTCAACACACTGTTCTGTTTCCTCTTTATACCAGCAAATGGGAGAGGAGCCACTGTAGTAGTTCAAAAGTCAGATTATTCCACATATGGAGGTCTGAATTACTAATGGGTAAATTTTTCTTTCCCTCCTTAGTCAAGGTAACTTCTCATCTGCCATCAGCCTTTTAATTCCACCCCCGCATGCCAGCCATAAGGCTATATTGCCTCTTTTTTCTGGAGAGGCTGATAAAACTTGAGAATTTTGGCAAGGAGGAAGCAGAGTGATTAGGCTTCCTTAATTTTGTTCTCAGTTTGGAAGAAGAGTCCCTATGTTTCAACTTCTACCCTAGAAGCCCTCAGAAAACAGATCAATATCCTCATGTCTTCCTGTCTGCTCTGGCATCTTAGAAGTTGGATCTGTAGTCTAAGTAAATCCCTAACAAAAAGAAATCTTACTCACCAAATCTATTTTCCTTAATAGGTTCCTGTGAATAAAGTATTCCTAAGAAGAGGCAAGGTTGTGTAATGTGGCTGTTACAGATCATGCTAAGTCCCCACTAGGGAAGGCATATACTAAATGGTTTAGTGTCTCAGAGTGGTAGTTATTTGAAGGGCTCCAGTGTTGAGATTTACAGGCAAAATGGTTGCCCTCTACCTTGCAGCATTGGCAGAAGCAGTGTTTTAGTGGTCTGAGCCCTCCTTTGGAAATATGTAAACCTAGAGATAATGAGGGTAGTAGAAAAGAGGATGAGGGTTAGAGTAGTGCATAGAGGCCCACCATAGCTAATAGGAATTGAATTTGAGTATGCCCCTAATCAGTCAGTCACTTTCTATTTAGAATCAGGTTCCTAAGAAAGATTGTCAGAAGAATCTAGGGTAATACAATAGGCTATGATTGTTCCATGTACAAAAGAAGAGTTGGTCAAGGGCTCAGTTAGGAAAGCCCTTTCTTATGTGGACAAGCAAACTAAAAGAACAGTTTCTGTTGAATTACTATAGAATTCAGCCCTACCAAGGGAGTAAGATAACCTGATTTATCAGATTTTATAGCATACCAAAAAAAAAATGCTTTTTAAGCAACCCACTTAAAGTCTGATTCCAGATGATTTCTGAGGAAGCAAATGGTAGAATTGGGAAACTAAGGTGGCAAAGCTAAGTGTCTTAGAACACTGAACTTTCTCTTTGGGTGGCAGGTGTACACTGGGGCTATGAAGAGACCAAGACTTACCTTGCAATTCTCAGTGAGACTCAGTTTTATGAAGCACTCCGGAACTGTCATCGTAACAGCCAATTATATGGGGCAGTGGCTGAGCGGTTATGGGAATATGGTTTCCTTAGGACACCAGAACAGTGTCGAACTAAATTTAAAAGCCTCCAAACCAGCTATCGTAAAGTCAAGAGTGGCCATGCCCCTGAGACCTGCCCCTTCTTTGAGGAGATGGATGCCTTGGTGAGTGCTCGGGTTGCTGTCCCACCTAGTGATGAACTGGAGGAGGAAGCAGCACCTCGCCCTCTCTTGGGGGCCAGTGATGGTGAAACAGAAGAGCAAGACCAGGAGGGCTGGCAGCAGGGAGAGACAGCTGAGGAGGCCTCAGCCACAGCAGAAGACTCTGAGGGTGAGGAAGTGAGCACTGAGGAGGCACCTCGGAGTTCTAGGAGCCCTGGTGCTCCAGTCCTGTTCCAAAGCCCAAGGGGTAAGAGAAACTTTATTCTTGGGGCTTGGATATACAGAAAAGGTAATTATGATGCAGAGGAAAAAGCACCAAGCTAGGTTCCAAGAGACTTGGGTTCGACTCCCAGCTCTTCTGACTTAGTTTGTGAACACTTTCACTCTTACCTCAGACTCTAATCTTTTAAAATAATCAGAACCAAAAAAGCCCTCCCTAATTCACAGATCTTCAAGGCAGTGGTAAATATTGTTCCCCAGTACATTCTGATTACTCTAAAGACAGTATCATCTTGAGGAATTTAAGTCACAAAGGCTCGGAAATAGTAGCCGAGTTCTTTAATCTGTTGCCACCTCTATGTGAGCTGGCAGGCAGCCAGGCAATGAAAGGAGTCTCTAGTATCACGTTTGTTCACCTCAGGTGTATCCTAGCATGAAGAGGATTTTTAAAGTTCATTGTCATCTAAGTGTTTTCTTCCATCAGCTTGTTGGCCTTCCCTGCCTTGCACCCACCTCCTCTTTTAGGGAGATTCTCGCTGAATGTAATATTTACATACAGTCCCTGTAACCTCCCCCATGATAGAGGAGATGAAAAAAAAATAGGGACTAGGTTATGTTTAAGCTTGGTACAAACCCTTAATCTGGTCAGAACTAGACAAACCTTTATTAGTTAAGGATCCCAGGCTGGAGCATTCCCGCTACAAAACTTCAAGAGTCTAGACACTGGGATGTTCTGTACAAGATGCTTGAATAATTTGTACATTCTGTGTATGTAAGATGCTAAGAATTGAGTTGGGTTTCCATTGTGTGAAGCTAGAGTATTCTGGCAATTAATGTTTCTCCCACTTTAATGTGTTCTAAAAAGCTGATTAGCAGAATGCCTGGGTGATTTTTAAACACTTATATGACTTTTCCTCCCTAAATTTAATTTTTTTTTTAAAGTTTAACTCTTGGGATGCCCTTTATTAGATATAATCTCCTTAAGGACAGAGATTATGGTGCTTTTTGTATGTATCTCTAGTTCATTGTATGTAGTAGGTACTTTATCATGTTGTTTAAGTTGAATTAGAATGCATGAATTTCTGAGTATTCTGCTATCCCCTCCTTGTTCCTAGCATGCTATTAGGTACCACCTCAAGGGAAAGGAACCTATGTACCCCTTTCTGGACACAGGAAGAATGTACCTGGGTAGAGAGAAAGTTTGGGATTTGTGATCATCAGATATTGAGCTTCTGTAGAAGGTCTGATACTAAACAAAAGTCAGAATCAAGGAGGCTCTTTGTTTCTGCCAACAACTGACATTTCTCCAACAGTCACTGCTATTCCCAAACCCAGTGAGATTGCCTTATTACAGTAAAAAAAGTTATAGATTCAAGTTTTTAGAATGCCACCCCTACCCCCATTCCTGCAAAATAGTGCAATGAGAAGCTAATAAGAGTTTCTCTAAAAGAGAAAAAAAATTCTAATGCCTATGTGAGTTGAAATTCAGTTGAGACAGCCAACTCCTAAATTAATTTTTCAATTTAATTTTAACTTTTGCTTCTCTCTGGTTTTCTTATACTGACTTGAAGAACTGAGGGAATGGATGACTTCTGGAATTCTATTCATTCTTTCAGGTTTTGAGGCTGGATTTGAGAACAAGCAGAACACAAAACGGGATATTTCTGAAGAAGTAGAACTGCACAGGACATTACTTGCAAGGTCTGAAAGGAAAATTCCCCATCGTTTTAATCAGGGAAAAGATGATGACAGTGATTACAGGACAGGAAGGCAATGGACAAAGTCCCCAATGGAAAAAAGAGGAAAACTAACACCCCCAGAAAGAAGCTTAGGAAAAATCCTAAGTCATCAAAAGCCTTACTTGGGAGAGAGACCCTATAAATATCTTAGATATGGAAAAAGCTTTGGTCCAAATTCACACGTTCTCATGCATCAGATACCCCACCAGATAGAGAATCCATATAAATGTGGAGACTGTGGGAAAAGTTTCAGTAGAAGTGCACGTCTCATTAGACATCGGAGGATACACACTGGTGAAAAGCCTTATAAGTGTCTTGACTGTGGGAAAAGTTTCCGTGACAGTTCAAACTTCATCACTCACAGGAGGATTCACACAGGAGAAAAACCCTATCAGTGTGGTGAGTGTGGAAAACGATTCAATCAGAGCTCAAGCCTTATCATACATCAGAGAACCCACACGGGTGAAAAACCCTATCAGTGTGAAGAGTGTGGGAAAAGTTTCAATAACAGTTCTCATTTTAGTGCACACAGGCGAATCCACACAGGTGAAAGACCCCATGTGTGTCCTGATTGTGGGAAAAGCTTCAGTAAAAGCTCTGACTTAAGGGCACATCACAGAACCCACACAGGAGAGAAGCCCTATGGATGTCACGAATGTGGGAAGTGTTTCAGCAAAAGTTCAGCCCTTAATAAACACCGAGAAATCCACATGAGAGAAAAGCTTCTATCACAGTCAGAACCTAAGTAAAAACCTGAGAATCTGCAAAGAGCCTTTATAAATGTATTATTTGGGAAAACACCTTCTAATAGAGATCCCATCTCCAATGCCCACCTGGCTTAGGAAATTACCTTTAGGATTTACACCACTGTGGTGCTCCTTACCATAGTCTTCACAATGCCAAGGCAATAAGATCTAAGGAACGAAAGTCACAAGATCTAGATGCCATCCTAGCTCTGCTTCTGATCTGACAAAGTTCCTTGCCCCTTCTCAGTGCCTATGTCATTCCTTCAATAAAAGGAGAGGATCCTGTGAGTTAAAAGTTATCCCTGTCATTGCTCATCCTGTCTTTTTGTTACATCTCTGACTGGAAACATTTCAGCAGTGTCACAGGGGAAAGATGTTATGGATTTATTTCATGATTCCAGGTTTTCTCCCCTCACAAAACAAGGGAAATACTGAAAGGAATGGAATGACTTTGGTTCATGTAAACCAGTACTTAGAATGATGTGACTGAATTTTAGTTCCCTACCTCTCCTTTACCCTTAACGAAGATGAGGTTAGTGTCTCTCTTGGTCATGTCTTACAAATTGTCTTGTTAAGAATCTAGGTGTCATTTATGGGGAAACTGTTACAAACTTTGTGTAAATTTGAAGTGTCAGCCCTGGATGGCTATTCCTTAGTTTCCTTCAACCCTCAGATGGTTCTGAGTAGAAAGAATTCCTGTACTTATAGTATCTAGTTTTTTTACTTCCCTTCTGTCCCATCTCATCTATGTTTCAACTGTCTCCTGTAGCCCCAAAGAGGAAGCCAACTGGACAGAGGGTGGATAGGATGGGGCATTAATGGGGATTTTCCATTTTCCTGGTATTCAGTTCTTCTAGGACAGTATTATGCACCCTGTGGGCACTTAATACTTCTTGACAAACAAGCAGAAGACATTTATTGTATTACTACTTACTGGGAACAGAGTCCAAACCACTGCCAATAGCCCTCAAGCCTGATTAAAGATAAATTATCTTTACCAGGTTGGTGGGGTTGCTAAGTTTGTATTCAGCATTTTAAAAAATGTACATGGGATATGGAGCACATAAGAATAAGTCTGTTTACTGCTGCTTATCAAATAGTATTAATTGCCCTAGTGTGCATATACTGTGATGGGCCAGATGTAAAGTGAGGTAAATAGATTTGACCTTATCCTCTAGGAGCCTACAGTCTAAAAGTAGGTAACTTCAACACAGACATCAGAGAAACAATCAAATGCGCATAAGTAGTATGTGGCAGATACTAAACCGGTTAGGACATAAAACTAGAAAGTTATATATTACAGGTTTGGTGCACTGCATTGCAGTGTCAGGAAGGGTGCATTTAGTGAGTTAACAGTCTTTTGAGGGGAATAGGAGAGGGAAAAAAATCTCAAAGTGGAAGCAGTTCATAAGAAGGTAAAGTTTTATAAATGGAAAAGGTCTAAAAACTGGGAAGCAGTGTGTTTGGTATGGGTAGAGCAAAGAAAATTGGTTGGGCTATAGAGAGAGGTGAGGGATGATTCAGTTGTCAGGGGTACTTAGAACCAGAATATAAACTGTAGCGGAAGAAAAGAAATGACCTTAAACAATACTTGAAGGTGTGCCAGAAGCAGAGAAACCAGAGGTGCAATAATCGATTATCTGGAATACCACTGGGGATGGAGGATGGCTTCCAATATAAAGTAAGAATGAGCCTATTTGAGCCAAGAAATCAGAAGATAAAAGTTGATTCTAAGATTCCTTAGTGGGTGGGAGAGGATACCTGACTGATATTAACTGAGAACGAATTCTCATTCTAGGGGGCTGAGGGTGGTAGAAAGTGTTTACTGGAAAAATGAGCAGCTGTCTTCCTCACATAGGTATTAGGATAATACGTTCAGTTAACTGTCCCAGCATTGGAGTCAGAAAATTGACTAGCAGGTGAGGTAGACTACTGTAGAGAGTTGATAGATGAAGATATTATATGATTTAGAACGTTCAGATGGAGGAATACTGGGATTCCAGAACACACTTTTATTAGGATTCAGAATACCACCCCCCTCAATGTCCCAGATGTTGAATAAGCAGTAAAAGGTATAAGAAAACCAGTATAAAACTGCCTTAAAGCTAACCTCTGTGATGGTGTTTGAGTGTGTGATCAATAATATAAAAATAAGTTTACTGTCTTTAGCATATTCATGTATAGTCTGGCGGAAAGATCATGGGAATGGGGTACAGCAAGACATGAATTCTAGTCTCTGCAGTCTTATGTGTAAGTCATACTGCCTCATTTCCCCTATCTGTAAAACGGAATCATGTTTACACCTTAAGCTGCCTCTCAGGGATGCCATGTGAATAAATGAGATGATGTCTATAATATGCTTGCAGTTCTTCAAAAAGGAAGCGCTAGAGAAATATTTGATTATATTGTCATTCGGATGCGAACACCATAACAACCTGCATTTGTGGCTCCCCTGGAGTCATCAGTTTACTCCCATCTACTGAATCATTATGTCCTTGGGAGAAATGCAGCAATACGTTTGTCAAGTGGGATTACTGTAAACTTAAGCCTGCTAGTTTTAGTCTCTACCTTTGTATTAATGATCTGAAGACCTAGGATAATTATGAGAGCCAGACACATTTTCTCAGAATTAAGGAGCAGTAATGCTACCCTGCAAATGGCAAAAATAAACAAAAGGAACAGGGCAAAAGTAAAAATGCCTTGCCTGGATGGGGATAAATCTCAGGCTACTCTCAGTCCCTTCTAAACTCCTTTGTTTAATTCTACTACCTGTGAATAAAAGCAGTAAGAAACATCATCATTGAATATAAAAACTAAAAGATGTTTAACAAGGGGAAAAGCAGTACAGGGATTACTGTGCTATACATTTCTTCCTTTTTAAATAATGTTTAAACTGAAGGAAACAGGTTATAGTAGCAAACAAAAGGCCACAATGGATCAGCATCATCATTCCCTTTGGTAAAAAGTTGCTGGTCACTTTTCTACCTCCTGTCAGTCTCTCTCTCACTCACTCACTCACCTCTGACTTTTCCCTCTTCATTCTGCTACCAATCTCTTTTATCCTCTCATTTTGAGTTCCCTCTTCTTACCACATAACCATCAGAGTTATTCTAACAAATTAAAGTACAAAAAACCCTAACAACGAAGTGAAGAAAAAAAACACCAAACCTTAATTTTTAAAAGTTGTGTTTAACTTTTTCTTTGTATGTATCTGACTGTTACTATTTCTTATATTGTACACTCTTTGCAGAGACTGTGTTTAAATTTTGTATAGCTAGTACTGTGCCATTTGAACTTAGGCATATAATAAATTTTTAAAAATTATTTATTATAATACTGATGCAGGGAAATGAGGGTTTGGGACTAACAAGGTTGTGAAGATCACCAAATGCCATCTCCCAACTCCCCCAACCACCATACAGTTGAATTTTTCCATTCCAAAATCCACATCAAACTCTCTCATCCACAGATAACCTGCAGATATCCAGGGATTTTTCTGTCTTGTGGTCTTAATATTTTAGAACTTTGATTCTTCCCTATAGACAGATTTTTTTGTGTGTAATTTTGGACTTGTGATTTCACTAGTACAAGGAACTGACTGCCTTCTTGTGGAAACATTTCTCCAGTAATGCATTGAAAATTTATCTGTAACTCAGTCTCAGTTGCCTGGGCCCTAAGGTTGAATGACTGGCCCACAGTCTTACAGTCAGTATGTATCAAGAGGCAGGACTTGAACCTAAGTCTCCCTGAAAGGCCAGCCCTGAAAACAAGGTTATGTTTCTGACTTGTGAGTAAGCACTCTACTACAAGCCATTCCCTTGAAGGTTTCTGAGTAAAATCTGGATTATCTGTGCTTGGAGGGGGAGGGAAGAATCAACAATTTACAAGTTACACCTAAACTTCATCTTAACCCTTGCTTTTACTGCTCCCCCTGCCCAAATCCTTTAGATTGTTAAAAGAATAACATGAACTAGGTTTTTTTTTTCCTACACAAGGGGATAGGGGTACGTATACACAGTCAAACAGCCAAAACCTCACAGACATGTTAGCAAGCCACAAAGTAAAACTATATGATGGTTTCTGATTTTCTTCCACTCTCTTCCGACTTTCATCTATCTAAGAAATAGAACATTTTCAAGACTATAGGAGTGGGAGCATTACAACAATATGGACTAGACAGACCAATATGACACCAAAACTGTTCTCAACACAGGCAGTCTCTGTCAAAGGCCCAAACTATTCCCTAAAGAGAAAAGGATGGATGAGATGAGATTGCTAAGTTGATGTATTTCAACCAAATACAAGTTTTCCTTGCTTTAAGAAAAATCCAGCATTACATAAACATCCAGATTGGTGCAAACAGATAAAAACAAACTTGGTGGGTGATTCATTAGGCTTCCTTAAAATAGCAAGCTCATCAAATAAATTTTAATTAAGATTCAATTTATTTACCTACTGTTTTGGGGAATATACCATTAAGGAAACCAGTATATATAAGCACTCATATCCCTGTCTGTACAGTTTAGTGACATCTCATCTGCTTTTTAGATTTTTTTTTTTTCCTTTGGCTTCATGACTATGTCTCAGCTCTCAAAAATTTCCCGAGGTCAGACTTTTTGTAAACTGTTAGGAGAAAATGAGTAGCTGATAATTGCTACAAGGAAGCATGAAGAATAAGATAGAATAATGATCCTAAGAAATTATGGCTAAGTCTGGTCGTGGCTTTGTACACCAGATGTGAAGTTAACAACTGATCTGAGCACAGTAGAATGGAGCACTGGGCCTGATGGCAGTTGCACCCAGGCCCCCTGTGCCCCCTGACCTTTGCTCATTAGTCACGGCTCATGCATGCTACTGTCTAGGCTCTAGAAAATAGGGAATAGCAATCACTATGTGCCACTTCACTAATTAAATCTGGGAGGTTTTGGATACTGGAGAAAAAAGGATAGTACATGGCTGATGTTTATGTAGGATCAGGTAGCTCTATTCATGTGCCAAATCATAGGGGTATTTCTAGAGAGCAAAACAAGTATGCCTCTATCCTAGCCTACCTGGTTACTTCTTCCTCCCATTTAATAGTTTTTATTCGTTTGCTCCCATCTCATTTTTTTTTTTTTTTGCTTTTTGGAAGGGAGAAGGCAGGGCAATGTCCGAAGTCACATGGCTAGTAAGTGTTAAGTGTCTGAGGCCTAATTTGAACTCAGGTCCTCCTGACTCCAGGACCAGTGCTCTATTCACTGCGCCATCTCGCTGCCCCATTTGGTCCCATCTCTTGTTGAAGTAGTTGTGCTTATATTTGTTTTACAGAGGTTTCTTTTCTGAGAGTGTGGGGCTTAGAAGATGGCAGAACTGGGGGATCCTAGGCAGTACCACTGTTATTACAGGGATCAATTCAAGGAAATGGAGAACTGTTAGTAAGTCTTATAGTCTTAAGGTAGTCCAAGTGGGCAAGATAGATTCACATTTTTTTTAATGCTAGTAGGATATTTGGGGAATGAATGAAAGGAAAAAGGATGATTTCTCTAAAGGCTTATGATTACTGGGTAGGCAATGGAGAATATAGCTTGTGGTACAAGTTATTGATTAGGCTAGTTCCCTTATAATCTCCTGGAGGGGGTATGGGTAGGGGGTGGTAAATATGAGCAGCAGATAAAACAGAGTTCAGCCAGGCAAGGCTTCTGCAGGTATCAAAAGGCTGTAATATATTGACTAAGGACCCCTGATTTAGACTCTCAGAGGATTTCCTAATCACTGATGCAAGGCAGGTGGTAGGACTGCAGAATGGTTCCAAATGGAGGCCAAGAACCTTGACTTCCTATAGAATCTCCCTTTCTATCTCCAAAACTTAATAATGTAACAATTTTGGCTTCATATTATTCCATTTCTTCCTTAATTCAGATTTGGTGCTGCTAGAAGCAAAAATATAATTGATGGATTCATAGGAGAGGTCCCACATCTGTGTCTGGGTCAAACCGAATGTCTCAGCAGCTAGCTGGTACTCCTGAGAAAGGTGTGTTGCAAAAACACCCTTATCATCAGTCTGCCGATATAAACCAAGAAAGGTTCTAAATTAGAGTTTTAAGAAAATGAGGAAATGACTATCCCCCTCTAACATGTGATCAATTTTCCTATGCTAGCATCAAGTTGTTTCTTCTTTCCCCTCTACATAACATACACAGGAATATGTTTAAACAGTATTTACATTTTCTGGTTCCCAGAACCACTGAATCCCAAAGCCCTCTTTTCATTTCCACCTATGAGAAGATAAAAGAGAGATAGGTAGTATGGTAAAGGTGGGAAAGAACACTGAACTAGGAACCAGAAATCCTGGGTTCTATGTAGTCCCAAGTTTAAGTGTTCCATGGCAAGTCACTGAATCTCTTTTAGACTCACTCGTAAGGAGTAAGCCGTCTGAGTACTTTATAAAATATGACAGGACATAACAAATGTCAAGTGTTATTATCATTCATGATTAATGATATTTGTAGAGCCCTCTGAGACCCTAGTGAGAAGGGTCACTGTAAATCTTTCTTACCATGAAACTATACTAGTTGCAAAATTGAGCCCATCATTTAAACTAACCTGAAATTCTGCCTTGAAATACATTTTCAGTTACCCTTTTTAGGTGAGACGCTTGTGTCTGCTGGAGCTATGAATCATGGGGCAGAAATAAATATTCATCATAGTTGTGTGCAGCACTACTACTCCCTGGGGTTCCCCTGGATTAGGGACAGAGCAGCAGAAGAATAGTGCATTTCTCACTTATAATTTCTCTACTGTCTTTCCCAAGTTAGTTGCTTCCCTGGTTCTTTTCTGTGAAGCCAAGAGATATTCACCCTGATCTTGTACAATTCTTCCTGCCAGACCAACCACTCAACCAATTGCTTAAGCAATTCTGTGAGGCATCCAAGGCAGGTAATTCAGTTATTAATGAACGCTATCCTTGATTTACTACAAAAGCAGAAGAAAAAAAGAGATCAAAATATTTTAAGCAAAGCATCTTACTTACACAAATTACAGAAGGATGGGCTATGCCGTACCAGAATCCAAAGTGATGCTGATCATAAGAAGGTACCGTCTGACTTTTGATGTTTGAAGTTAAACAGAGTTCTAAGTGAAAATAAAACAACAAAAAACCAAACACTATATTAAAACCACAGAAAGGATGTTAATCCACACTATGTTCTAGAAGAAGATAAATCAAATGTTTTTACATAAAAGCCTTTCATAATTTTAAAATTTTCGTTTAGTAAACACAATTAGGTACATGTGTAGTTCACTAGTGGAAAAAAACTCTTCTATTACTACATCAAATTGTAGCAAATCATAATAAAATAATTAACATTACTTCCCACTTTCTCCCCTCTCCCCAAATTCACCTCCATAGATGGAAACCCATTCCATGTGCGGTTTCCTCTTCCCTTACCAGACACAGGGTCAGCATTATAATGTATAACAGTATAGGAAATGGTCTTGGCAGCCCAGCAGATGTGGTGGGGGTTGTGGGGGGTGGGGGGTGGGGAGGGGGAGATTCTTTTAGGCCGAGGCATCCAGCCTAATCCCAGCCTTATTGCAGAAGCTCAGATGAAGCCTTGAAAATACAGCACTGAGTGGAAATTGCAACATAAGGAGACCAGGACAGAATCAGGTTAAGGAAAGCTCTGAACTTTTTCTGTGGTCCTACAGGAAAGCTGCATTTATTTATCCATATACTCACTGACTGTTTTTAAGCAAAGTAAGTAAATTCTAAGGCTAATTTATAATATTAGCAAATTCCTATTACAAAATATTAAACTTCCCCTGGTGAAATATTTATGGACTTGGCTCTATACATTATGTTGAGAAATTTATCAAAATGAGAAATAAAGGCCTATTTCACCTACCTCCTAGGCTTATGCACAAATGACCACTTTGAGAATCCTTATTTCCAAATGTGGGCTCCTTAAGAGCAGGGCCTGTCTTTTGCCTTTCTTTGTATACCTACTGCTTAGCACAATGCCTGGCACATAGCAGGCACTTAATAAATGGATACTGAATGAATGACTATCCTTACTTATAAGCAAAGGGAAGCTGAGAACACTATGGTGAACCCCAGGTAAGCATATTCTCTACCTGTGACACAGGTCCAGGCCACACTACACTACTCTAGGATAGGTTTACATCTTGCCAATCCTTCCTTTACTGAGGCAGGTTTTAGGAAGTTGGGAAGTTGGGGGTGGAAAGACTCTCTCCCTGTGTTAAAAGATATCTGCAATTTGTTTTTGTCCAAATAAATGCCAGACCTAAAAATCTGGAAAAATAGAAGCATGCATTGACTAGCAGACACCTGAGTATTTGTGACTTTTCCTGAATTTGTAGGTTTTTAAATAAATATTGCATTTTTTCCTAACAAATGTGTTTTTTGTTCACTCATTTCAGTCATGTCCAACTCTTCCTGATACCATTTGGGGCTTTCTTGGCAAAGATACTATAGTAATTTGCCATTTCCTTTTCCAGCTCATTTTCCAGATGAGAAAATAGAGGCAAACAGCGTTAAGTGACCTGCGCAGGGTCACACAGCTAATTAAGTGTCTGAAGCCAGATCTGAATTCAGGAAGATGAATCTTTCTGACTCCAGACCTGGTACTCTACTGTACAACCTAGATGCATCCAACAAATGTCATTACAAGCTTTTATTGTGCAACAGCATTAAATGAGTCATTATTTTTATGTTTTGTTTTATAAGTGTTGCCTTAGAGTGCTGCCTTTCAAAGTACAGTTTACAAGCTGTGGGGTGAATGTGGAAGGTTCTCGGTGATCTGGACCTCACCTAGTGGGATACGGTGCTGTTTAACAAACTCCACCAGATCCAGTGAACTTCCTACACACGAACTGAGAAACGTCCCATGGCCAATTCTGTCAGGAGGCAACCTCAGGAGAACTTGGGTCTCTTCTTCTTGGTTTGGAATCTAAAAATGATACATATAAATATATGTACGTAGGTTCAAAAAAAAATCCTGATTCAGTGTTTCTTGGATGCTTTTTCTGGATCTATCCTTGGTAACTATGTGGCTCTGAGCTTCACCTTATTTTCTTCTGATGATTCTGATGAATCTTTTTCACTCTCCTTTTTTCCCCTTTCTTTTTACTCACTACACTAGATTCCTCTAGACCTCATTTCATTAATGTTTTGTTTTGGCAAAGTTAGCTATGTCCCATACTCATAGTTAGAGTCACAAAAGTATCTCTGCATTCAAGGCTATTGTTTTTATTTTTAGAAAGCCCAGATTAATATTAAAATGTTTTAAATTATAAGCAATGGAAAAAAGTAGGAATAAAAATAGGAATCTCAAAGGCTTAAGGGAGTTAAAAGATTTTGGGGAAAGAAGTGTATATATGGACTAGGGATACCTCAGGGAGAGGAACATATTCTTCTATTATGTCCATACATAGTCTTTGTAGTTTAAACGTAGTCAAGCTGCTTACCCTCGACACTGTTTGGGCAAAAAAAGATTACCTTATAGTTCACACAAAATAGTAAACCGGGACCTTCGACAACAAAATTCTTAGCACTACCAATGGATTTTTGATAGTGGCCCAATAGCATCTCAATTACCTTAGTTTTTTCTATCTGTAAAATGGGAAGTAGTTCCTACCTACCTTATACTTACACCACTGGGAAAAAAAGAATGGATTTCTAAACCAAATGTATATTACTTGAGGATGAAAATCAGTTTTTGCTATTCAAGTTTTGTGAGTATACATTATTTAGAGCTGTAACTAGTCATTTGTGTGTGTGGGGAGAATGGGACAGATGAGGAGGGAAGACAGACTGGCAGTATGGACAACTAGAGAGACCTGGAGGTGCCAGAGGAAAAATCATGGATCTGAACCCTCCCAGGATGGAAGCATTTCCTCTGGCTAATTTTCATCCTGTTGATGCTTTGGGCCATAGCACCATATACCAGGTATAGTCTTGCCACTGCCGGATGTTTGGCAACTGAAAAGTGACTCCTCATTTCCTTACTGGCCACATACATGAGCAAGAGGCAGATAATCAAATCAGTGCTTTCGATAACAAAGATGATGGGAAGTTCTTATATATCTTCCTGATTCTGGCAAGATGCTGACATTAGGTTGTTTTGAATACTGTGATTATGAATTGGAATATAACTGAACAATGACCTTCGAAACCCAAAATATGAACGCTGCTAGAAAGGAAAAAGTCATATATAAATTCCAACAGTTTGTTCTAATTTATATCTTCCCCAAAGTCTACCTTTCCCCTTTCAAAATAATTTTCAAAACTGCATTTTCTTCCAACCACTTCCTGATTATTTCTAATTCTATACTTTGCCCATGTGAGAGTGGAAAAAGGATTATTCTTGTTGGAGACTATTACTATTTACCTCTGAAAGATGCAATGCCAGTTTCAGACCTGCTTTTTTGGCTTCCAAAAGAGGCTCCAAAAAGTCTTTCCCATGTCCTGCCTTAAAGAGAAAAAGTTAAAATAAGGCTGCATGAGACTTATGAATAAACCGGGGAAATTACCTCTGTTATTTGATAAACCTAACAAGCTGGGAGGAGACAATAGTTAAGATTACAATATAAGTAAGTACAATATTGGTTACTAATAGTGATCTTTGAATACTAAGTGAAATGCAGACAATCTCTTAAAGGAGTTTTAAGCTGAAAGTGACTTTAGACATAATCCTATCCTCTATTCTAGAATTCTCTACCCTCTTGTACTCTTGTTACTCATGATTTGCTAAATCCTAACCCTCAATTACTGTACAGTAATATATATATACACATATACATATAAGTTCTTTTCTTCATATATATATATATATATATATATATATATATATATATATATATATATTTATATACACGAAGAAAAGAACTTGACTTGCTTGTGGGGAAGCTTGACAGAGAGAAGTCTTTAGATGTCAGCCCTCCCTGGATTAGTGGTGAGTTATCTTACTAAAAAAAGATAACACTGTAACTGTTGTTTATTTAGGAGAAGACGATTACCAAACTGTGCCCTTAACTCATATATCTTACTGTGAATAAGGCTATGATAGTGAGTTCATAGACTCCAGAAGCACAGCTAATGCCAATAAATGCCACAAGCCACACAGAGGGAATGTGATACTGTACTGTTAACAGGTGAAGGTTTGTATCTGGGGGAAAAAGCTGTAAGGACAGTCTTAGTCTCTATCTAGGATGGGATGCTTCTGGCTTAGTTTTCCTATTGTGTTGTTTTGGAAAAGGATATTTTGCACCTGACTATTCCTGAGATTGGCCATAAGGTTGAATCAATACTGTATAATTGGAGTCTCCATCAAATTTGAGATGGCCCTATCTGAAAGATACCAACCTTTATTTTACCCTGCTTCTGATTGTTGTCTCCCTATTCCTTTTGGCCTTTATTTAACCTTTTTGTTAGATCTGTCTCCTCCAGACTTAGTGCCTTCCTCTGGTAGATGACTGACTGCTTAAGCTGGACATCACCCTCTGTCCAAAACCTTGATACATCACCCCTGGACCTGGCATTAACCAAGCTCTGGATATCAGCTAAGAAACTGACCCCTCTAATGGGACCTTTCAAGGCAGAGACAGTTCTACATCAATCTTAGAAGGAAGTAGTTTTAGAAGCCAAGACCTTTGCCCCTTACTCCAAGGTATTTTGGGTCCATTTGTTTGAGAGGGGAATGATGGGGTGCTTATGCTCAAGCCCCCACCCTAAGATTACATATTATTTATTGTTTAATCATTCTTCAAATGAGAGTTATTGTATAGGCCTCATGATATATTTATTTTGTGTTATTCCTTTTATGTTATCATGGGAATTAGGTTGATGCAAGTTGCCCCTAAAAGTCCCTTCAGCCTATATAATGGATTTGTAGGATCTTGGGGCTGAAAGTAATGTTAATGGGATATAAAGTCTTCCCGACCATTAATAGGCCTCACATGGAGCCCAATAAACTTGCTTAGGTGAGACTTGTTTTTTCAGGAAGGCCCACACCTTTTGTTACTTTGTAATTATGCAGTGGGTCATGAGGGTTGTGATGCCCTCTGACCCTGAAGAAGGGTATATATACTCTGATGATAGCACTTTGCTTTGGAAGAGTATTCTTGTGATCTGACCACATGAGACTCTGGGTAGCCATTAAGTAGCTCCTGGCTTTGAAAAACCCAGATGTTGGTGCTTCTCTCTCTGGTAACTATGTATGTACTGCCTTGGTCAGATAGCTGGATCAGTCTGTTGGTCTATGTTAATTTCTCAGACAGAAGCCCTGTCTGTTGGTCTTTATCTTTCTTCTTGTATTTTCTCCATTTTCTTTGTTTGGACTTTCTCTGAAGTTCAGGGTGCTGACTTTGCCCCTGGACTAATGAATGTAATTTAAAAAGACTGTTGACCCCTTCAACAGTTATCTTTCCTAGTAAAGCAGATCTAAGAACTTGTGCTAGCAGCCATCCTGGGTATGCCAATGTGGTTACCACTACAACATACTAGCCCTGTAATCACCTCCCACCCTTCTATCCTGCCATCTCTCCCTATTCACTAGTTCCCTCCCCTCTTCTCACAAATATACCTGCTCTCCTATATCCTTAATATATCTCTTCTAGACTCTGCCATCTCCAAAGGATCCTAAATCTCTTCCCTCTCACAGTAAAAGTCTTAAGAAAAGCTGTCTATATCCCATCATTGCCCCTCTTCTCTCACTACTTAATCTCTTGCAATCTGGTTTCCAACCTCAGCACTCAGATGAAACAGCTCTCTCCAAAGTTACCAATGATCTCTTAATTGCCAAATCCAGTCACCTTTTCACAGTCCTAATCATTCTTAACCTCTCTACAATTTTTGATAATGTTGCTCACCCTCTCCTCCTGGATATACACCTTAGATTTTTGTGACATTGCTGTCTCTTGGTTCTCTTCCAGTTTGGTCACTCTTCAGTCACCTCTGCTTGATCATTATACATGTCTAGCCCCCAGCTGTGGGTGTATGCCAAAGTTCTGTCATGCGTCCACTTCTATTTTCTCTGTTTATTTTCTATTTTGGTTATCTCACTGGCTCCCATGAATTCAATAATCACCTCTATGCAGGTAACTTCCAGATCTCTCATCTATAATTCTAGTCTTTCTCATGAGGTCCAGTTCCACATCACCATTTCCAAATGTAGGCATGTCAAACTCAATATATAAGAAAACAGATTTTCTCTTCTCAATTTTTTTTATTGAAGACATTACCATTCTTTAGTCAACTAGGCTGGCAATCTGAGTCATCAAACTCAATGCTTTGTTTTTTGAATCTAAATCAGTTGACAAAACTTGTTGATCCTACTTCTATAACATCTTTCATATCTATCCCCATTTACTACTCATTTACTACTCTACCCTCACTAACTACAACTACCCTGAAGTCCTCAATGCCTTTCATTTGGCTTGCAGCAGTAGCCTCTTAAATGGTCTTCCTAGCCCAAGTCTCTCTTTTCTTCAATCCACCTTCCACAAAGCTGCCCAAATGATATTCCTAAAGCCCATGTCTTATGACATTATTCTGCTGCCCCCAAAGCTCCAGTGTCTTATATCTAGAATAAAATACAAACTTCTATCTGGCATTTAACGTACTTCACAATCTAAATCCAGCTTACCCCTTTAGACTTATTACATAATTACTCCTTCACACTTTCCATGTTGCAGTCAAAAGAGCCTTTCATTTCCCAAACACAACATTCCTTCTCCTACATCTGTACCTCTGTAGAGGCTCCTCATGGCTGGAATGAAGGCCCTCCTTCCCTCTACCTCTTAGAATCCCCAGCATCCTTCAAGCTCAGCCTGAGTGCCCTTCCCTGCCAATTATCTTTTCTATTTACCTATATGTGTATGTTATTTCCTCTGGCAAAATGCAAACCCCTTGAGGGCAAGGACTTTTATTTTTGTGTCTGTACTCCCAGCATCTATCACAATTCTGGCACATAATAGACACTAAGTGCTTGTTAACTGATCTAATAAAATGCCTTCATTTTATAAAAGAACTATGGTCCAATGAGGTTAAATCTTGTCCGAGGTAACTGAGTTCATGACAGAACTAAGAACATAACCCAGGTCTCTGTCTCTAAGTTAAGTCCTTTCTACCATATAATACTAACAATAACTTTGGGATGCTGACCAGTCTTTGCTGGAGAAGTGGAAAGTAGAATGGACCTACCAAATGGATCTGTCTAAATTTCGAAACTCTTCGTAACTGCTCAAGTCATCCTTTTCTATAAAATGAATGAAGACAATAAGGGAACTTCTCAGGTTCAGAGAGTCCTTTGGTAGGATGTGAAGTCATAGGATTTATAGAACTATTAGAGTAATCTAGTCAGTAGTATAAAATGCAGGGCTCTTATAAATTCTGATTATCTGGATCATGTTTAGAAAATGATATATTTATAGTGAAGTACTTTCAATTAAAATATCTTTCCTTGTAATAACAAAATAAGTGTAACTACACTTAGGAAAACTTACAGAGGGGTCTCCGCTCAAGTCAAGGCCAAGGACAGTATCCTCAGAGGAAAGGATGAATTCTCTGGCAAGTTTAACCGTCTCTTTTGCTACTGAAGGTCCACCTCTTCTGTCTATTGCTATTAAATATCTGTAATACAGGGGAATGGTTGACAGTGAACAAAATATATAGCTAAAGAGAGAAAACAGAACCATGAGTGTAAGAACTACAGATAAGAGGGTGTGTGTGTGTGTAACAAATAATATGACTTTAATCAAAGCAATGCTTAGCCAGAAGGGACAGGAAACACAAAAGCCAATTACATTCCAGGAATACTTATTACACAACATGTCACAATAAACAATTCTGCTATTGGGGAATGAGTTCACTATCTTATTTTTAAAATACGTTTTACTGAAGCTTTTTACTACTACATGACAAGTCTTTCTCATATATATCCAACATACAAACCTGACCTTCCTTTGTAAGAAAGAAAAACCTCATATGTAACATTTTATACCCACATCTGCCCACTTCTTTTTCAAGAAGAGGGAAATATGCTTCGTTTTCTCTTTTCCTGGAGCAATGACATAATTCAGTTTCTGTTCAGTGTATGTTTTATTTACATCAGTATTGTAATTTTGTAGGTGGGTCTAGTTCTGCTTACTTCATTCTGAATCAATTCATTTAAATCCTTTCAATTCTTCACATCTATCAATTTCTTACAGCACAATAATATACCCTTATGCCCAAATACCAGTTTGTTTAGCCATTGCCCCACTGCGTTTTGGTAGCACAAAAAGAAGGTCACCATTTTAATTATACGTAGGTGATGGAGACAATATCCCCATAGTCCATCAAAGGGCACTCCCTGAGCAACATTGTTTCATTTGGAGGTATGAGCTGAAGCATGAAAAAAGGGAGAACCAGAGAACACACTAAGTCAGTCATCTACTCTAGCCTCTCATTTTGCAAAAGGGAACAGGCCCCAAGGTGAAATGGCAGTAGTGGCAGCGTCACTACTGGAACCCAGGTCCTCATTCAAAATACTGCACTTGTTCCACTGCCCCACACTGCCTCTAAGATCAAGGATCTCTGATGCTGCTAACATTTAAAACGATTTCAAAATCTGTAGACAGAGAATAATATATTTCACTACTAAAAGGCACATCAGAGTATTAAGCTACAACTATGTCACTGATCATTCCATTAAAAACCAATCACACCCGAGACTTGGCAGTAAAATGTCATGCTCTTGTTTTTTTGTAGTAAAAGGTATAATGTTTCTTACCTCACCTCAATATCCACATTTTCTTGTTTAGACTGTTTAATGCCTTCTAGAACAGCTTCCACATAAGACTTTTTGGTCATACCTAGGAAGGGCACATGCAAACACTCATGTGAACTTGAGCAAAATATTACCATAAACAGAAACATTCCTGTGCAAACATTTTCACGTCAGGAAAAGAGGGAGAGATAAGGCTAAAGCACTGTCCTTTTTTAAAAGTAACCTCTTTTAAAATGTCAAGTATTTGCTTCTCTTCTGAGTAGGGAAAAGAAGACTACAGTTTCCCATATTCAAAGTCTATCCCCTAGCAGCAAAAATTAACATTATTGGATACCCAAAGCTTTAACCTCCAGTTAGTTCTCCCTTAGCCTCCTTTTGAATGTCCTCCCTGCACTGGAAAAGCCCCTAGATACTGCTAATTAGCATCATTCCTCTTGTTTCTTTTTTAGGAAAAGTTCTGTGTATATTCAATATTTATTCTAAAGTTTAAAAATATAAATGAGGATTCTTCATCTCCCCCCCGGCCCTCCCACCACCAATTTCAACTACTTGCTTCAACTGCAAAATAATCTTGGAAATAATTTCAAAACAATTACCCATCAAAACTTTTACTGGTATATAAATTTCAATAGCAAAGCTGATAGTAATGGAAATTCTTTAGCTCTTCATTTTTAATTACTGGCTTCTGTAGAAGGGTACCCACACAACTCCAGACTACATCCAAATCATACCCAGTCTCCACTAATAGATGTGTGTGTATGTATATGTGTATGCTAGTCATATTCCAGAAGTTATTAAAATATTTCACTTGATCTCAACTTAATTTTTACCTGCCAAGAAACTTTTCTATCATTAAAATTCAAGAAAAATTAAACATGTAAAAATCAGTGTTAGGTAAAAGACAAGAAAAAGTCTTGCCCTGAGGGAGCTTTTCAAATTGACAGATGCAAGAAAACATGTATGTATATACACACACACACATGCACATATATACACACTCATATACATACACACACACATAATTTGAGGGGGGAGTATAGAAAACAGGAAAAAGTGTTATTATGGAGGAGGGGGCACTTAAGATGAGTCTTAAAAGAAGCTTTGGTTTCTAGATGGTAGAGGTAAGAGAAGTTATAAATTTCAATCATGTGGGACAGTCTGGAAGAAGGAATGGATATAAATGACAGAATGCTAAGTCAGGTGATAGGTATTAAGCTGAAACACTGAGCATGTGAAAGGGAGAGGAACCAAGTCTGAAAAGGAAGGTTTGTGCCACGTGTCAGGGGGCTTTAAATGCCCCAGAGGCAATAAGGAGTGAAAGGGTGAGCTAGGCAAGCCCTGGCACCTCATAAGGTAATTCTGGCAGCTATGTGGGGGAAGAAACTGTATGCAAGGAGTCCAATTAGGAAACTCCTGCAATATTCCCAGCAAGAGTTTATGGCTATGTAAAGCTGTGTAATGAACCTATGAATAGAGAGAGAGGGCAGATGCAAGAAAGATTGTAGAGGGAGAACAGACGATACTCGGCAATGGACTAGATATGAATCCAGATGACCCCAAGGCTGAAATCCTGGGTTACTCATTAGACAACTAGAGAGACTAGAGAGAACTATTACAACTAGAGGCAACAACAGGTTTCCATTTTGCTGCTACAAAGTACCATCCGGATCCTCTTTGGTAGAAAAGTCTCATTTAGTGTCCTTTGCGTAATGGCCAGGGAACAGTATCACTTTCAGAAAGGCAATCAAGCCGAAGAGGCAAAAATCACATGGAAGTACTCTTACCACATAGCATAAAAAAATAAGAGCTACAAAAGAAGTATAAAAGTAATAATTTAATTTTAAAAATCTTTTCTGCAGGGCTTGTCTTCACTGTTCGGTTTTTTGTAGTCCTAAAAGGAAGATTGTTCTGTACATAGATTGTTCTGTACCTAAATTTCTGATCTTTGTGTGATCGTAAGTCACTTATTGCTAGGATCTGCACAAAGACCTGGAGAGCTGGACTGTTCACTCTACAAACACTTACTAAATCACTTCCAAACAAACCGTCAATCAAGGTATCAACACATATTTACTGAACGCCTACTGCGTGCTTAGAACTGAGCTTGATGATGTGGGGAAATACAGAAGCAGTCTAAGCTGTGATCACTCTTTCAAGAAGTTTACAATCTGGCTGGAGAGAGGAGACACATGAAACAATTTGAGGATGATACAACAACAGAAAAGTAATTGCTAACTAATCCCATTTATGAACTTAATCCAGAAAAAATGGGAGGTGGCAAGCTCTATTAATTAGGTATATATTAGGTATCTGAATTAAGCTATATGGGTAGCTCAGTGGTACAGTGGATAGAGCACTTGGCCTGGAGTCAGGAACAGCTGAGTTAAAATCTGACTTCAGACACTTACGAGCTGTGTGACCCTGGGTAAGTCACTAAACCCCGTTTGCCTCAGTTTCCTCTTCTAGAAAATGAGCTAGAGAAGGAAACGGTAAACCACTGCATTATCTTTGCCAAGAGAACCCCAAATTGGGCCACAAAGAGCTGGACACAACTGAAAAACAACAAATTAAGGTATACATTAGAATCTACCTGTTGCATTTTCTTCTCTAGGTGTACTCCTCAGTTCTAGATACTTGACACCATCATCAGCAAATTCTTTAATAACATCTTTTGTGACCTGGTAACACATTATTATAGGAAATGAGCCATCAATACATATAATGTAACAGAAGTGATCATTTAAAGAAAAACTGTTACACACCATGACACATGAAATTCCAAGATGGCTTGCAAAATCTGCACCTGCTCTGCTCCCATCACCCATGCTAAATTAAATTCCTAAGTGAATCTTCTGACTATATCTCTTACTTTTCCTTCAGCTATTTTCTAAAAAAAGATTCTAATCAGCAGGTTTGTGGAAGCAAAGAAGGGAGATAAAGTTAAAATCATTTAAAGCTTGTTAGCAATGCTAGTAAAGAATTTAGTGAAAATAGATTTTGAAATTAAGAACATAAGATCTGATAATTACTGACAATTTAAAGCCATGATTTAAGTACAGTATGATGGAGCATAACTAAATCTGATGATGGCCAGATATTCAAATTGTGAAAAATATATTTCTTATCTTCTCAGTGATAGATGTTATCATTTTGTTTCCTCACAGAACTTGAAAAATGGTGAAACTGGGAAAATAAGGGTCTAATTATTTATTTCCCCAACATTAAGGGATACCATAGACTTTATGTGATTTAACAGTCATGTCATCTTATTATTAAATTATTCTTTTGTTTTGTTTTTTGGAGGGGGGGAAGGAAGGGCAATTAGGGTTAAGTGACTTGCCCAAGGTCACATAGCTAATGTTAAGTATCTGAAGCCACATTTGAACTGAGGTCCTCCTGATTCCAGGGCCAGTGCTCTATTCACTGCACCACCTAGCCACCCCTTAAATTATTATTATTAAAAGTTTCCATCTAAATCTAAAATGAGAAGTTAGTATGTTTTAATCAGTAAGGACTGAATAAAACAGGCTATGGTAATTTTGCCTATTTTAGTTCTAAAATCTTTTCAGGAAAACTGCTTAGATGATGATATATGTCTTTAAACCCCCATTCTTCCTTCCCTTTGAAGGAAGGGAAGAATTTGGAACTCAAAATTTTTTTTAAAAGAATATTAAAGATTGTTTTTGCATGTTATTGGGGGGAAAGCAAAATATTAAGTCATTAAGAGTTGAACTATAGAGACTCTTCTCTCACTAATGATGGAAATATTAATTGTTCCATTTTATGTTTATTTTTTGACCTTGTCAGTTTCCTTGATGAATGCTCTTGAGATGATAGGGCTCATCTGCATCTGACCCCAAGCTTTTCTTGGATCTATGTTCATTTCCACTGCTTTTTACTATTAAATGGTAATATTTGCTCTTCAAAATGTTCTATCTATACTCCTCTGTGGTGTTTTACAAATGAGTTTGTGATCTAATCTGATGTTTCCCTTGAATGCTATTTTTCTCTGACTGGCAAAGAGATCAAGTGTGTGTTGGCTAAGGTGATTTCTGGGCCCTTTTGGCCTCCCCCTTTGTGACGATAATTTTGATACCTCCTACTCAAATTAATCAGTATATACTCATTTTATTGTGATTTGATGGGTATCAGTGATTGCATTAGTGAATTACACAGAAAAGGAACAAGTTTAAGTTAGTTATGTATGTTGATACTGTTATGTTAGGGTCAAATAAACCTCTTTTATATTAGTGATACTGATATTATCTATTAGTAGCATCATGGTGGACTGTAGGATAAAATCACATGACTGTCTGTTATAAAGAATTACATTACATTAACTCTGGAGTTTGTTATAGCAGCATTAACACCCCTCACTCCTATGAATCATTATCATTGCTACCTGTTGACATTTCCTCTTGCCCACTCATTCCTAAACTCCTAAGATACTACTAACAAAAACGTCAGATGTTTGACTTCCTAGGAAAATCTCTGCTAAGGTGGCAAGTGAAATGCTTTTCCCAAGAAAAACCTGATATGGAATTAGTAACTTAAAAGTCTGCTGACACAGTTAGATAACCCTTCAACTAATGAATAAACTTCAACTAATCATAAAGTTTTCTCCACTTTTGATGCCAACTTGACAAGAAATAGAACTGTCTTATTGTCATTCTGTATAAATAATGGCCACTTTCAGGTAGTGTGGGATCCCTGATCTTACGGAAGAACTTGGACACAATTGATTAGGGAACTCTAGACTCTCTAATAAATTGAAAATGCTTAGAGTACCTCAGTATCTTTTTGTTGCACACTGGATTGGAATTTTGGGGTCACACCTTCTTGTGACTGTTTTATTTCAGTTAAAATTTTGCAGGAAACAGAGATAATAAGGTGACTATCTTTGTCTTTTTCTATTTGTTGCTCATTAATAATATGTCTGAATAAATCTGGTTGAAACTGTTGTAATCATGTCATGCCATCTTCTCACCTTTAATTTTCCAAACTGATGCAGATTAGTCAATTATAATTGCACACTGATGAATGATCCTAATATGATTCTCATATAATTATAGTCATTTTCTGCGTATCAATTTCACTTTTTTGTGGATTTCTGTTCCTTGCATAAAATACTTTCCTACTTTCACTTTGGAAGAGTATTCATGACATAAAGACATAATGCTTCTGAGTATTCTATATGCCTTGGCTTCTTTTGTTTCTCTAACCAGCATCCTTCCTGTGCTTACTTTAACACTGAAGTCACTGAGTTATAAAAGTTTATTTAGGATTTTTCTATCTCTCCATCTTTTGCAATGGATATTTGACATGTAATTAAAATTACTTTCATGGTGATCACGAGCTTATGCTTTTAATGAGCAAATAAAGTAGGATGAATCCAGGTATTCCAAAAAGGAGGTTTCATGTTGCCTTTGAGCACTGTGACTTTTAAAAAGTTTTGAGACACATAATTTCTGGGTAGTTTAATCATTTTTATTAATAAGCCAGCAGGTTATTAATAAAAGGATCGTCATTTGGCCAGCTCTCTTAGACCAAAAACAATCATTGCAGGTGGACTCATAGGAGATCACACTAAGTGGTCCATCAATCAAATCTAATTGGTTAATGTAACTGGAGGTGGGCTCTATTAAAATGAAGGGCTAAATATCTTTTAGATAAGGGAAGTACCTCTATACCTGACCACCCATAGCTTTAAACTATCTGTTCAAAGAACATATTCCCCACCCAAGCATAAGCAGAACCCATTGAGCTTCCCTACCCAAGATCAAATTCCTGGCAACTTTAGGTGGGGTCTGACCAAGAGGAGGAGAGTCAACTCAACCTCATTACCAGTAATGTCCTAAAGAAAAACTGAACTTTTAAAATGAGGAATTTAGAAGAAGAGAGAGCCTCTGAATCTCCCCAAGATACTGGTTATTATTCATTATTTCTCACAGCATATTATGGAACTAATTTTGTCAATTGCACTGTTTCCTTCTTCAAGGAAGGTTTATAAATCACCTTTTTCATTTCCAGTCTCATTCAGGGCAATATCATCCCTGAAGCAATTCATTTCTTCTAACTGTATGACAATTCACCAGTTATCTGACAAATCTCATGTTCAGAGTATCTACAGTAATTATTCATAAGTGGTCTAAAAACTGGTTCTTAGCATCATTTGACCTTTTTATTGGCCACCACATAGGACTAAGAACGATTTTAAATTTACTCATTTAGGTCTCTGATTCATTAGTTTTCAGGGTCAAAGAATTCATCACCTCATGGCTATTATTATGATTACTTACTAATTCAATTCAAGAAACATTACATGCCCACTTTGTGCAAAGGCCTGTGCTCAGCAGGTACAGTGAAAAACAAAAACCTTAATTAAGATACAGTCCCTGTGAAAAGATAACAGGCCTATAGATTAAACATGGAAGTGACCCTGAAGGTTATCTGGTCCATATTTTAGAGAAACTTGGGCCCAGAGAAGATAACTGATCTGCTCAAGTATGTCCAGGTAGTTATTGACAGACAGGGAACTGAACCCAGCTGCTTTGACTCCAGATGCAGTACTCTCTCAACTGTATCAAACTGTTTTTTGTCCTCAAGGAGCTTATGGTCTAGTAGAGAAATATGACACAAAGAGATCTGACTATAATATAAATAGACTACAAACAGAGAGAAAAATTCTTTTGTAATCAAAATAGATGAGCCAAAACAGAATTCTTCAGATAGAGGGGGCAATTATTTCACCCATTCATCTTCTCCTAATAGTTAAGAATACTAAGATTTTTTCTTCCCCCCACAACTTGCATAAGGTATAAATAATGTCTTAGTGGTCAGTCCCAACGATCTATACTACAGTGCTTCTTAAACTGTGGATTGTGAGTGGAAAAAGTTTAAGAAGCCCCGGTCTACAGACCCCAGTTCTCAGTGGTATCAAGGAGTCATATGTAAAATTAACTAAGCCATTTTTAAACCTGCCTTTTTCCTGCAACTTCCACTAGATGTGGTTACATCTGGAGGTAAGCCCCACATGTTACAGGAAAGCTCTAGCTACAGAAAATGTTCCAGAGAATAGAAGGCTATAGATGAAAACATGGGAATAGATTTCACTTCAGAAAACATATCTGTTTTGCCCTACTTGTTAAGACAGACTTAAGACTAAATCTCTCTCTGATTAATCTTTAAAAAGCATTGGCCTTTATGTATTAGTTCCCAGGCAATTGATTTATATTGGTTTTGACAAGGGATCTAAATGAAAACAGAAAACTCAAAATCTTCCATCACACTCATGATGACAAACAAAAAAAGCAAGATTTTAATTATTTAATAATGTAAAAATTCCTAAAAAGTCCATTAACATCTTACCATCAATATATCTTCAGGGCTAGTGGTAATCTGATGAATGAGCTGAAACATCTGGAAACATCTGCAACAAGACTCAGAATGAACTTTAAAATGTAAACACATTTATTATCTAACATCAAAAATTATCATCACAGAGAAACTCAAACATTTGTCTTTCACTGTAATAATAAAGATATTGTGCTATCATTTCCCTTAGCTCAAAAAACCAGAATCTCTGCAACCAACGTGGTTTTGTCATTCTACTTATAAGCTCAGAAAACATGAGAAAACCCCCCTGAAGTCCCTAACCAATCTTCTTATGCTTACTCTTTTAAAGTTCTTTTCTTTCCTTTATCAATCACAGTCATCTGATCATGGATTTTAAGATCTGGCTTTTTGGCTATTAGCTTCTTCATAGTAGCAGAACTAATGGATCCATTCAAGTGGGCATGAAGTTCCTAGAAAAGAGACAATTATTAAGAATTTAAGTGCCAACAGTGTGAAGACAAATGTAATAATTAGGTGCTTACATTACACTAGGCAAATGTCTATTGGGTCTATTTTCATTTAAAGACATGCTTTTTAAAGTTTTTATTTTACTAATGTTAAAAGCTTAAGAATGAGCAATTCTGCTTAGCAAATTTACTTTTATGAGAAAAGACAACACATTCATCGACAAAATTAATATTAATACAAGAATTATGTGATCTGTCCTTTTAATGCTTACCACTTTAGGTAATTCCAAGTAAAAATTATTCTTCTGTGGCTGCTGCTGCTCTTCGAATGCCATCATGATTCTAATGGAAAAAATATCCTCCTTCAAGCAAAAGAGATGTGTCTGTAGATCCCAAACACTGCTATTTTTCTTGTGAACCTCAAATAATAATTCTGTTCAGCATGTTCTGTAGTCTGGAACCTCTTCTACATAGACTTGCTTCCATTCCACAAATTCTTTCACTATTGGTTGCACAACCAGGTCAGGAAAAAGTTTATCACCTACATTTTCACAAAACATGAATGTTTTCCAATTGATAAGACTATTTTAAGAACAGACCACACCTGAGTAATAGGATTCCATTAATCCACCCTTTAGGAAGCACAACAACAGTAATTAGAGACTGTGTGGGTAGGAGGGGGGGGAAACCTATCTTCAAGAAATGATTTTTAAGGGATCTAAGGTTTAAATACTTTTAAGTCTCTGCTCAGGTAAAAGAGGATTTCAATCCTAAATTTTAATACATTAGGTTCAGAATCTACATGTCCATATGATAAAGTTGGTGATTCCCTACTTTTTAAAACTGGCATATTCAACTCTGAATTTGTTAATTCCATCTGGATGAAAAAGGTACAGAAACACACATTATACACTCTCTATTTATCATACCACTACTATGTATTATACCTATCTACTTTCAGGAGTTGAGGAAACTTATAGAGTAAGGTTAAAATTTACTAAATTCCAAAGGAAATTCATTATTATTCAAAGCCATGGTAGTCTCTTTTTCCTTCTTTAATTTTCCTAGTGCTATTAAATTGCTGGGTTCGCTCCAAAACTTTTAGATTTCATCCTTCCATATCCAGGTTTAAGGGTTACTGGGGCCAGGCCTTATATCCTATATATATAACATTATTACTGACTCACACCTCTACCCAGTACTTCCCCACCTCTACCCAGTACTCATTCTTAAGATGAACAGAAGGCTTATTTCTATCTTTCTCCTTCCATGGATCAAAATAGCCCTTGAAACACATGATTTTCTTTTTATAGGCTATGAGGGAGAAAGAGAACCTGCTATGCTAGACAAGGCAAGGCATTAAAGTTGCACAGAAGTTAAAATAAGGAAGGATCTTTCCTAATATTTATTACATTTTATATAGCTGACTAGTAAAAGCACTAAGTTTTTATACAAATTTTGATAGGTTTGATACGTATATTTTTTAAAATTATCAATGACCTGGGCGGCTAGGTGGCACAGTGAACAGAGCACCGGCCCTGGAATCAGGAGGACCTGAGTCCAAATCCGGCCTCAGACACTAAACACTTACTAGCTGTGGGACCTTGGGCAAGTCACTTAACCCCAATTGCCCTCCAAAAAGCAAATTAAAAAAAAAACTGTCAATGACCAAATCCTCTCTGCCTAAGTAGGATGCTAGACTTGTTAAGACTATAAGTTCCTTGAAGACAATGACTATTTCACTTTTCGTTTAGCACACAACAGGGACTCAGTAAATGTCTGACTGCTCATCCATGTCATGTCACTGCTGACTCCAGGCTTCTGAGGCACAGGTCAGAAAGATAAGGAAAACCTGGGAGGCAACTCTAGCTCTTTCTCAATTTCCAACAATGTTTCCTTAAGTAAGACCACGAACACAATCCCTAGTTCCTTCTACTCTTATACTACAGACTTTTCTGAGGATGGAAATGGAGGTGCCTCTCTCCCCTTCAACCAACAAAACACTCCTAAACATGAGGCTTTCTTCCTACAAGTTATAAGGTATGGGGAGGATAGAGCGTGTCCTAAAGTTCATAACAAAGTGTATCTTGGAACTCCAAGGCATGAATTTCAGTTATATCTATTTTTCTTTCTTCTTTAGTCCTTTAAAAAAAAATCTCCATGGCAGATGAGCCCCAGATCTGAATACCCAGCCCAAGTCTCTTTCCTAAACTCCAACCTCATATTACCAACTGCATTTACAACATATCAATTGGATGCTCTTTAGCATCTCAAACATCTCAAACTCAACATGTCAAAACAGAACTCATCTTTCCCCTCAAAGCCTCTCTCTTCTCAACTTCCCTATTCCTGCCAAGCATGCCACCATCTTCCCAGTCACCCAGGCTTCTCAACCTTGGTGTCGTTCTTAACTCCTCTCTTATATTCATTCATTCATGTATCCTACATGTTGCAAAGGCTTGTCTTTCCTTCCTTCACTACATCTGTCATATAACCTCCTCTCCACCCACCCAACTACAAGCCTAGTTCAGGTCCTCATCACCTCTCACTGGGACTAATACAATTACATCATAACCGGCCTCTCTACCTCGTGTCTCCTCACTCCAGGTTATCCTCCACTCAGAGGCAAGGTGGGTTTTCTAAAGCTCTGCTCTGACTAAGTCACCTATTTCCTCATTGTTAGCTGCAGTGACTCCCTGTTAACTTCAGAACAAACATCAAAGACTAGAATAATATGAGTGATGTAAATATAAATAATCCGAAATCAAAAGCAGAGGAGTTCTCCGGCACTTAAAGCTCTCTCGGACCAGCCTCTTGTCGCCTTTCCCAGCTGGCTTCTTAGTATCTTACTTGTCTCCGCGTGCTCCATTCCAGCAACACCGGCCTACCAGCAGTTCCTTGAACTAAACACCCCAGTTAGCCTTTGTGTTGGCTATCCCCAGGCCTGGAAATGCTGCACCCTCATATCTCTACCTCTGAGTTTCCACGATTTCTTTTAAGACTCAGTACAACTACTACTTCTTCCTGAGGCCTTTCC
The DNA here is from genome assembly GCA_028627135.1 of Pseudochirops cupreus. Classification (NCBI taxonomy): domain Eukaryota; kingdom Metazoa; phylum Chordata; class Mammalia; order Diprotodontia; family Pseudocheiridae; genus Pseudochirops; species Pseudochirops cupreus. Next base: position 405,347,066 of record CM053582.1, on the reverse strand, counting down.
CAATCCACCCAGATGCTAATATCTAAGACTCTTTCCCATCTATTCCATAAATATCTTGTTCCTACCTACTGGTTTCTATGTAGTTTCCCCCAATAGAATGTGAACTCCCAGAGAGGGAGGACTGTCCTTCTGCCTTTTTTTGTGTACCCAGTACTTAGCACAAAATATGAATATGTGCCTGCCACTTAAGAAATGCTTTTTGACTTGACTTGTTACATCTTCTTAAACTCAAGGCAACCTAGCTTTCTCCAGATGACAAAGCACCACTGGACTCTCCAGTATCAGGTCCTTCCTTCTTTCGTAACACCTGACACCACATTGGGCCAAGAGGAGCTGGTACACCCCCTGGTTCTTCCTTCCATTTCCAGGTCCACCCTCTGCAGTCACATAAAGCAACTCCTCCTTTGAGGTTTACTTTATTCATCTAAATGATTATGTCTACATCAGGAGCGGGGAATCTGCAGCCTCAAGGTCACATGTAACCTTCTAGGTCCTAGGGTATGGCCTTTTGACAGAGTCCAAGTTTTACAGAACAAATCCTTTTATTAAAAGTCTAGATCCTAGTGAATAGAACACCAGCCCTGGAGTCAGGAGTACCTGAGTTCAAATGTGGCCTCAGACACTTAACACTTACTAGCCGTGTGACCTTGGGCAAGTCACTTAACCCCAACTGCCCTGCATTCCCCCCTCCAAAAAACAAACAAAAAAAGTCTGGATCCTTATTGCTATAATCTACTGATTTCCAGGTCTCCTTCCATCCTTTCTCAAATTTAAGTACCTGGCTTATAGCTGTCCACCTCAATGTTTGCTTTCAAGAACTTCAACATATTATGATGTCCTCTCAAACAAAGTGGTCTCTCAATTCAACCTCCTCAGCACCCACAACCTATATCTTTACTCCACAGATATAGGAATGAGCAGTACCTCAGTTCTCACCATCAAACTTCCTCCCCTCCTCAAGCCACCTCATCCTATTATTTGTCCTCTTGCTCCCTTTACTCCCTTCAATCTTTTTAAAAAAAAATTTACTTACTTTTAGTTTACAACATTCAGCTCCATGAGCTTTTGAGATCCAAATTTTCTCCCCCTCCCCAACTATGGCAGCATGCAATCTGATACAGGTTCTACAAATACCTTCACATTAAACATTAGTCAAGTTGCAAAAAAGGATTATAACCAACAGAATGAACAACAAGAAAGAAGGAACAAAATAAAACACAAAAGAGAGCAAGCAGTTTGCTTCAGTCTGCATTCAGACTCTGTAGTTCTTTCTCTGGGTGTGGATGTCCCTTTCCACCATGAGTCTTTTGGAGTGTCTTATAGCCTTGCATTGCTCAGAGAAGCCCAGTCTACCAAAGTTAGTCATCACACATACGATATGTCTATAATTGTGTACAAAGTTCTCCTGGTTCTGCTTCTTTCGCTCAGCATCAGTTTATATATGTCTCTCCAGGTTTTTATGAAGTCTGTCTGCTCCTCATTTCTTACAGCACAGTAGTATTCTATTACATTCATATATCACAACTTTAAACAAGTGGCTAAATGCCATTCTCCAACTGATGGGCATCCCCTTGATTTCCAATTCTTTGCCACCACAAAAAGAGCTGCTATAAATATTTTTGCACATACAGGTCCTTTTCTCACTTGTATGATCTCTGGGAGATACCCTAGAAGTAGTATTGCTGGGTCAAAGAGTAGGCACATTTTTATAGCCTTTGGGCATAGTTCCAAATTGCTTTCCAGAATGTTTGGGTCAGTTCACAACTCCACCAACAATGCATTAGTGTTCCAATTTTCCCACATCTTCTCCAGCATTTATCATTTTCCTGTTTTGTCATGTTAGCCAATCTGACAGGTGACGTGTGACACCTCAGAGGTGTTTTGATTTGTACTTCTCTAAAAAATAGTGATTTAGAGCATTTTTTTCATATGCTTATAAATATCTTTAATTTCTTCCTCTGAAAACTGCCTGTTCATATCCTTTGACCACTTATCAATTGGGGGACGACTTGTATTCTTACATATTTGACTCAGTTGTCTGCATATTTTAGAAATGAGGCCTTTATCAGAGACACTGGTTGTAAAAACTCTTTCCCAATTTTCTGCTTCCCTCCTAATCTTGGTTACGTTGGCTTTGTTTGTACAAAAACTTCTCAATTTAATGTAATCAAAATTATCATTTTGCATTTTGTAATGCTCTCTATCTCTTGTTTGGTCATAAATGCTCCCCTTCTCCATAAATCTGACAGGTAAACTCTTCCTTGCTCACCCAGATTGCTTACAGTATCACCCTTTATATCTAGATGGTGAACCCACTTATACTTTATATTGGTACACAGTATAAGATATTGGTCTACACCCAGTTCTGCCATACTATTTTTCAGTTTTCCCAGCAGTTTTTGTCAAATTTCTCCCCTCAATCTTAACACTACTTAGTTCATCACTTCAACTATACACTCTCTTCTACCAACTGTCATCCATCCTTGAATCCCCTTGTCTTACTGGAGCTCATGCCCTGCCAATGCCCAACTCTTGGCTACCAAAACCATGTGCCTCCTCCACTTCTACTCCTGTGCTCCAGAACCTCTGATTCTCTACTGCTCTGCTGCAGACCTGGAGGAAGAGGAAGGATCATCTTGCAAGAGCCAAACTCCACCACTTGTGTTTTTGATCTCATTGCCTTATATCTCCTCCCAAAGGTTGCCCTTTGGATCTTGTCCCTTTGATCATTCCTTCTAGTTTATTTTCAATCTCTCTCTTACTACTTCCCTCCTTCCTAAAAACATGTTCAGATCTCTCCTTAAAAAACAAAACAAAAGAAAAGAAAAAACCCCACAACACTTTATGTGATTCAACCATCCTCTTGGGGCACTATCCTATAATATCTTTTCCCCTTGACAGTCAAACTATTTTTTAAAAATTACTGTATATTTATTTAATTGGGAGGCAATTGAGGTTAAGAGACTTGCCCAGGGTCACAAGGCTAGTAAGTGTTTGAAGCTGGATTTTTAACTCAGGTCTTCCTGATTCCAGGGCAGTGCTCTATTCACTGCACCACTTAACTGCCTCTACCTTTTTTCTCCTTTATCACTAAAACTTAAATACACAATAATGACAGCTAGACTATTAAAAAAAATTATACTCATTGCCTCTATTTGCATGCCCTGAGTTACTTTTCAACATCTTGATAACTGCTTCTGACCCCACATCAATTGGAACTGCATTCTCCAAGTCTAGGTCGTACAGTGGATAGTGCAATGGGCCCAGAATCAGGAAGACCTGAGTTCAAATGCTGCCTCAGACACTGGACAAGACACTTTAACCTCTGTTTGCCTCAGTTTCCTCAACTGTAAAATGAGGTTCAAAACAGTACCTACCTCACTGGGCTGTTGTAAGGAACAAATGAGGTATCTGCAAAGCAACTAGGACAATGCCCTGCACATAGTAGGTGCTTAATGGATATTTACTGCCCCCCCTTAATCTTATGCTAAATCTACTAGTCTTTCTTCCACTCCTCACCTTACTTGACCTCTCAGCAGTTTCTAACATTATTCACCATGCTTTCTCTCTTCGTTTTCATGACACTGCTCTCTCCAAGTTCTCTTCCAACCTAACTGCAAAGTTTTCTTTTTTCAGATCATTCTTCTCTTGGCTGCTGAGTATCTGTTCCAGAACTTCTCTTCTTTAACTGGCTCCCTAGATGATCTCATTAGTGCCCGGGTATTCAACCATCACCTTTATGCAAATGATTCCCAAGCTCCTATAGCTCAGCCTAATCTCCTGAATTTCAGTTCCATATTGCCAAACGACTGCCAGACATCTCACTGACATCTTAAACTGAACATATTCAAAATAAAACTCATCTACTCATCAAGACCTACCCTCTGTCTAAACTGACCTACTTCGGTTTGATGGTACCACCATCCTTCTTGTCACAGAGGTTCCCAAGCTCAGAATCATCCCCGACCCCTCTCCCTCAACCACAAGGGCCAGTCAGCTGCTAAGTCTATTGTACCTCCACAAGATATCTCATACTCAGTTCTCTTCCTTTTTCCCACAACCACCACTCCAGTCCAGGCTGCCGTCATCTCTCACCTGAACTTTTACAATAGTCTCATAACTGCTCTCCCAGATTCCTGTCTTAACCTTCTACAATCCATCCTCCACTCAAAAGCCAAGTTAAAATTCCCAAGACATACATCTAATCATATAATGTCCTGGTTAAAAATTCTCTAGTAGTTCCCTATCATCTTTAGAACAAAATACAAACTCATTGGCAGTTAAAAGTCCAACAGAGCACAGCTCTAACCTCGCTTTCCAAATTTACACTTCTGTCTCAAACTTTTGTGATTATCTGATCCCTCTGCTCAGCACGCCATCTCTTGCTTCCACACCTTTGCCCAGGCTATTCCCTGTCTAGAGTCCAATCCACTATCACTTGGGCTTCTTAGAATCCTTAGGATTCTTCAAGGCTCAACTAAAGTGCCAACTCCTAGCTGAAGCCTTGACTTCTCCCTTCAGTTGTTAATGCTCTCTCCAGCCTCCAATGACTCAGTGTCTACTTATACATATAGACACTGTATTTCACACAGTAGAATATAAGCTCTATAGCTGATATAAGGAATCGTTTGTTTTTTGTCTTTGTGTCCTCAGGACCTACCACAATGCCTCACACGTAGCAGGTATTTGATGTTTATTGAAGAATTTCTTTCTTTCAAGAAAAAAATTTAACCACAATATCTCTCATTCTTTATATCACAGGGTAACAAGAAATCACGACCTCACTGGTCATTGTCATTGGTATGTCAAGACCAGTGAGTTTTATCCCATTTCTGGTTGCTTTCTTTCACTGATTATTACGCACATGTTTCTCTGCTTCTCCTGTCAAACCAGGTCCATTCTTCCATTACTCTGAATGCTTTCTCTTCTCACCTCAACTTCCTGGCTTCCCTCAAAACTCCACTCAAAATCCACCTCCTTAAGGTGATATTTCTCAGTCCCTCATTTGGAACTAGTAGTGCCTTCCCTCAGAGATTCCCTTCTGTCTACTATGTAGACATCATGTTATATATAACTGTTTGCACGTTCTCCCCCTCATTAGAATGTAAGCTCCTTCAGAACAAGGATTACATTGTGCACAGAAACAGCAATACTGTACGATGAATAACTGTGAAGGATTTAACTATACTGATCAATACAATGATCCAATTCCAAAGAATTTATGATGAAAAATACTATCCACCTCCAGAGAAAGAATTAATGGAATCTGAAGGCAGATCGTAGTGTAACTTTTTAAATGTAGTATTTCTCGGGGTTTTTTGGTCTGTTTTTCTTTTTTCATGGCTCTTATGGAAATGTTTTGCATGATTACACATGCATAATCTATATCAAACTGCTTGCCACTTTAAGGAGGGGGAGGAGGACAGAATTTGGAACTCAAATTTTTTTTTAAATTAATGTTAGAAATTGTTTTTACGTATAATTGAAAAAACTTAAAAAAAAAAGAAGGTAAGTTTCTTGAGGGTAGGGTCTGTTTCTAGGTCTTTTTAAAAACGAATCCCCAGCGCTTAGCAGTGTCCTAGTAAACACTTAATAAATGCTTGACTGAGACTTCCTTACCCTGCTGTCCATCCCAACTTTCTGCTGACTGCAGTCTTGTCAACTCCGTTTAAGTTCCATGTTGGCTTTACATCACTCTCGAGACACACAAATTCGTTCCCTCTGGGCTCTCTTTATTCTACCCAAAAGACCCAAGCGGCTGTGGACCGACTTTGACCCCAAAAGAAGACCCCCTCCTAAGTTGTTCCCACCGTCCAACTAACCACACGGCCCAAAAGGAGGCGAGCATTCAATCTTCATGAACCTACCTCTTAAAAACTTCACACCTTTCCAAATATAACTAGGAGAAACCGGTTTCCCCTCTTAGTCCGAAAAATTAAAAAAAAAAAGGTTTATATCACACGGTCCCAGCTAGAAGCCAAGCGGATATTATTAAGATCCTTAAGAAACCTCTCCCCGGAAGTCCTGGATGGTACAGGGAAACGGAGCCAATCACAAGCAAGTGCTCGGTGCTCGTCCCTCCCTCCCCTTTCTAATTGGTCGGAACTGCTTTCTTCGAAGTAACCTCCGGCGGGACATATGGACAGAAGGGCATCTATGCCTGCACGATTCCGAGGACCGGCGAAAACCAAAGTGCCAAGGTGACCAGGCGTTGGTAAGCGCCTTTCCGTCAGCACGTGTTTCAGCCTCCAGTAGGGTGACGGCGGCCATGGGCCCACGCGGCCGCGAGCGCCGGGCTGGGGCTGTGCAGAGTACGAATGACAGCAGCTCTCTCAGCAAGAGCTCCCTCGCGGCGCACGGTTACGTCCGCGATCCTTTTGCGGTACTGCTGGTCGCCCGCGCCCCGCGGCGCGCGCCGCTCATCCACCGCGGCTACTACGTGCGCGCGCAGGCTGTGAGGCACTGTGTGCGCGCCTTCCTGGAGCGCGCTCCCTCTGACGGCGTCGGGTCGCTCCGGCAGATCCTTTCGCTGGGCGCGGGCTCCGACTCTTTGTACTTCCGCCTCAAAGCCGCGGGCCGCCTGGTTCAGGCCGCCGTGTGGGAAGTGGACTTCCCGGACGTGGCTGAGCGTAAGGCGGCGAGGATTCGCGCCACGCCGGAGCTGGCAGCTTTGGCTGGGCCGCCTCTGAGTGCGGCGGACCTGGGCTCCGGCCCCAACTCGGCGCTGCGCTTCGCTAGCGAGGACTACCGCCTCCTGGGCAGCGATCTGCGCGAACTGCCGGCGCTGTGCGACGCCCTGCAGGCGTCCGAGCTGGACACCGCGGCGCCCACGCTGCTGCTGGCCGAGGCCGTGCTCTCGTACCTGGAGCCGGACAGCGCCGCGGCCCTGCTGGCGTGGGCTGCCAGCTGCTTCGCGGACGCCCTCTTCGTGCTCTATGAGCAGATGGGGCCTCACGACCCCTTCGGCCAGGTCATGCAGCGGCACTTCCAGAGGCTGAACTCTCCTTTGCACGGGCTGGCCAACTTCCCCGACGTGGCGGCCCAGCGGCAGCGCTTCCTCGACGCGGGCTGGGGGGCCTGCCGCGCCATGGACATGAACGAGTTTTACCGCGGTTTCCTCCCTGCCGAGGAGCGGAGGCGCGTGGAATCGCTCGAACCTTTTGACGAGTTCGAGGAGTGGCACCTGAAGTGCTCCCACTATTTCATCTTGGCCGCCTCCACCACGGCCCGCCTGGCCCAGGCTGTGTTGCTTCCGCCTGTGGACGCTTTTCCGCGAGTGGAGCCAACCTCTCCGGCCGGCATCTTGGCCGCCAGTATATTAGGGGAGGGCGGGGGCTGTGACTTGAAGCGGTTTGGCCATGCCTCAGCCCTCCTGGGCCCCGATGTTATCCTCAGCACCGGGGGCTTTGGGGAGCAGGAGGGGCGACATGCAAGGATGAACAATTGTCATGTGCTGTTTAGACAAGCAGGCTCTGGGTGGAATGCAAGCCACGTATGCGGAGTTGGAGCCCAGTGGGATGGACGCCTCTTCCACACCATGACCGCCTTCTCAGATTCTCTGGTTCTTGTCCTAGGTGGGAGGCTGTCCCCAGTGACTCCCGCCTTGGGGATGTACTGGCTCTGCTGCCCCTCCCCAGAGGGAAATGGTGCTGATAAACTGAAGGTGACAATCACAGAGGTTAATCCAGAAGCCGAGTTCCCCTCTCCACGATGGCGACACTCGGCTTCGAAGGTCCTTTGTCAAAGACAGGCATACTTGTTTGTATATGGGGGGCGCAATGGGAAGGATCCTGTGCTAGGTGACTGGCATTTTCTACACATGGACACAATGACTTGGGTCAGTTTACCAGTAAAAGGGCAAGAACCTGATGCCCGACACTCTCATAGTGCCTGCAGTTGGAAGGGAGGAGCCCTCGTTGCAGGAGGCCTGAGTGTTTCAGAGGAACCACTGGGCTCTGTACACTTTCTGAAATCAGTCTCTGATGGATTTTGTTGGGAAAAGTTGGAGGTCCAGCCTCCCATCACCCCAAGGTATTCTCACACAGCCCATGTATTTGATGGAAAGCTACTGCTGGTGGGAGGGGTCTGGATTCATTCCTCCTCTGTTCCTGGAGTGACAGTGATTGACCTGACTACAAAATTGAGCTCTGAATACCATATTGAGACAACCTGTGTTCCCTGGCCTCTAATGCTGCATAACCATACCAGCATCTTCCTAACAGAAGAGCAACAACTCTTTCTTCTTGGAGGGGGTGGGAACTGCTTTTCTTTTGGTACTCACTTTAATCCCCACCCAGTCACTTTGGACATCACTTCTTTGAAGCCTAGGCAATGATTGCTGATGTTCACATAGTAAATAGGTTGATTTGGTGTGAAGTCCACAATTAGGAAGCTAATCTTCCATCTCCTGAAATAGTGGGTGGAGATTGTCTCTGAGAGAAACAGACCATCAAGGAAGGAAATCACAGATAGGGTAGTTAAATTATGACAACAGATGAGACCATAAAAGAGACTATGGAAGCATACTTGGCATTGTAGGTGAGTAAGGCAACCAGGTGCCGCTCATTGGGCGCAAAAAACTAAACCACTAGTTTGAAGCGCAAATGGAACAGCATGAAAGAACAGCTTGAACAAGGACAGGGGAAGAATTCCCAAGAAAATTTTCAGATTTTCAAATCTGCTTTTGCAAAGTTGTCATTTCAGTCTATGTTTTACCTCACTTAGTTTTGTCTCTGTATATTCAGTTTAGATTACAAATTTCCAGTTAGCTTGTTTTTTTAAGTTGGATTTTGTTTCTTGTTAAAATGAGTTTGTTAATTGTTTTATGTATTTATAATTTGTCCCTCTCAATATACTTCCTTCCCTCATGAAAACCAAAACATGTATCATAAACATATATCATAAAACAAAACAAATTCTCACTTTGGCCATGCTCTAAAGTATGTTTCTGCATTTTAAGTTCATCACCTCTGGCAGGAGGCAAGTGTCCTCTTCAGTCTCCTGAACTCATGGTTTATTATTGCATTGATCAGAATCTAAAGTCTTTAATCAAGTTGTTTTTCTCTAAATTCTTGTTGTATGAATTTTTCATTTTCTCACTTCACTCTATATCAATTCATTGAAGTCTTCCCAGTTTCCTCTGAAGTTGTCATTTCTTATGGCATGATAATATTCCACTGAGTTTATGCATCATAATTTGTTTCACCATTCCCCATTAAGACAGCTACTTAGTTAACAATTTTGGGCTGCTGTGAAAAGAGCATGATAATTTTGTAAATATAGGTCCCTTTCCTCTTCATTTGTTCTCTTTGAGTATTGGCCTAGGGGTGTATCTGGGTTCAGTTTAGTAATTTTTGGAACTTAGCTCCATGTTCATTTTCCAGAAGGCTTGTATTAACTTGCAACTCCACCAACAATGCACGAGTGTCCCTGTTTTCCCTCAGTTCCTCCAATAGTTGTCATTTTCTCTTTATTTTTGATGAGTGTAAATTAAAACCTCAAAGTTGCTTTAATTGGCATTTCTCTATTTAGTGATTTAAAGCACTTGATATGATAACTTGGATTTCTTTCTCTGAAAACTTGTATAAATCATTAGTTATCTTTTGGGGATTAACTTGCAGTTTCATAAATTTGAATCGGTTCCTTACATGTCTTGGTTATGAAACCTTTATCAGAGGAATTTGTTGCAATCAATTGGATTTTGTACAATACCTTGCACACAGGTCATAGGATAACACCGGTTCTCAACCTGTGGGTTATGTTCAATTTGTAACAATGAAAATACATCCTGCATATCAGATATTTACATTACGATTCATAACAGTAGCAAAATTACGGTTATGAAATAGCAACGAAAATAATTTTATGGTTGGGCGTCACCACAACATGAGGAACTGTATTAAAGGGTCACGGCATTAGGAAGGTTGAGAACCACTGCATCATTTAACAAATTGTTAGTAATATATCTAGAATTCTCAACCTTGAATCTGAACCCCTTGTACTGAACCTTACCTTACCTCCTACTCAGAATATGTAACTTTGTGAGGTAAGGAGTACAAATATTTGTACTCTTAGAGATGAGGAAGTGGAGGCTCAGGTTAAGTGACATGCCCAAGGTAACATAATTATCAAATATAAGATCTCTGTTAGGCTGAGGTGCATTTATAATAGTCGTGATCTTTGAGGCTTTAAGGCTATGGAGGGAAAGCAGGTATGCATAGGCAAAAGTTCAGCAGGCAGTGGTTTGAGAACCAGTGTCCAAAGGCTAAGTAGAAATCTTGAGGCAACATATTCAGAGGTAAGACCAGGACCAGGAATGAGGAGAATAGCTTGAAGTAGTCAGTACCCCTAGGACAGTGGTTCTCAACCTTCCTAATGCCACGATCCTTTAATACTCATATGTGGGTGTATCTGCATGTGGGTGGACTTGCCTGGACTGATAGAGGAGCGGTGTCTGGGTTGCTAAAACCATCAGAAATATGTGTTTTCCCATGGTCTTAGGCAACCCCATTCGACTCCCGAAGGGGTCATGACCCACAGATTGAGAACCACCGGTCTAGATTATCTGTGAGCTGGACGCTGTGAACCACAGAGGCCTTTAATTCTTCCCAGCTGGATCCACATCCCCAAGATTAGTCTGGAAATAGGCTCGTGGTAGTAGGAGAAAAAAAACTTAAGTACTTACTGTGTGCCAGGTATGTGCCCAGCCTAAGCAAAGGGAATGCAAATATAAGAAAAAATAAAGATAGTCCCTACCCTCCAGAAGAGTTTAGTAACCTCTAATGGAGGAAAAGCAAAAGTATCTGAAAAGCTGGGTGGGGCGAGGCCTGGTGTCAAAAGCCTGGAGGGTTGGAAGCCACCGTGTTGGCCTGGGCCCAGCTCCAAAACTGAGGCTCAACCAGGGTTTTCACCAGTGGGAGAAGAGGACCTGCATAGTGGAAGGATACTCCAGGGTGAGGAGGCCCCCAAGCTCCAACGCAGCTGAGGAATGGTAGCAAAGTTTAGAAGAACAGAACAAATTCACTTGTTTCTCCTCACTTCCTTACAAAATGTCTGCATGGTATAGTACAGGGTGTCCCTAAAATCTGGACACATAAGAAATCTCATTAACTATGCATATTTTTCAAGATGAATGAAATTTTCAACATTTTATTTAATTAGCATAAATTTTAGACATGATTTCGTCTGGGATAAAAGCTTTCATAAGCTATTGGTAACTTTTCCATATTAATGAGATTAATTTAATTAATGAGATTTCCTATGTGTCTCCTATGTCTTCCTGTGAAATCTCATTTATGCTAATTAAATAAAATGTTGTTGAAAATTTCATTCATCTTGAAAAATATGCATAGTTAATGAGATTTCCTATGTATCTAGACTTTGGGAACACCCTGTAGAAAGAATGCTAGACTTGGAATGAGAACATCTGGATTCAGGTCACAGTTCTTTCTAGTGTATTATTCTGTGCAATTCATACCACCTGTCTGAGCTCAGTTTCCACATCTGCAGCATATTTGTGCCATCTACCTCACAGGGTTATTTTGAGTAAAGTACTTTGTAAATCTTGGAGCACTATATTAAAAAAAATTTTTTCAAGTCCCTTTCTCCATAGACATGCTGGGTCTTTTCATGAGAAAAGTTGATCACTATCCAATATGAAAGATAATCTCTTGGACCATGCTGTCAACATTACAATCTAAGTAATTTCAGGTAGCAGTAATCACTCATGTTTTTATACCATCATATAGTTAATTAAAAAGTAGCATAGTGTTATAAGATTAGGCCTGTTGGTCTTGAGACCACCATGACAGTTTCCCATGAAGGGAGGCTGTAGCTTAGAACCTATGCATGAAAGCCATTGTTTTATGATTAGGCCTTACAGTTTTTAGGCTGAAATCTTACAGAACCTACTCATGGAAAAATACTGACAACGTTTTTCAAAGGTTGGCATAGCCATGTCCCTCAAATAACATTTTGTCTACCACCAGCTTTTCTACCTGAGAACAATCCTCCCAAAATAATATTTTGCCCTGACCCCAATACACAATTTGGCCAGCTCCAGGGAGGCCATCCAAAAATTATAGTATAAGAACCTCACTCTCAGAAAAGCACTTCAGAGCACCACTTTCTACTGGAGCGTACGCTTCTCTCTAGCAGGAACGTCTCTTTCCCACTGGAGTACTTCCCCTGCTTCCTGCCAGATGGCCCATGCCTCTGCTCCCCATTGCAGCGCTGCCCTTAACGTTAGTTATGCTCTATGTTAGTGTGTGACAGAGTTGTATATTGGGTACCCTTTTGGTCGCTTCCCTTTCTCCTCTTCCTCATTTGGAACGAAGCTTTACACTGAATTGACTCCCATTGCTTTATATTCTCAGCACCTGAACTCGCTTAGGGGTTGTTTTTTTCCTGATGTCTCAGGCTGGCCGTTGGTCTTTCCTTAGACATAAACTGGGTCTCCAGAGAAGTACTCAACCTATTGATAGCTGCACCTGGCGGGGACTGTGAGCCCAGTTGCCCGAAGGCAAGGGCTAATAGGTGAGCACTATGTCCTCCCAGGAGGGATTTGACTGTGCCAGAAGATAGTCACAAAACATACAGGTCCTAATTTTCTTTATAACAACCTCATTTTTTACAGATGAAGAAAAAATCCAGAGAAGGAAAGTAACACAGTATTACTTTTAAGAGATCAGATCTTGTATTTCCAAAGGCCAGTGCTTTTTATACTACACAGTGCTATAAGGAAGCAAGGAAGGAAAAAAGTATTAAGCACCTACTGTATGCTAAGGACTATTGCTAAGCACTTTACATGTATTTTATTTGATCCTCCTGGGTGGTAGGTGCTATTATTATCCCCAATTTCAAGTTAAGGATACTGAGGCAAACGGGTGAAGTGACTTGTTCAGGGTCACACAGCTAGTAAGTATCCAATCCCATATTTGAACTCCTCTTCCTGACTCTTGGCCCAGGACTTTTTCCACTGTGCCACCGGTCTGCCTCTGCCTATAATGAGGTGAGTAAGAGGGACAGGAAAATGTGGGGATTTTTTCAGGTGAGGAGTTTGGTGGATTTTTTTTTCTCCATAATATATGCCAAACCTGAATTAAAAGTAGTAAAGTTGTATCTGTTCTGTGTACTGGCCAGCATCTTGTGTTGTGACTAATCGGACTTGTTCTCCTCACAGAAATTATCCGCGTTTTCTGTAAGCTATTACCAGATTAAGTGTGCCCTTCTCCACCTTTTAGCCCATACATGCATCATGCACCTCCCAGTCCCCTCATTAGAACACTTATGAAACTACTGCTTGTTCCAGTATTTACTTTGTGGCCTCATAGGCAGTGCTTCCTGACCAGAGGCTTATTATAAATGGTCTGCGGCAATTATATCTCTGTCCCAATTCCAGGATAAATTGAGGAATTTAGTCATAAATGTTGTCATCTCAGCCTACCCCCCCAACTTTCTCTGTCTCTCCTCTCCCTCTTCCCCCGTCTCTCTCTTCCTCCATTTCTCTCTCTCTCACTCGCTCTCTTTCTTTCTCTTTCTCTGTCTCCCCTTCCCTCCTCCCTCTCCTCTCACTATTTCTGTCTCCTTTCGCTTCCTTTCTGTCTCCCTCTCCTTTCTCTCCCACCTCTGTTTCTCTGTCTTTCTCTTTCCCACCCTATACTTCTCTGTCTCTATCTCCTCTTTTTCTGTTCCTCTCTTTCTCTCTCTTTCCCTTTTCCTCTCTGTCTCTGTCTCCTTTCTTTCTCTTCCTTTCTGTCTCTCTTTCATTGTCTCTGTCTGACTCCTGCCCCTTTGTCTGTCTTTCTCCTTCCCTTCCTACCTCTCTGTGTCTTTCTCTCTCCTCTCTTTTTCCATCCCTCTCTATCTCTCTCCCTATTCCTCCCTCTCTTTGTCTCCTCTCTTTTTCTCTCTCTGTTTCACTCTTTTCCTCCCTCCTTCTCTCCCTCCCTCCCATTGATGTGGGGGATGCCTTTCCTACAACTAAGGGTCTTAAGGAATTGCCTGGGGTCAGACAGCCAGTGTATATCTATGGGTGTGCCTAAACTCAGGTCTTCCTGACTTTGAGGTCAACTCAATCCATGATGCTGCTAATCTGTCCCTCTCCTCTCAACTCTTTACTTTACCTAAAGCCCTATGATGAAACTGAGAACAGCACAGGAAGAGAGAGTAGAAATACCCTTGCTTCCCTAAGCCAGGGAGACCAAGGTGACAAATGGTAGAGTGTTCTACTTTATATCAGTAATCAGTCCATCAGAGGCAAAGTAAGAATTTGTCAAACCAGATGGTCTCCCTCACCCTGGTCCCCATAAAAAGTAAGAATTCCTGTCTAAAACATGCGTTGAACATGTGTGGTTTCTAAAGCTGAATGTCATATTCTTGTTGTGGTTCCTGTTTTGGGACTAAGTAAATTTCCAGCTTTTTGAAGCATTAGTTCTCAATCATGTCAGCAAGTAGGCGTGTGTCTGTGCTCCAGTGAATATAGGTTTCTTTAGTCTTCTGTTTCTATAAATGAGAACTCTGAACCTAAAAGCCTCTAAGATCCTTTCCAACCCCAGAATTTATGATTTTACTATCTTTTTGGAACATCCTTCCATATTATGGCCCCAAAACCAAGTGATAATTCAGGAAGACACCAATTATAAAAGTGATAGTGGGGTGAGAAGGAAAAAGACCATGTTGAATGTTAAGTGACTCTTGGAAAAAAGAAGTACATTTCCCCAAGAGTTTATTCCATGAACAAGAAAAGAGTTGATTAAAGGTGTAGATGCAAAATAACTAAAATGTCTTTCCTCAGTGTAGGATTATGTATGGTGAAATGAAAACATTGCCTGTCCGATATACTGATAACAGTTTAAACCTGGTTCAATTAAGTGATAAGGTGCCTTGTGGCTGAAGTCAAGAAAACTGATTGAGATGTAAAGTAATGAGGGACTAGAAAATAAGGTTGCAAACAGTCAATTATAATTGACTTAGCTATTTAGATGGACAGAAGAAGAGTATATAAAATAGAAATCATGAAATTTTATTGATTAGAAAGATACAGAGAAGTTAACTGAAATGAGTTTTTATTCCACAGATTAGACAACTGTGGGGCTACTCAGGATACTTTAGACACTTAAAAGTACTTCCTAATGGCTGAGTAGTGTCTGGGAGGGTGAACAAGAATAGATACGGTGTGAGTTTTGTTGAATTGGGTGAAAAATTCCAACTTCTCAAATAAGATCAGAGATGCTTTTTTTTTTTGCATCCAGAAAAGTGGTGTTTTGAGTGCTATTATGATTGCCTACTGTATGCAAATAGATAGGCAGACTTTAAAAACTGCTGCTGCCAATTGTAACTGCTGTGAGCACAGTAAAGATTTTAAAGAACCCTCAGTTTAGGTAAATGCTTTGATCTAATTAAGCCAGACTACTTTTGGGACCCCTGTTTCTATACATCATTTGGTGAGGTATGAGAGTGAAAAAATTGCATGGTTTCTACTCTATGTATTTTTCCTCTCTCCATTTAAATACTGGAATTGTGATTGGCTAATGTTTGTAACCTCATTTTCCAGGCCTATCACTTCATGTCCTCATTTTCCTTAACTTCAGCTCAAAGAAGCCCCATCACATTATTAATCTAGATTTAAACACTATCAAATACACTGGAAAACATTATAATGCCCCTTGCAGTTTACACAGAATAATCTGGATTATTTCCTTGGTTTTGGAATTGCTCATTCTGGCAAACTGGACCCCATATCCTTCCCCACCACTAATACTTTCCTTTTTTTTCTGCCTTGAAATCACCAATAAATCACCAGTAAACTTCTGTTTTCCCTTACCCTTTAGGGCAAATTGGAGGAATGATTAGGTTTTTAAAAAGTACCATAAGGAATATGAGAACTAAACAAACAAAATACGTCACAGGAGTTAGCTAACTTTCCAGAAAACTTGATCTGAGGTACTAGAGACATGCAATTAAAAAAAAATAAAACACAAAAGGAATCGTTCTCGGATTTTGTGATGCTTCACTAAGCATGACCTGGTGTTTAACTCTGAATGAGTTTAATGGAAGAAGACAAAAAGACCTTGCCCTAATTTTTCTGTGAAAAGTCATTTGCCACTTAATTATCATGCTGGGAAATAAATTGTGGTGGGAATAATTATTATGATATGATACTTTGTGCTTTCTTCCTCATTCCCCACCCCTCATTTCCAGGGTCTTCATTAAGATCCACTCTGTGACTCATATTTGTACTTCTACTTATTTAAGAAAAAATAGTAAAACTTGTTTCATGGCTATTGTTATGTCAATTATAGGATAGGGAATGCAACCAAAACTTTAAAGAAAAAAATTTTTTTAAACATCCCTTAATTCCATCCACATGTTCTCCACCTCCATCACTAATTAACTAATCCCCCAGTCAAAAGCTGACAAAGGGGACCCTGAATTCACTCAGTGTACCTTTGTATAATAGAATCTACCTGTATTCAGACTAGTAGCCAGTGTCATGATTGAAAATCTATAGATGATTTTGTCTAGAACTAGTAATGAGTTATCAGTTTGAATTTGGACAATGCCCTTGATTTAGAAGGTAGTAATATAATAATGATGTCCACTGATTCATTTTTACATCGGATCTGAGTCTCTGAGTATTCACTTCTGAGGACCTGTGTCCGCTTTCAAGAAAAGAACATTCCACAGCTCTTTGATCTCTGCTTTAATAATATCTGCTTCCTCCTTAGGGTGGTGCTTTAGGAAGCTGCTTTTTTTTTGTCCTAGACTAGTTAGAGCTGCAATTTCTAAATACCAGTGCTTAGACAGAAAGCTAGGGTGATCAGAAGTGGAATTGCATTTTCACAAATAGGCAATGTGGAATTATAAAGCAGTTATCGAACCTGGAGTTCCCCAACCCATGCCTGACCTCACCTTGGAATCCAGGTACTCCTATGGACCCAACCTAATTTACACAAAATCTCAGGGATCCCTTTGAAGTGGCACAGTTCGTGCAACAGCTTGGTGAGGCTAGGTCAGGATTGAGGAAGTGATAAATTTGGTCTCTAGGTTGTTTTGGTGTTGTGGGGAGATATTAAAGTCCCCTCTCTCCGCCCCCACTGCCATGCTCTACATTGATTCCTCTCTTCCCATGCAAAACTTGGCTGGACTCAAAAGTGTGACTGAGTAATCAAGTATCTGAATTAGAAATGCAACCTCTAGCCCTAGAGGGAAAGTCAGAAAAAAACCAGACAATTTTACCAAGAAGTAGCCTCAAGCCTCTGGCTATTATTGGGCATTTGTCTAAGAAAAGAGGTACCTGTAGTAAGGGCAAAATGGTAGAAGAGGAGGAACCCAGTGGGGAACTTAATTTATTTCACAGGCAACTTGAACATTGCCAGGATAAAGACTTTTAAAAAAATCTCAACTTTATTGTTGTTGGTCCTTGTGTGTGTGTGTGTGCTTACATACACGTATATATGTATATATATATATATATATATATATATATATATATATATATATACACACACACATACACAAAATGCTGCAAGGGTTCCATCGTTCTATTTCTTAATACTAGAGCTTAATATTTATGAAGCACTCTATATGAACATATGTGTGTGCGTGTGTTGTTGTTGTTGTTCAGTTGTTTTTAATTGTGTCTGACTCGTCGTTATCCCATTTGGAGTTTTTCTTGGCAAAGATACTGGAGTGATTTGCCATTTTCTTCTCCAGCTCATTTTACAGATGAGGAAACTGAGGCAAACAGGGTTAAGTGACTTGCCCAGGGTCACACAGCTAGTACCAGATCTCAGAGGCCCTCTAGCCCCAAATCCTCATTCTACAGGCAAGTGAACCCACCTTAGCTAAAACTTCCTTCCTTAAACCTTACTTAACCCAGGGAAGGGAAGCAATTTGCCCAGTGTCACATAGGCAGTCATTCATTTTAAAAGGTGGAATTATAACCCAGATCCTTTGACTCCAGAGCCAGCGTTCTCTCCACTGGACACTGCCACCTAATAACAGATGGAAAGCATTGAAGCAAAGTCAGCTGACCCAAAAACCATGCCTAACTATGTGCCACTTTCCCTGTCTGTAATACCTTTCTTTCTAACCATAAGGTATTTGTCTGTATTCATCCTCTAGGACTGAGATTATTCATTCATTACAATTAAGTAGAATTCAACCATTTTTAATGTTATCATTTACCTTATTGTAGTCCTTGTGATACTGTCCCTTTGGTTCTCCCTTCTTTACTTTCACTTCATATAGGTTTTTATATATTTCTTTGAATTCCTCATCACTCATTTCCCATGACACTAACATTATTATCTTATAATATTCCATTACAGTTATATTTCACAATTAGTTCCCTCATTCCCTTATAAATGGATATCCATATTATTTCTAATATTTTTTGCTACCACAGAGGGCTGCTGTGAATGTTTTATTATATATTTGGAGATTGTGGTCATAACCATATAGCATCACTAGAAGAACAGGGCCTTTTTTTCTTAAATGTAACCATTATAAAGTTCTGGGAAATATTTGACAAGCGGCTCTCTGACAATATACATACAACATATTTTTATGTTTAATCTTTATTATTAACATTTTTTTCCATCACTTACTTAAGTCTAGACAATCAGAAAAACAATAAATCAAATCCTGATTTATAGTGTTTGCCAATTTCCAGGGTTACATACTTACACTGAAAATTTAACAATCAGTTCCCATGAGTTTATTCAAACTGGATCCAGCATACCCCTAATTCTCTAATTCTGTTTGCTCAAAAACCCATTCCACTGTGTTCTCCCCAATGTTAACCATCAAGAATTAGTACTCCAGTTTCAGGTAATCAGTTAACATCAAGCTGTCACATACAGCGAGAACAGAAATAAAAACATTTCTCCCCTGCGCCAGGAAGGCACACTTTCCCCTATCCTAATTCAGACCTTTGGGAGAGTAGGCTCAAACTTTAGACCATTTCTACAAAGCATTTGCCCCCACCAAGTTAACTTGTGAATTTGGCGTCATCCTGGGATTGTGTCTTAGCTACTGCTGGTCTTGGCTTCTATTCCTTGCTGATTGGGCTGATGCCTGGGCTGGCAGCAAGCTCAGGCCTAGATTCCTGTAATTAGATTTGTGATGGCTTGCTCCCTAGACCTTTCAAAGATCACAAGGTCATAGCTGTCTCCAATACTATTTTTCTGCTTCGCTTAAATCCGGTTCCTGTGCAAGTCAAGACATCACCCTTATGATGTCATTGGTCCTCTTTGAGAACTAGAACAAGGGGCAGCTAGGTGGAGCAGTGTATAGAGGCTTGGAGTCAGGAGGCCCTGAATTCAAATCTAGCCTCAGGCACTTACTAGCTGTGTGACCCTGGACAAATCATTTAACCCTCATTGCCTCCAAAAAAAAAAAAGAATGAGAACAAAGTATGAACATCAACAACCAAAAGAGAGAAGAACAAAGAGACAAAGAATAGAGACCCATGTTCATGACCATGTGTGGGCCTGGATGGGGAGATTAATGATAGTTAATAAGAGTTATTAACATTAAGGCCCAAGGGCTTTCTTCCCCACCCAGATGTTTACAGTAGCAATGCTGTCAGAAGGGGGAAAAATGCTTCAGTTAGTGCTTTTTGAAGGAATTAAGATTTCTGGATCAGGAGCCAATTAAGAGGCTCCTCTTCTTGTTGGGAGTTAATGGATTAACAGAGGACAATATCTGTGCACATTCCAGACTCTGTGTGAAGATTGCAGTTAGCCACTGCGAGTCTCAAAAGGTCTGCGCTTGGCCAGTCCCTTGTTACATAGAGAAGCTTGGGGCCGTCAGAAATGTGACCCAGTATTCCAAAGACAATCCAGTCCACTCTCCTCCTTTAAGCCTGAACCCAATTCATCGTCTATCCACATTGTCTGTTCAAGATATATAAACTCACGAATAATCTGTATCACAGTCTGGACAACAGGTAATTTTCATCCGTTTTTTTTTTCTGTATAGATAGGATAAGCAGGAGTATTCTGGTAAATCTTTAACAACCAGTTAGGTGATAGGGTGAAGGATGTATATATGACATACTTTTAAATTTAATCTGAATTATTAACATTTTGTCTATCACTTTCTTAAGCCATTACAGTCAACAAAACAATAAATTAGACCCTCGTTTATAGCATTTGCTGATTTCAAAGGTGTAAAGGCTCCTACTGAAAATTTAACAAATGGCTCTCATGAGCTGGTTTAAACTGGCTCCAGCACACCTCCAGCACACCTCTGCTTTTAAGTGACTACAGTCTCCAGTTAGGAGGTACTGCCACATTGCCAGTCAGTCAACAAACATTTTTTAAGCACTTGCGGTGTGCCAGGAACTGTGCTGAGTGCTGGGGATACAAAAAAAGACAAAAATAGTTGTCTTCAAGGAACTTAATCCTAATGCAGAAGATGTGTAAATAAGTAGGCACATACAAGACATGCACAGAGTAGATGGAAGGCTACCTGTTGAGAGCCTCTGGGCACAAACACTCCCACACTCTGTTCCAGTTATGAGATAAACATGCGGGAATCTCAAGGCTACTTCCAGAGGGTCAAAGCCAGTTAGGTGTTTGCATGAGGAAGTCCTTGCTCTGTGACCGGTAGCTATCACGGTTGGTTTGGCCCTCCTTCCCATGGTCCAGATTGGACAGAGTCATCAGCTCACAAGGTCATCATGTACAGTATCTGCATAGGGATTGGTACAGCTACCAAATCATGCGCTCTGCACTCTTTACTCTAACTTTTTAAGCTTTGTTCTGTCAGGGATTAAAAGGAGCCATTATTTATCTCTCTGACTCTTTTTAAGTGAAAGGCCAGTTTGTTGATCACATTTTGGACTAGCCCTGGACTCCCAAATAGATGTGATTCACCAGAAGCCTGGAACTAATCCCATTTCCCTGGACTCTTTAGGACTAGTGATGACCTAGAACCATACATCACTATTTCCCAGGGCCACTATGAATATGGCATACCATATCCCAGATTGATCTAGGCTTGAACCATTTGTTCAGCTAAGACCAAACTTGCCTCAGACACATGGCAAGTCAAAATTATTGTATTTAACTTGTTTCTTATGCTGAGTCCTGGTCAGCTGCCAGGTGAAGATTATTCTACTTGCTTGGCAGCTCTTCAAATTGTTGAGTCTGTTCCAAAAAATGGGTGATTTCTTCCTATCCACTGACTGGCAGAGGGAGGATAAATGATTTGCGTGCACCTGGAGAGAATTCTTTCAGTAACCTAAGGATATCCAAGATTACTAAGCCTGGAGATCATGATGCTTTTATCCTATTTTACTGAGTAAGCTAGGGATACACTCAGTACCATCTACTCTTGATGGATCATACAAGGTCCCCCCACCAGAGAAGACCTCAAAACACTTTGTAAAGTCTTTTAGTCAACAACAATGAGTGGGGTGCAATAAAAATCCATTGACTATGCCTTCACTTGTCAACTGAACCAAGGCTTTTTAAAATCTATTTTATTAAAGGCTACAAGTATCATAGATGAGATACAAACCTAGTTCTATCTGTACTCTCTCAACTACCTCATAGTTAGACCTAGGCTAGGAGGAACTATAAAGATGGCAGAATTCATCTCTTTGAATTTAGTCTGGACAATTTAACCATGTTTTTATAGATCCATCCCTTGCCTCTTCTAGGAAGAAATAAGTATTCCACTACTTCGTCAGTAACCAGCTGAGTGTTTAACTCAACAACTGTTTAAACAAGTGTTTAAGTCAACAACTGTGGTAGTTATTTAGCACACACTCTCTAGTTGAGCTTTTTGCTGACAGATGCTCATAGTCCATCTGAAAAGATGAAGTAATTGTGCATGAAACAGTTCAGTATTCCAAGGATCCCTGATTTCATTAGCATTGTTATGCCCTCAATCAGTAGAAATTGGAACTCACTCCGTACCTTAAAGGACAATCTTTATGAATTGTTTGGTCAAAAAAAAAAATTACCTGCTGGCCAGCCTTCTGATGATGAACTTCTTTGAAGTTAGCTAGACTGCTCCTCGGCAGCGAGGTGGCACAGTGGATAGAGGGTTTTCTAAATGGGGTCACAAAGAGTAAGACATGACTGGAACTACTGAACAACAAAATATTGAAGTTTAGGAGTGTAGGGACTTTCAAGTACTCTGTTCCCACAAACTAGCTGTGTGTCAAGATTACACAACTAGTTTGTGGGAATGATTGGAGTACTTAAATGCTTCAAGGAGGAAATGAGACTTGAGATGGACCTTTAAAAATGAGTATGGAAAAGGGAAGATGGATGGAGTACCAGGGAGAGGGAACGGCATAAGCAAAGACATAGAAGAGGTATCAATAATAGTCTGTTTAGCCAACAGTGAGGAAACTGGCCTGATTGGAATGGAGGTTACCATTAGGGATTAGTGGGAAAGGTGGTTGGATGGGCAAGGGTGGAGCCTTCCTTGAAAGCCAGGAAGAAGATTTTGGACTTGATGTGGTAGGCAATAGAGAATCACTACAGAATTGACATGATGAAAGCAATGTTT
>CM053582.1:405284554-405324033 GCA_028627135.1 Pseudochirops cupreus | reverse complement strand
TTAGGTATCTCCTTCCATCCTGAGGCTTGTAGAGTTATCTTTAGCTGTGCGTTGTTGAGGATAGTCCAGTTTATCAAGGTTGGTCATCATATGTACGATGTGTCTGTGATTGTGTACAGGTTTTGCCTGGTTCTGCTCTTCTCACTTAGCATCAGTCTGTATAAGCCTCTTCAGGTAATTATGAAGTTCATCTCCTTCCCATTTCTTATAGCACAATAGTATTCCATTACATTCATATACCATAGCTTGTTCAGCCATTCCCCAATTGATGGGCATCCCCTATATTTCCAGTTTTTTGCAACCACAAAGAGAGCTGCAATAAATATTTTTGTACATATGGGACCTTTTCCCACTTCTATGATCTCTTTGGGATATAATCCCAACAGTGGTATTGCTGGGTGAAAGCAATGTTTTAAAAAGATTAGTTTAACATTGCTACAACAAAAAGTGGGTTGGAAGTATGTTGTGGGCTGGGTCTTATTCTGTCTGATCCCCTGGTGGTTTAAGTTGGATATTGAAGCAGTCACTTAGCTACCGAAAGGGACCCGACTCAGATGAGTAGGTCTTTTTATACCCTTAGGTAACCAAGAAGTCACATTAACACAGCCCAAGTTCTCCAGGAAGTTATTTCAACCACAAGGACTCTTGAGATTTGGACCAATCAAGTCTCAGGGAATGCTAAGGAAAGAAACTAGTCGAACCTACACTGGGTATTGTTGGGGGGAAGGGAACCTGGTAGATATTGATGGTATCCCATGGTAGGAAATCATGGAAGCAGGTAGACCAATTAAGACCTTGTTACAGTAGTCCAAGAGGGAGGTGATGAGAGCCAGGATCAGATGATGGTAATGGAAAAAAAAAGACAAGTCCTTAAAGAAATTTCCAAGGAAGAATCAATAGGATATAGTGACAGGGAGTCAAATAGACCTAGGTTTGTATTCTATCTCTGATACAAATCACTTAACTTCAATAAGCCTCAGTTTCTTCATCTGTAAAATACAGATAATAATATCTATGATTCCCATCTTGCAATATTTTTGTGAGGCTTAGATGTGATAATCTCTGGAGAGCCTGTTGCAGATCTGAAAAATAGTAACTATTAATAATAATAAAAATAACTGACATTTATAGTATGCTTTATTATACTGACATCTAAAGTATAGAGGAGGCAACTTGGCAGAGTGGATGGACAACTGACGTTGGAGCTATAGGATCATAGATCTGAAGCTGAAAGGGATCTCGGAGGTCACTGAGTCAAAACTCCTCAGTTTACAGGTGAAGAGGGGTAAATGACTTACCTGTGGTCATAAAGGCAATAACTGGCAGAACCTGGAATCAAACTCAGGTTCTCTGACTCTGGAGTCCTCTCCCTTGTACTGCGTTGTTCCCTCTAACACTTGCTGGCTCTATCATCCTGGGCAAGTGATTTCAAATCTGAGTACTAAAGTCAGCCCTTTAAGACTGTGAATTGCAAAAATAATTGTCTACATGGATGAATGTAGGGAATTTTCCCTATCAGAAGTTCCCTACACTAATGAAATTATAAATCTGGAGAAAAATATAGATATATACCTGGGAAAGAATCAAAAATGAAGGTCCAAGTTTTAGCCTCAGAAATGGGGAAAATGGTATTTCAGTTAAGACATTCAGTGTTCAGGGAAGTGTTAGGTAAACACACAGGAGTGGGAGCAGGAGCTTTTTTAGCAGGTGTTCTAGCAGGTTCACCCTTGATTAAGACAGACGGGAAGACAGGATTAGAGACATAATAAGGGGTTAAATAAGCTTACTTTATTTTAGTCTTCTCAAGAAGGTTGCGGATAATGGGAGCACCAACTCCTACAGCATTCCCTAATTACTCTTCTCACAGGGGCAGGCAAGAATATAGTAGGGGCTACAACTCTTATGGGTCCCTTAAGTCTCAGTGGGGGCCAGTTGAGGCAAGCATACAGATTCCCCCCTTACTGACCAGTGCCTACTTGATTTATAGGGTAACAGACAAAGAAAGCAATTTGCCAGCAATAGCTTCACAAGTTTATGTTAACTCATTATTATATCTCACTGTGCAGTCCCAGTGGGTATTTACCAGCTGAACTCAAATGTTTACATTAGCTTAAGATTATAATATGGTGCAAAAGCATGGTTGAAATGTTTACAAACCATGAGCCTGAGAACTAGAGATTGTTATGGCCATGGATCCTGGGAACTAGTACTTATGATCTTGGGAACTATTATCTAAAAAAGAATAACAAAATCCACCTTACTTACACTAAAATCCACCTTACATACAGGAAGTATTGGGAAAAAAAAACAGGACTGTAGCGCAGGTAAGAAATCAGACCTAGAGATACCAATTTCGGAATCACTAGCAAAGAGGCTGTAGATGAAACCAGTTCTTAATTTTAAGAATTTTATAGTTTTGCTAACCTGAATTCTCTCTTTTGCATTTAAACTCTAGCATAACTTATTCCAAAGTCAGGGGGGTGGGGTTTGCAGGAATCAATATTTTACTAAGTAAAATTCCCAAGTTAGAGCTTTCTTCTCCCATCACAGCAACCCATTCTTTATGAATAGATATTAAAGCCATGTTCATATGTTGATTGGTCTAAACAGTTTTTAAGCAACATAAAGCAGAATACTACTTCTCTGTACTGCTCTATAACTGGAAAGATTTTGGGGGAAAATTGAGTCCTTTGCTGAGCATAATCTCAGCAAAGGACTCAATTTATTTCTAAGTATTGGAACCAGTCCTGTCACTTAGATGATGCCATCATCCTTCCTTATTTGTCCATTATGTAATTCACAGTTCTGCCTTCGAATTACATTACCAAGTTATCTGGTGGTTATCATTATCTGAGAATAGTTGACCTACCACCTATAAATGGAATGTAGTGCTAGTTAAATGAGACAATACCGAGTAAGCACTATTGCCTCAGCCTAGTGTTCCCACTAAAAAATCATAATAGTTAACATTTATTTAGCATTTTAAGGTTCGTAGAGCACTTTATATATATTATATCGTCTGAGCCTCACAACTTGTTGTGAGGAGCTTTCATTAGCTATTATTATTACTGTCCACTCCCCAGTAAACTGTCTCAACCGACAGGCTAAACCAGGTTCAGGGTAAGTGACCAGCTTCCAACCTGTTGGTGAGTTAGCGGGATGTCTATCCCAAGCATGTGAATACTTCCCCTGACAGAATGGGTGGA
The DNA here is from genome assembly GCA_028627135.1 of Pseudochirops cupreus. NCBI lineage: Eukaryota > Metazoa > Chordata > Mammalia > Diprotodontia > Pseudocheiridae > Pseudochirops > Pseudochirops cupreus. The sequence continues at coordinate 405,320,827 of CM053582.1, read as the reverse complement.
TGAGAACAATTTGTTCCAATGGCTAAGAAGGTGACTGAAGCAGGCTCTGTGAAGTACTTAGAGCCCAAGATACCACATCATGCACCACATCCCGGGCCATCTCCAGTCATCCTGACTTTTGTTCTGCCACTGGACTTTGGAAGACAGAGTGAGACTAATTACTTTGTGCAGCTCTGCCTCACTTAAATCCAATTCATGCATGAGTCAAGACATCACCTTGTGATGTCATTGGTTCTCTTTGGAAACAAAGAACAAATAAAACAGCAATACCTATTAGCTTCATTTTACAGATGAAGAAAGTGAAGGAAGACTAAAGAGGTTAATTAACTTACACAGGGCTACATAGCTAGTAAGTGTTTTAGACAGGATCCAGACTCAGGTCTTCCAAACTCCATGTGTGGCATTCTATTCACTTTGCCATCTAGTTGTAGTACAGTAGTGGTGAAGGTAGAGCTAAGAAAGAAGTAGACAACTAGAGAAGATAACTTTTGTTTTGTTTATCAACAACTGCCTTCTCAGTAAGTGTCTTCATACCACACCTTAAATCATAGCTAAACATTCACTCAGTTCTTGTTTAGCTTGGTAGAAACCAACAGAGCTTGTATTCCATTGGCATAGCTTTTGAAACCCATGGTCACCTCCACATCATAATGAGGCATTATGGGAGACAAAATAATTCAATCTGAGGCAGAAAATATAGATATGAGAATGAGAGTTAAGATGAGTCAGACACTTTTGAACTATGGTAGAAGCAAGGCTTGGTTGTGATCAAGAGGGGAAGTTCAAGGCCATTTGTATCCCATCCAGATATTCCAAATAGATTTCATGTCAGGATGACTGAGTTGAAAAGATAATAGGCTATTTCCATTGAGTCAGCCCAAATAAAACACAATAGAGTTGGATGTATTTCTCTCAGATACATTCTTTTTTTAAATTAATTCTTTAATTAATAAAAATCTACCTTTTCTCCCTCCCTACCCCTTCTCCCAACTGAAAAGGAAGAAGAACAAAAGCCCTGTTACAAACATGTATAGTCAAACAAAACAAATGTACTCTGTACACTGGATCCATCACCTCTCTATCAGGAGGTGGGTTTCATCATTAGTCTTTTAGAATCCTGGCTGGTCATTGTATTGATTAGAATTCTTAGGGCTTTCAGAGTAGTTTGCATTTATGATATTAATGTTATAGAAATGGTTCTGCTCACCTCACTCTGCATCATTTCATACAAGTCTTCCCAGATTTCTCTGAAACCACCTTCTTCATCATTTCTTACAGAACAATGGTATTCCAGCACATTAATATACCATAATTTGTTCAGCCATTTGCAATTGGTATGTACCTCTTCAGTTTCTAGTTCTTTGCCACTGCAGAAAGAGCTGCTAGGAATACTTTTGTTTGTCTTTAGAGTTTGTTTTATTTAGGACTAATTCTTCCCTTAATATATCCTCCTTATTCCAACTCCATTCCATGTTAATGAAATGTATGCCTACACTCAAATATGTGTTGTGTGTATTTTTCCCTTCTTTGACCATTTAAGATGAGAGTGAAGTTCAAGTTTTGTCTACTCCCCAACTCCTTCCTCCTGGTTTGTATAGATTTCTAATCGTGTACCTTGAAGATATGAGTTATTTTTCCCCATCTCTCCTTTCCCTTCTCTCCATCTAGAGTATTCCTCTTCTTTTCTATTCTTAAGGTCATTAAGACATAACTGAACCACTCCCAGTCTTTCTCTCTAATCAAACTCTCTTTCTAACACCTAATGATTAAAGGGTTCTAAGGGGAAACAATCTCATATTGGAATGTAGAGAGTTGTTTGGTTTTGGTTTTTTCTTTTTTTTAGTTTTTAAGGCTGCTTACTCATGTTTACCCTTTTCTGTTTCCCTTGACTCCTGTGTTTGTACTCCAACATTTCTATGCAGTTCTGGTCTTTTTCAGGAATACTTGCAAGTCCTTCATTTCATTAAAGTTCTATCTGTTGTTGCTGTTTCTTGTTTGTTTATTTCTGGTTGTTGTTGTTTTTTTGCTGCAAATAAGGGGGATTTTTGTTATTCTTTCTTAGAGTTTAGTTTCTCAGGATCCACAGCCATAACAATCTCTTGTTCTCAGGTATTAGATATGAGTTCTCATGATTATGGTTCAAAACATCTCCACCACACTTGTGCAGCATTATATAATGATAATAATATAAATATTTGTGCTTAAATTGTGAATATCCACTGCAACTGCATAGTGTGATACAGGGATGAGGTAATGTAAAACTGGAGAATATTGCTGGCAAAATGCCTTCTTTGTCTATTGCCTGATAAAGCAGGTGGGCATTGGTCAGTGAATGGGGAACCCTTAGGGTTGAACACACAAGCTGGAATGCTGTGTGTGCCTTGATGGGCCCCCATCAAGGCTTAGGGGAAATCTGTGTTTGCCTCAACCAGCCCCTATTGAGGCTTGAGAGGATTCAGGGGAATGCACAAGCTGTGCCTGTATTGATTGACCCCACTGAGAGTGATAATTGCCTCCCCCTTCTTGACGGCCCCTTCAAGAAGGATGGTTAGGGAATGCTGTAGGAGTTGGTGCTCCCATTATCAGCAACCCATTTGTGAGAAGATTAGAATAAAATAAAGTAAGATTATCAGCACCTTGGAAACTGTCTTCCTGTCTGACCAGATCAAGAGTGAACCTGTGCTAGCAGCCCTCCTGTGTGTTAGTATTATCTGTCTTACATTTGTTCTATAGGATTATATTCAGTTTTATTGGGTAAGTTATTCTTGGTTGTAAGCGTATATCCTTTGTCTTCTGGAATATCATATTCTAAACTGTCTGCTCCTTTATATTTGTGACTGCTAAATCACGTGTGATCCTATTGCTTCTCAGTGTTTGAATTTTTTTCTCTCTGATTGCTTGCGGTATTTTTTGTTTTACTTAGAAGCTCTGGTTTTGAGCTATGATGTTCCTGGGGGTTTTCATCTTGGGGGTTATTTCAGGAGATGATTAGTATACTCTTTCTATTCCCCCTTTGCCCTCAGTTCTAGGAAATGTGAATAGTCTTCTTTTATGATTTCTTGCAGTATGATATCTAAACTCTTTTTTTGGTGATATTTCAAGTAGTTTAATAATCCTCGAAGTATCATCTCTTCTTGATCTGTATTTTTTGCTTTACATTTTCTACTTTTTTTTTTTGGCTTAGATGCATTCTATTTGAGTCATTTTAATTATTTATTTATTGACAAACAAATCAGAGGACCTCTGATGGCTCTTCCAAACTTTCAAAGCTCAAAGATTCATAGCCTGATGAAACCTGTCCAAATAGTCAGTCATCTAAGATCAGGAAATAATAAACACACATCACCCATTCACAGGCACATAGGGACCACGTGAGAAAACACAGGTTGCTGTTTCTCCTACCCCTTCCCCAACCTCACTCCTGGCATTCCTCCTTACTCAAAAGAAACCAAAATAGAGAGGAAACTTTTGTATGTACGTTCAGTTCTGGTTATGCCTCTACTGAGTCAGCATTCCTTTGGATATTAAGCCAATTAGAAGACTTCATCAACATATTGCACAGACCCCTGAGTCATTCGTGGGTGGAAGCAGCTTCCTCAAAGTTTCATATGTTGAATTAGAATCTGGTGATGAGCTCATTTCTCTGTATAACAATCCGTAAGGGCCAATCTGAGCGTGCCCTAAGGACAGGGCCCTCCCATTACGTAGATGTCCTTGTTTTCTCACTCCTTTAAGAGTAGATATAATTTCATTCATTCCATATACGTACTTCTGTCTCCAGCACCTAGCCTAGTGTATGGTACATAGACATTTGATAAATACTTGTTTGATTGACTAATTAAGCTTTTCAAAGTTATTTTTCTTTACAGTGTTTTAGTCTATAACTTGTTCTCCTGGTTCTCACAGGTAACATTTTTAACTGAGTATTCTAGATAGAAAAAAAAGAGGGCCTTTTGATTATGTTCAACTCTTTTGAGAGGGACAGCCTGTCCCAGTGACCCACCTGACAAAAGGCAGGATGTTAGGTGTGCTTGGAGTAGACTTGGAATGGGTTACAGTGACCTGGTTTTTAAAACCCATCTCTGATATTCTTTTGTTTTGTTTTTTGGAGGGGGGAAGGTAGGGCAATTGGGGTTAAGTGACTTGCCCAAGGTCACACAGCTAGTAAGTGCATCAAGTGTCTGGAGGTGAGATTTGAACTCAGGTCCTCCGGACTCTAGGGCTGGTACTCTATTCACTGCTCCATCTAGCCTCCTCAATCTCTGATATTCTTAATAGAAGGACCAGAATTTAAGAATATCTCTAAGGACTGAGCTATGATACTTTGATTTTAAAGAACTTGCGTCTGTGATGCAGTACAATTGCACATAGTAGAGATAATAGGGTGAAAATTCTTGTTTCAAAGTAAAATCGTAATATCTGCTTGTAATTATTTGGATTTAAAGTACATTTGCACAGTTTGGAGAAATTGTAGTAAATTATAATAAAATTATTTGAAAAATTCTTGCATCATTACATTGCGTTCTTCTAGGTCAGGGACTGTCTTTTGTCTCTTTTTATTTTCCCAGCCCTTAGCACAGTGCTTGGCACGCAGTAGGCACTTAATAAATGTTTGTTGACTTGATTTAAATAGACCAACCCTTCCTTAGACTCTGATACTTCCTTTTGCCCTTTCTTTTCATTGCCAAGCATCTCAATATAATAGCCTAGATTCATTATCCCAGCTTCTTCATTTGCATTCTGACTTCTCACCCTTTCCATGCAGTCAGATGTCTGACCCTACCATTCTGTTGGGATTGGTGTTTCAAAGCTCATCATTGACCTTCTTATGGTCAAAACCAGCAGCCTTTTCTCTTTAACCTCTCTGCATCATTGACGCTCTTAACCACTGTTCCTTCTTGAAAATTGTATTACACTGTAATTCCTTGATTCTCCTACCACCTTTCTAACTATATCTCTGTTTCAGCTTCTTGCTTGCACCGCCTAATGGTTGGCATTCTCCAGGCATTGTTCTTGGCATTCTTCTCTTCTCTCTTTACAATCTCTCACTTGTCAATCTTGTTCCTTCCCACAGCTTCAATTATCATTTTTACGTAACCATCTAAATTTGTATCTCCTCCTCTGACCCTTTTTCTAAACTTAAGGCCCATATATCTAGCTCTCTTCTGTCTGTCCCCAACTGGTTTCTGAAATTCAGTGCATCCAAAATCCAGTTTATGTTCTCCTCCAAATGTATGCTTTATGACTTTCTGTTTCCGTATATTTGTTGTGTAGGCGAGAGATTGGGGTGGGAGAGAGGAAGGGAAAGAAACAAAGCACCTGCAAATGTCTTAGAACTGAATTTTCTTGAACTATGTGGTATCAGGATCTCTTAAAAATTATTGAGGACCACCCCCCCAGCTTTTGTTTATCTTGGTTATATGTATTATTATTGACTGTGTTAGAAATTAAAATATCTTAGTATTATTATGAAAATAGTTTTTATCTTGAGGACCTCCCTGAAAGGGTCTCTCAGGGACCCCCAGGACTCTGACACTTCTGGTGGATTACTAGAGGGATTTTTATGAGTCTATAAGGCTGGTGCCTTGAGTACAACACCTTTCTGGTAGACAAATTATAAATTACACTCCCTCGTTGGTTAATTGTAAAGCATAACTTTGTCTCCCTGTGAGCTTATGGAAAGCAAGATGCAAGGCTGCTACTGTTTAATGTAGCACCTCAAACGTCTCATGTAATACCTCTAAGTACATATGCAAACTACAGCAACTTGACAGTTTATTTGTGTATGTTTTAGCCCTCCTTCAAGTTAATAAGCTCCCAATAAGGTCCAGGGAGGCAGAGAGGCCTTTGTCAGCTGCTTTTCTGTGGTGCTTAGCATAGAACCATGCTCAATAGACATGTGTTAAGCACCAAATGATAAAAGCTGACCTTGTGATACCTGAAGAACATTTGTGTTTGTCGTTATGATTTATTAAGCTTTTAAGGCCTAGTGTCATATTTAACCCTAAGACTTGGCCTCTGTTTCAAATCAATAGTAGCAGGAGGAAGGCCCACTGTACCTTTTATCTAGGAAGTGCCAGAGGCAAAAGTCATAATGACAATGGAAAATTAGTTCATTTCTAGTAATTATGTTTTTATCCTACACAAAAACAACATCTCTCAGGAAATGAAACCATCCATCATTCAAGGCTTCTGGTGAAAGTGTTGAAACACTGGCTTAGTGCTGGTGCCTTCCTTAAATGCTGGCTTGGCCCCCTGCCCTGATGCAAGATTTCATCAGTCAGGGCTGGATGCCAACCACACCTTGCTGTAATGATTTTTGACTAAGGTCTGTCCTAACCCATGAAAGTCCGAGTCAGAATAATCATTAAGAACCACACAGTTCTGACACAGCATTGTGGTAACTCAGTTTCCTGCTTGGTTCTGGATAAACCTCCTTCCATAATTTAGCCTGACTGCTCCTCTGTTGACTTAAAAATGATTAGGGGAGTTGTCTGTGCTCATTCCACATGAAAGACTAACCTTGCATTTGGTCACATGTCCTACAGAAATGACAGGTAGGGAGAAATACGTGACCATAGGAGGGTGCTGGGACTTGAGTGTAAAAGGTTTTTTTTTTTTCCCTTCTCAATTCAACATAAAGTTAGATTATACAAAATATATGAGGAAGAGTTGATGAACCAACCTTATTGAGAAAAAGGAACTGATTGCTGACCAGACCAGATAGAACTCATTTAGCCTGTCAAGAGACAAGGTAGAATTTTGTACCACTATTATACACCTAGCAATAGAAACCAGATATGGAAAGCCAGAAAAACAAAAACAGGTAACATACAACAATTAGGTGCTTGATCAAATGAGTTTATTATTCCTGATAATAATAACTTACTATGTGTATATAGTGCCTTAAGCCTTTCCTTCATAAAACCCCTGTGATATAGGTAGTATCCATGATTATCCATACTTTACAAATTAGGAAACTGCAACACAAAGAAATTAAGCAAAGAATCACGTAGCTAGCAAATGTTGGAGCTTAAGACTCAAATTCAGATTCTCTGACTCTAAAACCTGTACCCCTTTCCACTAAATCACTAAGACATTCCTCATCCTTTTTGTTCTCTGTAGCATTTGACACTGTGAGCTTCTCCATTCTTCTGGATCTTCTCTCCTACCTTGTCTTTTGAGATATCACACTCTTCTGGCTATCCTTCTATGCCTCTGTATCTCATACCTTTTCTATCTCACTTACTGGTTCTTCTTCCCAACCGCTAAATGTTGGTGTTTCTCAGTGTTCTGTTGGTCCTCTTTCTCTTAATCTCTTTATACTTTCTCCTTTGGCTGTCTCATCCACTTCCACAATTTCAGTTACCACCCCTATGTAAATAATTTCCAAATTTATATTTCTATAGAACTCTACCTCTGTATTTCCAGTTGCCTAAAAGATATCACCCACTGCTATCTCAAACTCAACATATCCAAAATAAAGTTTATTACTTCCACCCTGACCCAAATTTTGCTCCTCCTTCTGACTTAAATCTAATTTTTGAGTATCTCCCATAGGCCTGCACAACCTGTGGCCAGCCAAAGGATTTTAGGTGGTCTGCATAAAATGTAGAGGAAAACATCCTCTACATTTTTCTGGGGCTGCCCAAAATTCTTTGGCATGCAGCCCATGGGCTGCCAGTTATGCAGGTCTGAGCTACCATATTTAAAGCATTAGTCTAGAAATGGGTAGACAAAAATGAAAAAGAATTGTTCCTGCTTAATCTTGAAGCAGCTTGCGACCTCAAAGTTTGTAAAATATGGCCTACACACAAACAAGTATGTAAGATAGAATGTGATGAGGTAAACAGAGATCCAAACTTTATTTTTCTGACAGTGGAAACTACCCTTCTTTTATCCCCTTTCTTCCATATTTCTCACATCCAGTCAGTTACTAAGAACTATCGATTTTATCTTATTGTATTCCTGGCATCTTTTTCCTTCATGCTATTTCCACTAAATCAGCGGTTCTCAACCTGTGGGTAGTGACCCCTTTGGGAGTCAAACAGCTCTTTCACAGGGGTCGCCTAAGACCACTGGAAAACACATATTTCTGATGGTCTTAGGAACCAAGATACTGTTCTTCTATCTGTCTCCAGGCGAGTCCGCCCACATGCAGATACACCCACATACGAGTATTAAAGGGTCGCGGCATTTGGAAGGGAGAACCACTGCACTAAATCCAAGGAAGTGGAATTCAAACCCTAGTTCTGTTACTCCCAAGTCAGTGATCTTTCCACTGTACCAGAGGGTAACCTTTTTTTTTCCTTACCTAGCCTTAATCACTGAATGGACATTGCCTCAGTCAAACTAAGACCTATTGAAAACCTTAGCTTAAAAGGCCAACGTCTCCCACTGAATCCAGGGCCATCTCCAGTCATCTTGATCTATATCTTGCCACTGGACCCAGCTGGCTCCAGTGAAAGAAGTAAAGCTGGTGACTTTGCACAGCACCTCCCTCACTTAAATCCAATTCACTTGCAAGTCACCTTCCTGATATCATGGTCCTCTTCCAAAGAACAAACAACAACAATTTCCACTGCTCCTGCTGTAGTACAAATCTCCATGTCACCTTCCTAGGGTATTATAATCACATCCTAACCAATCTTCTCAACATCACTTGTCCCCCTGCACTCCTTTGCTTCTTCCCATCTATGCTTTCCACTTCTTCTACTGTCAAATTCATCTCTTTATATATGGCATTCATTTGTTAAAAATTCTGTATAGTACTGCCTTCTGTATATATATCAGACTCCTTAGCCTGTCATGCGAAGTCCTCTAAGATCTGACATCCCCTTACTTTTCCAGCTTTATGTCATACCGCTGTCTTCCATGTATTCTATGTTTATAGTTAAACTAGATTATAGACCATCCTGGAGCAAGGTGCTGGGGACAAAAAGAGAACAAAACAGTCTCTTCAGTGAATTTATATTATATTATTGTTATTTATAAATTTTAGTCATGCCTGACTCTCCATGATCCCATTTTGGATTTTCTTGACAAAGATACTGGAGTGTTTTGCCATTTCCTTTTCCAGTTCGTTTTACAAATGAGGAAACTGAGGCAAACAGGATTAAGTGACTTGCTCAGGGTCACAAAACTATGTCTGAGGCCAGATTTAAACTTGTTGAAAAGGAATCTTCCTGACTCCAGGGCTGGTGCTCTGTCCACTGCACACCTAGATGTCCTTACATTGGGAGGATGCAATATACATAGGTAAATATAATTCAGATTAAGAACTGAAGAAAGGAAAGGAAATTAAACACAGTGTTCTAGCAATAGTGGGAGTGGGGAGGAGGAGGAAAAAAGCATTTGTTAAGTACCTACTGTGTGCTAAGCACTTTGCAGAAATGGCCTCATTTTATCCTCACAACAACCCTGTAAGGTAGGTGCTATTATTGCCTCCTTTTTATGATGGAGAAAATAAGGCAGTCAGAGGTTAGGTGACTTTCCCAGAGTCACATAGCTAGTAAGCACATGTCTGAACCCTAATTAGAATTTTCTGACTCCAGGCTCTATTCACTGAACCACTCAGATACTTCTAGGTACAAGTAACTGCAGGGAAGTGGAGAGTGGGAGTGGGGGGGAGACAGACAGGGGACTTGGCAGAGGACATGGCACCTGAACTGACCCTTGAAGAAAGATAAACTAATATTCTGAAAGGTAGAGATGAGATGCCCAAGGATTTTCTCATTTTGATAGAACCATTTGTTTTTGGTTCCATAATGGATCAAGCAGAAAATCCCCTAGAGAATCTGCTTTTAGGAACAACACCAGGTCTCCACCATCTTGAGGATCGTGGTTTGATTCTGGATCATAGTGTCATAAGAACATAGATTTAGAAAGAAAACAAGAGGCCACTGAGTCCAACCCCCTCTTTTATGGAAGAGGAAACTAAGGCACAGAAAGCTTAAGGACTTACCCAGGATCACACAACTAATAAGTGTCTAAATCAGGATTTTAATCTAGGTCTCTTCCCTACTCCAAGTCCAGTGCCCTATCCACTATGGGATGCTGCCTCTTGATACATCTGCTTCAGTGACTTGAACCCTAGACCAGATTAGAATGGGGAGTGGATTGAAAGGAGTCAAGTTGGGAGCTTAGTCTAAGATTTTCATGAGTTCCCCTACTAAATCCTTGAGAAAAGCTGAGACCCATTCCTGTTTCCACCCATTTGGCAGAAGCTTTCAAGATCTCTCAGTCCTTTCTTAACACCCACTAAGATCTCCAGGGTGAAAGAAGCCAAGAGAATAAAGCCAAACTCCCCTTTGAGGAGTCTCTTTTTTACTTTAGTCACAGGATCACAAATGTCACTTTCCCCTAAATTGGGTATATTTTTAGTTTGTAATAAATGATAATGCTTCATGCCCAGATTAGTCTTAAATGTCTCTTCCTATAGTGATGTCTTGAAATAAAATCCTTATTATATCCAGTTTTTAAACGCACCCCATCCTCTTGTGAATTGATGTTCAGTTTTGTTTTTCTAGCTCTCCTTAATTATCTGTAAAATTATAGAATTGGACTAGATGATCTCTAAGATTCCTTCTAGTTCTAAAGTTCTATAATTTAACATGTTCCTTGCCTCTTTGCTGTTCCTTTGATAAAAAATAGATTTTTATCAGTGTTGTTTAGTAATTTTCTGTCCTGTCTGGCTATTTGTGACCGCATTGGGGATTTTCTTGGCAAAGATATTGGAGTGTTTGCCATTTCCTTCTCCAATTCATTTGACAAATGAAGAAACTGAGGCAAACAGGGTTAAGTGACTTGCCCAGGGTCACATAGCTAGTAAGTGTCTGAGGTCAGATTTGAACTCAAGGCCAAATTCTCTATCGAGTGAACCGCCTTAGCTGTATTTTTAAAAAATGTTACCTATTCTTCCCCCAGCATTTTTGTCTTTTATCTCATCTACAGAACTTTCCTTTAGAACAATTTTTTTAAAGTGGAATAAGAGAAAAAATTAGCAAAACAAATCAACACATTGAAAAAAATATAATATCATATGTGGTATTCTCTTTTGGACCCCCATCTCTGAAAAGAAAATGAGAGATGTGTCTTTTATCTCTCCTTTCAGGCCAAGCTTGTGTGTGTGTGTGTGTGTGTGTGTGTGTGTATGTGTGTGTGTGTGCGTATTGCATAATTTTCAATTTTGATTGCTTTGTGGTCGTTGTTGTTCTTTCCATTTCCATTATTGTAGTTACTGGGAACATTGTTTTCTTGGTTCTGTTGACTTCACTTTACATCAGTTCTTGTACATCTGTCTCTGTTTCTCTGTATTCATCATATTTGTTGTTTCTTAAAACACAGTAAAAGGGAAAAGGACCCACATGTATAAAAATATTTATAGCAGCTCCTTTTGTGGGGACAAAGAACTGGAAATTGAGGGGATGCCCATTAGTTGGGGAATGGCTGAACAAATTGTGGTATATGATCATGATGGAATATTACTGTGTAAGGAGAAATGATGAGCAGGATGCTTTCAGAAAAATCTAGAAAGACTTTTATGAACTACTGCTGAGTGAAGTGAGCAGAACCAGTGGAACATTGTACCTAGCAATAGGAACATTATGTGATGACCACCTTTGATAGACTTAGTTCTTCTCAGAAATACAGTGATCTAAGACAACTCCAAAAGATTCGTGAAGGAAAATGCTATCCACAACCAGAGAAAGAACTATAGAGTCTTAATGCAGAACAAAGCATACTATTTGCTCTCTCTCTCTCTTTTTTATTTCTTGTGGTTTTTCCCTTTTTCTTCTTTCACAACATGACTAATGTGGAAATATGTTTAATGTGATTGTACATGCATAGCCTATATCAGATTGCATGCTGTATTGGGGAGGAGGAAGAGGAAGGAGGAAGAAAAATTTGGAATTCAAAATCTTATAAAAGTAAACATTGAAAACTAAAAATAATTAACCAATTAAAAAAACCCACAGTAATATTCCATTAGATTCATGTGCCACTACTTGTTTAGTCATTCTCCAATCAATGGGCATGTACTTTTCCTAGGGTCAAACAGCCAGTAAATGTCAAGATGGATTTGAACTCAGGGCTTCCTGACTCTAGGTCCATAGGGGAAGAGAATAAGTATTTACATAATGCCTACTATGTGCCAGACACTTGCATTGCTCATGTATTTTTGCTTAATGGGAAGACCTTTCCCATCCATTAATAGGTCCATATGACCTTCTTGAATCACATGGAAACCTGAGTCACATGAGTCTGTGGTGGCAGGAGTTTGCCAGGAAGGGGGAAGCAGAGACCAGAGGAAGCTGGTAGGAGCAATTAGAGCTGAGGGAGAGAGGAAGCAGACAACATGCTATGGAGTGTTGTTTGTGGGAAGGCCCTAGCACAGGTTGGGGATGGTGGTGTATTGTTATTGTCTATAGATTTCATGTTGCTATGATGAATTTGGCTTTCTGGTGTTGGGATTTCACTTTCTGGTGTTTGAATAAATGTTTTGGTTCTGTCCTCCATGTGGAGAGTCTGTTATATTTTGTGATTCAGAACTATGCATTCCTATTCATAGACGCTGTAGGAGTTGTGAATATCACATTGGCACTACAACACTAAATGCTCAATGAATCTCATCTCATTTGATCCTTATAACAACTCTAAGAGGGAAGTGCTGTTATCATCCCCACTTTACAATTGAGGAAACTGAGACAAATGGAGGCTAAGTGACTTGCCCAGGGCCCCATGGCTAGATGATATTTGAGGGCAGATTTGAACTGCGGTCTTCCTGACTTCAGACCCAGAGTTCTATTTACTCCATCACTTAGCTGCCTCAACATACTTTGTTCCAGACCTTGGCTACCACAAAAGTACTGTCTATACTATTTATTTTAGTGCTTAATCACATAATATTCCATGTTACTATTTAACTATTTTAAGAATATACATGCTGGCTCCCCAACTAGAAGTTAAACATGTCAGGGAAGAAGTGAGGTCAGACTTGGGCCTTGAAGGAAAGGAGGAACTTCAGTAGGTAAGGGTAGAACCCATTTTTAGGTAGAAGAGATGGTAGAAACAGAGGCAAAGAAATGGGAGGATCAATTAATCAATCAGTGAGCATTTATTACGTGCTTACTATATACTAAGCACAGGGATAGAAAGACCGTTTCTGCTCTCAAAGGACTTATGTTCTATCAGGGGAAAAAGATGGAAACGCACCCAGGCCTATGAAATATGAATGTGAAATGGAGGCAGCTTGGCATAGTGGTTAGAGAATTGGCTTCTAACCCAGTATACTTGGGTTCAAGTCTCACCTTTGATGTGTACTGGCTGTGTGACCCTGGGCCTGAGGGTCAAATCCAGTCAAGAGGACCTGAGTTCAAATCCAGCCTCAGACACTTAACATTTACTAGCTGTGTGACCTTGGGCAAGTCACTTAACCCCAATTGCCCTCAAAAAATAAAATAAAATATAGAGAATGTGAAGGGGCATGCATAATAGTATGAGATAAACCTTGAAATGTGGATTGGGGCTGGATTGTATGTGCTCTCAAATTCCATGACTACTAGTTTATATTCTATTTATTAGATACAGAGACCCACTAAAGTAGAGTGATGTGATTAGAGCAAAACATTAGAAAGATGATCCCAGTAGGCAATAGAAAATTATTTGAGGCCTTTGAGTAGGTAACATTATGAGATTTTTGTTTTAGGAAGATTATTCTGTGGTCAATATTGATGTTACTGCTTTGATATTGATTATAGGCTGGATTAGAGAAGAAAGAGACTATATACCAAGAGCCCAATCAGGAGGCTATGTCAATAGCCTAGACATATGATAATGAAGGCCTGGACCACAGCAATAAGAATGGAAATGGCAAGAAAGGAATGGAATTGAGAAACATTTTGAAAGACATGCAGTGAGTTCACTCTGGGTACACTATCCCAGAATCATGCTATTCTATCTCTTCCTCAAGGTACTAGGGGTACCTTGAGGGGTGACTGGGGTGTCTTTCTTTAATGCCATTGACTCGAGACCACACTGGTTGTGTTCCCTCCATCATTAGCCACCAGTGAGTGATTAGCACCCTAGCTCCATTTAACCAATTAACATCAATTAGTTTTTACAGAAGGTTACTTATGCTTCAAAGGTAGAGCAATAGTAAAAGCATGATCTTTTCCTCCCAACACCTCAGGGCATAATCTCCTTATACTGTTTCATTCTCCAGGGAGAATAGACCAGACTTAGCACAGTTTCTACATAGCATTGGTCCCATTAAATTCATATTCAAATGTAGTAACACTGTTGGATGTGTCCTCATCTTAGATACACCTCAGCTGAATCCAAATGTTGCTCTTTGCTCCTTGGGGCACTGATGCTGGCCTGGCCACAGAATTTAACATGAACTTGATCTCCAGAATCTAGACTTTTTGATGTTTGGGCAGCTTAGTCTCATGACCTTTATCACCTTACTAAATAATTTAATAACTTTACCAAGGTAAGCATAGAACCTTGAGAGGCAACTCTGCTTCCAGGACAGGAAGAAAGGAGAGAGAGGGAAAACAAGGGAAGGAAGAGAATTAAGGAGGTCATCATCAGAGGCAGGAGAGCCAGGGAAATTTAGCGTCCCTCGCAGAAGCCAAGAGAGGACTTAGTTTCAAGAGTTATCAGTTATCAGATACCATAAAGAGGTAAAGGATATAGACTAAGAAAAGGCTTTGTCAAGTAGCCTTTGAGATAGCAGTTTGGTGGGTATGGAAAACAGATTGTGGGGAGTTAAGTAGGGAATATGTCTTCTCTTCTGAGGAAATGAGAAAAGGTAATTGGATTTAGAAGTTACAAGGCCATTGGTAACTTCAAGGGAATGGTAGAGTAGTAGATGAGATGGCTTCCCTTCTTCAGGTCTCTTCTCCATTCTAGTCTATCCTTCCACATAGTGCCAAAACCATTTTTTTCTAAGTGCAGGTCTAACTGTGACATTCCCCTACTTAATAAATTTCTTATTGCTTCTAGGATAAAATAGAAATTCTTCTGTTTGCTTTTTAGATGCCTTCACAGCCTGGCATAAACCTACATTTCTAGCCTCATTATATATTATTGTACCCTATGGTCTAGCTTCTAGAATAACTGGCCTTCCTGCTGTTCCTTGTAGACAGCACTCCTTCTTCCTTCTCTTTGCCTTTGCACTGGCCATATTCCATTCCTGGAACACTCTTCCTCCTCGTCAGCCTCACAAAATCACTTCTTTTCTTCAAGCACTATTGTCTACAAGAAGCCTTACCTGATTTCCCCAACTGCTAGGGGTCCTTCCTTCCTCAACGTGACTTATGTTTATTCCATATATACTTAAATGTGTATGTGTTGTCTCCCCCGGTAAAATATAACCTCATTGGCAGCAGAGCCTGATTAATTTTTGCCCCAGTTTCTAGCACAATGGGAGGTATGTAATAAATGTTTGTTGATTGAGTGATGAGGTATAAACTACATTATAAGGGACCAAGTGGTGGGAGGTAGCATTCAAAATTGGAGGGTTAAACTATTAACACAGAAGAATGCTCCAAATCACTAATAAGAAAAGTACAAATCAAAATAATTCTGAGTTTCCATCTTGTACCTAGCAAATTGGCAGTGATTACAAAAGCAGTATTGTTGGAGTTGTGAACTGATCCAACCATCCTGGAGAGCAGTTGGGAATTATGCAAATAAAGTAAAGAAAATGTCTGTACTGTACCCTTTGACTGAGAAATTCCATTGCTCCATACACTCCAGGGGGTCAAAGGCAAAGATGAAGACCTCATACGCACCCAAATATTTATATCTGCACATTTTTGTGGAAGCAAAATACTAGAAACAAGCTGTGGCACATGAATGTGATGAAATATTACTATACTGTAAGAAATGTTGAAGGCAGCTAGGTGGTGCAGTGTATGGAGTGCAGAGCCTGGAGTCAGGAAGACCTGAGTTCAAATGTGACCTCAGACACTTACTACCTGTGTGACCCTGGGCAAGTAACTTAAGCTCTGCCTGCTTCAGTTTCCTCCTGTAAAATGGGGTGACCAATAGCATCTACTTCTCAGGAGGATCAAATGAGCTAATATTTGTAAAGTGCTTTGTAAACCTTAAAGTTATTTATAACATCTGAGCCCCAACACCCATTGATATGGAACTCTCTCCTTATTGGAGGAGATCAGTGTCCAAAACCTCCATGAAGGGCAGGGACTTCTAGGCTCTTCAGTCTCTATGGTTTCTTTTAGCTACCAGCTATCAGCTTCAAGAGAGAAGATGGGCTATTCCAGTGTCTCTTCAAGTTGCAGAAGAGAGAGAAAGACTCTGGGAAGGAGATGACATGAGAGGACCTGGCAGTCTTCATTATATCCACATCAACAGTTTGCTGCATTAGAAACTTCAGGAAATTTCCTTTTGTGTGAGATCTAGGACAAGGCCTGATAAAGGCCTTATTTCTCAAATATATAGAGAATTGAGACAAATTTATAGAAGTACAAGTCATTCCCCAATTGATAAATGGTCAAAGGATATAAACAGACAGTTTTCCAACAAAGAAATCAAAGCTATCTATGGTCATATGAAAAATGCTTTAAATCACTATTGATTAGAGAAATGCAAATGAAAACAACTCTGAAGTACCACCTCACACCTATCAGATTGGCTAATATGATGAAAACAGAAAATGTTGGATGTTTGGGGGGAGGTGGGAAAATGCACTGTTGGTGGAGTTGTGAACTGATCCAACCATTCTGGAGAACAATTTGGAACTATGCCCAAAGACCTATAAAACTATACATACCTATAAAACTATGCATATGCTAGGTCTATATCCCAAAGACATCCCCCCTGAAGGGAAAAGGATCTATTTGTACAGAAATATTTAAAGCAGTTCTTTCTGTGGTGGCTAAGAATTGGAAACCCATCAATTGCGCTGTGGTATATGATTGTAATTGAACATTATTGAGCTATAAGAAATGATAAGCAAGCGGTGGCTAGGTGATACAGTGAATAGAGTACCAGCCCTGGAGTTAGGAGGACCTGAGTTCAAATGTGGCCTCAGATACTTAACACTTACTAGCCATGTGACCTTGGGCAAGTCACTTAACCCCAATTGCCCTGCCCTAGAAAAAGAACAAAAAAAGAAATGACAAGCAGAATGATTTCAGAAAAACCTCAAAAGATGTATATGAACTGATAAATAGTGAAGTAAATAGAAGCAGGAGAATGCTATACACAGTAACAATAATGTTGTTTGATGTAGTCATTACGAATAACTTGGCTATTCTCAACAATACAATGATCCAAGATAATCCCAAAGGACTAATGATGACGCATATTATCTGCCTCCAGAGAAAGAACTGATATCGTTTGAAAGCAGACTGAAGCATGCTAATTTTCACTTTCTTTAATTTTTTACTTTTATTCAAGTTTTTTGTACAAAATGGGTAATATGGAAATGTTTTACATAATTGTGCATGTATAACCTGTATCTGATTATATGTCATAGGAGGGAGAGGGCTGGAGAGAGGGATAGATATAATTTGAAACACAATACTTTAAATAAAAATATTAAAAAATTGAAAAATAAAGTAGAAAGGCTTTTTCTTGAAAAAAAGAAAAGAAATAGTCATCAAGAGTTTAGCTTGAACCTAAAAATTATATCCTTTAGACTAATGATATTTAAGGGAGTAGATATAATGCTAGCCTAGTACCCCAGAATGGCCCTAACTTCCTGCTTCCCCTCCTGGCAGGAATTAAGAGTCTCCCTTAGGGAAGGGTGGGAGGAAAGAGACACTAAAAATCTATTTTTTCCTCCCGGCAAGCCACATGTTGAGACAGTCATTTCAGGGCTGACAGCAGGCAAATTATCTCCATTCCACTCTCAACTTTTGAAGGAATGAAGTGATGAAGATTTTCTGGTATGAACTAAGACCAAGCATAATCCTGAGGCCCATCATCTCAGAGAAGACAGAAGGAAGCAACATAATTATTTATTTTTTCTTCTCTGTAGCTCACGTTTGAATCTTCCTAAGCCAGCATGAGTGAGTGAAGATCATTAATAACACTCATGTAACTCGTGTCCTATGCCAGTTTTCTTATCTTTTTTAAATTATTCTTTACCTTGAGGCCCAAGAAGATGATGATTCAGGGGTAAAGGGAGCCAGAAGAACATATCCTTCCCCTCTTAACTCCCACCCTCCACCCTGCCCTTGATGAAACTCTTGCAGAAGAGTTTAAAATAAGTTTGAAGAACAGATCTGGAAGCTGGGAAAGAAGACAGGTAATAAGATTTGTTATGTGGGGTAGAAAGTTCTGTATAGGAGAGCTCAATCTTTTTCCTTTAATTTACACCAATTTTATTAAATTATGTAACTTGAGGCTGTTGAGTGCCTTCTTTCTGAAAATGTTGGGGGTGGGGTCCTCTGGTCTGAGAATATAGTCCAGCTGTACCTGTGTCAAGGAGGAGTCATCTAGGTATTTTCAGGCTGAGAACTTGATGGCCAGAGGGTTTACTCCAGCCTTTGGGGAGCTATCTTTTATATTCTGGAGATAACCTAGCAAAGCCATTTGATTGGTGGATCAAGTAATGCACTGCCTTGTATACAAATCAGATATTGTACTCCCTCACTGGCTAATTAGTATAACAATAACAACAATAAAAATAATATTTATATAGTATTTTAAAGTTCGCAAAGCACTATGCATATGTGATCTCATTTGATCTTCATAATAACCCTGGGAGGTAGGGTATATTATTATCCCCATTTTGTAGAAAAAACTGAGGCCAGCAGAGGTTAAGTGACTTGCCCAGGGTCACATGGCTGGTGTCTGAGGTGGGATTTGAACTCAGGTTTTTCTGACTCCAAATCCAATACTCTTACCCACAATGCCACCTAGCTGCCTCTGTATAGTGACACACTGTCTTTCTGTTGACTTGAGGAAGGCAGTACTGATTTGAGGGGCTTACACTTCTTTGGTATCCCATGTGACTTGTGATATACACACAAAATATGACACACAGTAACCAAGTGTCATATATAAGGATAATCGGTTTCCTCCAATAAACCTTCCAATAACATGCACAGATTTTAAATCAATTCATAAGTATTTACTGAGTAGCTACTATGCTGTCAGAATTATACTATACATGGCATGAGACACAAAAGATGTATAAGACATAGTCCTTGTCCTCAAGGAGCTTACAATCTAGTTAGGAATTGTATGTAAAGAGGATTTTGTTATCCTTTTTAGAGTTTAGTTTCTCAGGATCCATGGCCATGCCAATATCTAGTTTCCAGATATTAGATAATAAGTCCCAGAATAGCCCTAAGGATTCTAGATGTTAGTTCCTAGAATCATAGTGATAGATTGAGACTGCGCAGTGAGATATAGGTGACAATTGATGTTTACTACACTTGTGCAGAATGACAATATTGCTGAAGTTAACCTGTGAACTTGATGTTAGCAAGATGCCTTCTTTGTCTGTTACCCTACAAAGCAAATGGGAACTGGTCAGTGAGTGGGGAAACCCAGGGGAATTCATAGGGGAATCCATGGGGAAACCGATTTGGGATTTGGGTGATGCATATAGGAACGCATGTACCTACCTCAACTGGCCCCCATTGAGGACTGAGGGGATTTAGGAGACTGTACAAAATGTGCCTGTCTTGATTGACCCCACTGAGATGTAGGGGTAGTTGTCACCCTTTCATGCAGGTCCCTACGAGAAGGGTTGTTCAGGAATGCTGTAGGAGTTGGTGCTCCCATATCAGTAACCCTTTGGGAAGACTAGAGTAGAATAAAGTAAGATTATTAGCCCCTCCAAAGCTGTTTTCCTGTCTGATCAGATCAAGAATGAACGTGTTAGAAGCTAAAGTCCTAAAACTCCAGTGCCTCCAGTGTGTTATTTGTGAAACAGGGATACAAAGCTAATGTTGTTTAGTCATGTCTGACTCTTCGTGACCCCATTTGGGGTTTTCTTGGCAGAGATACAGGAGTGATTTGCCATTTCCTTCTCCACCTCATTTTCCAGATGAGTAAACTGAGGCAAACAGGGTGAAGTGACTTGCCCAGGGTCATATAGCTAATAAGTATTTGATTTGAACTCAGGAAGATGAATCTTCCTGACTCCAGGCCCATTGCTCCCCTTAACTGCCCCATAAATCTAATACATAGCATTATGAGATCATAGTTTTATAGCTGGAAAGAACCTTAGGGGTCATTTTGTCCAAGTCTTTCATTTTACAGATAAAGAAACTGAGGCACAGAGATTTTTTTTTTTAAATTTGACTTACCCAGGGTCACATAGATATTAAGTGTCTGGAGAACATTTAAGTTTTAAAAAAATGTGCAATACTGAATTCAAAGCTTAGAGAAAGAAGATTCCAGTGTGAGTTAGAGTAATCAGAGAAAGATGACTTGAGCTAGTCCCGAAGGGATGAAGAGGAGATGAGTAAGTGGGGAAGAGGAAGCAAGGCAGAAAATCAAGTGGAGCCTCACCTGGACCCTCATGTCTGCTCTGCAGTTCTTTTCTTTACATCTTGTTGATTACCTGTTACATGACTCATAGCAGTTATTCCAAAAGATCCCTGGTCCCTACCCTGCCTCCTTTCTTCTGAGCAAATGATCTCATTTACTTTACTGAGCTCCATTTGAATTTCCAGTCTAATCCTACAGTGTAAGTACCTACGATGTGCAAAGGAACAACAACAACAACAAAAAAGCCCAAAGTAAAAAAAAAATAGCCCCTGCCTTCCAAGTGCTTACATTCTATTGGAAAAAAACCAACCAACCAACCTTATGAGTGCAAGCTGGCTGAATCATGGCTATGGCACAACGGCTGGCTGACATTTATGTAGTACTTTACATAAATTATTTAAGCCTCACAACAACTCATTGAGGTAGATACTCCTGGTATTATCCTCATTTGGATAGAAGTAAGGCTTAGGGATGTCAACTTGCCCACAGTCCCACACTTAGTAAGTATTAGAGGTCAGATTTGAACCCGGGTCTTCCTAAATTGAAGTACAACACTGTCCCCAGTAGTGCTCTGCTGTCTCTTAGTTTTTCTCTTTATCCTTTATTTTTCCCTCTCCGGCTGCGTCCGCACCCTCTTTACAATTTCAGAATTTCTCTAACTTCATCCATTCTCCCCTTGTTCTCTCCTATCTTAGATATCTTAGATTCATTTCCTTCCTTCCTTTCTTCCTTCCTTCTTGGGCTGGTTTGCCCCTTCTTAGGCAACCTGGTGCCCCTTTCAGCCCTTCCAGGGGCTCACCATATTGGTATTGGAGTTACTGCAGATAACCAACTAGCTTTTAGCCCCACCATAGCTCAGAATTCCCAAGCTCAAGGGATCCACCAGCTTCGACTGAGGGAGGCAGGGATTACAGATGTGTGCCACAATACTGAGGCAGCTAGATGGCTCAGTGCATAGAGAGTTGTGCCTGGACTCAGGAAGACCTATGTTTCAATCTGACTTCAAACACTTACTAGCTGTGTGACCTTGGATAAGACACTTAACTTCAGTTTGCCTCATTCCACTAGAGAAGGAAATAACAAATCACTCCAGTATCTTTGCCAATGGACAATAATTGTCCATGAGGTCACGAAGAGACTGAACAACCACCATCATATTAAGCTCCTTCTCTTTTTTTAAGACTAATTCCCCAATCTGCATTCATCACATCTTCTTACTCCTAGAACTTTGTTTCATCAATTATAGTCTCTTCTCTTGCATCTTCAATACCTCCCTCTTCCATTAGCTTCTCTACCTTTGAGCATGCTTACTTCCCTGACCTAAAGCAACCTTCCTTTGATCACGTTGCTTTGCAACTTGATTTCCACACCAACCATTCTACTGAAATAATTTTATTTTTTTAAAATTTTTTAATTTTTTTGCTTTTTGGAGGGGGGAAGGCAGGGCAATTGGGGTTAAGTGACTTGCCCAAGGTCACACGGCTAGTAAGTGTTAAGTATCTGAGGCCAGATTTCAACTCAAGTCCTCCTGACTCTAGGGCTGGTGCTCTATTCAACTGTGCCCATCTAGCCACCCCAATACTCTTATTTTTTAAATAATATTTTATTTTTTCCAAAGTACAGATGATTTTTAATGTTCATTTAAAAAAATTTGAATTCCAAATTTTCTCTTTCCCTTCTTCCTTGAGATAATAAGCAATTTGATTATATGTACAATCGTGTAAAACCTGAAACCATTTTCTTAAGGGCCAACATTGACTTTCTAATCACCAAATCCAGGGACCATTTCTTAGTCCTCATGCTCCTTGACCTCTCTGCTGTATCTTACACTGCTGACCACCCCCTCCTTCTCGTTAATTCTTCTCCTTTAGTGATCATGACACTATAATATCCTTGTTCTCCTTTGACCTTTCTGACTACTCCTTTTTTTGAGATTCTATTTTCCTTTTTATTGTGAGTCTCAATTGAGAAAATATTTGCAAAACACTTTGAAACCTTAGGGTACCATATTATTATTTCTTCTCACCCTTTAACCACTTTGGGAGTATAGACCAAGGTAATGTCTTTGACCTTTTTCTTGTTTCTTTCTGTACTCTCTCCCTCAGAGATCTCTTCCATTCTTACGACTTCAAATACAATTGTTGAATCATTGTTGCAAATGATTCCCAAATCTCCATCTCCAGCATTATATTCCCCCTACATCTCCAGTCCTATATTTTCTTTTTTTCTTTTGTTTTTTTTTTTTTTTTTTGGAGGGGGGAAGGACAGGGCAATTGGGGTTAAGTGACTTAAGGTCACACAGCTAGTAAGTGTTAAGTGTCTGAGGTCAGATTTGACAAGTCCTATATTTTTAATTTCCTCTTAGATAGCTTGACCTAAATGTACTACCAGTAGGGAAGGGGCAGGGAATAAGCATTTATATAGCAGCTTGGGTCAGACACTGTGCTAAGCACTTTAAAATAAATAAATAAATATTATCAGGGCGGCTAGGTGGAGCAGTGAATAGAGCAGTGGCCATGGAGTCAGGAGGACCTGAGTTCAAATTTGACCTCAGACACTCGACACACTTACTAGCTATGTGACATTGGGCAAGTCATTTAACCCCAATTGCCTTGCCTTCCTCCAAAAAAACCAAACAAAAGCAAAACAAAAAATAAATATTATCTCATTTGATATACCACACACAACTTTTTTCAAACCAAATTTGTTAATTCCCCCTCAAACTAGCTTATCTTTTTGACTAACTCAATTTTGTTAACAGGACCACTCTTCCCAGGCAGGAAGATTTGAAACTTCTATGTGAACTTTTATTCCTCCCTACCCTTTGTCTTCTACTAAGAAACTTGGAATGCCTCAGCTTTGCCCAGCAAAGAAAACCCAAACACCTTAGCCTGCTATTCAAAGCCCTGCAATAGATAGTTCTCAATCTACTTTTTTTTTGAGAAGGAGGAAGGCAAGGCAATTAGGGTTAAGTGACTTGCCCAAGGTCACACAGCTAGTTAAGTGTCAAGTGTCTGAGGTTGGATTTGAACTCAGGTCTTCTTGACTCCCCCAAGTCTATTCACTGCACCCCCGAGCCACCCCCATCATGGCCTTTTTTCAATTCTCATACTCCTTGACTTCTCTGCAGCCTTTGCCATCCTTGATCACCCTCTTCTCCTTGATACTCTCTTCTCTCTAGGTTTTCAGGACACCACTCTCTCCTGGCTTTCCTCCTATCCATCTGACCACTCCTTCTTGGTCTCCTTTCTGGGTCTCCATCCAGATCATGCCCTCTAACTGTAGGGTTCTATTCTGGGTACTCTTCTCTTCTTTGTTACTTCACTTGGTCATCTCATTGGGTCCCATGGATTTAATTACCATCTTTATGCTGAGGATTTTCAAATCTACCTATCCTGCATTAACCTCTTTGCTAATTCTAATGTTTTATCTCCAGCTGCCGTTCAGATGTCTTGAACTGAATGTCCTGTAGACATCTTAACTCAACATTCTTGAAACCAAAATCATTATCTTTCCCCAAACTCTCCCTACCTCCTAACTTCCCTATTACTGTAAAGGGTAACACCATCCTCCCTCAGGCTTACAGCCTAGGAGTTACCCTGGATTTCTCACTATTTCCTCCCTCCACCCCCCATATCCAATCTGTTGCCAAGACCTGTGTCAATTTCATCTTTGCAACATCTCTCCAATACACCCCCTTCTCTCCTGACATCACTGTAATATGGATCCTTACCACCTCATGCGTGGACTATTGTAATAGCCTGCTAGTGGGTCTACCTGCCTCAGATCTCTCCCTACTGCAATTCTTCTTCCATTCAGCCACCAAAATGATTTTTCTAAAATACAAGTCCAATCATGTGACACCTTCCTTCCCCTCGATAAACTCTAGTGGCTCTCTCTTGCCCTTAACCTCAAATACAAAATCCTCTGTTTGATGTTCAAAGCCCTTCATTACTTAACACCCTCCTAATCTTTTCTAGTATTCTTACACCTTATTCCCTGCCAAATACCCTTCAGTCCAGTGACACTGGTCCCTTTACACTTCCATTTTCTCTGGCTGTCCCCCCATGACTGGGATGTTCTCCCTCCTCATCTCTGCCTACAAAGAAGTCTTTCCCGAACTCCTCTTAATTCCAGTGCCATCCCTCTTTAATTATTTCCCATTTGTTCTGGGTAGCCTTTTGGTACATGTTTGTTTTTTGTCTCTCCCATTAGATTGTGAGCTCCTGGAGGTCAGGAACTGTCTTTTGCCTCTTTTTGTATCCCCAGGGCTTAGCACAGTGCCTGGCACATATAGCCATTTAATAAATGTTTACTGAGTGACTGACTGACTGAGCACCAGAGCTGAAAGTGATCCTTCCCTCCCTCCATCTGGACTCCTATGATATTTCCTTTGTACTAGTGTACGCACTAGTGCCTTGAATTATAATTACTTGTGGACAAGTATTATCTTCCTTAAGACATTATAAACTCTCTAGGAACAAGAAATGTATCTCCTTGAATTATAATTACTTGTGGACAAGTATTATCTTCCTTAAGACATTATAAACTCTCTAGGAACAAGAAATGTATCTTAATCATTATTTTATGGTCTGTCACACTAGGTCTTGTAACCAAAAGGTTTTGAGTAAATTTCCATTGAATTGAATCTGACTATAGATCCTTAACCATTCATACCTGGCCAGAAACAAAATTGAGTGATGCAAAACATTGTTATAATAGCCATAGAAATTTAATATGAATCATTCAGATTAACGCAGGGAATTAACCGCCTTTTACATACCTCTGACAACAATCAGTAAACATGTAAATAGCTTTTTGAAATTGCCAAATGAACTTCACTCTTTTATGAATGCTGCTCCTGCATCATCTTTGCTTACTTCTTTCAGTTGTGGGTCTGGTTTGTGTGTGACTGTATACAAACTTGTGTACCCCACCTAATCTCTAGCCATAATCCCCTGATTTCTCTTTGACTTTCTTTTGGCATGAAGTTTTCCAGGTCATTATGGATTGGAACTTGAACTTGCTTTCATAACCATTTGATCCTGAATAGACTTTTCCCATAAGACAACAAAAATTGTGAAGAGGCTGATAAAAAAAAATAATACAACTCCCCCCTTCCCCAACATGGAGCTTCCTCTTCCGGCTGCTCAGAACCTTTATGACTTAAAAAGGAGGCCACTGAAATAAATCCCTCAGCAATTTTAAAAAAGCTTTAGGTAGGAGCTTCCTTTTCTCTAAACAAGATCCACCCAGAACAACGGGAAACATAAGAGGAGGCCTAGAAGGAGGAGGAGGAAATGGCAGCACCACCCATCTACAGGGAGGATGGAAGGATAGGTTGTTTCTATGATGTTGACTATAAATGCTGAGGAGAGGTGAGCAGATCTGGAATCTACATGTAGATTAGTTAAAGAGCTCCCAACAACGAAAGGAGAAGGAAAGAAATGGATCAGGGTATGTATTGGGAATCTAATAACCTAATTAATTTTAATTATCATGAATGTCAAGAGAAGGAAGAAACCCAATGAGTGCATATGCTTGTTATTTACTGTTTAATTTATTAAGTAGAATGTAATCTCTTGGAGAGAAGGGACTGTTTTGTTTTGTTTTGTCTCTAAATCCCCAGGACCTAGTATAATAGTGGGCATTTGAGGACTTGTTTGTTGCATTGCATTGTATTGAACTGACTAATTGGGCTCTCTGTTTCTATTCTCTCAATCTGTGTTCTGATATTGGAAAATAAGTGATGAATATAAAAGATGGTTTTTCTTTGCTTAACTGAAGTGTCTTTTCTTAACAATTCATGAGGCTAGAAAGGACCTTGAGAGGTCATCCAGCATGACTTTACTACCAGTTGTCTTTAACCATTGCAGCCAAGCCTGCCATTTTGCCAGGTTGCCCAGAAAGCCATTTCTAGACAGTTCTTTTGGTGATCAGTAGCAGTGTCACATGAGTGAAGTAGAAAAGTTTCTGCTGCCTTTATTGCTAACTCCTTAGCCTGTAACAAAATACCCCATCCTATTCTGTTGCCTTGGCTTCCTCTCAGAGTTCCATCTCACCTATCGATCACAAGCGTACTTCATAAGGTTTGATTAAATGTGATTGAATATGTTGCTGCTGCCTGAGTCCTAGAGAATTCCCCCTTTGCCTTCTTAAACTATTTAGCTGTGTTAGTGTTAAGCAAAGGAAAGAAGGGCAATTATTTTTGACAAATATCTGTTAAGCATTTACCAGGTGCTGAGAATGCAAAAATAAAGAAAAGAAGCAGTTCCTACCTTCTCAGAGCTTACATTCCACTGGGGGTGGAGTGGCAAGACAGAATATGCAAGTAACTAATTAAAATAGCTAAGATTTATATGGTGCTTTAAGTCTTGCAAAGCATTGTACATATTTTATCTAATTTATCTAATTGATCCTCATGACAACCCTGTCCGTAGGTGCTATTATTAGCCTCATTTTCAGATGGGGAAACTGTGACTGAGAAAAGTTAAGTGACTTGCCCAGGGTCACATAGCTGGTAAATAGTCTAAGGCAGGATCTGAGCTCAAGTCTTCCTGACTCCAACTTCAGCACTCTTACTGACTGAACCACCTGGAATCAAAAGGAGTTGGAGGTGGGAGGGGAATCAGGTGAGGCTCCATTGAGGAGACAGCAGTCTTGGAAGTCAGCCTTGAAGGAAAAGAAAAATCCTGTGTTGTAGAGATGAGGAAGGAGTAGATGAGGGACAATTCATGCAAATGCACAAAAATGGCAGATGGGCCATTTGGGGAGCAGCTGTCTGGCTGCTGTCATAGAGTCATGTATGACACGTAGAGTTCATGAAGGACAGTAATGTGAAATAAGATGAGAAAAGTATGTGGGAGTCAGACTGGAGTGTCTTACATCCTCAAGAGTTTGTATCATCTAGATGCAACAGGGAGCTAGTATAATGGAAACTCCTCAAGAGCAGGGGCTGGTTCATTTTTATCTTTGTATTCCTAGTACTTAATTTGTACTTGTATTCCTAACACTTAAATTCCTTGAATGAATGAATGAAATGTGAGCATAGCTATCCCGGCCAAATCTAAGGGATTCTTAGTTGTGTTGTTTTGGTCATGTCTGACTCTTTGTGACCCCATTTGGGGGTTTCTTGGCAAAGATACTAGAGTTATTTGTCGTTTCCTTCTCTAGCCTATTCGATAGATGAGGAAACTGAGGCAAACAGGGTTAAGTAACTTAACCAGGGTCATGCAACTGGTAAGCGTCTGAGACCAGATCTGAACTCAGGAAGATGTCTTCCTGACTCCAGTCCTGGCGTTCTGTGCACTACAGTGCCACCTAGCGGCCCTACGGAGGGGGGGGGGGGGAGAAGCTAGAGGCACTGCTTATGTCCCTCAGCCATCCCCATCTGGGTATGTGAGGATAGAGCTACATCAGCACAGCCATCTCAGACAAGGTTGGGGAAGCCATAAAACCCAAGGTTGATGTCATTCATCGCTTGGGAATCATCCCCTTAGATTTCTCTGCAAAGGGTATTGTAGAGAGCAATGATGACATGGCTATGTGGAGACAGGTTGAAGGAACCAGGGACCTGCAGCCTTCTCTTGTGGCTTAGACTTTCTAGCAATTCTTTTGCTTTCCATTCACACATTCAAAAATATTGACTAATGCTTATTACCCTCATAGCACTATGGCACATGATCACTCTTTCAAGGAGTTTTTAAAATTTTAAATCTAAAATTTGTATAGACACTACAATCTGATCCTAACCTACCATCCCAACTTTATCTCTCACTCTTCATGGATCCTATACCAGCAACTCCACTCTTACTGCTCTGCTACTGTGCCCCAAATATATCACATACATTTCCACGTCTATCCCTTTGCTTGTTCCAATATCCCTCCTCCTCTCTACCTGTTCAAATTCTCCCTGTCCTTCCAGGCTCGCCTCTCATTCTGCTTCTCCCATAAAGTGTTCCATGATCACTCTAGGTCACAGGAAGCTCTCCCTTCTCTAACTTAATGCATTTGTCACCAGTACCATTTATTTGTTTCTTATTCACATACTGCCTGATGACATCATTTGTGTTTTATCACATTTGACATCACTTAATAGGCTTGGGTTTTTGAGGTCAGCTCTACAGGGGTGTCCTACTCCTTAGACACTAGAGAAGCAATTTGGGCAACTGAATACACATGAAAAACACAAGTCAAGCAATGAAAGAAGATTAAGAAAGCTACTGTGTGACTGTCTAGAAATCTCTGTTGCTTAAAGGATTTAGAGGGGAAAAGGACTGGTCATTTAAGAATTCTTTCAGAGAGCCAGATTTAAGAAATAAACTGAAAAAAATGCAGAAGCTGTATAGTTCGGCAAGGCAACTATTTCATACAAACCAAGCACAGTCACCTCCCTCCCTTCTTTGCAGAGGTGGGGAATTATGGGTGTGGAACATGGCCTGTGCTTGGTTTAGGTGTTGGTTAATTTTGATGACCTGCTTTTTTCCCTATCTCTTTTTTTTTAATTCTTTGCTACAAAGCATGCCTTGCTGGGTAGGTGAAAGGAGAGACAAATATTGAGACATGAAAGTAATGTAATAAAAGCAGTCAAGGATTTTTTTTTAATGAGGCTTTGAGGAGAGAGTAAGAGATCAAAAGGAATGACTAGAAATGTGATCACCTAAGAAATATTTTTTTTTCTGATTTGAAGGTAACTGTCATAGAGTTTGATACAAGCCCAGTAAATTCCAGTAAATTAATTTGGGGTTTGTGGTACTTTTTGTGTTTCTGCTTGGGATGCAAGGAGGCATAAGGAAAATAGCTTGAGGGCTATTTTAAAATCAAGTCATCATGTTTAGAGACATTACATAGAGTAGAAAGGTAGATTCCTCCTGAAGGGAAAGACCAGTTGCTTCAGAGATGATCAAAGCACGGTGTTTTTGTCCCACTTATGATTTTATGGGTGCAGGGAACCTCTGGTGAGGAAATGCCCTTCGTTGGTAGTGCAGTGGAGAGAGCTCTGGAGTCAGGAAAATCTGAATTCAAACCTGGCCTCAGACACTGCCCAACTGGGTGATCCTGGGCAAGTCATTTAACCTGTTTCTGCCTCAGTTCCATCAACTGTAAAATGGGAAAATAGCACCCGTCTCCCAAGGTTGTTACAAAGAATTAAATGAGATAATATTTGTAAAATGCCTGGTATACAATAAGAGCTTAATAAATGCTTATTCCCTTCCCTTCCTCTCTACTAATACAGATCTGCACCTTCATTTGCCTAGGGTCATACAGTCAATAAGTGTCGGAAATGGAACTTCAAACCAGGTCTTCCTGATTGTAAGACCAGTTCTTCTTCTGCTATACCAAGCTGCCTCTGGATTAGGGAACTAACGAAGCAAATTAATTTGATGACTTATGAAGAGATACTTTACAACTGTTGGATTTTCTTTTTTCTTTTTTTTGGAGGGGGAGAAGACAAGGCAATTGAGGTTAAGTGACTTGCCCAAGGTCACATAGCTAGTTAAGTGCCAAATGTCTGAGGTCAAATTTGAACCCGGGTCCTCCTAACTCCATAGCCAGTGCTCTATTCACAGAGCCACCTAGCAGCCCTCTGTTGAATTTTCTGAAGCCTTGAAGAGACTAGAGCAAGTTGAAGTGGACAGAGAGATGTAAGGTCTGGGATGTTTAAATGTCCAAAGTATAAGGGAGAACAAGTTAAAGTCCATAAAGGAAAGAGCACTACATCTGGAGTCAGAGATCGTAGATTAAAATTCCCTTTGCTGCTTACTACCTGTGATGTGATCTTGAAAAGTCATTTCATATCTTTGGCCCTTAATTCATTTGTAAAATGATGGTTTATAGTCTTGCTGCGGCAGCTAGGTGATACAGTGGATAGAGCCCTGGGACTGGAGTCAATAAGACCTGAGTTCAAATGTGGCCCCAGACACTTACTAGCTATGTGATCCTGGGCAAGTCACTTAACCCTGTTTGCCTCAGTTTTCTCATCTGTAAAATGAGCTGGAAAAGAAGATGGCAAACCACTCCAGTATCTTTACTAAGATAACCCCAAATGTGGTCACGAGGACTTGGACATGACTGAAACAACTGATCAACCACAATCTTGCAGATGTTAGGATCCATGGAAGGGAAATTTGTGGCCTTGAGGTCACACGTGGCCCTCTAGGTCCTTGGGGGAGGCCTTTTGACTGAGTCTAAGTATTGAGGACTGTACCATAAAAACAGTAGAAGAGAAACAGATCATATAGCTTTTACATCAATGGGTAGGAGATGATTTTTTTTTGAGGCAGTTGCCTTGCCCAGGGCCACACAACTAGTAAGTGTCTGAGGTTGGATTTGAACTCAGGTCCTCCTCACTCCAGTGCTGTTGTCTACTGCACTACCTAGCTGCCTCTTAAGAGATGAATTCTTAACCAAACAAGAGATGATGCCAATTATAAAAGCCAAAATAGATAACTTTGACTATATGAAATTCAAAAGCTTTTGCACAAACAAAATTTTTGCATCTAAATAAGAAAGGAAGTTGCTGATTGGCAAAAAAAAAATCTTTGTATTAAATTTCTTGGAAAAATATGTAACATATTTAGGTAGCTAAGAGAAATCTATGACTAAAAACTATTCCCTAGTAAAGAAATAGTCAAAGGATATGAACAGTTCTCAAAAGAGGAATTGTAAACCAATAATAACCAAATGAAAGAATGCTCTAAATTCCTAATAAGTGAAATGCAAATCAAAACAACTTTAAAGTTTCTCCTCATGTCGAGAGAGCTGGCAAAGATAATCTAAGACAAGAATAATAAGTATTAGATGGATTATGAAAGACAAGCATACTGATGCATTGTTGGTGGAGTTGTGAATTAGGACAACCTAAATATTTACAATAGCTCTTTCTGTGGTAACAAAAAACTGGAAACAAAATCAATGCCCATCACTTGGGGAGAGGCCAAACAAATTTTGATATGAGTTGTTTCAGTCCTATAGACTCTTCATGATTTCATTTGGAATTTTCTTGACAAAGATACTGGAGTGGTTTGCCATTTCTTCTCCAGCTCATTTTACAGATGAAGAAACTGAGACAAACAGGGTTAAGTGACTTGTCCAGGGTCACACAGCTAGTAAGTGTCTGAGGCTAGATTTGAACTCAAGTCCTATCTACTATGCCATCTAGCTGCCAAATTGTGATACATAAATGCAATAGGATTATTGTCATTGTTTGGTTGTTTTTCAGTCATATCCAACTCTTTGTGACCCCATTTGGGGTTTTCTCGGCAGAGATACTGGAGTGGTTTACCATCTCCTTCTCCTGTTCATTTTACAGATAGAGATCTGAGGAAAACCCGGTTCAGTGACTTGCCTTAGGTCACACAGCTACTAAGTGTCTGAGTTCAGATTTGAACTCAGAAAGATGAGTCTTCCTGACTATCCACCGGGCTACCTAGCTGCCCAACAGAATATTACTATGTTATAAAAAATAATTCTAATGAATACACAGAAGCATGAAAAGACACGAATTGATACAAATAGAAGTAAAAAGATTCAGCAAAATCATATTCACATGACAACAACAATGTAACTGGAAGAGGTAACAACCACAAAACTGCTGAAACTGAATGTTGCAAAATCACAAACCGCAAGCATGACTATTGCAGCTACTTTGGGAGACTTCGAGTTTTCCATACATAAGGCAAACTAGCCGATGACGCTAAAAACAGTTTGGTACATATTTAGCACATGAGAGAAGGTGCTTAACAAGGAGGGCCAGAAAAGGGAGAGGGGATCTGGATTCCTTGGTGGAAGCACCAAGGGGTATGCTGGCACATAAGGATCACAATCTGTGCACACCTGTGTCTGGATCATAATCACAGGAGAAGTAAGGATATAACTGAACTTCCATAAGAATAGGATATGTCTGTGACTTAGCAGGCAGGGGTCATCCGGGCCTAGGTGAGATCATCTTTAAACCAAGGAAAGAGAGGCAAGGGTAGAAATGACCCAATAAGACATTCTCTTTGTATTCACTGCCTCAGTCAAAGTGAGAACTCGAGAAGACCTTAGCTTAAAAAGGCCAAGGGTCTACTCCTGCATTGGGTGCCATCTCCATTTGCTCCATCTGTATCTGGCCATGCTGAACCCAGATGGCTCTGGATGAGAAAGTAAGGTGGTGACCTTGCACAGCTCTCCCTCACTCAAATCCAATTCACTTGCAAGTCATCAACATCTTCCTGATGTCATGGTCCTCTTTTAGAACGAAGGACAACTACAACAACCCGGGTTATTTGAATACTCCTCCTCCCAGCTCAGTTTAGGCATGCCTGGGTTCTAATCCTCATAGCAAAACTATCCCCTAATGCAGAGAGGGTCAAGAGCATGGAATGGACAGAGTTTCCCACCTTTGACATCACAGGCAAGATGTCATCAAATATCGGAAGCCGGTAGTTTCTACATTAGAAACTTCCAGAAATGGGGTTCCAGAAAAGAGGTAAAGTAGGGGTACCAGGCAGAAGAAAGGGCATGTCTAGAGCAGAAACAGCCTTTTGAAGTAAAGCAGAGGCCTAGAAAACCACAGAAGTTTTTGTTTTGTTTTAATACCACAAGTGCCAAATATATGTTATTGTTCAATCATTTTTCAGTCGTGACCCCATTTAGGGTTTTCTTGGCAAATATACTGTCATGTTTTGCCATTTCCTTCTCTAGCTCATTTTACAGATGAGGAAATTGAGGCAAATGGTTTAAATGACTTGCCCAGGGTCATGTAGCTAGTAAGTGTCTGAGGCCAGAATTGAACTCAGGAATATGAGTTTTCTTGTCTCCAAGCCTAGTGCTCTCTCCACTGCACCACAGAGCTGCCAAATATGTGTTATAGACAATAAGGCCTTTGAATTCAAAGCTAGAATGACAATTTCGAAATTGAATTGGGCCTTGAGAGATGGGTGGGATTTGGATAAGTGGAAGGAAGTGGGAGGGAATGAACTAGAGCACAGAGATAGAGATGTGCATTATGTATTTGGGGAACAACAGGCAAACAGGTCAAGCAGAAGATAAAAGTTAGAAAGGTGGGCTGGGGTCAAATTGTGAAAAACTTTGAATGCTAGGCCAAGGACTTTGGACTATGCTATAGGAGGTGGGAAGCCATCATGCCATATACCTAAATGCTCAGACGCAAACATCCTTAGTTACATACATTGAAATATACAAATTTATGCACATAATTCACATATACACATTCTTATACATCAACCCTCATAAATGCACATTTTTGAAGCAGAGAGATTAAAAAGGAAGGAGAAAAAGTAGAAAGTCCTCAAACTGAATGAGGTACAACAAGGAGTAGAAATAAAAAGAGAAGGGAAGAAATCCAGGAGAGCTATTGATTGATCAACAAGCATTGACTAGAATGATGAATGAAGTGCTCAAGAAGGACCTAGTAAAGGTCAGTGGGAACATGATAGGCAACATTAGATTTTTTTGATGCGTTAATTGACTTTGCTGATTTTTTTTTGAAGATTGTTTGTAAGGGATGGCTCTCTAGGAGGAGAGAGAGGGAAGGATGAAGAGGGAAATGTAGGCAATGTAAAAAACAAAAGTATCCATAAAAATTTATTTTAAGAGGAACGGTGTACAATAAAAAAAAGAGAAAATAAAAAGGAGGGAATGAATGAGAA
The DNA here is from genome assembly GCA_028627135.1 of Pseudochirops cupreus. Taxonomy (NCBI): domain Eukaryota; kingdom Metazoa; phylum Chordata; class Mammalia; order Diprotodontia; family Pseudocheiridae; genus Pseudochirops; species Pseudochirops cupreus. The sequence goes on along the minus strand of CM053582.1, from coordinate 405,286,691 downwards.
AAAGTGAGAAAGGAGGCTGACTGAAAAAAGTATAAGCGAATAGCTAGCTGAGAGGATATGTAGGTTGTCATGAGAAGGACAAAATAAGGTAAAAAGATTGTTGTTTTGTTCTTCATCCTTTGTTCTTGAAGAAGGACCAATGACTTCAGGAGGGTGATGTCTTGACTTGCAGGTGAATTGGATTTAAGTGAGGCAGAGCTGTGCAAAGTCATCAGCCTCACTCTCTCCAGATTCATCAGTGGCAAGACAAAGGTCTGAGTGATTGGCAATGGCTCCCAGGTAAAAAGATAGATCTGGAGAAAAGGTCATCAGATAGTTAGGAATTTCCTGGCAGGTGGCAAACTTCTATATGCCAGTTATATTATTTATTAGGAATTGGGTAAATGGAGTGAGAGAAGGGGAGGCAGGGTATGGTTCTTCTGAGGAAATAGTGGGTAGATCAATGAGGGTGGTATAATCAATTCCCGCAATGTCTGGAATCTGTTTGATCAATCAACAAACATTTATTAATCACTTACCATGTGCCAGGAACTGTGCAAAGTGCTGGGAAGGCAAAGACAAAATGGAAATAGTTCTGCATTCAAGAAGCTGATGGTCTACTCCCTCTTCACCTCTGCATTTCAAATTTCTTAACTTCTTTTCTAGCTGGTACAGCTAGGGTGGCACCATAGCGGGTAGAGCAAGGGGCCTGGCCTTAGGAAACTCAACTTCCTGAGTTCAAATCTGACCTCAGACATTTACTAGCTGTGTGTCCCTGGGCAAGTCACTTAACCCTGTTTGCCTCAGTTTCCTCAACTGTAAAATGAGCTGGAGAAGGAAATGACAAACCCCTCCAGTATCTCTGTGAAGAAAACCCCCAATTGGTGTCATGAAGAGTTGGATAAGACTAAATAACAACAAATTTCTTCCACCTCCTCTGTATTATCTCTGCTCCTGTACAGCCTTTCCCAGTCACTCTAGCTGAAATTATTTTCTCCCTCCTCAAACATTTCGAATACTTTGTCTAGATTTTTTATTCCCCTTATTCTGTACCTTGTTCTGTGCTTATAGTATGCATGGTCTGTCTTCCACCCACCATCTATACCGAGAGCAGAATGTAAATTTCATGAGGGCAGGTACTATGTCATTTCATTTTTGCATCATTGATAATGATTGATAAATGTTTGTTGTTTGCGGAATAAGTGCATCGTTGTTGTTCAGTTGTTTCAATTGTGTCCAACTCTTTGTAACCTGATTTTGGTATTATCTTAGCAAAGATACTGGAATGGGTTGCCATTTCCTTCTCCAGCTTATTTTACAGATGAGAAACTGAGACAAACAGGGTTAAGAGACCTGCCCAGGATCATATAGCTATTAATTATCTGAAGTCAAATTTGAACTCAGGTCTTCCTGACTCCAGGTCTGGTATTCTATCCATTGCACCACCTAGATCAGTGGTTCTCAACCTTCCTAATGCTGCGACCTTTTAATATAGTTCCTCATGTTGTGGTGACCCCCAACCATAAAATTATTTTCGTTGCTACTTCATAACTGTAATTTTGCTACTAGTTATGAATCTGATACACAGGATGTATTTTCATTGTTACAAATTGAACATAACCCACCGGTTGAGAACTGCTGAGGTCCTAGATGCCCCTTGGCATACAAAGCCCTTCACAAACTGGCCTCTTCCTATCTTTCCAGTCTTCTACCTTATTCTCCTCCAGGTACTCTTAGATTCAGTGACACTGACCTTCTTGTTCCTTGTACATAGCACTCCATCACTGGCTGTCCTCTATGCCTGGAATTATCTCACCGCTCATCCTTTAGAGTTTAGACCAAGAGGAGAGATTGTTACCTGCCTCTATCTCCTGCCCTTCTTGTACTCCTACCAGGTGTCATCCACCACCCATTGCCTCCCTCCATCCTAGGTCTGACCAGTGTTCCCCACACTGCTAATCCTGATCTTGGCTCCCTCTGCTTCTTCCCATGGCTCCACCCCCACCCCAATTAGCCTGATTAACAAATAGGAACAGCAAAGTCACTGTTTGTACAAGGTAGCAAATAATTAGATGCTAACTTTACCTGTTCTGACAAGTGACTCCTGTGTGTTCCTTCCACCTCCATCTCTCAAATTGGCTTCTCCAAGCTATGTACT
>CM053582.1:405256058-405284054 GCA_028627135.1 Pseudochirops cupreus | reverse complement strand
AACTATTGTACAATGTGAAAGTATTTGCAGATCCTATACATGATTGCCCGCCACCATGGGGGGCGGGGAGGAAGGAAGGGGAGAAAATTTGAAACTCAAGGGATTGTGGAACTGAATCTTGTAAATTAAAAGTAAATAAACAAGCCAATAATAAAAACAATAAAATATAAGTGTTCAGCACAGTGCTGGGCACATAATAAATGCTTAATAAATGCATATTAACTGATCAACAAGTATCTGATGTGCTTTTATAGGCTCAAAACATGGAGAAGGAGAGTAAGCCATCCATTTCTTTCTATGAGGCTAATAATATTTGGGGACAGCTAGTTGGCACAGTGGATAGAGCACCAAGCCAGGAATCAGGAAGACCTGAATTCAAATTCTACCTCAGACACTGTGACCCTGGGCAAGTCACTTAACTCTGTTTGCCTCAGTTTCTTCATCTGTAAAAATAAGCTGGAGAAGGAAATGGCAAATCACTCCAGTATCTTTGCCAGGAAAACCCCAAATGGGGTCACTACAAGTCAGACATGACTGAAACAACAAATGAACAACAATAAGATTTGGATCATGACATCAAACAAAGACAAAGCTGAGAAAGAAAACCATAGACCAATGCCATTAATAAGTATGGATGCAAAAAGATTTCTTCTGTGTATCAGTGGATTTGAGAGCTCGTCAATATAGGTACTCCCTCCAGTGGTGAAGACTGTAATCCGTCTCAGTCTTTTCATTCTCTGTGACTTTTGTTCATGTCTTCCCATCAGTCCTCCATAATGGTCGGTCCAAAGTCAGAAGTGTGTGGTGGTCTTGTTCATCATCTCTTTAGTATTATACAGGGACCATTGCAATAGGCACGGCTGCCCTTCTCTTGCTCCTCATTCTCACTACAGTCTGCCTCCTTTTCCATCTCACGTCTGTTTCATGATACCTGTCACTAGTAACATCTTGAAGCCCTGTTTATCTAGTCCACCCAAAATCCTACCTTTGCTGTGTTAATATTGTATCTTGTCCTAGCTCCCTTGACCACCTCCCTTTCTTGTTAGTACAATAAGTACATTTAGATGTAGACACTATAAAGTAACAATAGTAGGAAGTAAGATTGCAAACAGGAACCTATAAGTCACTTACAGATTTTCCCATAAATTAAGGGAGTGTAACAGTTTTTGCAATAAAAAAGTTATTCCCCAAAATTAGGGAAGCATAGGAGACAATGGAAACTGTCTCATAAATTAACTAAGGCCACATCCTGAAACTATGTGCTAAATTAGGCAAAACCAGCTAGGTCTTACTTTAAGGGTTCCTCAGTCCTGCTAATTGCCTGTGGTCTATGAGCCTCAGATAAACTCCAGACATGTACAGTAAGACCAGCAGAACACTGCCTACTGCTTCCCTAGGTCATTTGCCTCTGTAATCCTTGTGCCTTACTAAAGTATGATTGAAACATTGCTCCCTCTTACTGCCATCATGATCTTTCCCATCTAGTATTCAGAAAACTAGGTGTGCCTGCCTCCAGTTCAACCCAGAGGGAGCCCCTTTGACATCCCATCCCTTTAGTCATAAACTGGGAGCACCAAGACTGAGACTATAAGCTGTGAATTTCTGTGTAGAAAGCAAAGGTATCCACCCTATCTGAATGTTGTGTTCCTGCAGGAGAGGTTTCCTTTTTTTTCTGGGTCTCAAAATATCAGTTAATAATTGCATAAATTAACTGGCAATTCAATTGCTCTTTGCGGGACCTAATCCAACACATTTCAGTGTTTACTCAGCATCTCCTATGTGCCAGGTTCTGGGGACTTTACATTCTATTGGGAGGAAACATCCTATACACAGATAAGTGCATAATAAATACAATTAATTTCTAGGGGGGTGTGTGTGTGTGTGTGTGACAACATGAACAATTGCAGGAATCAGGAAAGGTCTCCTATTAGAGGTGGCATCTGAGCTGTGCTTGAAGGAAGTTGGAAATATTACAAAAAGGAAGGTGGAAAGGAAAGCCTACAAGGTATGAGGAAGCAGCCTATGCAAAAGCATAGAGGTGAGAGATGGAATGTTATGCAAGGGAGACATTAAATTGGTGTTTTGTTTGGACCACTGGTGTCAAACTCAAATAGAATTCTAGACCACTAAATCACACATAAGGATCCCTACAGACCACATATTGACAGAAAACCCCCACATTAACATTATTTATTTTTATTTATTTTGTTAAATATTTCCCAATTATATCTTAATCTGGTTAGGGCAGGAGTGTTGAAAGTAGCAATACAGTCTATTTGACAACCTTTTGTTGGACCATAGCTTGGTGTTGTTGATATTAGTGCTAGGAAATATTTCAAAGACGAATGGAGCTAGATTGTGAACATGTGAATAGCATCTTGACAGAAATTAAGGTAAACTGAGGCACAAAGCTCTGAGCACATTCAATTTATTGGTAAGGCTAGCAGTTACGAATAAAAGGGATCTTTAGCTCCTCAGTAAGTCAAAAAGACCCTAAATGAGAGCTTACAGAGAATTTTTATGGCTAAAAGGAGTATTAAAAAAACCGAGAAGACAGCATCATAGATGAGAAAACAATACGATTGGTTACAGAGTCTGAAGCATCATAGATGGGGAAGACAATATGATTGGTTACAAAATCTGTAGCATCATAGATGTGGGGGAATAATATGATTGGCTGGAAATTTGGAATGCAAAGCTAGCAACAACCCCTCCTTCCATCTTGTTGCTAAGTCCTCCTGCATAGCTAGTGTTGCAGAAATAACAGACTAGACTGTCTAGCATCCACCTGCATCCTTTATGGATTACAGATTTCCTTGACAAAAGAATAAAACAGCAATTAGCAGGAAAACAGAACTTCCAAACTTAACTCAGGGACAAATAAAACGTGATTCAGGCATTACACAAAATGTCAGTAATGGCAGAAAACGAAATCAATTACAGAATAGAATCAATTTGATTTTCTCAGTTTTCACCAGACAGAAAAATTTGTGTTTTATCCTAGAAGCAATAAGGAACCACTGAAGCTTTTTGAGTAGGGAATGACATGCTTGGGCTTGCATTTTATTTTTTCATTCCTATTTTCTTTTAAAATGATTTTTCTATTATTTATTTTTAATATTTTAAATTTTGAGTTCTAAATTCTTTCCCTTTCTCCAGCCCCTCCTCCACCCATTGAGAAGGCAAGCAGCATCATACCTATTATGCTTGTGAAGTCAGGCAAAACACATTTCCATTAGCTATGTTGCCAAAAAAAAAAGCAAGAAAAATAGAGTGAAAAAAGCAAGCTTCAATCTGCACTCTGTTCAGTCTGCATAAATTCTCTCTCTGAAGGTAGATAGCTTTTTTTTTTTTAACCACGAATCCTTTGGAATTGTCTTGGACCGTTATAATGCTCCGAGGAGCTAAGCCTTTCACAATCGAGCATCATTAGGATATTGCTATTCTGTGTGCAGTGTTCTTCTGTTTCAGACCTACAGCTTAAGAACATCAATTTGGCAGTTGCATTGTAGGATACATTTAAGACAGGAAAGAGGAATTTGTCCAAGAGATTTTGTGGAGGTGGAATTAACAATTACCATTCTTTAGATATTGTGGCATTCTGTGATTTGCAGCCATAGAGAATCACTTGAAGAATATTGATGTTAGGAAGATACAGCTCTGTTTCAGAGAGAAGCTTAAGGTCATTGAAAAAAACCATACAGTTACGCAAAGACAATCTAGCCCATTCTCTTTTTCCTGTTCAATTCTGGACCCAACTAACTGTGCATGATACAGGTTCTGATGGACCAGATCAATGAGATGCCTATTCAATTTAGTATCATAGTCTGAACAAGAGGTCCTTCCTGGGAGTATAATTAGGCTGAACTCTTCTGAGTGATTGTAAATGTCATTTAGGAGACTCTGCAGTGTTCTCAAAACAACAAATAGGAGGAATTCAAAGAATCATGGGAAGGCCCATCTGAACTGATGCAAAGTGAAAAAAGCAGAATCGGGAGAACATGCAGTGGTTATAATAATGCAAATAAGAACAACACTAAACGGTGACTGACCACAAGTTAAATGCGATGATCAATCTTGATCCCAGAGAAAAGATAAAATGTCATCCCTTTTCTTGGTGGGATGTTGAGCATTGCATATGCCAGTAGATGTGGTCATACTGTTGATCAGTTTTACTTGGGTGCTTTTTTTTTGTTACAAGGGAGGGTTCTTCAGGGAAGTAGCATAAAAAACAAAGGATATGCATTAAGCTCTTTTTAAAAGATCTAAATGAAATTCACTGTACGAAAAATTTATTGAACACCTACTACATGGAAGGTGTTAGGCTAGGCACTGAGAGGTATAAGGACAAAAATGAAAAACAATCCCTGCTTTTAGGGAGGTGAATTGCGAAGTGCCTGACATAAAGGTGGTACCTGAGAAATGCTTGTTGATTGACTGAGGGAGAAAGTGTATCAATAATTGATGAATTCAGGGAAAGACTCATAGAGGCATGGCATCTGAGGTGAGCCTAGAAGGGAGCCAAAGTGGAGGTGAGGAGTTCTAGTCACGGACAATAGCTTGTGCAAAGGCACAGCAGTGGAGTTTGGGGAACCACTCGTAGTTTGGTTTGGAGAACAGAGTGACTAGGGACAGCTAGGTGGTGCAGTGGATAGAGCACTGGCCCTGGAGTCAGGAGGACCTGAGTTCAAATTCGGCCTCAGACATGACACTAGCTGTGTGATCCTGGGCAAATCGCTCAACCCTGATTGCCTTGTGTCCCGTCCCCCCCCCCCAAATAAATAAAAAAAGGTTAGGATAATTAATATGAAATAACCCTGAAAAAATAAACTGGAGTTTTAAATGAGAAAGAGACAGTAGGGAGCCACCAAAAGGTTTTGAACAGAGAAAAGACATCATTAGACCTTGTGCTTTAGATCTGAATTTACAATATATATGTGAAAGTGCTTGCTCTGCAAAGTGCTACGTATGTGTTAGGCATTATTATTATTATTTTTAATCATGTTCCCCTGTTTTCAGTCTTAGGATTGAGATCCTTCAACCTGCAGAGCCCAAAGAACAACAAAGAGCACCACACTTCTGAGATTGGGTCCGAGAGACTGTTTGTTCGAAGGGCTCAGGCTTTTGTTATCACCCTGAACTTTGACCAGCCCTTCCACGCAGGCACTGACAGGATCGTCTTCACTGCTGAGACAGGTAATTCCCTGCCTCCCCTTCCTACAGTCAGCAGTAGGGCCTCACTGTTGTACCTATGGAGTGCTGTGGAACAGTTCCAGAGAGCCCTGGGACTGGAGGCAAGAAGACCTGAGTTCAAATCCACCCTCAGACAAGTAATTACTAACTGTGTGATCTTGGGAATGTCACTTAATCTCTGCTTGCCTCAGTTTCCCCAACTGCAAAATGGGGATAATAATAGCACCTACCTCCCAGGGTTGTTGTAAGGATCAAATGAAATAATATTTGTTGGGTTTTTTTTTAACTTTTGTTTATTTTTTAGTTTACATCATTTCAAATAATATTTGTTAATGTGCTTGGCTCATGGTAGATATTTAATAAATGCCTCTTTCCTCTCTTTCTTCAGGGCCTGGCCCTCTAGTTGCTGGGGGAGAAGGGGGTTGTGTTAAAAGGGAGTGAGAAGAGAGGAAACAGGGTAAATAACTGTGAACAGCTTTTCCAGAGTTTGGCTAAGAAAAGGAAGAGAGGTTTGGATAATAGCTAGTGGGGATGGTAGAAGGATCTAGTGAGAGTAAGTATTGTAAGTATTGGGGAGACGTATGAATGTGTGTAGGCAGCAGAGAAGGAACCAGTAGATAGGGAGAGATCGGCTATAGAGAAAGAGGGGGATGACAGTGTGGAGAAACTGCTGCAGATGGTGGAAGGGGAAGGACATTGAAAGGACAGATTAGATCACCTCCGAGGTCCCTTTCAACTCTAGAACTATTGAGAGATATGTTGATAAATATTAACAATCAGCATGATGCACTTTTAAAAATAATATTTTCCTCAATTATGTGTTAAAACAGTTTTTAAACATTTGGTTTGGGGTTTTTTTGTTAAGTTTTGAGTTCCAAATTCTATTCCTCCCCTCCACCCCTGCCATGGTTAGCAATCTGATATAGTTTATACATGTGCAATCATGTAAAATATTTCTATATTAGTAATTTTGTACAAGAAGACTCAAACAACTAGAATGAAAGAAAGAAAGAAAGGGAGGAAGGGAGGAAGGGAGGTAGGGAAGAAGGAAGGAAGGAAAGAAAGAAAGAAAGAAAGAAAGAAGGGAGGAAGGGAGGAAGGAAGGAAAGAAGGAAGGAAGGAAAGAGAGAAAGAAGGAAGGAAGGAATGAAGGAAGGATCCAAGATGAAGAGTAAATTATGTATTTTCAGACTTGGCCAATATAGAAATGTTTTGCTTGGTTTTATGTATGTATGTAGATAATTATGTAAGGCACAATAATTATATTTAATATATAATAATTATATATAAAATAGATAATAATTAAATATATAATTATATATGTCCTATGTAATAATTACATAATATGTCAATATGTACACACACAATTTGTTGCAAGGGCTTTGTTTTTCTTTTCTTTTTCTAATTAGGGGTGGGAATGGGAGGGAGAGGAGGCCAGAGATAGAGTAGACAGTCAGTAAGCATTTATTAAGGAACCAGGCACTGTGCTAAGCATTGGGGATAGAGACAGTCCCTACTCATAACCTAATGGGGGAGACAACAGGTCAACAAGTACGTACAAGCAAGTTATATACAGGATAAATAGGAAACAGTTAACAGAGGGAAGACACTAGAATGAAGAGGGGTGGGAAAGGCTTCCTTACAGGGTAAGATTCTACTTGGGACTTAAGGGAAGCTGGGAAAGCCAAAAGGCAGAGGTGAGGATGGAGAACATTCTGGGAATGAGGGTCAAGCAGAGAAGATGCCCAGAGCTCATGGTGAAACATGCTATCCATGCCCAGAGAGAGAACTAATGGACTTAGTGAAAACTGAAGCGTATTTTCTTCTTTTTCTTGCTTATTTTTTGGAACGTAGCTAATGTAAAAATGTCTTTTGCTTGACTGTACATATTTGTCATGGGTTTTGTTTTTCTTGCCTTCTTAATGAGTGGGGAGAGGGGAAGATGAGGGAGAGAATAAAATAAAATTGAATTAAAAAAAATACTCAGAGCTGAGAGAAGTGTCTTGTCTGTAGAATAGCCAGGAAGCCAGTATCACTGGATTGAAGACTATGTATCGAGGAGGAAGTAGAAGGGGACTAGGTTATGAAGGGCTTTGAATGCCAGACAGAGGATTTTGTATTTGATCCTGTAGAAGACAGGGAGCCACTGGAGTTTATTGAATGGTGTGTGTGTGTGTGTGTGTGTGTGTGTGTGTGTGTGTGTGTGTGTGTGTGTGTGGCATAGTTGGACCTGTGCTTTAGGAAAAACACTTTGATGGCTGAATGGAAGAAGGATTGGAGTGGGGAAAGACTTGGGTCCATCCATTGCAGTTAGCCAGGCGTGAGGTGGTGAGGGACTGTACTGGAGTGGTAACATTGTCAGAGGAGAGAAGGGGACTCACATAAAAGATGTTGCAAAACTGAAATCAATAGGCTGTGGCAACATATTGGTTATGGGAGCTAAGAGATAGTGAGGAGTTGAAGATGACACCTAGGTTGAGAGCCTGAGGGTCTGGAAAGATGGTGGTACCCTGGACAATAATAGAGAAGTTTAGAAGGGGGTTAAGTTTAGGGGGAAATATAATGAATTCAGTTTTGAACAAGTTTAATTTAAGATGTCTACTGGGCCATCACACCTATCAGATTGGTTAACATAACAAAACAGGAAAATGATAAATGCTGGAGAAGATTGGGAAAATTGGGGCATTCATGCACTGTTGGTGGAGTTGTGAACTGATCCAACCATTGTGGAGAACAATTCGGAACTATGCCCAAAAGGCTAGAAAACTGTGCATACCCTTTGATCCAGCAATATCACTTCTGGGCCTGTATCCCAAAGAGATCATTGAAAAGGGAAAAGGACCCACATGTACAAAAATATTTATAGCAGCTCTTGTTGTGGTGGCCGAGAATTGGAAATTGAGGGGACGCCCATCAGTTGGGGAATGGCTGAACAAAGTGTGGTATGTGAAGGTAATGGAATACTATTGTTTCATAAGAAATGATGAGCAGGTGGACTTCAGAAAACCTTGGAAAGGCTTTCATGAACTGATGCTGAGTGAAGTGAGCAGAACCAGGAGAACATCATACACAGTAATAGCAACATTGTGTGACAACCGACTTTGATGGACTTAACTCTTCTCAGCAACGCAGTGATCTAAGACAATTCCAAAAGACTTATAATGGAAAATGCTATCCGCATCCAAGAAAGAACTATGGAGTCTGAATGCAGATCTCTCTCTTTTTTTCTTTCTTGTGGTTTTCCCCTTTGTTTCTAATTCTTCTTTACAACATGTATAATGTGGACATATGTTTAAAAAAATATCTATTGGGCATCCAGTTTAAGGTATCTGAAAGGCAGATGGAAATACAAAATTGGAGGTCAACAGAGAGATTGGGTCAAGATAGGCAGATTTGAGAGAATGAGATTAACAAGTGAAGTAGGATAGAAGGAGAAGAGAAGAGGGCCCAGGAGAGAGCCTTGTGGGACAACTATGGTTAAAGGGTGTGATTTGGGTAAGGAGCCATCGAAGGAGACTGAGAAGAGAAGAACTAGGAGAGAGCAGAGGCCCAAAGACCTACAGAGAAGAGGATATCGAGAAGAAAAGAATGATCAACAGTGTCAAAGACTGCAGAAAGGTCAAGAGAAGTGAGGATTGAGAAAAGCCTATTGGATTGTGCAATTAAGGGATCAATGCTAACTTTGGACAGAGCAATTTCGGTGGAATGAAGTCACATGCCAGATTGTAAGGGCTTAGTTAAGAAAAGAATGAAAGAAAAGGTAGTGGTTGTGGAGGGTCTTCTTAAAGAGATTAACCAAAAAGGTCAGGAGAAACATAGGATGAGAGTGGGGATGGAAGCCAAAGGAGAAAAGAAAGCAAAGGAAGTAAAAGGAAGGAAAAGGAAAAAAAAGAGGGTCCTTGAGGCATTATTTTTTTTTAAATGAGCATATCAGAAGGAAGGTCAGAAAAAATCCTAGACAAGTATGATATTTTTTTACACATTGAATTTTTCATGTACTTTTAAAAGTATACACATAAAGTATATTTAAAAGAAGAGCAAATAGAAATAATAGAAATCCACTATTTCATATACAACCCCCTTCTTCTATTGTACTGTGTATATGAGACTGCCCCCCCCATCTTTTTTGTGTGTGTGTGATTTTTACACTCAGAGTTGAATCGAACAAATGAATGAAAGCACGTAGGCTAGATAAGAAAAAACTCAAGGTTTGGTGGAATTCCTTTCGTATCAGGGGCTGCCTTCATCAGTCATTCCAGTTGTTTCTGCTTATATGATTCTATGTCATCCTTCTTTCCTTAGTGAGAAGGGGACTAATCCAACACTTTACCTAAAATGTTAGCTTGTTGGCTCTTTGCATTTCAATAAGGGAAAAACAGGATATAGTAGAAAAAAATAAATTGGGATTTGGGGGACCTGGGTTCAAATCCAATCTCTTAGGATCATAAATCTAGAATTGGAAAGGACCTGAAAGAGTCACTGAGTCCAATTCCCTTCTTGAGATGAGGAAACTGATGCCCAATGAGGTTATGTGACTTGTCTAGGGTCACATAGGTAACAAATGTCTGAGACAGGAACCAAATGCAGAATTTCCTGATATGGGACTAGTACTCTATCCACTGCACCATACTGTCTTTCTCCTCTGTTTGATCTTGGGTTTAGAGGAGGAAAGGGAGGTTGTCGCTCTACCCTCCCCTGGCAGATAGGTCGTGCAGTGAATAGAACACCAGGATTGAAATTAGGAAGACCCCAGTTCAAATCTGGCCTCAGACACACTAGCTGTGTGACCTTGGGCAAGTCACTTAACCCTCAGTTTCCTTATTTATAAAATGAGCTGGAGAAGGAAATGGCAAACAATTCTAGTATCTCTGCCCAAAATCCCCCACCAAAACCCAACCAAATGGGGTCAATGAAGAGTTCAACATGACTGAAAAACAAGTGAACAAACACCCTCCCCTATACCACAGATTTGGGTGAAGGATTTTAGATTTAACAATCTCTGAGGCCTTGTCTTCCCTCTTTTCTCCACTCTAGGTCCACAGCCCACAGAGTCACTGGGAACCAAAGTGAGGTTTGTCCCAACCAAGGCCAGAGATGGGAACCACTGGAGTGTTTTTGATTTCAGTACATACGAGAACTCACTCCAGGTATCCCTGTCTTCTCCAGCTAATGCCATCATTGGTCGCTATCTTTTGAAGGTAGAGATCTCTCATCCATCAGGTCATGCTGAATCTTATCACCTTGGGGAGTTCATCCTGCTTTTTAACCCTTGGAATTCAGGTAGGATTTGCTTACCAAAGCCTAATGACCACTAGATCCACTGGGAATGTATCACCCAAGAGAGTGAAAAATCCTGGAGATTTCTTATTATTCTAAGCAAAGAGTCTTGTGTCAGTGGGGGTACCACAAATAGGCTGGGTCAATTCCCCTGGTGCTGGACCATTAAGCAAAGGATTTAAGGGCAGAGGGTCCCTGCTGTTCTTTTTCACACAAAAATACAGAAAATACAAGGAAAAAAAAGTCCAGAAAAGTTTATATCATAAGCCCCTGAGAAAAATGCCCAGCTACCTTTAGGAATAGTGTCATAAGGTCATAGATTTAAAGCTGGAAGTGCTCATTGAGGTCATTTAGTCCAATTTTACAGATGAAGAACCTGAGAACTAGAAAGGTTAAATACATCATCCAAGGTAACACATGTCCTTTCTACTTACACCTGATTCCAGATACCAGAATAACTTAAGCAATCCATTGCTTCCCCTCCCCCCCTCCACTGAAAGTCTTACTGTTCTCCTGGAATTCTTTCCTGGTTTCCCATTCCTTCCCCTTGCTGCTTGCCCCCCACCAGCTACCTTCTCACTTTCCATGTACTCTGCATATATGTTGTATACACTTATTCATATATATGCTATCTCCCCGATTAAAATGTAAGCTCTTTGAGCCAAGGACTGTTTTTTACCTTTCTTTGTATCCCAAGCTCTTGACACCGTGCCTGGCACATAGAAAATATTTGATAAATGCTTGTTGATTGGTTGATTAATTCAGACAGAAAGACCTTCCTTGATCCTTGCTATTTTCCCCCTCTCTACTCTTCACTTCTCAGAGGATGAAGTCTATCTGCCTAGTGAAGCACAGTTGCAGGAGTATATTATGATGGACTATGGATTCATTTTTAAAGGGCATGAAAACTGGATTACTCCATGGCCTTGGAACTATGGACAGGTAATATCATAATGTGCAGTGACATCTAGTCCAGGAGTTTTCCAGGTGTGGTCTGAAGATTCCTGGCAAACAAGGAGGGTCTTCCAGATAGACCATGATATGGTCTAAAATGTAAGCATGGGATATATAGGATGATATCTATCTATCTATCTATCTATCTATCTATCTATCTATCTATCTATCTATCTGTCTGTCTATATTTGTCTTTGTCTACCTAACTCTCTATCTATCCATCTGTCTGTCAATCTGTCTATCTATGTCTGTCTATCTGTCTATCTATCTACTCCTGTCATGAACCTCAACTGGGTGGATTCCATGGTGTTGACTGAAGCTTTCTCACATTGGGGATTGGGAAGGAGGTTATAACTTCAAAGGTGGCAAATTCTTGTGTAGGTATGGGCAGAATTATCCTTCAAACGAGTCTAAGGTAAAAAAAAAAACTTGGGTTTCGAGAGGCAGTGTGCTACTGTGAAAAGACAACTGGCTTTGGAGTCAGCAGACCTGGATTCAGATTCCGCCTTTGACATTTATTAGCTGTGTAGCCATAGACAGCTCACTAAACCTTCTCTGAACTTCAGTTTCCTCATCTGTAAAATGAAGGGACTGGACTAGGAAATGGAGTGAGGAAGACTCATCCTCATGAATTTAAATCTGGTCTCAGATTCTTACTAGCTATGTGACCCAGGGCAAGTTTCTTAACCCTGTTTGCCTCAATTTCCTCATCTGTAAAATGACCTGGAGAAAGAAATGGCAAATCATTCTAGTATCTTTGCCAAGAAAATCCCAAATGGGGTCACAAAGAGTCAGATATGAGTGAAAAACAACTACATAAAAATTGTCTCCCCAGTTAAGTCTAAATTTCTTAGGATTCAAGGTCCTCAACAATGTGTTGTCATTCTACATTTCTAACCATAACATTTCTAACCTCTAATCTCATATTACTTCTTTTGTAATGACACATGCCAACCAAACTGGACTGCCCTCTGTTCTCACTCCCTCCCTGCAAAAATCCAATCCCAGATTCATATTAATACATGTGCTTAAGGTTTACAAGTTATTTCCTACTAACTAGAATATTATTCTGTTATGTTCTAAATATTATTATCTTTATTTTATATGTGAGAAAATTGGGGTTCAGGAGGGCCAAGTGACTTGTTCCTGATCACATAACTTCTAAGGTCAGAGACAGGATTCAAATCCAGGTCTTTTGATGCCAAAACCAGCCCTGTCCATCATGCCATATTCTGGGGACCATTCCCTGTGTTTTCTCACCTCTATGTCTTTGCTCATGCTGTTCCCCATACTTGGAGCATCCTCTGTTCCCTTCATTGCTTGTTGAATTCCTACACACCCTTTAAAGCCAGACTCAAATTCCATCGCCCCTGGGGAGTGGCTTCTGGTGCCCTTTGTAATAATCTCATCCCTCAGATTTCACAAAGCCCTTTATCTGACATCTCTCTAAAGCCTTTATCCTGTAATACTGTATGTTATAATTACTTGAGTTTATGTCTTATCTCCCTATTAAACTATAAGCTCTATGAGGGTTTACATGAGAGATTATGTCTGATTGAATTTTTTTTAGTCCTCCTGAGCCTAGCATGGTACTCTATGCCAGTCATGTCAAACACAGATAGAAACTGGGGTTTCTGAACATAAGAATTCCTGCATATATTGTCTTATAAAACCCTATTTTAATGTTATTTATGTTCCATCACATTTTTACTTATTTTTGTTAAACATTTCCCAATTATATTTTATTTATTTATTTTTTGAAAGAGGTGATTGGGGTTAAGTGACTCACCCAGGGTCACACAGCTAGTAAGTTTCTGAGCCTGTATTTAAATTCATATCCTCCTGACTCCAAGGCTGCTGCCACCTTGATGCCCCCCCAAATACATTTTAATCTGACTCAGGCTGCACTGGGAGAATGGGGGCCACAATGCCCCAGGCTGAGTGTTTTGACACCCCTGCTGGATGGACAATAAATATGTAACACATGTTTACTCAGTGAGTAAGTAAATGAATGAATGAGTTCCAAGGTAAGCAACAAGACTTTCTACTTGACAAAGAGTCCTCTTGATTTACTCCACGCCATGCCCTGTGACATGCTACTGTTCTCTAGCTTCTTCTGAATTCCTTTCGATTGAAAGACTGCCCCTCTCTCTCCATCCCCTTTTTGTTCTTCTTGGTAAACACAAATAGAAATATGAAAGAAGAAGGTGTTTGTTTTATTCAGGGTTTTTTAGCTCAGCGGATGACCTGTGGGTCACGACCCCTTTGGAGGTCGAATGACCCTTTCACAGGGGTCACAGGGGTCGCCTAAGACCATTGAAAAACACATATTTCTGATGGTCTTAGGAACCTCCTCTATCGGTCTCCGGGTGGGTCCACCCACATGGAGATATGCCCACATATGAGTATTAAAGGGTCATGGCATTTGGAAGGTTGAGAACCACTGCTCTAGCTCAAAACTCATCAAATAGTGTTCAAGGGCATTGGGAAATTATCCCTGCTTCAGATTGAGATTAAGTTGGATCCCATAACCTCTTGGCCCTATATGCTTAGCGCAATGTGATAGGTACCCCCTTTTCATCCATGGGATTTTCTTGACAACAATACTTGGAGTGGTTTGCCATTTCCTTCTCCAGTGTGTCCCCATTTTACAGATGAGGAACTGAGACAAATAGGGGTTAAATGACTTGCCCAGAGTCATACAGATAGTAAGTGTCTGAGGCCGCATTTGAACTCAGGTCTTCTGACTCCAAGCCCAGTGCTCTATCCCCTGCCCCACCTAGCTCTCCCAATTATCATGTGTAAGGCACTTCATGAATGCTTATTGATTCATTATACACAAGCACTAGAAGGGAAGAGGTTGAAGATGTAGTGGCATGATGAGGTATGGAACACCTTGTAATCATAAGAATTTTCCACTTTCTGTCCCTCTCCCTTAATGAATTATGTGATACCTAAAGTCAGAGTGAACACTTTTCTGTCAAAGATTTTGCAGCTTGTTACAAATATAGGTCAAGGACTTGTAATGGCTCCTCTAGCTCCCATTTTGGGTGCTCATGATTCCCTGTAACCTGCCTCCCTCTTCCCTAGTCTCCCAACACCTTTAGTCTTATTCAAATGTATCTCACTTTACCCCTAAATATGTGTCAGACTCTTCTCCTTACCATCCTCAAAACACACTCCAATCATTCCCAAACTGTTAGCCCTGCCTGCATTGCTCTCATTCTTCCCTCTGCCTATTCAAATATTGCCCATTGGTCAAGGACTAGTTTAAGATCTACCTCCTGCACAAATTACTCCAACCCACATAAGTCTTTTCCTTTTAAATTCCTATTACTTTTATTTTAAACATCTTTTATTCATTTTAAACTTAAATACAAAACAAGAAAAGAAAAAAGAGCATTTCTATGTACACAGCAGAACATAGAGAGGATTCAATATAAAACAATAAATTTCCATTTCAAACTGTTTACTTTTTTTTGAAAACTTTTATAATAAACACTATACATCTTTTTCAGAGCTACTCAGCTTTTCTGTGCTTCCTTCTAAGTTTTATTTTTTCTCTGTGTATTTTTTTTTTTGGAGAGGGAAGGCAGGACAGTTGGGATTAAGTGACTTGCCCAAGGTCACACGGCTAGTGTTAAGTGTCTGAGGCTAGATTTGAACTCAGGTTCTCCTGACTCCAGGGCCAGTGCTCTATTCACTGCGCCACCTAGCCGCCCCTCTGTGTGTATTTTTTAATTTTATTTTTTCTTCTTCTTCCATCCCCACCCTGTCTTAGAAAAGGCTACAATTAAACATGAATATATATGCATATATATATATATATATATATATACACACACACATATTTTTATCTATATATACATATATGTAAGATAATATTGTACACATTTCTACATGTCAGTTCTTTCTCTGGAGGTGGATTCCATCTTCCTTCATGGGTCCAAATCTTTCTATGTTTTTCTAAAATCAACCAGCTCATCATTTCTTATATCACAGTAGTATTCCATCACAATAACATACAACTTGTTTGGCCATTTCCTGATTGAAGGGCATCTATCAATCTCATAGGTGTGAGATGATATCTCAAAGCTGTTTTATTTTATATTTCTCTAATCAATAATGATTTAGAGCATTTCTCTGCCCCCCCCCTCATCTCTTCACTTTTTCCCTTGAAATCACTGGGAAGTTTGAAGATGACATCATAGACATCTGCTTCGAGATTCTGGACAAAAATCTGAACTTCTTAAACAATCCCTCCAAGGACTATTCCCAGAGAAACAGCGTTATGTACATCTGTAGGGTGGTGAGTGCTATGGTAAGGAGGAAATCAGTTACTCTTTTCAACAGTCCTTTGAACTTTCTCTCTCACAGAACTGTCTAACTTTTCCCACCATCATTCAAAAGCCACATGTGTCCTTTCCAGATCAACAGCAATGATGACAGTGGGGTGTTACAGGGGAACTGGAGTGAAGATCACTCCACAGGAGTCAACCCTTTGGAATGGAACGGTAGTGTTGCCATATTGAGACAGTGGCATGTCACCGGAGGCCAGCCTGTGAGATATGGGCAGTGCTGGGTCTTTGCAGCTGTGATGTGCACAGGTAGGAATCTTCCACCCCATTAAGGGCTAAACGTGCTTGACTGTCACGTCCTACACTACAGGAATAGATATATAGTGGCAATTAATTTTAGACTTGTTGAATTATTTTCATGAAGTGAATTTATTAGAATGTCAGCTCCTTATTCTTCCATTTGTTCATTCATTCATTTGGCAAAATTTTAAATTTCTTCCCCCAGGAAAATATGATTTGTTTTTCTATACTAAGAGTATTCTGGTGAGGTTCTTAAGCACTGTGCTCATTATAATTAGGAAGCAACTTGAATATAGACACTGAGGATTTGTTGCTGTGTTATTTTGCCTAATGATGACAATCTCCTCCCCTCCAGCTCGGGTAGTTTTGAAATTCACCCGTAGAGCACATTCATTATTCTTTCTTAAACTCTGTGAATTCATCTTTCTTGGCACTTCTCGTTTTCTTAATAATTGAGTGGGGGTAGGGTTTGCTGGCCAATGTAGGGCTCAATTCTTGGAGCATGTGCAGCAAACTCTGCCTGATATCAATCTACAGGGAGGCTTGGTGAGTCTCCTTCCAAAAGCGAGTGATGACGGTAAAGTGACCTTTTACTTCCCTGCTTCAGAGAACACAGTGATAATCTCTGATACCCATTCACCCAAGATCGGGAAATATTAGACACAAAAAGACAGAAGAAAAAGGGATGGCCATGGTTTCACAGTCACATGGCTGTCCATTGGGGAGATAAGGAGATAATGCCATAGTTCTTATTGCCTCTCTCCCCACCCAGAGTAGTTCTTGCCTTATTCTCTGGCAGAAGAAAGAGAGAGAGAGAGAGAGAGAGAGAGAGAGAGAGAGAGAGAGAGAGAGAGAGAGAGAGAGAGAGATTTCCCCAGCTTGGGTCTTTTGCATGTTCTTTCATTGTAGCTCAGCAGCCAATTAAAAGGTTCTTCCAATAGGCAGTAAGCTTTTAGGAAATAGTAATGGAGAGCTTGCTTATGCATTGGACAGCTAGGTGGTACAATGAATAGAGCACTGACCCTGGAGTAAGGAAGATCTGAGTCCAAATGTGGCCTCAGACACTTAGTACCTGAGTGACTCCAGACAAATCACTTAACCCCCATTTGCATCAGTTCCTAATCTGTAAAATGGGGACATGCTGGAGAATGAAATGGAAAACCACTCCAGTATCTCTGCCAAGAAAACCCCAAAGACAAAATCCATGAGGTCATGTAGTCAGACAAGGCTGAACAAGAACAATTTGCTTATGCTCGGAAATGAAGAGGTAAAAGCCAACCCTCCATCATGTCCTTTCAAAAGCAAGCTCTTCAAGCTACCCCACAGGTTGAAATTTATCTTGCATATTCTAAGGGCTGTGCTCACATTGACCAGTTCCCTGTTTCTGACACTGACCTTTTGTCTCTTATGGCAATTTGCATGAAGGATGGCTCTTTTCTTGGAAGAGTAAGTAGCTTAGATGGAACACAGAGTTTATGAAGGGGAGCAATGTGAAATCAGTCCAGAAAGATCGTTCAAAAATCTGTCTGTCTTTCTGTTTCTTTGGGAACACAGGAATTGGGGACACAGATGGGCTCCTTTCTCCCCTGGTAGCTGTATCAGAGCAATTTCTAGGACAGGGAGACTGGCTTCCCCCAGGGCCCTGACATTTAGAGGGCATTGATGGCACTTGCAGCATAAAAACAACTCTGCTTAGTACTTAGTTAGCAAGACTAATTAGTTAAAATAGGAAGCTGCCAGATGGTGTCTCTCCCATGGCCAAACCCCAGAGGAGCTTCTCTACCCAGCCCTTGCCCTGTTCTCCCCAGCCATTACTGCAGTCTTCCCAGCAACAGCTTCAGTGTCCCAGGAGAAATGGGTTTGAAGGGTTCTTTTGTAACCTTGCTCAGGCACCAGAAATTGCTTTGAGTAAAAAGGCTTGGTAGGCAAGCAAGCAGTGACACCAAAACCCACGGGGAAGCTGCAAAATGGCAGCCTTCAACCTGTGTGTCCCAGAGATATACAGCAGTGTAGACATCATTTCCAGTGCCATACTCCAAGACACATGCAGGCATGAAAACCCTACAGAAATGCCAGGGGGAAATGGAAAGACACAGGAACAAATGAATATACAGAAGGGTCTGTTTACTGTGTGACCTTGGGCAAATCACCCAAACCTCACTGGTTTTCCATTTCCTTATCTGTAAAATGAGAGTGTTAAACTGGGTGGAGAGAGAGAGAAACAAGTGTCCAACACATCTGAGGAGAGCCATAAAAACAGTTCCTGACCTCAAGGAGCTCACAGCCTAGTGGGGGAGACAACACAAAAACCTTGTACAAACAAACTAGATACAGAATAAATTGGAGAAAATCTCAGAGGGACGGCACTAAAATTACAGAAGACTGGGAAAAACTTATTTAAAAAGGTGGGATTTTAGCTGGGAGTTGAAGCCAGAGATGCCAGCAGGCAGAGATAAAGAGGAAGAGCATTCTAGATATGGGGAACAGTCAATGAAAATGCCCAGTCCAGAGACGGAGTGTCTTGTATTAGGAACAGAAATGAATCCTGAGTCCTCTTCACATTCTGCTGTTCTAGTCCTACCAATCCTCAGCTCTGGCTAAGCCTCTCATCTAATGGAGATGATCTTGCTCCCAGCATTGTTGATGTTTCAAAATAGAATGGATTTCCCCAGTATACATTTTTGCTATGTAACATCAGCTGCTCCCGTACTGCTACGCAGCCGATCTTATTGTACCTTTCTTGATTTCCTCTTTCCTCCTGTCTCAAATAAGGTGAACCTGATACTCGTCCAGATTAACCTTTGATCACTTATACACTAGATCCCATCCTGCTACTATGTCCTCCATACCCCTAAGCACTGCCATCTCACCTGATGATGCAATCGAAGGATCCCTGGGCCTTGCCATCTGCCCCACTGCAGACCTCCATGTGCCTTACACTCGATGTCTCCTATGTGGGTTGTCTCCCCCAATTAGAGAGTTAGCTCCGTGAGATAAGAGACTGTTTTGCTTTCAACTCATCTTAGTCAGTCAGCAAGTATTTATTAAGGACTTACTAAATTTTTTAAAGGACTTACTATATACCAGGGAGCATCTAGGTGGTACAATGGAGTCAGGCCTAGAATCAGGAACACTCATCTTCCTGAGTTCAAGTCTTGCCTTAGATACTTGTGTGACCCTGGGCAAGTCACTTCACCTTGTTTGCCTCAGTTTCCTCATCTGTAGAACGGACTTGAGAAGGAAATGGCAAACCACTACAGTATCTCTGCCAAGAAAACCCCAAATGGGGTCATAGAAGAGTCAGATATGACTGAAAAGCAACTACATGCCAGGCACCGTGCTAAGGACTAGGGTTATAAAGAAAAGCAGAAACATAGTCCCTGCCATCAGGAAGCTCTCAATTCTAAAAGACAGGCAAAAAACCTTTCTCGTATCTCTCTATCCCATGCAGTCTGGAAATTCTAAGAGTGGGTTAGGATCGGTAGAAAGAAAAAAGGTTCATAGGAAGAAGAAAAGCTAGTGAAGCCTTTATTGACATGTTTTGATATTCTAGGAAAGAATAGATACACTAGTCCTTTGTTTGAGTGGGGTTTTTGTGGGGAGGGGTTGATTATTTTCTCTGGGACAATGACCTTTGATAGAAAAAATGTTCCCCTCCACCCTTTCTTATCTGTCACATCCACTAGAGAAGTTGGCTTCTGAAATCCCACACCTTAGGGTTAGGTTGGGAAAATCCCAGGACCATATTCTATCTTTTGCTGCCCAGCATCTGGAGGCAGGAGGGAGCGTGAACAGGTATCCCAGCAAGCACCAATCTGAATGCTTATTGTAGGATTTTTACCCTCCTTACAACCTGAGAATTAGAATCTGCATATCTAAACCAAATAGCCCAACTTTAAACGAAGTCAGTCCCTATCAACCCTTTCCGTTCTCTCCAGTGATGCGATGCTTAGGAGTTCCAACCCGAGTAGTGACCAATTTCCGATCCGCACATAATACAGATGGTAACCTGACCGTTGACATGTTCTATGATAAACATGCAGAGATGCTGCCGTGGGAGAGAAGAGATAAAATATGGTAAGGCCAGATTATGGTAAACTTTTGTATTCTGTCTAGGAAAGGGGTTGAACGCTGTTGGCTTAGGACCAAATTCCAGTCTTTTATTTTTAATACCAAATTCCATTTTTGGCTCAAATTTTTAAAAAATCTAGTTTCTTATTTATGCATTGGACTACAGAATTGGTCCAACATGTAACCTGTGGAGATAACTTCATAAAAAGCAATTGGAAATCCACATTGAGACTGTGACCCATAGTCAATTCCAAAAAAATAAAGTTATAGGTGAGAGGCAAAATTTATTAGTTGAGTGACATGGGACATGTCACATTCTCCCTGCCTCAGTTTCCTCATATTTAAAATGAGAGGGGTGGTTAGGTGGTGCAGTGAATAGAGCACCAGCCCTGGAGTCAGAAGTTCCTGAGCTCAAATCCAATCTCAGACATTTAACACAAAAACTAGCTGCGTGACCTTGGCCAAGTCACTTAAACCCAATTGCCCTACCCTCCCTCCTCCAAAAAGCAAAACTAATAATAATAATAAAAGAAAATGAGAAGGCTGAACTCAGTGGCCTCATGGTCCCTTCCAGCTCTAAATTCATAATCTTATAACCATCTCCCCTTGGTCCCTCTGCATCATTGTTAGGGCAGTTTTCTTTACCTGTTACCTGTTACCTCTACTTATATCTTGTTTGAATAACCTTTTTCTCTAATTCTCTCCTTTGTTCAATCCTTTCTTTTGGTCTAAGACAAGAGTTTGCATCCTGAGACCTAAGGGTTTCTTTGTTTTTTTTTTCTTAGAATAAAATATGTTGACAAATAATGAGTCTATGGGTGAAGCAATATTCATTTATATTACAGAGGAAAGGAAATTAAGAATATTAGACAAACTTGGAATTTAGGTAATTTCCTAGATGAATTTGTCTTTGTGAGGGGAGAAGCAATTCTCTTTTTTTGGCAGCAGAGGGCACTGATTCCTAACATCCTAGGACCATTTGACCGGGACAGAATGGAAAGAAAAAATCAGTAATAGGTTTCCCACAGGATTAAAAAGCAGTGATTTTTTAAAAAATTAAATTCCTTTTTAAAAACTTCTGGATAACAAATATCAAATAAAATGAGCATTTCCATACACTTAGGAAAACAGAAAAAGAAGATTGTATAAGAAACCTAAATATTATATACTGTTTGCTTCTCTTTTTAAATATAACAAAATAATATAAATTAATATATGTTTATATGTGTATATATATATATATGTGTATACACACACATACATACATACCTACCTATATATATATATGTATATGTATATATATATATATATACATATATTTATATAAAAGGTTTGCAAAGTGCTTTGCAGGTATTATTTTATCTTCCCAATAACCCTGGGAGGTAGGTGCTATTATCATCCCCATTTTACTATTGAGGAGGCCAGATTTCTCTTGACTCCAGGTCCCAGTGCCATAGTAACAATAATCAATAAATTCAAAATATAACTTTCAGAACTGATCTGTCTGCCTATAATTCTTTCTACCCTTCCTTCTCTACATTTTAAAATGTTTTAATGATCCTCTTTTATTCTTCCTTCTTTTGGAGGGAAGGTTATAAATTCAGAGACCATTTAGTCCAAACCCCTCATTCTTCAGATGAGAAATCTGAGGTCAAGAGAGGCAAAATGACTTGCCCAAGGTCATACAGATAGTGCAGAGCAAAGGCAGGACTCAAGCCCAGTTTCTCCTTCTGTGGCACCACGCCACATTTAAGATAAAAAATCTACAGCTGCAAGGAGCCTTCAAGGTCACCTAGTCCCACTCTTTCATTTTACAGATGGGCAAACTGAGGCCCGGAAAGGTTAAGTGATTTGCCTAATATCTCCCAAGTAGTAACAGGATTGGGATTAGAATTCAGGTCCTGAGACTCCAAATACAGAGGAGTCTCATGATGACTCTACATGTCAAAGAGAATGAACTCTGAACTTGGCTATTGTACCTTGATAACACACCAGATTAACCCTTCGCCCTCCTCCTACTCACAATCCATGACCAACAGCTCAGTGAGGCAAAGGTGGGTTAATACACCTGGCATGGCCCCACCATCTCCCATGAACTATGGCCCCTGGTGATCCATTGTGAGCCACTGTAACCACCTGGTTAGTTTGTGAACTCCAACCCTGAATGTACTTTCACAGGAATTTCCATGTCTGGAATGAATGCTGGATGACCAGAAGAGATCTCCCAGCAGGATATGACGGATGGCAGGTCCTGGATCCAACTCCTCAGGAGACTAGTAGAGGTGAGTAAGGTATCACTGTGAGAGAGGTCTGAAGCTCAGCCTTCAGTCTCACGTGAATGATTCACCATTTTATCTTCAGATAAAAACACCTTCTCCAACTCTTCCTTTCGTTCTCTTACATCGCCCACTCCTCCATTCCCCCTCCTTCCTCACCTACCTCTACCAACACAAACCTTTTTTTCTTTCCTCCCTGATGGCAAGACAGAAAGGGGCATTGAGCCAGGTAGCAAGAAAGGTGAGGGGAGGGAGGTGGAAGTTACATGGTAGGGCTTGGAGTAGAGGCATGTAAAAGATCATTTTATTTACAGTTTTAGAGTCACCTGGGGTTTAGAAGGCTGAAATAATTTGCCCGTGGGTCACATAGCATGGGAAATTTAGCATCAGACCTTTTTTGACTTCAAGTTCAGTGTCCTACCCATTCAACCACATTGCCTTTCTAATGATTCTCTAATGTGGTTCCTTATAGTTTATAAAATATTTTTATTGCTATAATGATGTGAGGTAGGTAGTGCAAGTTTTACAGATGGGAAAACAGAGGAAAGAGAGGTGAAGTGTCTATCCAAGGTTACACAGCGGTGTGTTCTAATTCTGCTTCTGTCACTGAGTCCCCTTGTCAGTTTGTCCTTCCAGGAGCCATTCTTTGGGAGACATTTTCTTCCTACTCTTTCCTCCTATAATACTAACTTCCCCCAATTGGAAAGCATGGCAGCTTCCCTGTGTCTCTCTCCCCAAACCCCAATCATCCTTAGGGGTATTCTGCTGTGGGCCAGCTTCTGTCAGAGCTATCAAAGAAGGTGACATCCAACTGGCCTATGATACACCTTTCGTGTTTGCTGAGGTGAATGCGGATGAAGTGATCTGGCTCCAAGACTCTGGCCAAGTGAAGGAGATCCTTTCCTACAACACTAGGTCCATTGGGAAAAAGATAAGCACTAAGATGGTGGGCTCTGACAAACGCCAGGATATCACCAGCTCCTACAAGTACCCAGAAGGTATGTGGGGCCCTTGGGAATTGTGGGAGTGGGTCCCTTATGCTTTCAACTGTGAATGCTCACTTATTTCTCTTGCTTCTTGCCATCCTTCACAGTAGCCGTCATGGAATTCCTTATATATGTACTTGGTTCTTGTGGGTAGCAAAGTGGCACAGTGTATAGAGTGTCAGGCATGGAGTCAGGAAGACCTGAGTTCTTATCTGACCTTAGACACTTACTAACTGTGTGACCCTGGGCAAGTCACTTAACCCTGTTTGCCTCAGTTTCCTTATCTGTCAAATGAGCTGGAGAGGGAAAACTGCTCCAGTATCTTTGCCAAGAAAATCCCAAATGGGGTCACAAAAAGCCAGACAGGAGTGAAATGACTGAACAACCAACAACATACTTCATTCATGGCACTTTATCAGTCATTCAGCAAGCATTTATTAAGCGCCTGCCTTGTGCTAAGCACTGTGTTGCTCTGTTCTGAGTTATCAAAGGAAAAAGAAGAGAGCACCTGCCCTCAAGGGGGGAGGTCAGGAACAACATTTATTTGTCATTCAGTCTTTCGTTCCTGCCTGACTCTTCATGACCCCATAGAAATAAATACAAAATACATATTAGGTAATTTGAGGGGTGTGTGGCTACTAGCTGCTGGGTAGGGGTTGGGTAGGAAAGGTCTCAGGTAGGTGAGCCTCACATGGAACTTTGAAGGAGCCAAGAGATTCTAATAAGTAGAGGCTGGGAGAATAATGTGGGAGATGGACTAGATGGTCTCTGAGGGTCCTTCCCCTCAAGCTCCATGATCCTACCTAGTCTATCAAAGTCAGTCATCACAGATACAATGTGTCTGTAATTGTGCACAGTGTTCTCCTGGTTCTGCTCTCCTCACTGAGCATCAGTTTATATAAGTCTCTCTAGATGGTTATTATGAAGTCTATCTGCTCCTCATTTCTTATAGCACAGTAGTATTCCATTATATTCACATGCCACAACTTGTTTGGCAATTCCCCAATTGATGGGCATCCCCTTGATTTCCAGTTCTTTGCCACCACAAAAAGAACTGCTATAAATATTTTTGTACATATGAGTCCAAACATGCTTTTTAGTGATTGATCTATGGCAGTGTTATATGGTGGATGGATTAGGGAAGGAAAGATGTCCCTTTGTCGGTAGCTCCCACTGCAGGGCAGTGAAGGTCGACTTTTAGTAGTCAGGAAAGGAGAGGGCATTGCAGTCCAGTGGAAAAAATTGTCTGGGAGGGAGTCAGAGTGGGGATAGGTTTACTTTAAGGCTCTACAAATTTTCTTTGAACCAGTGACCAATTAGGAAATTTAGGAGTCAGATGAATTTATTAAATGTCACATTAAAAGGTATTCAATCAATGAATATTTATTAGACACTCACACAAGACTTTGATTTTCCTTTTAATGTGGAAAGAAGAGCAGGGAGATATCTCATTCAAAAGGGGCTGGCCCAGGAGGTTTGCTTGACTTCTCTCCTAAGCAAGATCTGTGACTTACCTCCTAGACATATATTTCTTTTCCACGTATTCCATGAGCCTCATGAACTTGGGGTCTTTTTGATCTTGTGCTAGTGTGTCTGGGCAGACCATACTCCAAAAACTTACAAATTGCCTCCTCCTGGTCTTTCTTTGAAAGTAAATCCACAGAATTAAAATATATAGAAAAAGTACACTGAGGACCATTTAGCTCAAAAACAAATATTATTCATCCAAATGAGAATTAGCTCAAGCAGATAATTATTTTGCATTAGGAACTTTGTTTTAACAACTTTTAATAGGCAGTTCTTTGAGACAGCTAGTAGTGAGGCAGATACAGGGTTAGGTTCGGAGCTAGGAAGACCTGGGTTCAAATACTGCCTCAGACGTGACCCTGGGCTATTCATTTAACTTCTTTCAGTCTCAGTTTCCCCATCTGAGGTTAGACTGGATGGTCTCCAAATTCCCTTCCAGCTCTAAAAACATCCTCATATAAGAAGTAACCCATACACACCACAGTCAGGCAGAAAAGACATAATCAGACAAAGAAGATGAACAGTGTTAAGGCTAACAAGAAAGAAAAGTCATGAACAATGAAGACATGAAGAATATTGAGACCTGAAGTGGAGGCTTCAACTTGCAATGAAAGTACTTCCGGGAAGACAGGACAGAACAACACAACGATCTTTGCCAGGGTCCTGTTGGATTGTTCGGGCTGGGGCAAGTTTGAGACCCGGGTCAGGTAGGGGAATAAAAGCAAGAGATTCTCTAAGGAGTTTCTAAAATGTCAGGAAAAAAGTGGGAGAAAAAAGAAAGAGAGAGAGAGAAGGAGAGAGAGAGAGAAGGAGAGAGAACGAGGAAGGGAGAGGGAGGAAGGGGAGGGAAGGAGGGGAGAGAAGGAGGAAGAGGAGGAGGAGAGAGACGGGGAAAGAAAAAAAAGAGAGAGAGAGAGAGAGAGATGGAGGGAGCGAGGGAGGGAGGGAGAGAAATAGCATAAAACCACCCCTCTCAAAATGAGAGGCAGCAGTAAAAAACAGGAGAGGGGGAAGGACCAAGAGAGAAGAAAGAAAAACTGATTTTACTCATCTATATGTATGCATGTGTGTGTATGTATGTAGGTTTCTAGAGAGCAGGAATTATTTCACTCTTTGGGCTTTGTATCCACAGTGACTAGCACAGTGCCTGGCATATAGTAGGCACTAAATACTTTCCAAGAGTAAAGTTGTCTTAAACATGTTTTTTTCTCCCTTGTTCCTTCCTTTTTTCAGTCGGCCCTGCTAAGGTAACATCTACATATACAATTTAGACAGTTGTATAAAATGTTATTAAAGAACCCTCAGGTATCTTCTTCAAGATCAGCCTAATAGGGCAGTTAGGTGGTTCAGTGAATAGAGCACAGCCCTACAGTCAGGAGGACCTGAGTTCAAATCTAGCCTCAGACACTTAACACTTACTAGCTGTGTGACCTTGGGCAAGTCACTTAACCCCAATTGTCCTTCCTTCCCATCTCCAAAAAGGAAAAAAAAAAAAGATCAGCCTAATATACTGTGAAAGGGAGGGGGGAGGGCGAGGTACATGGAGCACGGAAGAGGAGCAGCTGTTAGGGTCGATTTAGATCATATTCTGCCAACTTTGGGTCTGGGAATTACGGAATGACCTTACATAATTTTGTGGGTCTAGCTTCTTTTAATTTCAGGTAAAGTTCAATTTGAGATTTGTCAGTTCATTCAATATTTCCTTCATATTAGCTAAGGAGTATAATTGGAGAAGAAAATGGCAAAACCCCCAGTATCTCTGCCAAGAAAACCCCAAATGGGTCAGAAAGAGTCGGACACAGTTGAAAGGACTGAACGAGGAATGTCAGAGGTCTTGGGTCAGCCTCTTTCAGGCAAGGAAAATAATGGGGGAGGGAAGAAGGGGAATAACTACGTATAAAACTGCTACTGTTTGAGCCAGGCAATCTGCTAAGTTCTTTTATACATACTATCGTGTTTGATCCTCACAACTAGCCTGGGAGGTAGTGCTATTGTTATCTTCATTTTACAGTCGAGGAAACTGAGGCAAGTGGAGGTTAAGTGACTTGCCCATGGTCTCACAGCTAGAAGTATCTGAGATCAAATTTTAACTCAGGTCTTCCTCTCTTGAGGCTCCCCACTCTGTCCACTGTACCACCGAGTTGCCACTAATGGGGGCTTCAGAAAAGTCCTACCATGACCTTCATGAGGTTGCATTTACTTAGATTTAGAACTGGAAGGAACCTTAAAGGGCCATCCAGTCCAATTCTATTATTTTACAGATAGCTAAACTGAGGCATGAACCAATTAAGTGACTTGAACAAGGTCACACAGCTAGTACGTGTTTAAGGTGAGATTCGAACCTAGGTCTTCCTGACTCCAGGTATAGCACTCAATGCTCTGCTCCATGTAGCCTTTCAATATTATCTTGAGCTACATCTGTACATGATATGGACTCAATATTTAGATGTGCCACACAGAACCAGGGTCATAGCTAGGAATCTTTGTGTCTAGGAATTGGGTAGAGAGCATATTCAACTAACTAGGTGGTGGAGTGTTCACCAGAGGCATCAGCACAGAGGACAGACTGACTAAAGTAAGTTGTGCCTTGGAGAGGATGAGCCACCAGGAGAGGCCTATGACTATGAGGCTCTGGAGGTGGTCTAACCTCAGCATGAAGCAGTTAAGCTCTGCAAGGCTGATCACCAGTTCTAAGAATGGTGGTCCCTACAGGGACCCCACCAATATCAGTGCTTTGGGGCAAAGCCCCACTATCCCATGGCCGTTATGCCCTGCATCAAATCACTGCTATGGTTTTAGCATGTCTTTCAACTAAAAATAGCCCACTAATGATGATCAGATGGGAGGGATAACTCGGTAAAAGAAGAGTAGGGGGCCTCTTGTTAAATACTTTGAAAAAATATTTGGGTTTGGAAACTAGAAATGGAATGTTTTTGGGGGGAGGATAGAGTTAGAATGGTAGAATTTCTATACAAAGAGTTCCACATGGAGCAATTTATATTTATAATTTATAATATAACCATTTATAATGATAATAAGTATTATATACATTATATAATTATTCTATGTAACTATTATATATAATTATATATTATAATTGATAATATAACAATT
>CM053582.1:405237320-405255558 GCA_028627135.1 Pseudochirops cupreus | reverse complement strand
ATGATTTAGAATTATAATAATATTTATTATATTATATAATTATTCTATATATTACATGTCATATAATTGTTATATATACTTATGTTTTAGAATTTGTAATAAAACCATTTATAGTTTTTCACCAGACCTGAATATAGGGACTTTCCAATGAAGAACTTCCATTATCAATGAAGATCAGTACCTTTTCTGCAATTCAGAGTCTTTGAGGGACTTACCTGGGGACTGACATTTTAAAAATTAAGGGTCACACAGCCCATATTTCACAGGTGGGACCTGAACCTAAGTCTTCTTACTCTGAGGCTACTAGCTCTCTACCCTCTGTAGTGTCTTGTAGTTCAAAATTCTCACTTTCTTCTCTTCTACCCAGGTTGAGCCTCTGCAGCTCTGACCTGGCTGAACTTAGAGGCTTAGAGGGGAGCTCAGCCTGTGTCAATAGTGTGCCTCCCTTCAGTCAGTAAGCTTCAGGACGATTTAAAAAAAGAAGGGGCAGAGTGAGCCAAGCAGTCCTTCCTGCCTGGTGCCTTTGTCTGGTATTTCTTTACAGAATCAATATGAATCCTCTTTTTTTGTTAATATATTAGTGGGATACAGTTATTACTCTATGAACTGTTTTAGATGATTCCCTGAAATTTTGGTAATGTCTCCTTGTTATCAATTTTTAAAATATAGTTATTAATCCTTTCTAAGACTTGTTCTTTGATACATTTATTATTTAGGATTTTATTATTAAATCTCCTTTTAGGCTACTTTTCCCTTGTGCTGCTTGAATTGATATGATTTTGTTGCCAGAACCAGTCAGCAATTTACAGTACATTCTGGCAAGCTTCTTTCAGGTTAGGAGTTGGCACAAAATAATTTTTTGAGATAAAATACAACTAAGAAGGAATCACAGATCCCAAAAGTCATAGACTGATTAATTTGCTTTCATTGGAGGAGCATGATAGCCACATACCGAGAATAAATGTGTCAATCTAGAAAATGGGTAGAATTATAAATCTTGTAATCTTACATTAAAATCAAAATTTATTCATCTATTCTGTAGCCATTAGACATATAGATTGTTGACATTTTCTATTCTGGAGCATCTACAAATAATTTCATTATAGACATAATTTCATTATAGACAAGTTTGCTTTTCTCTCCTTTTTATTTTTTGAATACACATTTAGAAAATTAGAAAGTCGACAAAGGCAAATGAAGAACAAAATAGGAAATCACCAAAACGAGAGAGAAATTCTCACAAAAGATTATTTTTAAAAAATTATTTTTAAATTATTTTTAAATTACAGCAAATTATTTTTAAAAAATCATTCCTTATTAAATTAGATTTATACCGAGGACACAAGGAAGGTCCAACATTAATGAGAAAGCTATGATCACAATCTTATTAAAAGCAGAACTAAGATGGCATTTTGAATGCCCATTAGGATGTACATGATTAAATATATATTTTTTAAAAATTCAACCTGTACCTTTACATCTTACCATCTGAAAATTGCTGTTGAAAATACTAGAGGCTACGATGACATTTTTCAATGTCGTGATGACCTAAGATCCAGCATTTGTTAAGCCCCTGATTATCTGTCACTCAGGAGATGGCTTAAAGTCAGGGAGAGAAGCAAACAGAGGTTAGGCCTTGTATGTTGGATGAGCCCAGGGAAGAAGAGATGAAGTTAGGGGTGATTTGGAGCTAGCTTTTTCCAATCCCTCATTATTAGATTTTTGGTGTGAGCATTTATATCAACTCTATAAATCACAGCTAGATTTATTGTTCTGTTTTTTAATGATCTAATATTTTATTTTTCCCCAATTACATACAAAAATGATTTTCAACATTTTTTTTAATGTTGTGTTCCTAATTCTCTTCCTCCCTCCCACACGTTGCCCCTCTTATTGAGAAGGCAAGCAATTTGATGTATATTTTTCATGTGCAGTCATGCAAAACATTTCCATGTTAATCATCTAGATTTAAGAAAGTTATAAAGAGAATGTTAATAACGCAGAATAAATTTGAACGTGTGTCCGACATATATTTTTTTTCCTGGAGAGATGACTGTTAAACATTTACCAGCGCTTAACTGTCTAAAGGCCCCACATTCTGAGATGAAGAGACTACTGAAAGGGACTGGGCATATGTGTTAGATTTTAAGAGGCTACCAGGGTTTCAGATAATCTCTGAGGCAGGAGGGAGAGAAGAGAGGTACTAGGGTCCTGTGGTAGGTAGGGGAGAGCCTAGACTAGGGGTGGGGAACCTGAGACCTTGAGGCCACATGAAAATTCAATCAAAGAGCTGTACTTGAGGACCTAAAGGATCACATGTGGCCTCAAGGCTGCAGGTTCCCTACCCCTGACTGTTGGGTCCTTAGCACTGGTTCCACCACTATATCTCTCTCCTCCTCTTCCCCTACAGGATCTGCAGAAGAACGGTCTGTGTTCATGAAGGCTTCTCGAATATTGCTGGGTCCAGCTGGGTCTTCTTATCCCTACATGGAACGGATGCGGACAGCCTGGTTCCAAGAAAAGCCAGTCAAGCTGCAGCTCAAGCTGTCCAGGACTCCTGAGTGGGGTCAGGACTTAGCATTTTTCCTGAAGGCTAGGAGACTTCAGGGCTCGGAGATGGGAATTAAGCAGCTCCAGCTGCATGTGTGGCTTAGTGGCCAAGCCCTGCTCCATGGGGGCAGTGCCCAGGCCCCACTCTGGAGGGATGAGTTGAGCTTCAACCTGGTCCAAGGGGAGGGTGAGTATGGGGATAGGCCCCAGGAAGGGCCCAGTTGGTATGGGACAGAAGGGCCCGAGAGGTGGAGACTGCCCAAGATAAAACTAAGAGTAACCGTTCCCCCCTGGAAGGCTGTACCCAAATCTATATGGGGTGCCCTAGAGCCATAGATGAATGGGTGACTTATGAGACTTGCACAAAGCATCAGAATGAGAGGTACAGAATCTGCAAATCCTTCTGCAGAAAGACTTTCTGACATACCCCCAGAAACGTGACATAGTAGCCAAAACAGCTCACCCCATCTTTGGTTGCAAGAAGAGAAGCCTAGGGGCAGCTAGGTGGCTCAGCAAATAGAGCACCAGCCCTGGAATCAGGAGGACCTGAGTTCAAATCTGGCCTCAGACACTTAACACAAAACTTAGCCGTGTGACCTTGGGCAAGTCACTTAACCCCAATTGCCCTCCCCCCCAAAAAAAAGGCCAAAAAAAAAAAAAGAGAAGCCTAGTTTCCAGGGATAAAAAAAAAAATGGTGGTTCCTCTGTCCTCTGGTCTGGTTAGACACATCTAGAACACCATGTTCAGTTCTGGGTTCCATAATATAGGAAGGACGCTGACTGCGGAATATCCAGAGGAGAGCAGCCAAGGCACTATTTTGTTATTGTTGTCATTATTGTTGTCGAGTTGTGTTGTGTTCAGTTGTGTTGAACACTTGAACCCATTTGGGGTTTTCTTGGCAAACATACTGGAGTAGCTTTCCATTTCCTTCTCCAGCTCATTTTCCAAATAAGGAAATTGAGGCAAACGGGGTTAAATGACTTGCCCAGGGTCATACAGCTAGTAAGTGTCTGCCATATTCAAACTCAGGTCTTCCTGACTCAAGGCCAAACATTTATCCATTGTGCCACCTCACTGCCCACGATGCTAAGTCCATGCCATATGGGAACAAGTTTTAGGAACTGGGGATGTTTGACCTGGAAAAAAGAATTCTCTGGGGTGCATGATAGCTATGTTCAAGTATTTTAGGGTCACATATGCAAAAGAAGGATGATACTGGTTCTGTTTGACTCCAGGGAGTAAACCCGGAACATGGAAGTTACAAAGAGGCAAATGTAGGCTTGACATCAAGAAAAACGTCCTAACCATTAGGGCTATCGAAAAGTGAGATCAGCTGCTTTGCGAGGCAGAGGGCCCCCCTTCACTGGAAATCTTCAAGGGGAGACTGAATGACCACTTGATTTGCAATAATGGGGATTATTTTCAAGTTGGACTAGATGACCACTAAGGTCCTTTCTAGTTCCAAAATCCTGTGGTTTGTAGGATGCCAGTCTACACGTGCTAGCATGTAGTATGGGATTGCCAGTGTACATGTGTATGCATGCATACATTATGACATATGTTTAAAATACACATAGTTCATTCTACTCATTCATTCATCCAATTACATTTATTAAGTACCTATAATATGAAATGCATGATTAGCAGAGATACAAAAATACATAAGACACGGTTCTTGCCCTCAGCACACTTATAATCTAGTAACTGCATATTATGGCAAACTCAGGGAGATAAACACACAGCTAATTCATGCTGAGACACACACTTTGGGGTCTTATATATACAGAGAAAGAGTTGCCGATAACCCTGCCCTTCACCCACTACAAGAACCAGATAAGTGATGAAAAACTGATCCGTCTGTCTGGGATCGTGGAAATCGAGCAGACAAGGAGGAAGCTGCTGGTGATCAAAGACATCTCCTTGGAGCTGCCCCACTTGACCATTGAGGTGAGGTTCAGGGACAAAACAGGGATCCCACCTTCCTTCCAGACATTACTTTTTATGGAAATTTTCTTTCCTCCCCTTGCCCTAAAAATAACCTTGTTTTTCCCCTTCTTCCTTGTCATTGCATTCTACCCATTCCATAAGACTATCTCATTCATCTTTGTGTAATAATTGTCTCTTTTATGAGCAAAGCATTCAACACTTGTCAATTCCCCGCTTTCTCTGAGGTCATACATATGCTAGAACAGTTCCCCAGCACCTTAAATCATTTGGCCACCTTAATGCAATTTCTACCTTGGCATGAGGTGACCAGGTCAAATGATGCCAACCAACATGATTAGAGGAAGAGTGGGCAGAGTCCTCAGCACTGACACAAATCTGATGCCAAGACCATTATGTAACAACCACAGGGTCCTTGTTACCATGAGATATTGATTATACTTCAAATAAACCTCACTTCTAGTCAACAATTCATTTGGTGTTTTGTGGATGATTTATATATTAACTCTGGATTCCAAAACCTTCTTTAATATTTCAAGTCTGACTCTGGCCCATCTATACATAGAGAAGTCTGGATTTTCCCATACCAGTCCAAGAGGGCACTTAATGTGCATCCTCCCTATTATGTATGGAAAGGAGAAATCCCAAATTTTCACATCAAGTCAGAGTATAACCAAAACACAGTTTGGCATAATTAGCCCTAGCATAATTGATCAGAGTATGGCACAGACAAGGCTATAAGTAGCCAACTGGATCCTACATAGCAAGTTAGTTTCCCAAATAGCCCCAGGCTAATCTTCTACCCAGAACCAGCTGTCTCTTTGGATGTGTGTTGTGGATCACGAGAGACACTGAGTAAAGGAGTGTGGATGGATCAGCACAAAATCATCCCCACTACTGGAAAAATGATTTGAAGCACATGTCCTACTGGTGGTGGACCCACAGCATTATTTTTATACCCCAAAGACAGCACATTTATTTCCCCTAAATACAAAACAGGTTCACTCAGCTCCAGATCTCCCTTGAAGTCAATATTTATTCTTCTGAACAACAGGGCTGGATGTTGCAACGTGTGTAGGCGAGGAGGGGTGGATGGTGTGTAGGTATCAGATTTACAAAAAGAGATAATGGCCACAAAGTTCCAAATTCTCCTTTTATAGGTTTTTGGGCGGGCAGTGGTGGACAAGAAACTAACCGTCTCCATCAGCTTCACCAATACTCAGCATGAACCACTTCAGGACTGTGTATTGGTGCTGGAAGGGAGTGGTTTGATCGAAGGACAGATGACAATTAAGTAAGTAAAGCTGGGCATGGAGCCAGCTGGGTCTCTTTTGAGAGGCAGTGGGTTAAAAGGGAAAGAACAATCAATTCATCAGTATTTATGTGTCAGGCATTAGGTTAAATGTTAGGGATACAAAAAAAGGCAAAAGACAAATCCCTGCCCTCAAGGAGCTTACAGTTTAATGAAGTCCTAGATTTGTGGTTAGAGGACTTGGGTTCAAATCTCAGCTTTGCTTCTCATCAGCTGTAGGGCCTCTGTGAACTTATCTTTCTTTACGTGCAAAAAGAGAACAGCAGGCTCGGGAGTCCCTAAGGATTCTTCCAGATTTAAATTTTAGGATCTTTCCTTGGATTCCCCACTAGGATTGGGATGCTTTTTGGTTTTGGTGTTTTGCTCTTAAATGGAGGAAGCGTTTTTAGCATTTGGTCTCTTTCGGGAACGGTCCTCCCTTCACTGTTTCGTTTTTAGTCTCAGTATCTGAGAATGTAGGTAGACCTCAGGTGGAGCTGATGGGGTTCTCTTAACTTGGGAGAGGGGGAAGCTACATGCCATACCTCTCTTTAAGACAGCAACTGGGAGGGAGGTGGAAGAGAGAGAAAACAAATGCTTATCCCGGGAAAAAAAATAAAATAAGTCAACACACATTTATCAGGTGCTTCTCTGTGTCAGGCACTATGCTAAATTGAGGAGGATCAGAAAAAGGAAAAAAAAAAGGCTAAAACAGTCCCTGTCCTCAAGGAGCTTACAGTCTAATGATAGAGACAACATACAAACAACTATATAGAAGGAAGATCTATAGAGAGTAAATAGGAGGTAATCCCAGAGAGAAAGCACTAGCAGAGGGGAATAATTTTTTTTTAAAGACACTAATTAGCAGTCTGTGCTTCCTTTTCTGAT
This sequence comes from Pseudochirops cupreus, assembly GCA_028627135.1. Taxonomy (NCBI): domain Eukaryota; kingdom Metazoa; phylum Chordata; class Mammalia; order Diprotodontia; family Pseudocheiridae; genus Pseudochirops; species Pseudochirops cupreus. The sequence continues at coordinate 405,248,884 of CM053582.1, read as the reverse complement.
TTTTAGTCTGGGCACCATACAGGCTGGAAACACCATCCAAGCCGAGGTAGATTTACTCCCCACCAAAGAGGGATCCAGGCAACTTCAAGTGCTGGTCAGCTGTAAGGAGGTCAAGGAAATCAAAGGCTACAAGGACATCTTTGTAGCCTCAGCCAGCTCAGCCTGAGCCCTCCTCTCATCCGGGTACCTTTTGTCTGTTCCCACCGGCTCCACCCTGCCTTCTCTGTCCTCTCTTTTCTCAAGCCATGGAATGAGATTCCTGTTACACACTCTGCCCCCTTGGGAGTGGGCAATAAAGACTTATTTATTTATAATACAAATGTCTCGTGTGTGCTGATGACTCGCCTGTTGCTATTGGCTGATCATTTGGGGGCCGTTGCCAGCCATCTCACCTGCCCCTCCCTACTCATCTCCTACTCACTCAAGAAAAAAAAACAACATAGAAAAAACAATCACCTCCCCATTAACCCCCTCACTGCTCACCCCCACTGGCCAAAGTAGGATAAATTCCTAAAAATCTCCCTTTGACTTTCTATCTGCCTGCTTCTGGGAGATAAAGTCCATGTCTTATTTCACTTTAATTCAATTCAGGATATAGCCTAGAACAAAGCCCTTACAGGGTCGGCACACAGCCCAGGCCTGCAGTATCTGGTCCTGGCCTCTGCTTTAGCAACAGAAGTGGTGCCCCTGGGTTACTATGGTGACCAGCTCGTAGGTATTGAGCAGAAGAGCTCTACCCTTGGCTATAGGCAGGTAGGGGCATATTCTCTCCTGGAACCTGGCATGGGGCTAGGTGGATGAAACAACACCGGAGATGGATAGAGGAGGACTCTTATTTCTGTAGACAGGAGGACTGAATAGCTAGCACTTGTCCTGGGCTCCCAGAGGAAGAAATATTACCTGGCGATCATGATGATCAGGGATAAAGTGAACTATCAGTTATTTTGTGGGCACCTCACTATCTCATCATGACTAAGTAGATAAAGATCTGGCCTCTGAGCAAGCAAATCTTGCCTCTGACACATATTGGCTGTGTGACCCTGAGCAAATATCACTCTAGGGAAACTCTCCAAAATTTGAAGGTGCCCCCTGCCTTGCTTAAGGGAGTTTTCTCATCGGTGAGTTTCCTATATCAGTAAAGTCATGGGTCCAATCTTTACCCCTATCAATCTCCTTTATCCATGCAGCCTTCCCTTTTCTCTCCCTGTCCCCAGCTCCACATCTCTCTCCCTTATTGAAGAAAGCCATGGCAGTGGTGCGAGAGAACACCAGATTTGGGCGTAGGGAGTCCTGTGTTTGGATCCCAGCTTTGCCACCTGTGTGACATGGGCATTTAACTAACCTCTTTGGGTCTCAAATTCCACATCTAAAAAATAAGGGTATTGCAGTCCTGCACTCTCTGACCAACTCACTTGTCTCCCTGTTCCTTATTTTCCATCATTTATTTCATTGACATTATCCTGACCTTTTTCCTCCTTGTATTTTCACATCTCCATTTTTCTTCATATTCTTTTCTTTCCCCACTCTTCTTTAATCCTGCAGTCTATACTTCTTTTCTTGCTTTTTTTCTTGTTGGTCTGAATTTTCTGCTCCCCCTCCCCCATCCTGTTTTCCTTGTTGTATACATTTTTACCTTTTAAATAATTCCTCCCTTCTCCCTCCTCACTCTCTCCAACTTCTTTTGTTTCCTGTCCTTCTCCCCCTCCATCATCAGCCCCCGTGGTTCCCTTAGCGGCTGCCCAGCCTGTGTCATAGCTCTTGGCAGACAGTGGGCAGGAGAAACCAGCACACCCAATACATTTCACCCAGTGAACTGGGCACGCCTGTCTCCATGAAGAATCTTCTTTGCATTTCTGTAGGGTTAAGTCACAGCTTCAGGTACGTCCAGGGTGGCTAACCTCTGAAGGGAGGATCAGAAGCCATCTTTAGGTCACCTTACCTACTTGTTAGGGAAACTAGAAAGCTTGCTTTGATTTCAAAGGGCTGGGTCCTCAATAGCTTTTTGATTCCTCGTCTCTGACCAGGTCACACAAAACTCATTAGTATTAATCAGACTGGAATACACTAATTTGTATATTACTCAGTGCATATATTTCTCAATGAGGAAATCCCTTCCCCTCCCCCATGCGGAGCAGATTTCTACACTTTATGGTCTTAATAGAGTTGTCATATACTGAAAAGTTGAGTAACTTTTGGGGATGTCACAGCTAGTGGGTGTCAGAAGACTTGAACCCTCATTCCTTACTCCAAGTAAGCCCTCAAGTCCACTAACAATAATAATGCTTTTTGTTGTTTCTGTGCAGTTTTTTCAATTGTGTCCGACTTTTTGAATCCCCATTTGGAGTTTTCTTGGTAAAGATACTGGAATGGTTTTCCATTTCCTTCTCCAGCCCATTTTACAGATAAGGAACTGAGGCAAACAGGGTTAAATGCCTTGTCTGGGGTCACACAACTAGTAAGTATCTGTGGCCAGATTTGAACTCAGGAAGATGAGTCTTCTTGATTCCAAGCCCAATAGTCTATCCAATGTACCACCCAGCTACTCAATAATCCTTTACTTTATTTTTATGAAATGCTTTTTAAAGTGCTCATAATCTGTCATTTCATGTAATGCTTTTGGGAGGGAGCGGGGGAGAGGCAATCAGGTTAAGTGATTTACTCAGGGTCACATAGCTAGGGTCAAGTGTCTGAGGTCGCATTTGAACTCAGGTCCTCCTGACTCCAGGGTTGGTGCTCTATCCACTATGCCACCTAGCTGCCCATCTCATGTAATTCTTACAATTACTGTGAAGTAGGTAGCCCCTTCTGCATCCAGGCTATCCCCTCTTTAATCCATCTTCCACTCCATATTACTCCTCTATTCAAAAATCTTCCCCTGCTCCCCATTGCCTACCAAATAAACTTCAAATACTCTTCATAATCTGGCTTCTACCTACCTGGCCAATCTTAACCCATACTATTCCTCTTGAAGACATTCTTCAGTCTGGCAAACCTGGACTAATCTGTCTTCTGTTTTCATTTTGCTGGCTTCCAGCCCCATGCCCTTGCTGTCACTATGCCCCAATGCTTTGAGTAGACTCTTCACCACTACCTATTGAAATCACTCTCTTCCTTATAGGACGAGTCAGGAGGGCTAAATCCACCACCCCTAATCATTTCTCCCTCCCCTGAAGTAAACGAATCACTCTCTCCTCAGGTTTCTTATAGCAATTTACATAGTTTTACTTGACTTCCATCTCATGCTAACAAACATTGAGCTTCTTTATATCCATGTTGATACCACTACTACTACTACTACTACTACTACTACCACTACTACTACTACTACTACTACTACTACTACTACTACTACTACTACTACTACTACTACTACTACTACAACTATTACTACTAAAAAAGAACAAGTGAAGGAGAACCTGCCCTACCAGAATTTAAAATGTACTATGCAAAATTATAACTGCATAATTACAAAAGAGATATTGGAAAAGATACAGAAAGAGTTCAATGGAATGGAAGGTCGAGGCTAGTATTTCACAATCCCATGTCGAAAAACTGTGGAGAGTGGGATTACTATTTAAAAAAAAAAATTATTGGCAAAATTAGATAACTGAATGGCCAAAAAAAGGTATTATGAAGTGCGATAAATTTTACCTTCACCGACGTTCTAAATGTAAAAAAATCAGGATTGGAAGAGAAAGGAATACTCTTTTGTTTTCAATTATGGAAAGACAATGTTTTGTTTTGTTTTTAAATGGCTCATAACACTACATCTCCCATCTTTGCGCCTTTGCTATTCCACATACCAGGAATGCACTCTCTCCTTCCTGCCACCTTAGAGTTTGTCTCTTCCTTCAAAGGATGAAGCACACACACTATTTTCTCTTTTTTGCTTTATTTCTTTCTTGTGGTTTTCTCCTTTGGTTCTGATTCTTCTTTTACAACATGACTAATATGGAAATATGTTTAGTATGATTGTACATGTATAGCCTATATCATATTGCATGCTGTCTTGGGGAGGGGAGACGGAAAGGAGGGGGAAAAAATTAGAACTCAAAATCTTATAAAAGTGAATGTCAAAAAGTAAAACTAAATAAATATATTTTTTAAAAAAGAGAAAATTAATCATCATTTTCTGCATGAAGCCTTTCCTGATTCCCATGACTACAAGTGCTCTTCCTCACAAACTATCTTGTATTTAATTACTTTGAGTATTTTCATATATTTGTGTGCATGTATTTTTTATTTATGCTGTACATGTATGTATAATATAATTAATATGTGTACTCACTGTCTCCCCAAATGGAATATAAACCCTTTATGAGGGAAGTTTGTCTCATTCACTGTACTTGTATCCTAAGCCTCTACCATAGTGCTTGGGACAGAGTAGGTATTTAATTAATTTTTTGATTATTTTTAAAAATAAATTATAAAAATAAATTTAAATAAATTTAAATTATATATTTAATTATATTAAATATAAGTAAGATATATTTAAATACATTTAAATTATATATTTAAATAAATTTAATAATTTAAATCAGTTCTAAAAATAAATACATTATTTTAAAAATTAATTTAAAAATTATTTTATTGTTAATTATTTTTAATTGAGCAATTGGGGAAATTATTGCAGACGAAATCAATGAGTTTGTTGCATATGATAAAGGATAAAATATGATGCTTCTAAAATAAAAAAGAAACCAATTGGAAAAAGAATATTTGTAGTAAATATGTCACACAAAGGTCAACCATCCAGAATTTTAAGGGACTGATACATACCTATAAAAGATATACACTCCACAATGAAATTACAGAGACAATTTTAAAAAGCGGAAAATAGAAATGTTTGATAAATATATGAAAAGATGCTAAAATTCCTTTATGGTCAGAGAAATGTACAGAAAAATATTTGATGTCACCTTACCCTTACCATATTGCCAAAATTAGCAATTAAATTATAGTACTGGCAGGTCTTTAGAAACATAGGCACCCTGTTTTATTGTTAAAGGGACTAAAGACAGACTTAAAACCTTTGAGAGAACAACTGAACAATATGCAATGAGTTACAAAACTTTACTTTTTGACCTAGAGATCCATTGTTAGGATTGTGTCTTAATATCATAAAAAGGGGGAAAAAAAAGGAAATGTTAGTATAAAAAATATTCATAGCTGCTTTATTTACAATAAGAAAAAAATTTTAAACTCCCATATGTTAAATGACTGGAAGCTACTGAATAAATTATGGTATCTGAATATGGCTTATATACCAACATCTATCAGAGATATGGAAGGAGAGAACGTCTGAAGAACTTTATAGGACTCTCTAAATTAAATGACCATGGGGGTGGCTAGGTGGCACAGTGAGTAGAGCATCAGCCCTGGAGTCAGGAGTACCTGAGTTCAAATCTGGCCTCAGACACTTAACACTTACTAGCCATGTAACTTTGGGCAAGTCACTTAACTTCCATTGCCCTGCCTTCCCCCCTCCAAAAAGCTAAATAAATAAACAAACAAATAAATGAAATGAAAGGACCATGTACTTTAATACTCAATGACTTCAATGAAAGGTGGGCAATGAGGGAGGATGCTGAAAAATGTTGGAAAATTTGAATCAAGATTAAAAATAAAAGAAACCCAAGGCTTATAGGTGACACAGAAATCTCATGCCTTCTTTTCAAGAGGCCATTTAGAAGACACTGAATACGGGACACCAAATTACCTCACTGAAAAAGGAAATGGATAATATCTTACCAATTAGAAAATAACTGATTGATGATGTGGCATCCATTTTTAACTCACCTGTCTGGTGGACAGACTACCAACTTGTTAAAGAAAACATTTTACCAAAATTAATGCCAAATTTAGATGAATCAAAATAAGAAGATATGGTATGAAATTAAAACAACTCCAACCTGGCCTATTTTAATAAGCTATTGGTGCTGAAAATTGGTAAGTCATTTTAAGCCACCTCTCTCTCCCAACTTCTATGGACTTAGTTTCCTCACCTGTAAAATAAAAATTAAATAGCTTCTGAGGACCCCTCTAGCTCTAAATATATGATTCTATTTAATTCTATTTAAGTCCCTTATTGCTGCAATGAAGAGGCCAAAAGAAAACTGACTATATACAGATTCACGTCAGGTGCAGAAGATTTTACTCGTTGCTGTTGTTCAGTCATGACCCCACCTGGGATTTTCTTGGCAAAGATACTGGAGTGGTTTGATATTTCCTACTCCAGCTCATTTTATGGATGAGAAAACGGAGGCAAATCAGGGTAAGTGACTTGCCAGGGTCATACAGCTATTAAATGTTTCAGGCCAGATTTGAACTCAGGAAGAACTCAGTCTACCTGACTCCAGCCCCAGTGCTCTAGCCACTTGCCACCTGGCTGCCCACAGGGGATACAGAGACCAAAACAAATAATCCCAGTCCTCAAGAAATTTCAGTTCTACCATCTAGACTTAATGCCTAGAGGAAGTCACTAATCTAAGGTCAAATAGCTGGAAAACATGTCAGAAGTAGGATTCAAACTCAGGTCTCTCGATTCTAAGTAGAACCCTCTCTCCATTCCACTGTTTTCTTGCCTATTAAAATCCTTGACAATCAGGCTTTAGGCTGGCTTTTTAGGTTTATTACACAACACTCCCCTCAAACACTTTTGTTCAAACAAAATGGCCTTCTTGCTGTTTCTCCCTCGTAACACCTTCTTAGAATCTTTAGCTTTTTCCCAAAAATAACTTTGTCTTTACTTTGCATGTATTTTGCATTTATTTATATGCATGGGTGTTATTTCTTCAGATGGAATGTAAGCTCCTTGAGGGTAAGAACTGTTTCAATTTTATCTTTGTATCCCCAGTCCTTATTGAGAGAAAGAGAAAAGAGAGAGAGAGAGAGAGGAGAGGAGAGGAGAGACAGAGACAGAGACAGAGAGTGACAGAGACAGAGACAGAGAGAGACCTTAAAGACTAGACAGGCCACTCATTTTACAGATGGACAAGGTGAGAGGCTCAGAATGCAGAACATATGCCTAATATCACACAATGAATCCATCAGTGCCATGAAGACGTTAGGAAGAAGGAACCACAACTCTGCCTCCTGTCTGAATCAGAAAAGTCAATGGCAGAAGGAGTAGTGGTTTCTTCCAGTTTGGGGGTGGTTGTGTTGTTCTTGTTGTTTTTGTCCGTGATCTGAGTCTCCATAGTGATGTAAAAACCCAAAGTGCCAGCTTTCTCCAGGGTCCTCAGTGAATTAATCACTTTTTAAAAAAAATTCCAAGATTTTTTTTTCACCCATCATTCTCTGTTCATCTTAGATCCAACTTTCCAGTCATACTTATAGGTTGCAATGATCACTCCTTTCTTTGTATTCTGGTGTGTGTCTAACATGGATCTTTGGCTCCCTCAGAGCCGCTGATGTACCATATTTTATCACATAATTGTTGCAGATTTAGGCCATTTTTTTTGCAAAAAAGTGGGGTGCAATCATTATGCAAAACTTTAAAAGTCGTGCTAGTATCACTTAAAAATAATCCCTTACTAAACTGTATCACTGGCAGATGAACTGTACTTTAGCTAGCACAGAAAGATTCAAGTCTTACCATATCAAAAAACTTACTCACGGTAGCTTCGCCTGTCTGCTTGCTCTCCTTGTGCCGGTGGCTCTTCGCTGGGCTGAGTGACAATACCTTTAGTACTGCAGCACTCTGAACAAACCATGCAAGTCTGCTTTCGAAGTATACTGACAAAGCACGTGTTCTGAGAATTTTAGGCTCATGGTTTGCATTGCGTGAGAGGTAAATGTGCATCCACATGCCACTGGTGAACATATTGCTTTTCTGTTTACCTTTTAAGTGGAATGGTGAATGAATATCATGTAACGATTACATGATGAAAGGTTATAAAGGAATTTTGGGACTGAAAAAAAGTGCAATGATTACGTGGTAAAATAAGGTAGATTAAGAGATAGAGTGCTGAGCCTGGAGTCAGGAAGACCTGAGTTCAAATCCTGCCTCAGCCATTTACTAGCTTGTGTGATCTTGGGCAAGTGACTTACCCTCTCTCTGATTCACTTTCCTCAAATGTAAAATGAAGATGATAATAGCACCCATCTCCTACTACTGTTGTGAGGATCAAGTGAGATAACATTATCTGGAAATGCCTGGTACTTAAAAACTGCTTTTTTCCTTCCTTCCATTCAGCCCAAATACACCCACCTAGAATCTCCCATGCTAATTCTTCTCAACCAAGTGCCGAGTATTAGTTAAAGTTTCTCTCTGTGCTCATGCTATCCATCCCTGAAAGCACAAGAAATCTTCCTTAGCCTCTCTGAGACCATCCAATCCTGGCTCTACTTCTGGTTTCACTTCTGGGGCAGCCAATCCTGTGTGAATCTTGTATATGCTCTCTCATAAGTTCAGCACAGGGGAGTCATCTGATGTACCAGAGGCTTTCCTGACAACACAAAAATACCAGTGGAACTCTCTGACTGTCATTCTCCAGTCTCAATACATGACAAGCCCTTTCCTTCTTATACAATTCCTTGATGACATCATTGTTTGTATTTTCAAGAGTTCCTCATTGTAATGCCATGCATGAGCAGCTTTCCAGAAGAATGTTACTGTGAACAGCTTTTAAGGTTCTGATTACACAGTATGGTGAACACTCTATTTATTCCATAGCAAATCAAAGCAAAAATATTCACAGAAAATCAAGGAACAGCATTCACAATATTACAACTTATCACAGAAAATTACAATATAGTATTCACAACAGCTTATCATTAAAATGGCCACATAGTTTCCACCATAGTGGCCACAAAGTTTTGAACAAAGAACTATCATCTAGTAACTCAATCATTCAAAATCATCTTGATCATTCAATCATCCCTAAGGAAGTTTGCCTCCTTACTCAGTCATTCAGTCATCTCAAAGTACAATAATCAAAGTCTTACACTCATGGGGCACACTAAGTTAACTCAATCAGTCACTTATTCAGCAATCAGTTACTAAGTATCATTAATCACCAAGTATAATCATTAGAAAATACATGGACCCTCCACCCCTAGGTCACTAGTAAACTACAATTTCATCACTACTCAGTACCCATCAAGAGGTCTTTTCATTTTGACTTGAGGCAGGCAACTCCTATCTGAATCCACCAGTCACCTGGATTCAAAGGCAGATAGCTCCCAGTTCCTTGTCCAGCTCTCCATGTAAGTCCTGCTCCACACTGAAGTTCATAGGGTTCAGTCCATCTCAAATCCTTCAAAATTTTTGTTCCTGGGAACTCAAGGCTCAACCAAGCCATAAACAGACAAAGTCTTAGCATCCCGGTCATGCTTCCTCAGTCTTCTGCAGCTCATCCAAAAAATTGGAATCACCTTATCCAGCCAGGGGTAAGGGGAGAGGGGAGGCTTTCCTCTTCAGCCTCCTGGGCTCCTCTTCAGAAGAAGCTCTGCCACCACAAGTTCTCAGGAAATTCTGACTTAGTTCTCGATTCTCATTTCTTTTCTGTAGCTGCTCTGTCTCCAGATGCTGGTCCCAAGAAATTCTGACCCTTTCTCTCTGGGGCTTTATACACACAACATTAGCTACTTCCTGTTTCAGCCAATCCCTTCCTGTTATGTCAGGAACAGGGGTTCATACCTCCTGTTTCTTTCACAGAGGTTCAATTAGTTACTAAGTGCTAAATACCTGCTTACTTGCCAATATAAAAAGGGGTCTTCAAATTCAAATTACATTACCATTACACTCATTGGTTATATGTTTCAGCCTATAACTTTCTCCCATCTTGAGTGCCTCCCCATTGCCCTTTGTGTGGCATTTCTACCATGTCTGTGATCATATCCAGGACAATGATATTAGGGTCTAAGTATTATGGTTTCACTGTCTTTGATGGAGAAAACAATTTGTTATGAATAATCTTGACAAATCAGTTCCATTTTTCTTCTCTTTATTGTCCTATTTTCATCCTTAAATGGCCTTGGAATGACTTTGCTTAGCTGGGTGCCTTGCCTTCTTTAAAGCCCTCTTTAATGTCCCTGTTTTTTTATTTTCTTCTACTAGATTGTTTTTCACTTCTGTGTATTTGCACTCCTAATCTATTGTTCTCTCTTTTGTTTCTTTGGTGAGGCTTGCCATTGCAGTTCAAGTTCCTCTATTCTGTTCATTATTTTTGCTACATAGGACATAAATTCTGCTTTAATAATTCTCATTTCTATTTTAAACCACTCAGGTAGAACATATTGGGATTCCATGCTCTCCTCAAATTCTTTTGGGTTCTCTGTCTCATCAAATATTGGATCACTTTTCTTGTTTTGCAGTATTTATTCATAGTTGCCTGAATTTGTTTGCTAGATCTGGAGGCCATATTTTCTTTTGTTGTTACTGTTTTTCCTGTTGAATTATCAGCTTATGTTCAAGGTCTTTAAGATTTCTTATTCCCTGAAATCTTTGGTGATTTCAGTCTTTTTTCCCCTGTTTATTTTCCTCATCACTCACTTCCTGACTACCTCCCCTCTTACTGTGGTCTCCTTTTAGGCTGGATCTCAAAGCATTTCAGCCTCCTCACACTCTTGGAAATGCATGGTTCACCAGCCTAGGTCTCAGTCCCAACTGACTTTTGGGAGGTTAGAATTAGCCCCAGCTGTATGTTGTGCTCTTTCCTTCAGGCTCGGTAGAGTGCTATATAGATTCCCCCCATGGAGAGTGTCTTGTCCTGGTAACTTGCTTCATCCCCTTTGCCTCTGTTTTCTGGCCCAGAACTGGCAGCTCAAAGACTGTTTTCCTCAACCCCAGCAGTTCAGAACTTGGCAGCACTGTTGCCTCTGGGTTGTAGCCCTGGCAAGCTTTTGCTCCTGAAGGGCTGTGTCCAAGCTGGTCATCAAGGTCTGAACAATCCACAGCCTGAAACCATGGCTTCCATGGCACTGGAAAGAGAGAAGGGAGCGTAGGGTTGTGTTTTAATGTAAGTCTATGTTGAGTTCTTAGGTCTCCTAGAATAGCCTCACTGCCAGTAGCATGAGAGGTGGAATAGGGGTACTGAATAAGCTCAGTGTCAGTGAACATCAGTTATTGGGTTTATTTGTTTTTTAACTTTCTCATAGATTCTGGGTGTCCTAGACCATGTCTATAGCTGAAGTTGCTTTATATTTGGCATATAATTTCTGTTTTGGAGAGATCTGAGAGGTCATGGGGATCAGAAAAAAATGTCTAGACCACCATCTTGTCACCCACATGACCAAGGCAGAGCTTTCTTTAAATTGATTTTATCTCTACTGTTTCTTTCTGCTTTAACTCATGAAAGTACATAGAAAAGGTACTAGAAAATGGTCAGGAGAAAAGCAAACCCAGTACCTTTATGAACACAACTACAAAACACTTTTCATACAAATAAAATCAGATCTAACTAATTAGAAAAACATCAGTTGCTTGTGGCTGGGTCAAGCCAATATAATAAAAATTACAATTTTACCTAAATTAAATTACATATTTAGTGCCATACCAATCAATCTACCAAAAAATTACTTTATAGAACCAGAAAATATAGTGACAAAATTCATTTGGA
>CM053582.1:405207586-405232586 GCA_028627135.1 Pseudochirops cupreus | reverse complement strand
CTTAGAACTGATAATACATTTCCCTCTGCCTTCCCTGGGGCCCAGGCTGGAGGGCCAGAAGTAAAGATTCCCTTTGCTGGGCTTGTTTCCATGGTGATAGGCAGCCGGTTGCAGGGCGGGGGAGTGTCTCCACTGTGTCCATGGGGTGAACCAGCAGACTTCCTCCAGCCTGCATTTGGTACTAGTAGCCCTGCCTACAAAGGGAGCTTATTTCCACCCAATACTGGGTTAGAGGTGTGTGTATGTGTCTCATGGCGCCTCAAATCATTAAAGGAAAAAGATATTAAAAAAAAAGAAAGAAAGAAAAGAAAGATGCCCATCAATTGATGAATGCCCTAACAAATCGTGGTACGTGAACGTGATGGAATGTTACTGTTCTGTAAGAAAAGACAGACCTGATGAATGCAGAGAAACAAGGTAAGACTTACAGGGACTGACATAAAATGCAGGAAGCAGACCCATGATAAGGATATACACAGCAACCACAAAAATGTCAGTAGAAAGAATTATCACAAAACAATGGAAACCGAGTGATGGAAAATGATAAAACTTGACTCGAGATGTGAAAAGACATCCCCCTACTCCTTTTCAGAGGATGGGGGTCCACAAGCTTGGAACAGTGTATATTATGTCAATTTTTTCATTCTGTTTATTAATTTTGCTGCAAAAATTTTCTCTTTTTCCCCTTTAACAATATTTCTTTGTTCTCTGGGAGGAGGCAAAGGAAGGAAATTGGGGAGAAATCTGCGTGAGGGTAAAAACCACGGTTTGGTTGTTTTTCAGTTGTTTCCAACTCTCCGTGACACATTTGGGGTTTTCTTAGTAAAGATACTGGAGTGGTTTGCCAATTTCTTCTCCAGTTCATTTTACAGCCAAGGAAACTGAAGCAAAAAGACTAAGTGAATTTCCCAGGAAAGTCCTAGGAAGTGTCTGAGACCAGATTTGAACCAGGATGATGAGTCTTCCTGATTACAGGCCTGGCATTCTATCTGCTGCACCACCTAAAAACCACTGATACCAATAAAAATGTGTATAAAAAAAGAAACTAAAAGGGTCGGCTAGGTTGTGCAGTGAGTAGCGCCCCGGCCCTGGAGTCAGGAGGACCTGAGTTCAAACCTGACCTCAGACACATAACACAAAACCTAGCTGTGTGACCTTGGGCTTGTGACAATTAATCCCAATTGTCCTCCAAAAAAAAAAAAGAAGAAAAAAAGAAAAAGAAACCAAAGTATTAAGAAAGGGAGAAACTCTCGGATGGGTCAAGGATCCATTCCCTATAGGACTTAGCAGATATATCCTCACTTAGGTGATGTGCTATGGTCCCTAAAACATCTTATCCAAGTTCTTATTTCCCACTCACTGCTGTAGCATCTAATCTACTAAAACTATCAAAGGCACCCTCCAATCCCTGGATTAATTGCCTGTCATGAGACTCTATCCAAAAAAGTAAGGCAAATGAAAGGCAGAATCAATTAAAATGGCTCATTAGGCCCATTGCCTACCTTTCATTAAGCCCCTTGACATACAAACTATACTTATTTTCTTGGCTGTGTAAACATGTTTTATGTGCATTTGCGGTTTCCACCTTTTGTTGTGCCAAGTTGGATCCTCTGCTCCTGTAGCCTAAAGGAATTCCTTTTGGTCTTATTCTTCCCTTGGCCCAAGGTGTGGCAGCTCCCTCCCCTCCCTACTCAGGTACCCAGGCTCCAGTTCTCTGTTTTCTACACATGTAAGCCTACAGGATCATTTTGTACGGTTTTCTAAGGTCACCAGCTAAGAATAGATGAAGTGATCTCAGCTCACATGTCTCCAAATCGGATGGGCCATTGTGTCAGCAGACCTCTCAAGTTGCCTCAATAGCAAGAATAAGTCTGACCTTTAAATCTGTCAACCGTGGACCCCTGGGAAATGGCCAAGTCATTGCAAGGGGTCTGCAAATCTATATATAGGTCCATAGGTAAGGGGCCAATCAATCAATATTTATTAAGCCTGTCATGCCTGTCATGAGACTCTATCCAAAAAAGTAAGGCAAATGAAGGCAGAATCAATTGAAATGGCTTACTTAAGCCAGGCATTGTGGATTATCTTGTTTTATCCTTACAACAACCTTGGGAAGTAAGTGCTATTATTATTCCCATTTTTACAAATGAGGAACTGCCCAGGATCATACAGCTATTAAGTGTCTGAGACTGGATTTGAACTCAGGGCCTGAAACTCAGGCCAGGTGCTCCATCCACTGCTCCATCTGGCTGCTTAAAAGAGTTCATGAACCATTGGGGAGATAAGAAATCAAGGGCTGATCCAGGGAGCTGTATGAAGACCCTGACCCCAAGATTCAGGAGGGATCCTGAGTGCATCGATTCAGAGCTAGGGAGCCTTGGACCCAGCATGGTTAAGTTAGTTGCCCAAAATCATCCAGGCTATGAACCTCAGAGGGAGACTTAAACCCAGATTTTCTGCCTCTATATCCAGGATCCTCGTTCCCTTGATCACTTCATCTTGACGAAAGTGTAGGGCAGTAAGCCATTGTTCATTGGAGGGGGGGGGGACAGCACATTTGAGAAACCCCTTCCCATAGAGACTTTAGACCTAACCATTGGCACTTTGTTAAGAGGACAAAAGACAGTAATTGATTACACTTCCGTGAAGGACGGCTAGGTGGTGTAGTGGAGAGACTGCTGGATACCTCAGATGCTAATGAGCCATGTGATCCCAGGCAAGAGATTTAATCTCTCTCTCAGCCTCAGTTTACCCATACATAAAATGGAGATAATGGCACCTACTTCCATAACTGCTGTGAGGATAAAATGAGACTTTACTTGTAAAATGCTTTGCAAAACTTAAGGCTCTATATAAATGCTGTTGTTGTTGTTGTTAATTGGTGACAGGGGCTATTTTAATAGGAATTTACCGGGTTGAAGTCACCCCTTGTAGTCTCAGAACTGAGTTTCAGTGACCAAGGTTGCCTCCAAGATGATTTGTTTGGCTGTCTGGGACTCGAGAGGATATAGTAATAATCACGAAATCACAGAATCTGAGACTTGAGGCCATCTAGCTCCACTCATAGTAATTAATGGTAATAATAATAATTAACATATATGTACGTATATATATATATATATATATATATATATATATATATATATACATACATATACCACTTACTATGTGCTAGGCACTTTACAATTATTATCTCATTTGATCCTCCCAACAATTCTGGGAGGTAGGTGCTAGTATTGTACCCATTTTACAGATGAGAAAACTGAGGCAGACAAGAGGTTAAGTGATTTGCCCAAGGTCATCCAGCTAGTAAGCATCTGAGGCTTGATTTGAATTCAGGTCTTCCTAACTCCAAGTCTGGTGCTCTGTACCACTGTACCATTTAGCTGTCATACATAAAAGAAATCCTCACCATAAACCCAATAAGTGGTTACCCAGCCTATGCCTGAAGATCCTGGGGAGGGGAAGTCCATCCTTGTCAGAGGAACCACTCTTCTGCCGGAGTGCTCTCCCTCCTGGATGCTCTGGCTCAGAGTCCCACCTTAAATCCCACCTTCTATAGGAAGATTTTACCAATCCCCCTTAATTTTAAGGACTTCCGGCTGTTGGTTAACTCCTATTCATCCTGTACATTGCTTATGTGAACATAGTCGTTTGCATGTTGTCTCTTTCATTAGACTGCAAATTCCCTGAGATCGGGGACTGTCTTTTGACTTTCTTTGTATTCCTAGCACTTAGTGGGGGCCTTCTCCAGTCGTCCTGATCTATATCTGGCCACTGGAGCCAGGAGGAAAAAGTGAGGCCTGTGACCTTGCACAGCCCTGTCTCACTTAAATCCAATTCACTTCAAAGTGGTGGCATCACCTTCCTGATGTCATGGTCCTCTTCGAGAATGAAGGCCAAATAACAACACTTAGCATAGTGCCTGACACTTACAGGCACTTAAATTATCAACTGACTTTGTGCTAGAGCTGCACAAGAGAGCCAAAAGAATGCTATTGTTTCTTCTCTGGAAGGCAGAACAGCACAGGAGAGCACCCTTGAGTTGGAGGGAAGGAGAAGGCTCCCTACATGCAGTCTTCCCTCTCCCCTATACACTACTATTATGGGCTAACTGTGAAGGGAAAGACATAGGCATTTCCTACACTGACCCACAGCTTCCCCATCTGATAATGAACTTCCCACTCTAAGAGCAATATAGGACTGAGAATCTGCAAAGAAACCTGGCAAATGTAGATGGGGCTGCCTGTGGGGACTAAGAAGAGAGCTTATAGATAATATGCCCCAACTCCCACCTCGAAGTTGGAGGGGGAAATTTTCTCAGCAGCATGACCCCAGAATCTGGCCTTCTAGCAGAAAAGGAAGATTTTGGAGCATAGTTCTGGCCTTGGAAGTTATTCAAGAGTTCAGAGAGCTCAGGTCCTGAGCATTTTGCCTCTTTTAAAAAAATTATTTACTTACTTTTAGTTTGCAGCATTCAATTCTATAATACCTTGAGTTCTAAATTTTCTCTCCCTCCCTCTCTTCCATTCCCCTTCCCCCCCCCCCCATGGCAGCATGCAATCAAATATAGGATCTACAAATCCCTTCACATTAAGCATTAGTCAGGTTGTAAAGAAGAATGATAACAAATGGAGTAAACAATGAGAAAGAAGAACGAAACAAAACACAAAAGAGAGAGAGCAAGTAATTTGCTTCAGTCTGCATTCAGACTCCGTAGTTCTTTCTCTGAATGTGGATATCCTTTCCATCATGAGTCTTTTGGAGTTGTCTTATAACCTTGCATTGCTGAGAGGAGCCCAGGCTATCAAAGTTAGTCATCACACATATGATGTGTCTGTAATGTGGAAAAAGTTCTCCTGGTTCTGCTCTCCTCACTCAACATCAGTTTATATACGTCTCTCTAGGTTATTATGAAGTTCATCTGCTCCTCATTTCTTATAGCACAGTAGTATTCCATTACATTCATATACCACAACTTGTTTAGCCATTCCTCAATTGATGGGCATGCCCTCGATTTCCAGTTCTTTGCCACCACAAAAAAGAACTGCTATAAATATTTTTGTACATGTGGGTCCTTTTCCCACTTGTATGATCTCTTTGGGATACAGCCCTATGTAGTGCGCCACCCAAGTACCAGCCTCAGGTGTGAGCGGAGATGTGAAAAAGAGAAAGAGAGAGAGAGAGAGAGAGAGAGAGAAGAGTAACCAGACCATGTGGGTAGTCCAAGGAAGAACCATGAACTCCGTTTAATGATGACTTGAACAAGGTTTTTAAAGATCCAAAGGACAAAGATTCAAGTATTCTCATCAATAGACTTAGTTTTCCCATGCTGGGACATTATCATAGTTTTATCATTACAATAGTCTACTACATCCTGGAAGTAATACTCAGATAAAATCAAAATGTCTGTTTTCTAGGCTCCAAGAATCTGGGGGCATTCATCAGGTCTTTGGGAAGTCAATTAACATTTTTAAAGGTGTTAACAAAGAGGATGCAAAGGCCAGAGCAGGCCTTCAAACATCTAGGTTTTGTAAATCATTGTCTTGAATCTTCCATACCTTGGGACCGGAACAGGAAAGGCTTGTCTTTTTTAAGTAACTGAAGTTTTGAAAATTCTAGGCACCAAAAGTCTTTGGAAATCCAACAGGTCCTTGGAAGTCAGTTAACATTTTAAAGACATAGACAAAGACGATGCGAATGAGAGCAGGTTTCAAAGCATCTAGGTTTGTTTAACACAAATCTATGCCAAAACTGCTTCTCCAAGGCATCTGCATGTGAGCTGACCCCCAAGATCAAATGTTTTGGCTTGCTTCAGCCCTAGCAGTGGTATTGCTGGGTCTGCACATTTTTATAGCCCTTTGGGCATAGTTCCAAACTTGAGCATCTTGCCTCTTGAAGATAGGAGATGATCCATGTGGACCTTAAGGCTAGAAGATGAAAGCCATGGTTTTGTGGAGCAAGAGAATTAGGCCCAGCAACTTCTCCCTATTACAGCAACATATTCAAACTCCACAGGGAGCAGCTAGGTGGTACAGTGGTTAGAGTGCCAGGCTTGTAGTCAGGAAAATTCATCTTCCTGGGTTCAAATATGGCCTCAGACACTTTCTAGCTGGATGACCCTAGGCAAGTCACTTAATCTTGTTTGCCTTAGTTTCCTCATCTGCAAAATGAGCTGGAGAAGTTAATGGCAAACCACTCCAGTATCTTTACCAAGAAAACTCCAAAGTGAGTCAGAAACAACTGAATAACAAAATTCAGTCTCCACAGTCTGACTGATGGGAAGAACACTGTCTATCCATCAGCGTCAAAGTCCATTTTCTTTCTAGAGCGAATACACTGCACAAGGGCATAGAATCCTATGGAAAGAGCGATTTCACCCAGTTGTCCTGATGATGCCCTAACGTTCAACACAGAGTCTGGTTCCCTAGAGAGGGGAATTGATGGCCTACTGTGAATGTTGTCAGTGTTTATTTTCTCTGTTTATGGGCTCCAAAGAGCCTTTTGTATTTTTTTCATTTTTTGTGGATTAAAATAAAAGTTGTCCTTTATGTATTTGTTACCTTGAAAGTTTTTATGAGAACTGAGGATCTACCACATTTCTGAAAACCTGGGCTTGTATTATGCATGAGTAATAATAAAAGATTTCCTAGATTAAAAAAAAGATCAGTTAGAAGCATAGGAGCCAAGAAGAATGAACCTTTGGAGTCAGTAATAGAGAAATATTTCTATTTTTATTATTAATTAATTAAAAATTAATTATTTAATTAAAATATTAAATATTTCTATATGAACTGACATGCTATGTGTTAGTTCATATAAACCCAAAGTTTGGGGAATGGGGATCTGAGCCACAGGTAATGTAAGAATAAGTAAATATATCTCCTGTTTTAACCTTTCACATGTATAAATCCCACTTTGATTAATAATATACACATTCATACTCTCTTTTTGTCATTAAATGTACTGTTAATGAATATTAATAGTATAACTGTTCTTTGAGAAAGGGAGGGTGGTTCATGACTTTTTTTGGATATAAAAAGGAATCATTGTACTAAAAGGGTAATGGGCAACTACTGATCTACTTTACAGGTGAAAGCAGGTATGTTTGAGTAACAGAGATTGTACATGGAAGGTCAAATGTAAGGGAAAAAAGAGGTTATTCATTTTCAATAGAAAAAGCCTCTTGCAATATTGCATACACTGTCAGACTCAAGTGATGTTGGTTAGTGGTGCTAAACTGCTTTTTTCCCCCTCTTATTCTTTGTTATAAGGGATGTTTCTTTGCATAAGAGAGGGGAAAAGGATCTCTATCTATCTATCCGTCTATCCACCCACTCATCCATCCATCCATTCCATCCATCCATCCATTTATCCATCCATCCATCCATCCACCCACCCATCCATCCATCCATCCATCCATCCATCCATCCATCCATCCATTCCATCCAACCATCCATTCTATCTATCTATCTATCTATCTATCTATCTATCTATCTATCTATCTATTGCAGCTAGATGCCACAGTGGATAAAGCATTGGGCCTAGAGTCAGAAAGGCCTGAGTTCAAATACAGCCTCATTCACTTACTAGCTGTGTGACTCTGGGCAAGTCACTCAACCCTGTTTGCCTTGGTTTCCTCATCTTAAAGCAAGCTGGAGAAGGAGATGGCAAACCACGTTAGTATCTTTGCCAAGAAACCCCCAAATGGAGTCATGAAGAGTCTGACACAAAAGAGTGACTTGGCAACAAACATCTATTATCTATTGAAATGAAGATGATGTTTAAAAAAAAAACACAACACCACCACCAGAAGAAAAAGTCTCCTGTATTTCTCAGTGACCTTGGTTGCTTGTTCACCTCTCTGGAGATGGTCACAGGGAAGTGATGTACAAAGAAGAGGGCTGTCCTTTCTGTAAACACACCTTAAAATGGCTGGTCCTTGAGGTCTACCTGGCTGATAAAAGTCACAAACAGACAAGAATTCTAAGTAGTCCACTATGCTGGCAGAAAACTTTGTATTTATGAAAAGCAAGTTTCCCATCCTCCCTCTCTGCTACCAACAATAATAAGTAATATTTATGAGCCAACATGCCTATATAGCTTTAAGGTCTGCAAAGTGCTTTTCAATATTATTTCATTTTTTCCTCATGGGAACCCTGGGAAATCAGGGATATTTTACAGATGAAGAAAATGAGGCTAAGAGAGATTCAGTGACTTTTCCAGGACCATACAACTTTTAAGTCTTTGAGGCAGGATTTGAATTCGGGTCGTCCTGAAGGGGAAAGGGCTTCAGACAGAATTATTACTAGGAATTTTTGCACTCAGGAAAAATTCAATTAGGGGTGACAATTGGATTTACAAACTAAACACCTGCTGGTCCCACTTTCCCTTAGAGGGTGTTTACAATTTGCATCTCAATAGCACACTATTTAATTCTCCAGTCAAATAATGGAAAGGAAATCCTCAGTGCCAAGAGAATGAAAAATAAAATTTCCAGCCAATGAGAATATGTGCCAACTTCTCAAATAGGCAAAGAATAGTTGGTACACTTCACTCCACACTCCTTAAATCAACTTGAAGTACTACCCTAGAGGTCAGGGCCCTGGGCCAAAGCTCTGGTCACTCCACCCTAGTTATGGCTCTGACTGTGGCAATACTTGTTAGCTATCCCCAAGGATTTCTCAATATTTTTCACAGTTGGACCTGTGGAAAATTAAGAAGTAGGAAGTTTATCTCCTGATTCCACCACATCTTAAATTTTCTATTCCCCCACTCACTGTGACACCCCACCTGGCTCTGCTTTCCTATGCCAGCTAATAATTAACTAGTGATTGCAAGTCACATTTATGTAGGGTTTTAAAGTTTATAATTCTGTGAGAAAGGCAGCGCCAATATTATCACCTCCATTTTATGACTGAAGAAACAGTCTCAGAGAGGTTAAATGATGTGCCCAGGGCTACACAGCTGGGAGGTATTGGAGATGGGATTCAAACCTGGTCCCCAGGTCAGGGAGATAGTAGTAGCAGTAGTAGTAGTAGTAGTAGTAGTAGTAGTAGTAGTAGTAGTAGTAGCAGCAGCAGCAGCAGCAGCAGCAGCAGCAGTAGTAGTAGAGGGGAAAAGGATCTCTATCTATCTATCCATCTATCTACCCACTCATCCATCCATCCATTCCATCCATCCATCCATGTGGAGTGTGGAGTGAAGTGTACCATCTATTCTTTGCCTGTTTGAGAAGTTGGCACATATTCTCATTAGCTGGAAATTTTATTTGTCATTCTCTTGGCACTGAGGATTTCCTTTCCATTATTTGACTGGAGAATTAAATAGTGTGCTGGTGGTAGTGCTGGTAGTAGTAGTAGTAGTAGTAGTAGTAGCAGTAGCAGCAGCAGCAGTAGTAGTCGTAGTGGTGGAAGTGCTGGTAGTAGTCGTAGTAGTAGTAATAGTAGTAGTAGTAGTGGTAGTGGTAGTAGTAGTAGTAATAGTAGTAGTAGTAGTGGTAGTGGTAGTAGTAGTAGTAGTAGTAGTAGTAGTAGTGGTAGTAGTAGTAGCAGCAGCAGCAGTAGTAGTAGTAATAATAATATCTACCTCCCAGGGTTGTTACAGGGATCAAATGCTATAGTATTTGTAAATCATTTATCAAGTGGCCAGCACACAGTAGGCACTATATAAATGTTAACTATTATTATTATTATTAATTAACTTTCCAGTACACTCTATGTACTCTCCGTAATCTGGGATCTGCTATATTCCTAAATTATAGATGTGTGTTCAATGTCACTCTAAAAACGTAATTCCAGTTTCAAGCATAATAGCCACCCATATATATATATGGTGACTCTAAAATCATACTGACTTTTCTTTCACTCCGTCATTTATAGGAGAATCCTAGACACGACCACAGGACATTTTTTCCTAAGTTTTATTGCTGTTCTTTGTTTTTGATTTAAGAAATAAATCCCTTCGCCGAAAGCCATTCCTTATAAGTCAAAAAAGTTTCCCTTTCCAGCAGAGCTAATCAATATATTGAAAAAGTCTAGCATCATATGCAGTGTTCCATACCCAATGACCCCACATTTGTGACGGTAAATCCTATATTTCCTCTCGCTTTACTATATTTACTTTGTAAATTTTTCTGGCTCTGTCAAATTTGACGCAGGGCAGTGCTGCAAAGAAGGGCAGCTGGGTGGTACAGTGAATGGAGTGCCAGGCCTGAGGTTAGGAAGACTCATCTTCCTGAGTTCAAATCTGGCCTCAAACACTTAGTTGTGTGACCCTAGGCAAATCACTTAGCCTTGTTTGCCTCAGTTTTCTCATCTGTAAAATGAACTGGAGAGGGAAATGGCAAACCACTCTAATATCTTTGCCAAGAAAAACCCAAATGGAGTCACAAAGAGTCGGACACAACTGAAAACCACTGAACGAGTGTTGAAAAGAACTGTTTTCTGATATTAGTGCAGGCTGGATTTTATTGACACTTGATACAGAGAAAGGGACCCATTGGGACATTTATTCAATATCAGACTAACTTCTGAGCAGAGTAGACTGGCTGAGGGTGAATCTGTCAACCACATCTCACCCCAGGGCTCTACTGCCTTGACCATCAGGCAGGACTAAGGACTAGACATCTGCTATATTCTAAGAGAGTGACCAAACTGTTAAGTTTGGCCCTGGAATTCTGATACTTATTCCTCCCAAGAAAGAAGTCCCCCTTTCCTATTGGAGATGTGACTAAACAGCAGCTCCTTTGAAAAAGATCTGAGGGTCTTGATGGATTGCATGCTTGGCAAGAATCAATGGTGTGATGTGGTAACCAAAAAGCTAATGATATTCCAGGCTGCATTAAGAGATGCAGAATATCCAAACAGAGAAGTCACAGTTCCACTATATTCTTTCCTGGTTGTGCCATATCTCCAGTATTTTTTCGATGTTTTAGGAAAAACACCATATTTTAAGAAAGAGCTAGACAAGCTGGAGCATATCCAGAAGAGGGTGACCAGGTTGGCTAGAGGATGGGAGAACACACCTTACAAGAATCTGCTGGAGGAACTGGGAAAGTTTAACGTATTGAAGAGAAAACATAAAAGAAACAGAAAAACAGCCTTTATGTATTTGAAGTGCTACCATGTAGTAGGACAAGATTTGTTCCATATGACCCCAAAGGGCAGAACTAGACTAGGACCAGTGATGGATGTTGTGTGGAGGGAGATCTCAAAACAATGTAAGGGGAAAAAATCTTCCTAACAGAGCGATCTCAAAATGGAAGGGGCTGCCTTGGGAGGAAGTAGGTTCCTCCTCAGCGGGGGTCTTTAAGAAGCAGTTGGATGATACTTGTTGAGAAATCATTGAGAGGATCCTTGACCAGATACAAGATGGTGGGCATGAAGTTTTGAGTTCTTAGGCCCAGTGATCCTTTTCTTTGTTACACTCCTACTGCTGTTGCCTTTTTACCTGGCACTGAGGTTGAGTATACCTTCTGAGAAATAGTAGTATTGTTTAATATTTATCAAAGACCCACATGGCACTTGGTCCTAACAGCCCATTGGTCAGGTAAGCCAAGCAACCCTGCCAAGAAAAACCTGAGGTGAACTGAGAAAACCAGTTGTGATCTGCCCTGTAACCAGGAGGAAGCCTCCTTGCTAGCCCCACCTC
The DNA here is from genome assembly GCA_028627135.1 of Pseudochirops cupreus. NCBI lineage: Eukaryota > Metazoa > Chordata > Mammalia > Diprotodontia > Pseudocheiridae > Pseudochirops > Pseudochirops cupreus. The sequence continues at coordinate 405,220,934 of CM053582.1, read as the reverse complement.
CAGCACCTTCTGGAGTTGATTGAATGGAAGGTGAGGTCAAAATTCCAGGCACAGGTTCCCTGACGCTCCAGTCCATCCAGCTATTGTGCAGGCAGCAGAGCAGAGAAAGGCATCGGCCATGGCACAAGGTAGGACAGGACCCACACATACCTATAAACACATATGACAGTGGCTAAGAGAACAGAGAAGGGAAAGAAAATGGGAATGTGGAGGGAAGAGAAATGTGAACTTAGGAAAACAACCCAGGCTGAAAGAGCAGGTGTGGAACTCTAAGGAAACTTAGGACAAACCTGACTGTCTGCTGATCACACCGAGGAGGTGGGAGGTTTGGGGATGATGGGAGCATCAGGCACCTGGAAGCCAGATGTAAACAGTGGAAGCCAGATGCAAACAGTAAAAGCCAGAGTCAGAGTTCAGGAGGTAAGCATGACCTCTGGCAGAACAGCTGGAAACTGGACATGGATTTGATGCTGAAAGGGACTTTGGAGATGATTCAGTCTAATCTCTTCATTTTACAAATGGGGAAATGGCTCAGAGGGGTGATTTGTCCAAGGTCACACAGCCAGACAGTAAGTGGCAGAGCTAGCTTTTGAACTCAGAGCTCCAGGATTCTTGCTACTACTCTGTGCTGCCTCTCAAGAGACCCAAATTCTAGTTCTGGCTTTGCCATTAAATTGCTGTGTGGCCTGGAGTAAGTCACCTTTCTAGACTTTTCTCCTCCCTTTATCAGGATGGGCTGATGAAGCTTGTCCTACCTGCCTCACAGGGTTGGGGTGAAGAAAGTGCTTGGAATCCATAAAGCCCTATCTCAAATGAAAACTCTGAAGCTTCTTAGATTTTTTTTTTTTTTTACCTCAGGGGCCTCATCCTACATCCTGATCCTGTCTGCATCTTTAATCTGTTTTCTGTACTTCTGTAAATCGTCCTTTCTTTCTCCTGTGTAAAATTCTCATTCACCTCACACAACCTTCACAAAGCCACTCTTGGGGGGAACAGTACACACCCTGTCCTACCACTGTAAAATACAAAGCTATAAGCTTTAGGAAAGAAAAACAAAGGACACAGCCTTGTTCCAGTGATGTGTCTAGGAGCAGATAACAATTAGAAACAGTCTGTTTTAGGAGGGTTTGTTAAAATGGGAGGTATTTGTTGTGTAGTCAATTAGTCATGTCCAACTTTTGTGACCCCATTTGGGATTTTCTTGGCAAAGATACTGGAACGGCTTGCCATTTTCTTCTCCAGCTCATTTTCCAGATCGAGGCAAACAGTGTTTGGTGGCTACACGGCTAGTAAGTGTCTGAGGCTACATTTGAACTCTGGTCCTAGTGACTCCAGGAACAGTGCTCTATCTGCTGTACCACCCAGTTATCTCATATAATGCTTCAAACAATGAGAAGTATACAGCAGTTAAATCTATGTTACAAAGTGATACTTGTTTATTTTTCCTATTCTCATTAGCCGTTATCTTTCTGCAGTGTCAGACGAAGTTAGTGCTGTACTCAGTGCAAGATACTTGGTTTTTAATTCAAGTTTATTTTTTTAATTTACCAAAATCCACCTTCTTCTCCTTTCACTTCGCTCCCTCCCAAAAGAAAAGAAAAACATAGCCCTTGTAACAAATACACATGGCCAAGCAAAACAAATCCCCTCATTGTTCACATCCAGAAAGTACTATACATCTCTGTCTAATACCCAGAGTTCTTCCCTTCTCTGTCAGGAGGTGGGCAGCAGAAGTCATGGCTCCTGTGGAACGGTGGCTGGTCAATGCATTGGTCGAAGTTCTTAAGGCTTTCAAAGTTTTGATAATATCGTTGCTGTTGTATAAATTATTCTCCTGGCTTTTTTCAATGCACAGTATTTGTTGGATGTCATTAACTAGCCGTTTGTAAGTGCATGTAACTGTCCCACATAAGTGTGGGCAAAAGATTGACTGTGCAGGGGCAGCTAGGTGGCGCAGTTAATAGAGCACTGGCCCTGGAGTCAGGAGGACCTGAGTTCAAATCCAGCCTCAGAAACTTAACATGTACTAGCTGAGTGACCTTGGGCAAGTCACTTAACCCCAATTGCCCTGCCTTCCCCCTCCAAAAAGCAAAACAAAAAAAAAAGAAGAAAGAAAAAGATTGAGTGTGTGGAATGTTAGAGAGAAAGTGGGATAGAGTGGAGAGAATGCCACATCTCAGATTAAGATCTGTTTTTATCATTAACTTGGGAACCTTTTGGCAAAACAATTCACCTCTCTGGGCCTCAGTTTCTTTAAAATGAGAGAGTTGGACCATATTATAATAACCAAGAAGTTTGACCCTGAAAAGAGTTGAAAAATATACTTCTTTCCCTTCTTTGCAGAAGTGGGGGGTTATGGGTATGGAATGTTGCATACACTGTCACACTCAGTTAACATGTTAGTTGGTTTGGCTAAATTGTTTTTTCCCCCTTTCTTTTAATTTTTTTTTGTTACAAGGGATGATTCACTGGGTAGGGGAGGAAGGAAGGACATATTCAGTAATAAAGGTTACATAAAAACAAAATATATCAATAACTTTTTTTCAAATGAGATGGTTGTATTAGGTATCCTCTAAAGTTCCTTCCTGCTATAAATTGATCACTACCATTGGGAAAATAAGTCAAAGCATGTTCCCCACTGAAAGTATGTCAGTAAGATTTTTTTATGTGAAAAGACTATGAAGAGATGCTGAGGACATAGTCCCTGCCCTCAAGGAACTTATAGTCTAGTGGGAGACATTGGGAAAACACACGTGACATAAGAATAAATAATAAAGAGATATACAAATTACTTCATGTGCTACAGACACCTGCAGACAGGCCAGAGGAAGTGGGGAGTTAGAGGTGGGCTGATATCAGTCAGAGAAGATTTCACAGGGGAGGTAAATTGAGTAACATTCTGGAGGAGGAAAATGGTGTGGGAGGGGGCATTCCACACATGGGAGCAGAGTTAGAGGTGGCAGGGAAAAAAATCCCCTGTGTGGGAATAGAAAGCAGATTTTCTTGACAATAACAGAGAATCGAGGCTGGAATGGTGGGAGGAGGGACGAGCGATCCAGGGGCGTCATGTGAAAGAGAGACTACGTGTTTTGTTTGGTACCAAAGGGAAGCACTTGTACCAATGAGTGCAAGATGAAGGGAGATGAATCTGACATCCATTTAAGGGAAGAATTCCTGACAATGGAGGATGTGCAAAGGTGGAATGCTTCTCTTGACAGGCAGTGAGCACCTCATCCCTGCAGGTTTTCAAGTGAGAGCTGATTGGGATATTGTAGAGGGGCTTCCCTTTCAAGTAGAGGTTGAATTAGATGGTTTCTGATGTTCCTTTTAACTCTGAGATTCTATAACTCTATGACATGTTAGAATTCAGGGTTAGGGAACCAGCGGCCCCGAGGTCATGTGTGGCCCTCTAGGTCTTCAAGTGCGGCCCCTTGGCTGAAATCAAACTTCACAGAACAAAAGTTTGGATTCAAAGGGCTGCGCTTGAGGACCTAGAGGGCCACATGAGGCCTCGAGGCTGCAGGCTCCCCACCCCTGCCTTAGATTATAGCACCTCCTCACCTCCATCTGTTAAACACCCTAGCTCCCTTCAAAGCTCAGGGCACATACAGTTGTTGTTGCTGCTGTTGTTGAGTAGTTTCAGTTGTGTCTACTCTTCATGACCCCATTTGGGGGTTTTCTTGGCAAAGATACTGGAGAAGTTTGCCATTTCCTTCTCCAGCTCATTTTACAGGCGAGGAAACTGAGGCAAATAGGGTTAAGTGACTCGTCCAGGGTCACACAGCTAGTAAGTGTCTGAGGCCAGATTTGAACACATGCAGATGATTCTTCCTGACTCCAAGCCCAGTGATCTATGTACTTATTGTGCCACCTTGCTGTCCACGTGCCTACTGCATAAGGCTTTTCCTGATATCCCTAGTAGCTATCGCTTCTCCCCTAAAACGACTTACATATTTCATGTAAACTTAGGTCCATTGTGTTTCTCCTCCTCGATAGAATGTAAACTCCTTGAGAGCGGGTCTTGCTTAATTTTTGTCTTTGTATCCCTGGTGTCTGGAACAGTGTCTGACAGGCATGCAACAGACAGTTAATAAATGCTGAGGGCATTATTGAGCGGGACAAGGGGAACAGAAGACAGGATGGGACTGAATGCCCGTGCCAACAAGCACACTTATCAGCTAACATCCCATCTGCATCCCTTCCTGTCTTTAAATACTGGGCACTTATATGCCTAGCACTATACTAGGGACATGATGTCACCTGCAGCAGCTCCTACCCTCAGCCAGACAGTTTAGCTGGAGAGTCAGAGCACGCTTACATAAAACTATTCAATAATGATATGCAATAGGGCATCATGTGTGCTAAACGAGAGGGCGGCCTAAATGGTAAATTCATGTCCCATGAGGCTGACTGAAAGAGTCAGGGATATGTAACCCAGAGAAGGAAAGATTTAATGTAGACTTCGGGTATTGGAAGGCAGGTTATGTGGAAGAGCGATGGTCAGAGGGCACAGGGGGCGGCTAGGTGGCACAGTAGCTAGAGCTCTGGCCCTGGAGTCAGGAGGACCTGAGTTCAAATCCAGCTTCAGACTCTTGACACTTACTAGCTGTGTGACCGGCAAGTCACTTAACCCCAATTACCCTCCCCTCGCCCCTCCAAAAAGCAAAAAAAAAAAAAGAAAGATTATTGTTCTGGTTCTGTGGGGGGCAATAGGTGGCTGTTGTTTCTCCTTCCTTCTTGAAGAGGACCATGACATCAGGGAGGTGATGCTATAACATGAAAGTGAATTAGGTTTAAGTGAGGAGGGCTGTGCAATCACTAGCCTCACTTTCTCCTCTGCAATCATCCAAGTCCAGTGGCCAGATATAGATCAGGACGACTGGAGCTGGCCCCAGATGCAGTGGGAGGCCTTGGCCTTTTTCCAGGGCGATAGGTAGGAATTGAAGAAAATCACGTTTAGGCTTGATGGAAGGAAAAGCTTCCCAACAATTAGTTATCTCATAGTGAAAGAGGCAGTTTCAGGAAGTCATGGGTTTCTTCTGACATGGTGGGGTCTTCACAAAAAGGCAGGATGAGAGTCAGTGTGAATAAGCAGAAAACACTCTGGAAGAAGTGCTTTGGATCTGACAGAGACCTGGGTTCAAATCCCACCTCTGACACTTGCTAGTTGTATCAAGTAAGTTATTTTTACCTTTCTGAGCCTCATCTGTAAAATGGGTAAAATAACTGTCCTACCAACCTCACAGGGTTATGGTAAGGATCAAAGGAGGTAATACACACACAGCTTTACAAAGAGCTGTATAAACTTTAAACATATAAATGTCAACTATTACTATTTTTAATTAAATGTTTAAACTTTTTTTTTTTTTGCTTTTTGGAGGGCAGTTGGGGTTAAGTGACTTGCCCAAGGTCACATGGCTAGTAAATGTTAAGCGTCTGAGGTGGAATTTGAACTCAGGTCCTCCTGACTCCAGGGCTAGTGTTCTAGTTACTGTACCACCTAGCTGCCCCTAAACATTTTCAAATAAAATAAATAACTTTTGTTTTCACATCACCTATACTTTGCACTTTATCCCTCCTCCTTTCCATTCCCAGAATGCCATCGCTTACAGTGAAAAAAATTTAAAAGACAAAGAAAAAAATTCCACACAACTAACCAACATGTGGAAAAACCCTAATATTTATGCAGTATTTCACATCCATAGTCTCTCACCTCTGCAAAGAAGTGGGGGAAGGCATCTTCGATGTCTTCTTTGGGGTCACTTGGTTATTATAAATTTGCAACATTTTACATTATTTTGCGGTCGCTCTTTCCATTCACTTTGTTGCAGTCATTGTGTATATCGTTTTCCTGGTTCTGCTTATTTCCCTTTGCATCCGTTCATATAGTAATAATAACAACAACACTTATGTAACACTTGAAGGTTGACAAAGCAATTCACAGATATCTCATGTTATCTTCATCATGATCATTGGAGATAGGGGCTATTATCTCCGTTTTGCAGATGAAAAAACTGATGTAGTCAGAAGTTAAGTGACTTTGTTTCTCTGTATTCATCAACCAGATATTATTATTTTGATCAGACACCGGGAATAAGAAGAATAACATTTATATAAACTTGACTATGTGCCACTTGTGATGCTGAGTCCTTTACAAATATCATCTCATTGCTGTTAGAGAAGTCTGGAGAGATTTGCATGAGCTGATGCAAGGTCTTAAATGCCGGGCTAAGGGACACAGACTTTATTCCATGGACAATGGGGAGCTATTGAAGTTTTTTAAGTTGAAAAATGACAGGACCAAAGGTGTACTGGGGCAGATTAATCAGACGTTAAAATGTAGGATAGACTAGAAACAGGGAAGGGGCTAGAGGCCAATAGAGCCCAGTTAGGACAGGGGTTCTTAACTTGGTGTCCGTGGACAGATTTCAGGAAGTCTGTGAATTTGGATGGAGAAAAAATTACATTTTTTATTTACAAAATAAAACAAGCATGTCTACAACATAGTACAACAAAAAAGATGGTTATATGTGAAACTGCAGATCTACTGTACCCAACTTGCTGTTCTTTTCAAATATACAGCAATATAAATTTCTTTTTTTTCTCCCCCCCCCCCGCTCTAGAGATGGACATCATTAGACATAAATAGGGATAGATAGATACAGATACATAGATAAACATACACACACATATATGTATAGATGTAATTCTACACATGCTTCTCCTTATCAGGTCTTCCTCTGGATGCAGATAGTATCTTTTTTCATATGTCCTTTATAGTTAACTTGGACGTTTATAATAGTCAAAATAACTTATTTACTCAAAGTCATTCTTTTTTTTTTTTTTTTTTGCTTTTTTGGAGGAGGGAAGGCTGGGCAGTTGGGGTTAAGTGACTTGCCCAAGGTCACTCGGCTAGTAAGTGTTAAGTGTCTGAGGCCGGATTTGAACTCAGGTCCTCCTGACTCCAGGGTCATTGCTCTATTCACTGCACCACCTAGCCACCCCCAAAGTCATTCTTAAAACAGTATTGTTGTTATTGTAAAAAATTAAATTTAAAAAATACATTTTAATTTTCATTAACTTTTGGTTTCTTTTTTAGTCCTATGCATTTTATTTTATGCATTTAAAAACATGATTCTGTGAAGTCACCAGATTGCAAAAGGGTCCCTGACAGAAAATAGGTTAAGTAGAATCTATTATAACATTGTTTACAAAGCCCCAAGTGAAGCAGCAGCTTCTGGATTGTGGTGGTTGTGTCAGTGGTAGCAGAAGAAAAACTATGGACATGAGCAATCAAGGCACAAGTACAAAGAATGAAGCAATTCTGACTTGCAAGGATACCACATCCTCATGGTGGAGACATGTATTTATATAAAAAGATATGGCATTGGGGGTGGCTAGATGGCACAGTGAATAGAGCACTGGCCCTGGAGTCAGGAGGACCTGAGTTCAAATCTGTCTTCAGACACTTAACATTTACTAGCCTTGTGATCTTGGACAAGTCACTTAACCCCAATTGCCCAACTTCCCCCCTCCAAAAAGCTAAATAAATAAGTAGGTACAGCATACATATAAAAAGCAGTTAAATAAAAGATAGTTTGGAAGGCAGGAGACCAGCAGATTGAGAAATCAGGAGAGGCCTCTCAGGCACAAGATGGTACTTAAGCTGTGTCTTAAAGGGAGAGAACTATGAAGCAGAGGCAAGGGGTGGGGAGGAGAGAGTAAATTCCATGTGTGCAGAAGGGGAAGATAGGTTGAGGATAGGATAGAAATGATGGGAACTCTGGCGGAAGTGACCACTTCACGTTAGAATTTGTGACAGAGAGTAAGTACAGCTATAAAGAAACCATTATTGAGATTTTTGTAGAGCACAATTCAGAGGAACAGCTAGATAGTCCAGTGAATAGAATGTTGGACCTGGAGTCAGGAAGACCTGAGTTCAAATCCAGCCTGAGACACTTACTAGCTGTGTGACCCTGAGCAAGTCACTTCACCCTGTTTGCCTCAGTTTCCTCATCTGTAAAATGAACTGGAGATGGAAATAACAAACTGCTCCAGTATCTTTGCCAAGAAAACCCCAAATAAGCTCACAAAGAGTTGGACAGGACTGAAATAACTGAACAACAAAAAGGAAAAACTTCCTAACAATTACAGCTGTCCCAAAGCGGAATGGGCTCCCTTGGGAGGTGGTGTTGTCCACCTCATTGGCACTGTTTGTAGGTAGGTTATAGAGGGGATTTTTTTTTTGCTCTTTTTTTGGAGGGCAATTGGGGTTAAGTGACTTGCCCAAAGTCACATGGCTAGTAAGTGTGTCAAGTGTCTGAGGCTGGATGTAAACTCAGGTCCTTCTGACTCCAGGGCCAGTGCTTTATTCACTGTGCCACCCAGCCATCCCTGTAGAGGGGATTCTTGATCAGGCACAGTTTCAGTGACACAGGCTGAGGTCTCTTCTAGCTCTAAGATTCTGTGAAACCTTCAAATATTTAAAGACTGACACTAAATCCCCCCTCAATCTTTTCCTCTCCAAGTTGCATCACCTTTTACTATATTTTATGGGGAGCCTATAATTCCATTTGGCCCAAATTCAATTTCTTTTCAGGGCCTGTCCCAAAGTGATGAGCAACAACCTTGCCACTTAGGCTTAAGGAGCATCCAGCACATGGAGCTTCTTCCAGGTGGTGGATTCTTTCCATACCCTATCACTTACAGGGAAATTCAGGCTTTCTTGTCCCTAGCTCCTCCTACTTCAAGAGGAAGAGAGGAAGCTGGGCACTAAGCAGCCTGCAGCTTTGGTTTTCTAGCAGAAGGACTGGACTCCTCAGCGGAGTCTGGCTAGGCTAAAATTCAGAAGGATACCCCTTGCTCTCTGCCTGTTCACAGGGCTGGAGGTGTCTGTCTCCGATTTCCAGTTCTACCAGAACAATGTGCAACATCACACACAGGAGATCAGCTTCCGGCGGCTCATAGTGCGTCGGGGCCAGGCCTTCTCCATCACCCTGTACTTTAAGAGCAGAGGATTCCAGTCGGACATGGACAAAATCATCTTCATCACAGAGACTGGTGAGTCATCCCCCAAGAAGGGAACTGAAAGGTGGAGGGAAATGAGGAGAGTAACTAGGAGAGACCAGGTGCTACTCTGATCTCCTCACCAGCGCTTCTGTTGGTCCTTAGGTCCAAAGCCTGACCTCTCCATGGGCACCCGAGCCGTGTTCTCCATAGAAGAACAAAACTTCAAGAGCCCTTGGATTGCACTGATCAAGTCCAATGGGGCAAACTTCCTAGAAGTCAGCCTGTGTGCCCCGCCCATGGCAGCGATTGGTCACTATCTACTGAAGGTTCACATCGAATCCTTCCAAGGACCAGTCTCAGCATATCACCTTGGGGAGTTCATTGTTCTCTTCAATCCTTGGTGTGCAGGTAGGGATGGGTCTTCTAGCCATGCTCTCCCCTTTCTGTGGCTGTTCTGTCATTTCAGCCATGTCTGACTCTTTGTGACAACATTTGGGGTTTTCTTGACAAAGAAACTGAAACACTTTGCCATTTCCTTCTCCATCTCCCTTTACAGATGAGGAAACTAAAGTGAACAGGGTTAAGTGACTTGCCCAGGGTCACACAGCTAGTAAGTGTCTCAGGATGAATTTGAATTCAGGTCTTCCTGACCCCTGTCTCAGAGCTCTATTCATTGCTCCACCTCGCTGCCCCTCCCCTTTCTGCTTATCTGTAATTATGATGGATTGTCCTTCAATCTTTGTCCCTCATCCCCAGCACTTAGTCTTCATTCTCAGGCCCCCAATTCCAGGTATTAAGACACACATAGGGGCGGCTAGGTGGCACAGTGAATAGAGCACTGGCCCTGGAGTCAGGAGGACCTGAGTTCAAATCCAACCTCAGACACTTAACACTTACTAGCTATGTGACCTTGGGCAAGTCACTTAACCCCTATTGCCCTGCCCTTCAAAAAGCAAAAAAAAAAAAAAAAAAAGACACATGTACTTCAGGGTTTGGGAGCCTTTAAAAATGATTTCATTTGAAAAAAAAATACAACAAAAGCTGAAGACTATTAATGAATCCTCATATACATAAACCCTTTTTTGTCTGTGGCAATGGCCACATTGGCCATGTCCTCAACACAGAACTGGCTGGAATTGTTTTGGGGTTTGGGGTTACTAGTACAACGGATTATGTAGTGTGAGGATTATGTATTTAGAACTGTAAGGGATCTCAGAAGCCAGCTAGTCCAACTCCCTTTATTTTACAGATCAGGAAACTAAGGCCCATAGAGGCAATATGGCTTCCCCAAATAAGCATCAGAATCTAGGTCTTCTCATGCCCAAACCAGGGCTCTTTCCATTTATATTTGGGTACATGTGTATAAATGCATATATACGTATATATGTATGTATTATCTATGTAATACATAGACTTATTTTCCAAACTGCTCTCATGTTATCTCAGAACAACCTGATGACATTTGTGACAATGGCAACATTTGTTACTGACCACTTGGTCGATGAGGAAACTGAAGCCTAGAGAGTTGAGCGAACAAGTATTTATTAAGTGTTTATCACTACGTGTCAGGCATTGTGCCAAATGCTGTGGAAACAAAGTGTGTAAATTTTGTAAATAAAATTTTGTAAATAAAAATTTTTTGAAAATTAAAAAAAATAGTCCCTGCCCTCAAGGAGCTTACATTCTAATGGAGAAGACAATATACAGATAAATAACTGGAATATATAAGGTATATAAATGGAAGGTGATCTCAGAGGCAAGCTTACGAGTAGGGTGGAGATGAGGAGATCACGAAAGACCTCTTGGGTTCTGAGCTGAGTCTTAAAGGAAGCTAGGAAAGCTAATAGTCATGGGTGAGGAATTAAAGCAAATGACTTGTTCAGGGTCACTCAGCAAGTGCCTGATGGAGCTATGATTAGAATCCAAGTCTCCTGACTCCTACTCTTTGCTGCCCCTACAGCAGCACCATGTTATATCTACTGGATCATACCTTTTGTTAGTTTACTGCCATTCCTGACTAAGACAGGTGGTTATTAAGGACCTTTGTCCTTAACTAGGTCAGAGGATGGCTGCCAATGCACACTCAGAGACTTGGACTTCTCTCTCTGGGCCTTCCTTCTCAGGTGCTACTCCATATGATGCAACAAAAGGCATATCCAAGGTCACTAGACGAGTTTGTCAATGTTCTATGTAAAATGAGACGCTCCAGACTGACTACAATGCTCTAGACATCGCCTAACCAAGGCAGAGCAAACCAGGACTGTCACCTCCCTTGTTCCAGACAATATGCATCTACTAATGCAGTCTTTGATTGCACTAGCGTTAGGGGATCCCCTGCCACACTGTTAGTTTATATGGATCTTCTCATCCGTTAAATCCCCTAAAGTTTATTCACACGAACTGTTGCCTTACTATGCTGCCCTAATCCTGTCCTTCAGTAATTGATTATTGGAATGCCAAATGTCAGACTTTAATTTTTTTTGGACCAAACCTGAGATTTCACTGTTATCAGGAGTGAAAAAACTCACTCTCCCAATGCAAGATCATCACCTGCCCTTGTACCTTAGAGAGTTTCCTGGGAGCATTGAGAGGTTAAATGACTTACCCAGGGTCACAGAGAATATGTCACAAGCAGAACTTGAACCCAAGACTTCTTGACTCCAAGGGGGAGCTCTCTATCCATTATGTCAAGCTTCCTCTCTTTGCTTCACTACTTAGCCTCCTTATCCAGCCCCAGACATTTAGTATCTGTGGGACCCCGAGCAAGTCACCCTGCCTGCTTTGGTTTTCCTCATCTGTAAAATGGGGATAAATAATAGCACCTACCTCACAGAGTTGTTTTATAACAAATCAAATGAGGGGCGGCTAGGTGGTGCAGTGAATAGAGAACTGACCCCGGAGTCAGGAGGACCTGAGTTCAAATCCAGCCTCTGACACTTAATACTTGCTAGCCATGTGACCTTGGGCAAGTCACTTAACCCCAATTGTCCTGCCTTTCCCCTTCCAAAAAGAAAACAAAAATATCGAATGAGACAATATTCATAAAGTACTTCACACTGTGCTTGGCACATAGTAGGCATGTAATAAATGCTTGTTCCCTTCTTTTTTAAATGTAGCCTTCTTAGAAAAGGTCCAGTGTTCCAGCCTGTCAAGATCCTTTTGCATGTTGACTCAGTCTTCCACCCCATTAGGTATCCCTCCCAGCTTTGAGTCATAGAATTGTAGAGTCCAGGAAAGGGAAGGGATTTCAAACCTAATCTGTTTTTAATGGTATGGATATTTATCTGTGCCATCTATAGATGAGAACATCTATCTCGTTCTTGTTCTTAATGAATATATTTATCGGTAATGTACCATGTAAACCACAGCCCTTGAACTGTCTAAAAGCAAAACCAGATCAAAGCAGAAAGCCAAGCTAATCCAACTCCTACCACAATCACAAATCTTTTTTGTCATCAACAAAGATCACCCGCTTTTCTCTTGAAGATCACCAGTGAGAAGTAATTCTCTATCTCCTGAGTCAATTCCTGCAGGTTTTTCCTCCCACATAACACAATGTGAGACTTAGGATCATGAAACCAGAGCTAGAAGGACCCTTCGAAGCGATCTGATTCAGTCTTATTTTACAGAGAAGGAAACTGAGGCCCAGGAAAGCTTAGTGACTCACCCACAGGCACTGAGGTTGCAAGCATAAAATCAGGATTTCAAGCAAGGTCTTCTGATTCCAGAGTCAGTACTCTTTCCTCTGTATATCATCTCCTCACCCACACTAAGTCATAGAATAAACTGTCCTTTCCAAAGCATGAGCATCATCATAGACATTTTTCCAGTTTGCCAGCATGCCTGACTAATAAAAACTGAAAAGTATGTTGGTTGTTTTGGTGGATTATACAATGTGGGGCAATTCAACTGGGCCCAAGGCTAGGGTTTGAGTGTTCTCTTAAAATGACCTGGCAAATATGAAAAAAAAAGAACTAGAGCAATAGTACAGAAAGCAGGGGGTGCGTAAGTGTTTAAAATCCAATGTTTGAAAGAAGGTATGATGTAGTTGAGAAATAACTAGATTGTAAATTTCTTGAGTGTGAGAACCACACCTTTGAGAGCTTCTGAAACCCCTCCTGAACTTATTACAACACAGATATCTAAGTGATTGCCAGAATGGATGGATATTCATTCTCATTTTAATGTGACAATTTTCCATGTTGTCATGTAAATAGTTCATCTTTGATAAGTACCTTATGATTTCTTTTCTGTGTTTATCTTCTCATGCTTCTTGTGTTGGAGTGTCAAACTTTCTTTTTAGTTCTGGTTTTTTCAGCAAGAATGTTTGAAAGTCCTC
>CM053582.1:405177354-405207086 GCA_028627135.1 Pseudochirops cupreus | reverse complement strand
AATAAAAACGAACCACAGGACCAAAGCCCAAGACCGCGATCCGAATCCAGGCCGCTCAACACGAGAGCACTTGGCCTCTGAAGGATTGCTTGGTCCCCCTGCAGTCTGCAGGCCGAGAGCTCTGAAGCAGCAATGTGGAGGCGGGTGCAGGACCTCCACTTTCCGCTTCTCAGCCCTCTAGGCAGTTTGGCCGGACCACTTTTCTCCCACGACCTCGCAAGTCCCACTGACCTAGTTCTGGATACTGCTGCAGCTGCCACCAATCCGCTCACCTCAAGCTCCAGCCAGGGCTTGGCTCCTCTCATCCAGCCACCCCCGGGGCACAGCAGGCCAGGCTGGTTTTGGTTCGCGGTGCTGATATGGTTCCTTGGAGCCGAGCTGACTGTGGTGGAAAGTATATTTGTGTGCGTTTTGGAGTTCTAGAATTAGTTTAAAGTCATATTTTATGGGTATTTTGGGGTGGCTATGTGAGAGCTGTGATATGTTGCTGCTCTTACGCTGCCATCTTGGCTCTGCCCCCAATGTGACAATTTTCTATGTTATCCAGCAAGGTTTTTGCTGGATAACATAATTCAAGGGTGGCTCATCCCATGTTAGATATGTTAGATATGTTACTCAGAGAGCAAAGAGTCAGATGTTCTCATCCACAAACAGCACAGATATTCACAACATCAAATACAGACTAGCTATCAAACTAGAAAAATACTTCAAGTTCATTCCTCTGAAGAGGAGGAAAGACAGAAGAGGTTAATGAGATTTTATTAGACATTTAGGCTGAAATCTGTCCATTCTAAAATAAGAGCATATTTTAAAATATCCTTTAAATCTAAACCAATAGCTCTTAGTTACAAATGTGTTATCTCCAATGTTACAAGAATTCCATCTCCAATTTCATCCAGGTTCCCCTTTTCTCCTTATCTCATCTACTTCATCGTGTTGTTGTAAGAAGCAAGTGATATATGTAAAATACCATATAATTTTTATCTCTTCTCTTCTCTTCTTCCCCCTCCTTCAGTGTGTTACTCTCTGTTATTCTTTCTCTGTCTTTGTTCATTGGTATATGTCTCTCTGTACCTTTGTTTTTCTGTTTCTGTCTCTTTCCCTCTACATGTCTCTCCTTTCCTCTTTCTCTTCCTTAGGGCAATTGTTAGATGGTAATGACTTCAGAACTGCTTAGGATTTTTACTTTTCCATACACACAACATTTATTAACAAATCCCTATCAGGCACCCCATAGATGAGATAATATTTCATCCCAGACCAAATATAAGGGTAGTCATCATATGCCCATTTAACAAATGCACAGTGAGCACACAATTCAGCACTGGGAGGTGGGGGTGGGAATTGTAAATAGTATGGGGTGGGGGAGTCTTTGACTCCTTCTCATGGCCAGTCTCACTGGTAGCACTCCATCCATTGCTGCACCCAGTGTTCTGGCCCATTTCAGTTCTCAAAGTAATCCAAGGGTATTGGAGAGTAGGTAGAGAAAACAGTTGAAATCAAGACATGTTGACATCTACTGGTCAGACAATAGCATGGGGGCAGCTAGGTAGCACAGTGAATAGAGCACCAGCCCTAGAGTCAGGAGGACCAGAGTTCAAATTCGGCCTCAGACACTTAACACAAAGGTAGCTGTGTGACCTTGGGCAAGTCACTTAACCCCAATTGCCCTACCTTCCCCCTCCAAAAAGAAAATAGTATGACAGCAAAAGGAGCATTGGGAGCAACCACTGCTACTGTACTTCCCTGACTTTGAGGAGATCTATCTGGACGTGGAATCTGGACACAGATCCCATGTGTTCTGTCCCATGTAAGTCAGCCCCTAAATTCCTTACTTTTCTCTCCATAAGCAGTCAAGAGGGTCATCCCACCTTCTATCAGAAGCCTTTCTCAGTTTCTCCCTTCTCTCTGGCTCTCCTTCCCCACTTGAACCTTCTCTACATTCCTGCCTACCCTGTCTATATCTTGTATATACATAGGTGTTTGCATTTTGTCTGCTCCCTAATTAGAATGTGAGCTCCTTGTTTTTGCCTTTCTTGTGTCCCCAGGGCTTAGTGCACGTTATTGTTCAGTCATGTTTGACTTTTTGTGATCCCATATGGGGTTTTCTTGGCAAAGATACTGGACTATTTTGCTGTTCCATTCACCTGTGAATTAAGACAAATAGATGTTCAGTGACTTGCCCAGGGTCACACAGCCATTGAATGTCTGAGACCAGATTTGAATTCAGGTCTTCCTGGCTCCAGGCCCAGTACTCTATACACTGAGCCACCAGTGAGTGAAAAATGTTTGTTAACTGACTGACTCTAAAGGAGGGAGATTGGGTCTGTAAGTAGTATCTGGGATATACCATTGGCCCAAAAAGAGTGCTCCAGGGGCAGCTAGGTGAATAGAGTACTGGCCCTAAAGTCAGGAGGACCTGAGTTCAAATTTGGCCTCAGACACTTGACACTTACTAACTGTGTGACTTTGGGCAAGTCACTTAACTTCAATTGCCTTGCCTTTCCCCCTCAAAAAAAATTTTTTTAAATGAAAGAGAAGAATGCTCTAACCCCTGATCCCCAACTTGGAGTTGGAGCAATCTCTGCTTCAGCTTGTAACTGTTGATGGCAGTTTTCCAGGGTCCCCAAAGTCCTGTGTCTCCAGAAACACAAATTGTAAGAGGCCGCATCTTGGAAAGATGTACCTCCATGTACCTCCAGCGAAAGAATTCCGGTATCATTGGACCTGTGAGTCTGGAGGGCCCAGAGAGGCAAATAGGGATGGTGCCAAGTGTGAGATACAGACATGGGAACAGCAGCAGAGTGCAGCAGAAGTAACTGGCCCAGGAATCAGAAGCCCCAAGTTGGAGTCCCATCTCTGCCCCTCATTAGCTGTGTGACCTTGAAAAAGTCACAATGCCTCAGAACTTGTTTCCTCATCTGAAAAAATGAGAATACTCCTTACTTACACTGACCACTGTGCAAGGTTGATGTGAGAAAAGTGCTTTGTAAGAATCTGGTATCAATGTGAATTCTCATTACTAATCTCTCTCTTTTTTTTTTTTGCTTTTTTTTTTGGAGGGCAATTGGGGTTAAGTGACTTGCCCAAAGTCACACGACTAGTAAGTGTGTCAAGTGTCTGAGGCCAGATTTGAACTCAGGTCCTCCTGACTCCAGGGCCAGTGCTCTATTCACTATGCCACCTAGCCAGCCCCTACTAATCTCTCTTTTTTATCTCCTGCTCTAATGTCTAAAGCTGATGAAGTCTATTTAGAAAGTGAGCCTCAGAGACAGGAATACATCATGAATGATTATGGCTTCATCTACCAAGGCAATAAGAATTGGATCCGTCCATGTCCATGGAACTATGGACAGGTAAGTTCCATTCCAGGCCATGTGTTCGTATGGTCACTGCTTCCTTCTCTGGGCTCTCAACCCATGACTGCTATTGCCCAGCGGCCAACTAATTACTTCTGTCTACTCCCCCTGCTACCTTCAGTAGTTTCTTCCAGGTTGACATTAGTCTTGGGTAAAGGGGAGGTGGAACATAGATGGTAGTCAAAGCGACGATTAAGTCTTGTGGAAGGGGAGTGGGTATAACTTATAAGTAGCTCCTCCCAGCCCAGCCCAGACCGTGGATACTGGACATTTCTGTGAAGAGAAGGGTATCAGAAGCCTGTGAGAGGCTTCTGTGGAGTGAATGCATTGACCCAGAAGAGAACTTTCTGAGTTCAGTGCTTTGCTAGATGCCCTCAGGATACTGGTACAGTGAAAAGAGTCAGCTTTGGAGACAGAAGACCTGAGTCAAAATCTTAACTCAGCTACTTATTACCTGGGTAACCACATATAAGTTGCTCAACCTCTCTGATCCTTTCCGTCTCAACTGCAAAATGAATGACTAGATTAGGTGATCTACACAGTTCCTTTCTTCTGTCAATCAATCAATGGCCATTTATTAGTGCCTACTATGTGTCTGAAGCTAGATTTAAACTCAGATCTTCAACAACTAGGTGGCACAGTGGACAGAGCACTAGGCTTAGAATCAGGAAGATTCATCCTCATGAGTTCAAATCTGGCCTCAGACACTTACTAGCTACATGACCCTAGGAAAGTTACTTAACCCTGTTTGCCTCAGTTTCCTCATCTGTAAAATGAGCTGGAGAAGGAAATAGTAAACCTCTCCAGTATCTTTGCCAACAAAACTCCAAATGGAGTCATGAGGAGTCAGATGTGACCGAAACGACTCAACAACAACAGAAAAACTATGCATCAAACACTGTGCTTGCAAGGTGCTAGGGACCTGAGTAAAAGGAATGAAATAATCCTTCCTCTGGAGGAATTTTCATTCTAATGGGGAAGATGACAAATACATATAAAAATGTTTGCAGCACAAATATAAAGTGAATAAATACAAAGATGGACAAAGTAGTAAAATGCAAGGTAATTTGTGAGGAAGGACATCAGCAAGTAGGAGGGTCATGAAAGAGTGCATGCATGAGATGGTATTTAAATTTCATCTCGAAAGAAAGGTGGAGGCAGGGCGCATCCCAGGTAGGGGGGCAGCCAGTACAAAGGCCCGGAAATGGGAAATTGAAGAGCAGGGAGAAGGCCAGTTTGACTGAGTCACTGAGTTGGGGAGGGAGAAATAATGCATAGTGAGGCCAGAAAGATAGACTGGGGCCATTTCCAGCTCTAAAGCTATGCTATTTTGGTCATGTGTCCATGAATCTGGAGTCGCAAGCGCTACTGAATCACATGTTCTCTGCTGCAGTCATGTTAGATGAGACATGTTTTGCTTCTTAAAAGGTTTTATGTCACTTGCCTCATTCTCTGTGCGCACTTCTTATTCTCACTAACACAAGTGAGGAAGTTCAACGTCATTACAGGCACTACTGCTGCAATATTTTTCTCCTTGCATCTAAGGGGCGTGATTGAAAAACACTAAAGTGTCAAAGTGAATAGAGCCCTGGGTTTGGAGTCAGGAAGACCTGAATTAAAATCCAGCCTCAAGACACTTACTAGCTGTGTGACCTTGAGCAAGGCACTTAAATCTCTATTTGCCTCAATTTCATCAACTGGGAAATGGGTATAATGATAGCATCTGCCTCTCAGGGTTGTTGTGGGGATAAAATGGAATAATAATAGTAAAGCAATCAGCCGTTATCAATATCTTGCCCCTTACCTCCTCACTCTCGAACAACAACACTTTAAAAGCTTCCCTGAAACTAAACTTTGAAATTTGGTCTGGGATTCCTGCAAGGGATCAGAACAAGCCACTAGTCCTACAGAGGGACATTCTCCAGGCTGATTCCTAGGATGGGCAAGAGTGGGACAGTCATGAGGATTCAGTTCTAAGCTAAGCTGAGAGTATGGAGAGGGTCCTCATTCTGTCTGGTTTCATCTTGACCTGGATCCCTCAAGGACTTCTCCAAATAAGTCTTCTTCCTTCATGATCTTCAGACGCTGGTTAGTTTAGCCATGAACTAGAATGGGTCCTCCCTTAGCTCTAAACCAAATCTCTGCAATGGTCAAAGGGTACAGAGCCTCCCCAGCAAAACAGCTCTCACCTAATCACAGGGCAACAAGAAAGTTCTAGAAGCAACTGACCCACAGCTTGCTGGCCCAGTGTTTTAATTTATATGTTTAACACTGTGGTGAAAAGGGAGTCAGGGATCACTTTTTTTCTGTGTCCCAAATCTTTTCCACCTTCCTTTTCTCTCCCTAGGAAATCTAGAGCAACCTTTCTAGCTTCTACCACTGGGAACTGGGTGTGAAGGTCATTTCCTCTTGTACCATCTTTTTTTCCCCCTAAAATACAATAATGCCTCTATTCCTGACACTAAATTGTTCTAATCAAATTATGTTCACCCTTTGTCTTAAACCTATGTCTGAGCAGCCAGGAGTCTTTCTAATCTGACCCAAAGAGAGAAAGGAATGACATTTTTCAATCAGAGTTTTTCAGAGTTGTGTTGGTAAATGTTTAACAACTGGTTTTGGGGGGTGGGGGTGGGAATGTATGCACAATAGACTTTTAAAGTTTAATCTCAATTATTAACATTTTCTTCATCATTTTCTTAAGTCCAAACAATCAACCAAACAATAAATCAAGCCCTAATTTGTTGTGTTTGCCAATTACCAGAGTATAAATGTTCACTCTGAAAAGCTGGCTCCTGTAAGCCGGTCTGAGCTGTCTCCAGCAAACCCCTGAGGGTATATAGGAGGTCTGTAGCGTGCCTAAGTGGAAAATACTTATAATGGTCATATGACAAGGAGAATGATTTCCAGGATGTGTGGGTTTGGTTTTGTTTTTTTGCTGATGACTTTGAAAAGTTTGGCACAGTGGAAAGACACCAGATTTGTAGTCAAAAGACCCAATTTTATCTCCTACTTCTGCCAATTCTTAACCCCTGTAGCCTTAAGTGAGTCACTCTTTAACTTTGCTGAGGCTCAGTTTCCATATTTGTAAAATGATGAGGTTGGACTAGATGGCCTTGAATGTCCCTTCCAGCTCTGGATCTAATGATCTTAAAATCACATGACTTAATAGGCTCTGAGGTCACTTCAAGCTAAAACTAGGACAAAAAGCAGTAGCTAAAGATGAGTTGTCCTAGCAGGTGATAGAAAGAAATGATGAAATTTTCAATTCAATTAAGAAATATTTGTCAAGTACTTACTATGAGCAAGGCAGTGTTCTAGGAGCTGAGGATATACTCCTAACAACAAAACAAATTTAGAGAGTGCTTTTTAATTTATCTATTTACTTTTAGTTTACAACATTCAGTTCCACAATCCCTTGAGTTTCAAATTTTCTCCCCCTCCGTCTCCTGCCCCCTATCCCCTACGGCGGTATGCAATCAAATATAGAATATTCAAATACCTTCACATTAAACATTAGTCAAGTTGTAAAGAAGGATAATAACCAATGGAGTGAAAAATGAGAAAGAAGAAACAAAACAAAAAAAAGGAGAGAGAGCAAGTAGTTGCTTCAATCTGCATTCAGACTCTGGATCTTTTCTCTGGATGTGAATATCCCTTTCCATCATGAGTCTTCTGGAGTTGTCTCATAACCTAGCATTGCTGAGAGGAGCCCGGGCTATCAAAGTTAGTCGTCACACGTACAATGTGTCTATAATTGTGTACAATGTTCTCCTGGTTCTGCTCTCCTCACTCAGCATCAGTTTATATAAGTCTCTCCAGGTTATTATGAAGTCTGTCTGCTCCTCATTTCTTATAGCACAATAGTATTGTATTATATTCATATGCCACAACTTTTTAGCCATTTCCCAACTGCAAGGCATCCCCTTAATTTCAAATTCTTTGCACCACAAAAAGAGCTGCTATAAATATTTTTGTACATATGGGTCTTCCTCCTACTTGTATGATCTCTTTGGGATACAGCCCTAGAAGTGATATTGCTGGGTCAAAGGGTATGCACATTTTTATAGCCCTTTGGGCATAGTTCCAGATTGCTTTCCAGAATGGTTGGATCAGTTCACAACTCCACCAACAATGAATTAGTGTTCCAATTTTTAAAGAGTGCTTTTTAAAATGTACAAAGCACTTTTCTCACAACAATCCTAAAAAGTAGGTGGTACAAATGTCATCACCATTTTATATAAAGGAAATCAAATTGCCCATGTCACACAACTAGTAAAATGTCTCGGGCAAGATGCTTACCCAGGTCTTTTAATTCTCTTCAGTTTTCTTTCCATTCTTATGTTGGAAAAGAACTCAATTTCTGCCCTCAAAGAGTGTGTGATCTAGAAATCAATGAACAAACATTTATAAAGTGCCTACTATGTATGTATCAGGTACTAGGGAAACAAAGAGGGAAGTTAATACACAATCCCTGACCACTAAGAACTTAAATTCTATTGTAGAAGACAACATGTACATATGCAGGTATATACAAAAAAAAAAGTGATGGAGCAGGGTGGAGGGTAGGAAGCATTACCAGCTGAGGAGGATTGAAAAGACCTCATGTAGAAGGTGGTGCTTGGGTTTAATCTTTTGGAGACTCTAGATTCTAAGAGGTGAAAGTAAATCTAAGAGATTTATTGAGAAAGGGATAGATTCTAGCTGGGGTGGAGTGCTGGTGGTGGTGGTGGTAAGGTAACCAGGAAAGAAGATGGTAGAAACATGAAGGAGCCACAAAGAGTCAGACACAACTGAAAAATGACTAACAAACCACAAGAGAAGTGAGAGATGCACTTCATGAATGGGGGAGGGCAGGATGAGCTGAAAGAACAGTCCAGTTTGGTTGGAATGTATAACATACAGAAGGGAGTGTGCTAGAAAAGAACCAGAGCCAGATCATGAGGGGCCTTGAATGCTAAGCTAAGGAATTAGTTAGAAAAGGAAATTAGTTAGAATTAGTTAGAAAGGAATTAGTTAGAAAAGACTGATGTAGAGATATCCCCGGATGCAGTCCTGATAATATGGACAAGTAAATGGAGGGTTTAATTGTCCAGTCTGCAAGAAAAACCACTGAGGCAGAGCTCTGAGTCAATGACACTTTATTAAACAGCCCATGGTCCCCTTTAATGAAGTGGACGTCAAATGTTCCTCATGATCTGAGATGCCTCCTTCCTTCAAGACCTTATTTTTATAAGGCTTTATACCAGGTTTGATAGCTGAACATTCTAGAGGTACTACACAAAAATACAGACTCTCATTGGCTGACAGACCTTACTTCAAGAGCCAAAATGACGTATCAGCCAAAAAAATGTACGTTAGCAGGGAGATCTCAGATTGGGTGAAGCATGGGGCATCTCCATTGACTAAGTGGTCATAAGATGGTCACTGCTCATGTTGGACAAGAGTGAATATCCAGAGGTACACAAATAAGTTGGAGGACTTTCCATGTCACTGAATTACCTCCTCCATGCTGGGTTTGGTCACCATAACAAGGAAAAACAAGGGTGGAGGGCCTCTAGTTAGCTTCCCATGATTAAGCAAGTGAACTTAGAATCTGCAGTTCACAGCTCTGGGGCCTGATATACAGAACTTATCATCACTACCCCTACAGAATCAGATTAAACTGATTTAATACTGATTGGCATAGAGTAGGGCTCCAAATGAATCGTCTCTCACATAAATCCCATCCTAGGCAAAGCATGCAAGCCTCCATTGTATGATGCTGTAGTAGAGATTCTTCTCTTAGCCCCACAACCCATGACTGCTACTGCCAAACAACCATCTCTGACTGCCACACCCTGGGCCCCTCAGGATAAGGAGATGGAGGAGAAGTGAATGAATAGATGAGAAGTGGAAGCCAAACCTCAAAATTATTTTTTTCCACAATCAAATGAGTTGGAAAGAACATGAGTTGTAAATCTAAAACAAGTCATTCAGGGCTCTTCACAATCTGATGCAAGCGTTATCTCACACTAATCCCTTTCATATACTCTACCCTCTGGCCAAACCAAACTGGTCTACTTACTCTTCCAGAGACTTGTCCCACCCTTTCCCAGTTCCATGCCTCTGATTATTCTAGAATACTCTTCCCACTCTCCACCTCCCATCTCTCCACTTAATGAATTTCTTCTACCTTTCAATAACCATTGCAGATGCTACCCCTTCCTGAAGCCTATCCTAATCATCCTATCCCTATCCCCATCCCTATCCCCAGCCAGAAATAATTTCTTTCCATGGCTTTCCCATAATATTTTGTTTAGACTTTTCTCCTAAAAACTTATTCAAATGTTATTGACATGTGTTATTGACATGTTATTGACATATAGTTATTGACATATAGTTATTGACATATCTGTGCTATATCCTCAACTAGTCTGTAAACTACATGAATGAAAGAAACTCTGCCAGATTCATCTCAGCTCTGCCCATGCCATTATCTTGCACATAGAAAGGGTTTAATAAATTTTGTCATTGGATTGTCCCACAATTACATTATCCATATGAACAGAAACAAAGAAGACAAACATCATCCAAAATCTCAGGAAATTTTACTAACATTTCCATTTACTTGCATTAAATGTTTTTTCCCCCTAACAAGCACTACCATCAAAACAGCCAAGTGGACAAATATTAAAATTAGTTTGTATTCACTGGAAACATCCCAAATCAGGCCAGGGAGAAGGGTAAAGAAGTGTCTGGAGGAAGGTGACTTGAGAGAAAAAAACTTGCCCCCTGGTAATCAACCAATTAGATCATCCCCATGTGAACTGACTATTCATTCACCAAACTTTCATTAAGCTGTACTAGATGCTAGGCACTGGGCTAGGTATCAGGGACACTGAAACAAATGGAACAGTCTGTGCCATCTAGAAGTTCACGTTCTGCTGGTGGGAAAATAGTCTGTACGTAAGGGAAAGAAAAGGAGGGGAAGGGAAAGGAAGGCAAGGTCAGAAAAGAGAAGGCAAGGCAAGGGGAAGGAAGGGGACAAGGAGGCAAAGGCAAGCTAAGGGAAATATATTCTGATACAAATGCAAAATGTATACTAATTACAAAGTAAGTGGGGGAGGAAAGTGCCAGCAAATGGAGGTTGAGGGAAAGGAGGAATATGTAGAGATATAGTCATACGTGTACATATGTGACACAGACATATCTTTCCCACGGTTTCCCAAACTAATCTCTAAATTCCTCCTATTGCAGTTTGAAGAAAATATCATAGACATTTGCCTGAAGCTATTAGACAGGAGCTTGAATTTTCAAGTTGATCCAGCCATGGACTGTGCCTTGCGGGGGAGCTCCGTGTACATCAGCAGAGTCGTCAGCGCTATGGTGAGAAAAGGTTCTGACTCCACAGTCAACACATACTGATCATATTCTATTTTAGAAACCTCTTTGGAGGGAGGAGTGGGGAGGACTCACTGCTCCTGGAAGGAGCCCTTTTAGTTGAGATTCAAGAGGGAGCATAGGTAATAGGTCTTCTCAGCTAAAGGATTCCAGCCTCTGAGTATAGACTCTCACTCTCATTAGTTATGAATTTTATCCTCTGAGAGAAGTTGAGCTCAGAGAGTCAGGAAATTGTCTTGTGGTTTCTAAATTGCATTTGTACTGAAGTATTTAAAAAAAAAAGCAGTCAAATGTCAAACCTGCTAAGACATAGAGAAAGAAACAGGAAATAAGACCAATTAATTAATTAACAAAGGAACACTTAATATAACAGGGAAGTCCTTCAGAAGAGACTAAGTCAGACAGTTTAGGCTTCCTAGTCAAGTTACAAATCCCATCTCCTTGGAGAATAATGCTTCTTAAAAGGTTTAGGAATGACCAGTTGAGCAGGGTAAATGTGTAATGACCAATCCTGGCCCAGAGACGAGAGGAGGAACTATCTCCCTGTTTCCTAGGAGAGGTGGGAGACTATGGGTACAGAATGTTGCATACGCTGTCAAATATGGTTGTCTTATCAATTGTTTTGGCCTAATTGTTTTCCTTTGTTACAAGAAGAAGTCTTCATTCTGGGCTTCATGGGAGTTGGGTATATCCGGAAATAATTAATGTAAAAACAAAAAGCTCCAATAAAGAAAGAAGTGAATTTTTCTACCAGAGAATTGGTGATAAAGCATATCTCCTTCCTCCCCACAGAGAACTGGTAGAGTACAGGTACAGAATGAAGCTTACATTTTCAGATATAGTAAACACATCTGTTTGGAAAGGAATGTATAGATAGCAGTTGTTGTGAAAAGAATCTGGGGGTTTATATAGTTATATAATTTCGGTCTACGAAGACTGAAATCCCAATATAATAGTCCAAAAAACTAATGCAATCTTGCTTAGACTGCATTAGGAGGGGGATAGATAGATAGATAGATAGATAGATAGACAGACAGACAGACGGACGGACGGACGGACGGACAGATAGATAGATAGATGGATGGATAGATAGATGGATAGATAGATAGATGATAGATATAGACATAGACATATCTATACCTACACCTAGATATAGAGATAGAGATATCTCTATCTCCATAGACATAAGTATATGTATATATGGAGAGAGAGAGAGAGAGAGCTATATAGAGAGATATCTCTATATCTATGGATATGTGTCTCTATAGATAGATATACACTCATATACACATATACATACACATACACATATATCTGAATAATAATCTTGCCTTTGTCAAATGTCATCTGAAACACTACATTCAGTTTGGGACACTACAGTTTAAGAAGTTCATTGATAAGCTGGAGAAAGTTGGAGATTTTTTAGAAAAGGACAACCAGGATGGTGACAGACCATGAATTCATGACGTGAGGATCATCTGAAGGAACTAGGCATGTTTATTCTGGAGGAGACAAAAGGGGGCATGATGGCTGTGTTCAAATATTTGGAGAGTTGTCACATGGAGGAGAGATTGGACAAGTTCTATATGACTCCCAAGGACAGAATCAGGAGGAGAGGAGGTGGAAGTTGCAGAGGCAAACAGAGGAGAAATGTTAACTGTTCAAATGTGGAATGGCTTATTTTGAGGGGCGGTAACTTCTCTCTCATTGGAGGTCTTCAAGTGGAGGCCAGAAGCTACTTTTTGGGATATATTATAGTGAGAATTCTTCCCAATGTTCTGATTCTATGATTGTTTTTACTTAACTATATTTCTTTGGTATAAGGGCAGGTTTGGAGGTGGAGTGACGATGACTATTGGTAAATGGCAGTGATGTAAAAAAACGAGAGAGAAGTATCAATAAAAGCTTAAAAAAAAAAGAAAATCAATACTTCGAAACATGCCTTTCTTTTAGATCAACAGCAATGATGACAACGGTGTACTCAATGGGAAATGGAGTGAGGGTTACGATGATGGAATTAGCCCCTCTGAATGGAATGGCAGCGTGGCCATCTTGAAGCAGTGGTTTGCCACAGGGGGCCAGCCTGTGAAATATGGACAGTGTTGGGTCTTTGCGGCTGTGATGTGCACAGGTAAGCAGTATGGAGGTAGAGGGGACCTGGGTCATCATTCACCCTGCTTTGAAAGTTATTTTGAAAATATTAAGAAGTATGATTATTTAAATAACTTCCATTTTGGCTTCATCCATAGGATTTTAGGATTTACAGCTAGAAGGGGACTTAGGGAAGCTTCATTTTACAGTTGGGGAAATTGAGATTCAGAAAATTAAACCAATTATCTAAGGTCATACAACTAATAAGTAGCAATGACTAGATCTGAATCCTGGTCCTTTGGCTCCAAATTCAGTGCTCACTCCACTATCCTACGCTGTCTTCACATTAACCAACATCCAGAACCATAAGTAGGGTACGTTGGGGGCTTTATCTAGGGTACTGAAATTTTGAAAGTGTTGACTATCTTAAATAATGATTTGAAGAGACTACAATTAAAAACTGTGTTATGTTTGCTTGTTGACAGCTCATGTATTCTTTCAGCATCATAGATTGATAATTAGAGCATTTATTAGGTACTACTATGTTCCAGGTACATAGAAACAACTGAGCTCATCACTTAGCCAGAATAATCAGTTAAAATAAGAAGCTCCTCATTACCAATAACACTCATCTGTAACACATACTAATTAATTCCCCCTCCCATTCACTAAATTTGTCTTCATTACTTTTTAAGTTATTTTCATTTATATTATTCATTAAATTATTTTATAATTCATTGAATTATAAAGAGGGCAGCTTGTCCCAAACACCAAAACTGCTACTTACAGCTCTGCAAACATCATCAGTTTTCATTGACCAACATATTTACATCTGAAATGTTCCATCTTTGCCTTTAGCCTTCAAATGCCTGACCCAATTTCAGAAGTCAGTTCTGAAGGGGAAACAGTGTTTAGCACGATGCACTGGAAAAAAAAAGCCAGACCTACATTCAAACTCTGACTCTGCAATTTATTACCTAGGTGACCATTCAGCAAGCTAATCCCCTCTCTAGGCCTCAATTGCAAATTAAGGGGATTAGACTAGATAATCTCTAAGGTCCCTTGAGGGTGATACAGTGAGGGATAAATTTGATGGGTGAAGACATATTACATTAGCAGAAGGGAGGTCTAGAGGTTTAGAAAAAGTATTTACTAAGAAAGGGGTGATTCTTTTTGTTGTCGCTCAGTCATTTCATTTGGGGTTTTCTTGGCAAAGATACTGGAGGGGTTTGCCATTTCCTTCTCCAAATAATTTTTTAGATGAGGAAACTGAGGCAAACAGGGTTAAGTGACTTGCCCAGGGTCACACAGCTACTAAGTGTATGAGGCCAAATTTGAACTCAGGAAGATGAGTTGGAAGCAAAGAAGAAATGGGCTTGTGGGATAGAAAAAGGAATAAGCAACAAAGAAAGAAGTAGAAAGAAGGAAGGTGCAATCATAGCTCACATTTATCAAGAACATTATGGTTCACAAAGTGATTTCCTTGTAATAATTCTGTGATATTTTAACGCAAGAATCATCCCCATTTGACAAATGAGAAAACTGAGACTCAGAGAGAAAAAAAGTTCATAGTCATACATCTAGTAAGTGCCAAAACTAGGACTAAAAAACCAAGTGTTCTAACTCCTAAGTTCAGTCCTCTTTCCATGACATGGTACAACTGAGACCTGGGAAAGATCATAACTTAAAGAGAGCAAGGTCTCCCACTGCATCTGGGGTTGTCCTGATCTATACCTGGCCACTGGACCTAGATGGCTCTGGGGGAGAGAGTGAGGCTGGTGACTTTACACGGTCCTGCCTCACTTAAATCCAATTCGCTTGCAAGTTATGGCATCACCTCCCTGCTGTCACAGTCATCTTTGAAAACAAAGAACAAACAACCATAATAGCTAAAGAGATGAAGGTGGGGCAGAATCTTGAGGGAGGCTGCAGAATGATGTAAGCCATAGATGGAAGGTCTTCTGTCTCTAAGACTGAGAAATTTTCCTACCCCACACTATCCACAGTTATGCATCTCCTTTGGCTGCCTTCCCCACAGCTAACCCATTCCCTTAGTGGTTCATAGCAACACAGACTCTCTGCCCATGTATCAATATCTCTGATCTTGGGCTCCTCCAGGAAATTATTTCTTTGGCTGTATGGAAGAAGAACAAGCAGAGATACATCAAGAACCCTTGGCTCTCTCTCTCACAAAGACTGGATTTAGCCAGGTCAGCACACAAATTAATATATTTTGAGGTGGTAAATCTTCCCTGTCTGAAAAATGGCAAAGTATTTGGGATAATAAGATCTAGAGTTGGAAGGAAACTTGAGGCCATCTAGTCCAGAAGTTTCAAACACACCCAAGTGCAGCTTTAACCAGGTTAAAATATAATTGGGAAATATCTAACTAAATAAATGGAATTGCAACAAACATAGATAATATTTCTTTTCAAAAGTAAGTCACTATGCAGCCATCAGGGATATGTGCAGTAATAGCCCCCATTTCCAGCTGAGTTGTACACCATTGATCTAATCAAAGATTCATTTTACAAGTGGGGAAACTGAGGCCCAGAACGCCTACTTAACCTCTTTAAGTAGCTTGCTTAAGGTCACACAGGGCAGTAAGTGGCAAAGCTACGATTCAAATTCAGGTACTATGACTCTAAGTTCAGCGCCCTTTCTGTTTTCTGTACAACAACCCTGTAAGGTAAACAGGTCAGGTATGATTATCTCCATCTTATACATAGAGAAACTGAGGCCCAGATAGGTTATAAGTCTCATGGGCAGAAAGTGGCAGATCTAGAGCTCTACATCAAGTATTTTCAGTCTCAATCTGTGACTGGATCCTTCTTTCCTGACAGTTCAAAGCATGGGGTTCCCTGGTCAACTGTCTCCTTCATTCCTTTTTTTCCTATGGCTTCACTATGTTAAGACTCCTATCCCTTGCAGGGTCAGCTCCCCACTCTGCCACTGCCACCAGGAATATATGGACTCCCTATCCCTCTAAGTCCCCGAAAAAAGCCCAGACCCACAAAAGACAGAGAGTGCTGACCTCATCCACAGGGATTAGTGATGGGAAAGTCTCAAGTCTAATGCTTAGGTGAAGAAGAGACAATCTCTAACCCCATCTGAGTACCTTGGACTTAGCAAATATAAAGGGAGGGAACGCTTTCTGAGGGAGGGAACCCTCAGAAGGGGAGATAAGACAAATGGCACAATTAATCCTCTAAATCATTAAAGTAAGGGTTTGATGAACTGAATAGTATGAATCACACAGAAGACTGACTGGTGAGTTGACAAGGCCAGTCTGATCAGGAGGAAGGCAGGTGCAGACTAGAGAGGGAATCAACCTGGCTGGGTGTAGATTTTAAGAAAATGGGTGTCTGAGCCCAAGTGATGAGAGGTGGGTGGTGTCAGTGAGGGAAAATTAGGCAAATTTTATAGTCCAATTAAAATGTTTATGAGGATAAACCTGGGAGGCAAAAGAATATTTTATCCCACATGGCCTGGCCATGGCCCTACACTCTAATCAGACTCCAGCATTCCCTGATATGTTCGTCTAGTTGTATCTATATCTACACATACATACATTTACATATGTGCAGATACATATGTGTATATATGTTACATGTATATAGAAAAGATATATAACATGTACATACAGCGGAGAGACAGACAAGACAGACAGAGAGACAGTGACAGAGACAGAGAGAGCAACAGCATGATGTAAGAAACAGAGAGTTTGCCTCAGAGGTGGGAAGACCCATGTCCAAATCCAAATGTGTCTCCGACACATACTGACTGGGAGATTCCCAGAAAGTTGTAACCTCTCAGTGACCCACACGATTTTCTAAGACTATAAGTTGTAGAGAAGACTATAAGTTGTAGAGAAAAGGTGGGAGTAATGAGACAGACTTAGTTTTACTCCTTAGAAGAGACCCCTGCCCCTGTCACCCAATACAGTTGAGTACAATCAGATTTAGAGCTGAAAGGATCCTTTAGAGGTCACCTAGTGTAACATCCTCGTTTTATTTTTGGACTAGAAATGTAATTTCATTGGTTTGGGGATCTTCAGTTGGTCAATAAGCATGTATTGTCTACAACGGAGCAGGCACTGTGCTAAGCGATGGGATACAAAAAAAAAGGCAAAGAAACAAAAAACAAAACAAAACAAACAAAAAATAAAAAAGACAAGCCCCTGGGTTCTGATGGAGCTCACAATCTAATGGAGGAGACAACATGTAAGTTACGTACAAAGACATGTTCAGGATAAAAGGCAGATCATCAAGAGAGGGAAGGCAGCAGCATTAAGTGGCACCAGGAGAAGTCTCTTGATGAGGCTTTAGCTGGGACTATTGTGTTGCTGGTCCTTCCCTTGCAAAGAGGACTGATGACATCATGGGTGACGTCTTGACTTCTGAGTGAATTGGAAGGAAGCCAGGGAGGCCGGGAGGCCCAGGGAGATGAGCAGCGAGATAAATCCAGGCACAGAGAACAGCCTGCAAGGGTGTGCTGTGTGCAAGGAGCAGGAAGAAAGCTGGTGTCACTGAATCAAAGGGCACTTAGAGGAGAGCAAGGTAGAAAAAGACTAGAAAGGTAGGAAGGGGCCAGTTTATGAAGGGCGCTGTACACCAGAGGATTTTATATTTGATCCTGGAAGTGATTAGGAGCCATTGGAGTTAATGTATAGGGAGGTAGTATGGCTAGACTCTCTTTACTATGTGAAAACAGCAGTCATATAAAAATAAAAATAGTCCCTGCCCTTGGAGAATGGATAGTCTGCCTTGGGTGCTGCAGCCTATATGTTGGTTCTTGTTATGCAGTTGTGCCCAGCTCTTGGAGAAAATCCCCATTTAGGGTTTTCCTGGCAAAGATACAGGAGTGGATTGCCATTTCCTTCCCTAGTTCATTTTACAGATGAGGAAACTGAGGTAAACAGGGTTACGTGACTTGCCCAAGGTCGCACAGCTAGTAAGTGTCTGAGGCTGGGTTTGAACTTAGGAAGATGAGTCTTTCCAACTCCAGGCCTGGTCACTGTATCCACTGTGTCACTTACCTGCCCTATAACCTATGCATAGATAAGTAAATACAAGATGATCTGAGAAAGGAGAGAGTACTCACAGCCAGAAGATCAGGGAAAGGCTCCCAAAGAAGGTAGGAGCCCTTGAGATGATCCTTGAAGAAAGCTAAGGGTTTTAAAAGGCAGAGGTGAAAGGGGAAAAATAGCAGAAGCCTTCACACACACAGACCAGATCTCCAGGCTAGTCCCTGTTCTGACTAGAAGCTTTCTCCATATCTGGTCCTACTTGGTTTTACTGGGACACTTCATAGGAGCATAGATTTAGAGCTGGAAGGGAGGGTCTTTAGATGTCATAGAGTACAGCCCTCTTATTTTACAGATGTGGTAATAATACAGCGAGTTTTAGTGACTTGCCCAAGGTAACACAGGTGGTTGAGATTTGAACCTAGGTCCTCAGACTTAAAACCCTATGCTCTTTCCACTGCGTGAGAGCACCACTATTAGGGGTGGGGAACCTTTGGCCTCAAGGCCACATATGACCTTCTAGGTCCTTCGTGTGGCCTTTTGACTGAGTCCAAGTTTTACAAAGCAAGTTCTTTTATTAAATGGATTTGTTCTGTGAAGTTTGAATTCAGTCAAAGGGCCACACTTGAGGACTTATAGGGCCACATGTGACCTCAAGGCCACAGGTTCCCCACCCCTGATCTAGACCCATTCTGTTCATTTCCCAACAGGGGAATGAGGGATGAAGGGGAAGGAAACAAGCATTTATTAAACACCTGCTGTATGCTGGCCACTGTGCTAAGCACTTTACGAATATTGTCTCATTTGAACTTTTGCTGTAAGACAGGGTCAGAGGAGCCCAGGGGACAGGCATGCATTGTCCCATGTTTTGTGAATTGATTTGGACTTTCTTATACTTTTGTTGTTGTTGTTCATACTTCTAAGAGGACCAATGACATCATGGGGTGATGTCTTGACTTGCTCATGAACTGGATTTAAATGAGGCAGAGTTGCACAGTCATCAGCCTCACTCTCTCTTCCAGAGCCCAGTTGCAAGATGAAAGTCAAGACAACTTTTTGCATGTTAGGCATAAAGAGGGGATGGTAGCATCAATGACTTTTTATACTTCTGAAAACTCTTTCTGGTAGCCACATGTTATTGGAATTTACCCAGACTGCTTTGTGGAGAGAGAATCTGACCTTATATATGAGATATAATTCACTCAAGTTACTTTGTTCTCAAATCTCTTGAACTCAGTATTACTTAAAGTCTCACTAATTATCCATATTTCGATTTTTCACTATGCAGTTAACGTGCCAGGAATGTACACTGACTAGCCAGGGGTTTTGTTTGCATTGGCATTTTCCAGTCTCCAAAGCGTGCTGCCCAAGCTTTCTTTCAGAGAAGACCGCTCGCCAAAGCATTTACTGTCATCTATGGAGTCATAAGTCATCTAGGGTGGCTTGGATTTCTTCCTGATTTTTTTATTCCCTAACGTACCAGAGACTTATAGGACCTTAAGAGTTGAAAGGGATCTTTAGAGACCGTTGGATCTTAGAAGTTTAGTCCTAAAGATCAGCTAGTCAATTTTCCTCATCTTAGAGACAGAAACACTGAGTTCCAGAGAGATTAAATGACTGTATTAAGTGCTGAGGATACAAATATTCCAGCCCTCAAGCAGTTTACATTCTATTAGGGGAAGAGAACACACAGGAGAGGTGGTGGCCAGGAAGGACTGTTTGGGTAGTCATGATGTGATTTCCATTTTCAAAACCAGAGTGGGAAAGATGGGGAAAAGTTACATTGGCAGCCTCATATCAGCCATATCCCATTCTTGTCATATATTCCTTGCAGCTGTGCAATTAATTGTCTGATCCCAAGTTCAGGAGCTATTAAATTAGCTCTTATCTGATCCAGCCTATTAAGATATTATTGGATTTGGCTTCTGTCATTCAACATATTATATTTCCTTCCTGGTTTCCTGTCATCTGAACATTTAACAAGCAGGTCATGTGTGCCTTCATAAAAGTAACTGATATGTTGGATGGAATAAGGTTCAGAATAAAATTTCATGGCATTCCACTAGACAGCTACTTGTATTTTAATCACCTCTCTTTAGATTTGGTTTATCCATTAATTCCCACTTTGTGAGTTTGGGTGTTCAACTGCTTCTGAACCTACCTAATATATTATTCTTCCTATATTGTCTGCAAGGATACTATGAAAAATTTTGTCAAGCACCTTGTTGAAATATAAATGTACTATATCTATGGTGTTTCTTTGGTCTACCACCTTAATAACATTTCTACCCATTGGTTCTACTTTTACCCTATGGAATTATATAAATTAAGTTTAATCCCCCTATATATCACAGTCCTAATATCTAGAGGTAGTTTTCAGTCCCTCCTGCCTTCTTTTGTCCAAATATGTCAATTCCTTCCATTATTTCTATTCTGTTCAATTGAATTTAATAAGCATTAAGTATCTACTATATAAAAACTAGGCTACAGATAGGTGATGCAGTGAATAGTGCCAGGCCAGTCAGGAAGACTTAAGTTTAAATCTGTCCTCAGACACTTACTAGCTGTGTGACCCTGGGCAAGTCAACTTAACCCTGTTTGCCTCGGTTTCCTCATCTATAAAAGAGCTGGAGAAGGAAATGGCAAACCACTCCAGTCTTTGCCAAGAAAATTCCAGTTGGAGTCATGAAACTCAGACACAACTGAAAGCAACTAAACAACAAAAAAATCCTAGCGTCTCACTCATAGTTCACGGGGAAGAGAAGTCATGGTTACTGGGCTACGTCTACTCTTTTTAGGGCAGCTAGACGGTTCAGTGAACAGAGTGCTGGGCCCAGAGTTGGAAAGGACTAAACAACAGCAAAGGGTTGCCTAATCTATAGCAATTTGGGTTTGGAATTGAGTTCCATTTTAATCCTCAAACAATTACTAGATATGGAACCACGAGCAAGTCATTTCTTCTCCCAAGCTCAATTTCGTTAGTGAGGAAAGTGTTCTGCAAACCCAAAGCACTATAAAACCGTGGGCTGTTGTTTGTTTTATTTCACCTACCTTTTGTTGTTGTGTCATTTTCTGTCCAACTCTTCATGACCCCATTTGGGGTTTTCTTGGCAGAGATACTGGAGTGGTTTGCCATTTTCTTTTCCAGCTCATTTGAAGATGAGGAAACTGAGGCAAACAGGGTTATGTGACTTGCCTAGGGTCACACAGCCAGTAAGTGTCTGAGGCCAGGTTTGAACTCGGGAAGATGAGTCTTCCCGACTCCAGGCTCAGCACTCTGTGCACTATGGCGCCACCTAGCTGCCTCTACCCAGAGATGTAGGCATTTGTCTATAGGTGCCACCCATTCTAACACTTGAGAGTCACCTGATCCCACCCTTGCAGTTGTGGTTCTTGGTTCACCCTTCCCTGGGGGATCTGAGTGTTTGCATTGGATAAGAAAACTAGGCTATGACATCACTGCACTACAGGCTGTCATCTAACATATAAGATATTCCACTCTGAAATTTCCATGAATTTGAGTCTTCTGGTTTTAGCAATTGAATTTTTTTCCCACTTTGCTCACCTGGCCTTTAAAATTCTGCATATCAAGTCAAAGGATATCCATATGGCAAAATTTGTTCAGTCACGTCTAACTCTTTGTAACCCTTTTGGAATTTCTCGTTTGTCATTTGCTTTCCTTCTCTAGCTCATTTGACAGATGAGGAAACTGAAGCAAACAGGGTTAAATGACTTGCCCAGGATCACACAGCTAATCTGGATTTGAACTCAGGTCTTCCTGACTCCAGGCCCAGAGTTCTATTCACTGTACCTCTTAGCTGCCCTATATATAGGGATATATACATATGTATGTATGAATGTATGTATAGATACATACACATATGTACATGTGTGTATGTATATATAAAATATGCCATACATGCTATAGCCATATATTATATATAATAAAATAGAAAATATAATAATAGTTAAACCATAAGAAAATCTGAATGCATCCAGACAATTATTGTTTAGAAATTCAGGGGAATAATCCCACTGAAATGAAGGGAGAAGGAAAAGGAAGGATGAGGAGCAGAAAGAGGAAGTACAGGGGGCCTGTGATTTTACTGATATGTGAAACTCCCTCTCCCAAAGAACATCAATATCTTCTGCACAATTTAAAAGTCTCTGAGGGCTGTCCAAAGCACTGAGAGGTTGTATCACACCCTGGGTGACTTTTCTGAAAATCATCTTTAAATAGATGTTTCAACAGTGTTGGACTGAGAGTCAAGAGACACCTGAATTCACATCCCAGTGCTGATGCTTACAAGTTGTGTGGACAAATCACTCAACCTTTCCAAGCCTCAGTTTCCCCATCTGTAAAATAAAAGAAACAATCATTTGCAACCCCTGCTTTATAGGGTTTTTTCATGGAGAGCATTTTTGTAAACCTTAAACCCAAATAAACTGAGTTATTATTATATCCATCCAATATGTAAGGTGTTATGAGTCCCATAGCCCTTTAGTCCTGCCTTTGCAAGCACAAGGACTGAGAGTCTACAGAAAGCAGCTCACAGTTAAAGGGCAATTCCACAAATGAGTATTTATCGAGCACCTATTCTGTACTCTGACAGTATTTGATGCCCAGGTGTCAGAAGGCTTCAAGGAGATACAGGTGCCTATTTAGTAGCATCCAAAGACAGCCTCCAATCCAGGATATGTTGAGTGGGTGGTTGGAAATTGTCTGGGATTGGTGAAGGGGAGAGTGTGGATCTGTGATGAAAGTAAGAGTAAGAGAGTGTTGGAGATTGATTTCAACTGACTGAAACTGGTTGGAACAATGGATAGCGCTCTGGACCTGGAGTTGGAAGACCTGAGTTCAAATGTGACCTAGCTGTGTGACCCTGGGCAAGTCACTTAACCTTGTTTGCCTTGGTTTTCTCATCTATCAAATGAGCTAGAGAAGGAAATAGCAAACCACTTCAGTATCTTTGCCAAGAAAATGGCAAATGAGATCACAAAGAGCTGGACGTGACTGAAACAACTTAACAAAAGGTGCAACGTATTGAGATCTAGTCTACGAGAGAATGTGAATGGAGAAAGGACTATGATCTAAGTCTAGTGTGTTTCTTCCCTCCCCCTTCCACCATAGTGAAATACTAGTAGAGAAAATGGTGCTGAGAAGTGTGACAATCAGATTCTATCTCATACAACAGATATGAACTCTAGGTTTTCCTAAGATCTTCCTAACTCTATTTCAGGAACAGTTTATGGAGGAAAGTGGAGGAACTGGCATTAGGTAATCAGGCAAATGATAGGACTTGAGCATACTAAAAAGTGCTTGACACAATACCCAGTTGCCCAGATTCCCAACCTCAGTGTCATCCTTCACTCTTTACCTATCCCCATAAGTACTGCCCTACTTCAGATCTTCATCACCTTTCACCTGGACTCTTGTAATAGCCTCCTAATTGGTCTCCTGCCTCAAAACTCTCCCCACCCTAATCCATCCTTCATACAGCTACCAAAGTGATTTTCCTCAAGCCTGATCTTACCATGTCACCTGCTTAATCAATAAACTCCAATGGTTCCCTATTACTTACGGGATCAAATATAAAGCTCTTCACAACCAGGTCCCATCCTACCTTTCCAGCTTTATTACACGTTACTTCTCCAGGCACACTCAACAACCCAGTGAAACCGGCCTTCTTGCAGTTCTTCATACGTGATACTCCATCTCCCATCTTTGTGTCTTTGTACTGATTGTCCATATGCCTCAAATTCACTCACCTCTGCCTCTTGGAATCCCTGGTCTCCCTCAAGATTCAGTTCAAGTTCATGCATCTTCTGTATGAATTCTTTCTTGGTCTCCTTCCCCTCCCCAGCAGCTAAAGCCTTCCACTCAAGGTTACCTTCTCCTACCTGTTCTGCATGGTTTTCTATGTATGCTCATGTCATCTCCTCCCTTAGAATGTAAGCTCTTGGGAGGGACTTTGCTTTTGCCTTTGTTACCCCAGAGCCAAACACAGTGCTGCAACTGATTGATTAATTGATTAAAGAACTTCAATCTAGTTGACTAAATAAGAAGCAATAGAATACAAGACAATGAAATCAAGTGCCCAAAATGTCTTACTGGGAGTCAAAAAAGGGGATATTGGGGTAGGATAGAGTAGTCAAGGGGGCAGCTAGGTGGCTCAGTGGATAGCATACTGGGCCTAAAGTCAGGAAGACTTGTTCAAATCTGGCCTCAGATACTCCCTGTAGTAAGTAGTAACTCTAGGCAAGTCACTTAACCCTGTTTGCCTCAGTTTCCTCATCTGTAAAATGAGCTGGAGAAGGAAATGGCAAACTACTCTAGTATCTTCACCAAGAAAACCCCAGATGGGGTCATGAAGGATCAGACATGACAGACAAGAGAGCAGAAAAAGAAGACTTCATGGAGAGTTACTTCATTTGGATGTTGAAAGAAGGATTATGTTATATTTGCTATCTCTTTCTTTCATTTTCTTTATAAATAGATTTCTGTTGACACCTTTTGTTTTTTACAGTCTAGATTTCAATCAATAAATATTTACTAAGTACCTACCAGGAATTGCACTAAGTTCTGGGTATTAAAAAAAAAAAGATGAAAGACAGTCCATGCCCGAAAAGGAGCTTACAATCTGAGAGAGACAGCAAGCAAACAAATATATACACACAAGCTATGTACAAGATAAACAGGAAATAATAAAGAGAGGAAAACATTAGAATTAAGAGGGGTTGGGAAAGGCTTCATGCAGAAGATGGGATTTTTGTTAGGACTTCCACTTCTCCTCTCTCTTCCCAGGGAGACATCCTTTATAACAAAGATAGAAAGAAAAGGAAAGAAAGAAAGAAAGAAAGAAAGAAAGAAAGAAAGAAAGGAAGAAAGAAAGAAAAAGAAAGAAAGAAAGAAAGAAAGAAAGAACGAGAGAGAGAGAGAAAGAAAGAAAGGAAGGAAGGAAGAAATGAAGAAAAAAGGAAGACAAGAAAAAAAATTTAAAAACCAGTCAATACATTGAAAAAAATCTGACAGTCTATACAATGTTCCCTGTGGACTCTGCTCCTCCCTACCTCCATGCCCAGCTACCACCTTTGCAGAGAGGAGTGTCTTCTTATATCTCTTCTTCAGTGTCAAGCTTATTCTTTATGACTTTCTAAAAAACATTCCCTTTCCCTTGTTTTGTGATGGTTATTCTTTTCATTTACACTTTTGTAGTCATTATATATATTGTTTCTTGGCTCTGCTTACCTCACTTTGCATCAGTTCATATAAGCTTTCCCATGATTCTCTGTATTCATTGTAGTCATCATTTCTTATATCACATACCATCTCTTTTTAAAAACAAATTATTGATATTTTTCGTTTTTATATCATCTGTATTTCTCAATATAGCTCCTTCTCTCCCTCCTCCCAGACAGCCATCACATTTACCATCTCTTCAATAGCACTGGATTTTCTAAGCAAGGCCTCCACAGATCGATTATTCCTTTCCAGGGACTATACCTAAAATTCTAATCACTGACACCAGATGGATTATGACGCACCTTAACTTATGGTGCACAGGTTCAGTAGTTATGCTATCACCAGGCATATTTATATGATACTTTATGGTTTACAAAGTTTCTTGTTCATAATACAGCCCTACCTTGCAAGTATCACCATCACCCCACTTAATAGATAATGAAACTGAGGATCGGGTAGGTCATGTGAATTACCCAAGGTCACAAAAGTAGTGCCAGAACCAGGCTTCAAAAGGCAGCATTTTTTTTCCACCATACCACAACATAAAGTTTACTTGCCAGCCAATTTTATTTTTCTATAAATGTAGAACTCTATTAAAGGAATCACACAAGTTAATTATTTCCTATAAAAGATGGATGATTATGATAATAACTTGCATTTGTAAACACCCTTTAATCAAGAATTTTACAAATATTATTTTGTTTGATCTTCAAAACAACTCTCTAAAGGTAGTTAGTAGAAATAACAATATCCCTATTTCACTGATAAAGAAAATGAGATTTAGAGCCAACATAGACTTAGAGGTTTAGAGCTATAAGGGACCTTAGGGGCTAATCATCCAACCCCACACCCCCCATTTGACTTCCCCAAGGTCATGCAGCTAGTAAACTGCAAAGCCAGGCTTAGAAGCTAAGTTTTTTTTAATCAAAGTCCAATTTTCCTTCCACTATACCATGCTGGAAAAAAGGTTTAAAAGAAATTTGACACCTAAGGATACCATAGCATCTTCTAAAATAATCTTAAATTAAATTATTATAATTAATAATTTAATTAATTATTAAATTAAATTAATAATAACATTTATAGAGCCCTTTAAGGTTTACAAAGTGTTATATACTTAATTATCTCATTTGATTCCTCACAACAACATGAAGCAAGTGCTATTATTGTCCCCATTTTACAGATGAGTAAACTGAGTTTATAGCACTTAAGTGACTTGCCCAGGGTCACACACTAGTAAGTGTCTGAGGTTGGATTTGAACTCAGATCTCTCTCACTATAGGTTTAACATTCTATCCACTATACCACCCACCTGCCTTGATAGTTTTAAATTTCAACCGTTGTCCATCTCTCCATACCTGAGGTGTAGTTTATTTAGGTTTGATGACGTGTTTAGATTTGAGTCATTTGGGAGCCATAGCAGACTTTTGCTCAGGGAAGTGACACAATGAAAGTAGTGTAGCAATAAAAGGACACTATTTGGAGTCAGAGAACCAGGGTTCGAATTATTTTCTACTACTACCACTACTACTACTACTACTACTACTACTACTACTACTACTACTACTACTACTACTACTACTACTACTACTTCCTGTGTAAAGTCAGGAAGGCCACTTCTCTTTTCTGCGCCTCAGTTTCCTTATCTGTAAACTTAATGAGTTAATCTTAATAATCTCTAAAGTCCCTTTCAGTTTGGACTCTACGTAATGAGTAAAATCAGAAAAAATTAGCATGGACAACATCCACAAACATAACAATAACTGACATTTATATAACTTTCCTCCCCCAAAACCTTACGGCAGAGCATAACTGCTATTATCTCCACTAAACTGATGAAGAAAACTGAGACTCAGAGAGGCTGTGCAAGAGACGGTTAGGTGGTATGGTGGATAGAAGGCTGTGCCTGGAGTCAAAAAGACCTGAGTTCAAATTCGGTCTCAGACACTTAATACCAGTGTGGCCTTGGGATGTCATTAAACCTCTATCTCAGTTTCCTCATCTGTAAAATGGGAATAATTATCATCTGGGATGCCTTTTAGTGTTGTCGTGAGGATAAAATGAAATCATATTTATAAAGCACCTTGTAAACCTTAAAATGTCCCATAAACACTAGCTTTTTATAACCTCTGATTCCAAATCCAGTCATCTTCCCAGGAAGATGTTGCCCTGACAACACAAAACCTCCCTGACGTACGACCTATTGAGATTATAGACACTAAGAACATTAAACAGATGCTGATACCCTCATTGGTATTTCAGGCAGCCATTCATCAATTAGAGCATCGGTTCTCAACCTGTGGGTTATGTTCAATTTGTAACAATGAAAATACATCCTGCATATCAGATATTTACATTACAATTCATAACAGTAGCAAAACTATAATTATGAAGTAGCAACGGAAATAATTTTATGGTTGGGGATCACCACAACATGAGGAACTGTATTAAAGGGTCCCGACATTAGGAAGGTTGAGAACCACTGAATTAGAGGGAAGAATTCTCAGGAGGTCGTCCTTCCGCTTTCCCCAGAAATAGGGCTGAAGCAAGAGGAATAGTGGCCTGGGTGTATAGGGTCTGAGCTCAGTGTTGTTCACTGACCGACTTTTCCAGATCGGTGAGGAGTGTCTCATACATCCCTCCGGATTTACCCTTCCCAAACGTTCCCCGACTGGACCCGGGAAGCCGCCCTCCTCTTGTCAGTCTAGAATCTCGGGGATCCCTCCATTTCCAGCCCTCCAGTATCCCCTCCTGGGCTCCGCCTTGCGTCTCCTAGCCCTGCCTACACGCACCTAGGCTGTGATGACTCTTTCCCACCCACCTCGTTTCTGTGGTTCTGCCCAGACCTGCCGTATTCATTGTTTCTCTTTGTTCCCATAGTTCCTTTCATTCCGAGTTAGGTTTAAGGGCAGAGGATTTGACTACTAAGAATGGGTAATCTGACTACTGCCTCGGGCTGTCTGTGTCCCGCCCCGCCTCCTCCACCAGGAGCTAGCTCAGTGGCAACTTTTATAATACAGTGTAAGAAGAAATGTGAATGACTTACTAAGCGCTAACTAAAAATATATTTTTTTTAAGCAACAGTGGCCCCAGGCCTAAAATGATCAGACTTGGCACTAGACTTGGAGTCAAGGGGACCTGAGTTCAAATCCTACTTCAGATACTTAGTAGCTTTGGGACCCCGGACAAATACATGTCTTAACTTTCCCTGTGCCTCAGTTTCCTTTTATGTAAATGAGGGGGTTGGACTTGATACAGCCCGAGGTCCCTTCCAACTCTAAATCTTTGATCCACCACTGTGTTCAGAGGGTGTCCATGGGGTGTTCAGGGAGGACTAGCGTCTCTGGTGTGAGGACTTGACCAACCTTTTCAGGGCTGCTCATCCACCTTTGGCTTCCACCAGCCATCCAACTAATTTGAGTTCAAATCCAGTCTCAGACACTTACTAGGTGTGTGATCCTGGACAAGTCACTTAACCCTGTTTGCCTCAGTTTCCTCATCTGTAAAAAGAACTGGAGAAGGAAATGGCAGACCACTCCACTATCTTTGCCTAGAGAATCCCAAATGGGGTCACAAAGAATTGGAAACAACTGAAAAACAGAAATATTTATATAGAGCCTACAATGTGCCAGGAATTGTGCTAAATGCTTCGTAATTATTATCTCATTTGATGCTTACCACAACTGTGGGAGGTAGGGACTGTTATTAGCCCCATTTTACAGATGAGAAAATTAAGGTTAAGTGACTTGCCTAGTGTCTTGAGGCTCTATTTGAACTTAGGTCTTCCTGTCTCCAGGCCAAGGAAAAGTAGGAGGGTAAGCAAAGAAAGCAAGTGAAAGGGTGTACAGGTGAGCCAGCAGGAGAAAGCTCACACAAGCAAGGCATTGACTAACATTCCAAGGGCTGTCGTCACTAGACCTCAGCCCTGTTGTGCCTCAGTCCTTCCCATGGTTTCCTTCATATCCCTTACCCCTCCTCCTCGGCTCTGTTTGCCACAGAATATTTATTTTGAAAGGTTTCCAGTGCAAGTCACACAGGAAAAATTGTAGATAAAAGCAAAGGAACCCTACCTTCAAGTATTTCCTGAGCCTAGCCAAAGACAACAACGGACAGTGCCACTGTGGTCTTCATTAAAGATGATGCAGTTGGGAAAAAATCTAACTATGGAGTCAGAGGATGTGGTTTCAGATCCTGGCTCTGTCACTTAAATACCTGTGAGACTTTGAGCAAAGTCTTTCAAATCTCTGGGACTCAGTTTCCTTATTTGTAAAATGTCAGAGCTGGACTATAATGAGATTTTGGTTTGGTGAGACTGGGTATTCTTTTCTTGCCTAGGCTGGAAGTTCTGGAGCCACTTACAGGAACCCCCACTAACCAATCAGCATCACTTGTGTCCCTGTGCTTTCTGTGCTACTCAGTCTTGGGGGAAGAAAGGAAGAAAGAAAAGAAGGAAGGAAGGAAGGAAGGAAGGAAGGAAGGAAGGAAGGAAAGAAGAAAGAAAGGAAGGAAGGAAGGAAGGAAGGAAGAGAGAAAGGAAAAGAAAGAAGTATCTGAGACCAGATTTGAACTCAGGTCCTCCTGACTTCAGGACTGGTGCTCTATTCACTGTACCACCTACCTGCCCCTTGGGGTT
>CM053582.1:405141759-405176854 GCA_028627135.1 Pseudochirops cupreus | reverse complement strand
AAAGGAGGGAGAGGGGGAGGAAGAAAAAAGAAGAGGAGAAAGGAAGGAATAGATGATGCAAGGGAGAGGGGGGAGGGAAGGAAGGAGGGAGGGAGAGAGAGGAAGGAAAGAAGGAAGGAAGGAGAGAGGAAGGAAGGAAGGAAAGAGGGAAGGAGGGAGGGGAGGAGGAAGGAAGAAATGGATGATGCAAGGAAGAGAGGGAAGAAGGAAGGAAGGAAAGAAGGGAGGGAGGGAGGAAGGAAGGAAAAAGGGAAGGAGGGAGGGAGAAAGGAACAGATGATGTAAGGGAGGGAGGGAGGAGGGAGAAAGGAAAGAAGGAAGGAGGGAGGGGAGGAGGAAGGAAGAAAAGAATGGATGATGCAAGGGAAGGAAGGAGGGAGTTAGGAAAGAAAGAAGGGAGAGAAGGAAGGAAGGAAGGAAAGAAAGAAGGGAGAGAGGGAGGAAGGAACAAATGAAGCAAGGGAGGGAGGGATGGAGGAAGGAAGAAAGGAAGGAGGGAAAGAAGGAAGGTGGGAAGAAGGGAGGGATTTAGAATTCCCTCTACATTAAAAAAACAAACCGAAAAAGTGCCTTTTGTGATTCTAAGCTTTCTTCAGCTCATTCTGAGCTTTAGCATTCTGAACATTTTTCTTTCAGAGTCATGCCAAGCTTACGCTTTCTGAATACAAAATCTAGGTTGGAATCTGGTTGAAATCTAAATTAGTCAGTGTCAACATCTAGAAAGGGTTTGGTTAAAGGAGACAAACAAATAGTAATGTACAAATTACAGAGTTTATCACTTATTCCCTTAAGGCTAGCAGTACTTGTACAAGGAGTGCAGGACTAAAGTCCTGACTGATGAACAGAGGAATCATAAAACTTTTTATACATTTTTAGAACCATCCCAATTCAGGATGACCATGTCACAAAACTTTAGGACTTCTATTTGTTACCATCTATATGTGAAAAAGAGTTCCTTGGTTGTGAATGCAAATTGACAATGACCAGAGCAGGGTCTATTTACATTTTACAGTCGCGGATGTCTGTTTTGCTCTCATGTGGAGTAAGTCCCAAGACAAGGGGAATCTCACCTCTGGTCTTTGAAGTTGCTAACACAGGGAAAGGCATTTTCAAATCAACCAAAGCAATTTGTTTGATTCATTCAGACTTTTGGCCAAAATACGATATTTAACGATTATCATTTGAGAGATCTTTGAATAACCACATCAGTCTCTTCAGACAACTTCCTTTCTTCCTCTTAATCAAAATTGCTCTTTGTGTCTTCAGAAATTCATTCCCGAAAGTTTCTCATCCCTCTGGGCTGACTTCCTCTAAAATATTTTACTCCGTTGGATCCTATGAATCCTTTCTCAATACCCCTTGCAATCTGTTCTCCCCAAATCTAGGATTCCTCTAAGACTATGGCCAATTCCCCTCTCAACTAAGAGATCAGTAGTTT
Organism: Pseudochirops cupreus; assembly: GCA_028627135.1. Taxonomy (NCBI): domain Eukaryota; kingdom Metazoa; phylum Chordata; class Mammalia; order Diprotodontia; family Pseudocheiridae; genus Pseudochirops; species Pseudochirops cupreus. Next base: position 405,175,416 of record CM053582.1, on the reverse strand, counting down.
TGTCTCTTCCAGTTGAAGCCTCCGTATTTGCATAACAGCTTACAACTGAGGGAGAGGGGAGGGAATAAGCATTTATATGGCACGAACTCTGTACCAGGCACTGTGCTAAGCACTTTGACAGGTGGGTCCTGGAGAAAGGAGGCAATAATACAGAACAAAGTAAGACTGTTTTAGGGCCCTGGTTGTGAATTTGTTGTGAATTTCACATACTTTCAGAGTCTCGAGAAGGGAAAAGCATTTCTATGGTGCCTACTACGTACTAGGCACTGTATTAGGCACTTTACAAATATGGTCTCATTTGATCCCCAGAACCTTGGGAGGTAAGAGCTGTTATCCCAATTTTATGGGTGAGAGAACTGAGGCAAACAGAGGTTAAGTTACTTGTTCAGGGTCACACAGTTAGCAAATATTTGAGGCTGAATTTGAACTCAGGTCTTTGTATCAAACCCAGTATTCTATCTACTACACCACCTAGCTGCCTTTACTAGGATAAAAACCTCCCCTGATTTCCCCCGCTGGTAATGACTTCTCCTCATACTTTATAAAACAACTTGTTTTGTAGCTCTCAAATGCATTTATCCCATATCATTGTAGATTATAATTGTCTGTGTTAGTATCTTGACCCCCCAGTGACTATGAGCTCCATGAGGGCAGACTCAGTACCTTATCCAAACTTTGTATCACCCCCACGCTCTAATACTACTATCCTCTTACACACAGCAGTCACTTAATAAATGCTTGTTTAATTTGTTTATTGACTTTTACTATCCCTTCTATAGTGATGAGGTGCCTGGGGATCCCCACTCGAGTTATTACCAACTTTGATTCAGGGCATGATACAGATGGAAATTTGATTATCGATGCATATTATGACCACACTGGCAGGATCCTGGAGAATAAGAAGAAGGACAGTGTATGGTAAGACTATCACTTAAACTCTTCTAAACACTTAAACCTTCCTTCAGTTTTGTGCAGGGCTGTGTTTATGATCCTCCTGACCCCTCACAGGCTTAGAGCCCATCCCTGGGATTTGTGGAAGCATCAGGGTACTTAGATGCCTCATTATTAAATCTCTTTGCCTCAGGGTTAGATTTTGCAATCTCCCCAAAACCTCCATTAAACAATCTGACCATGGCTGTGGCCCCAGCATCATCAGGTTCTGAAGTCCTGTGTCCAGCCAATAATACCAGGAAAGAATCTAAGAGAAACTTCGGACCTGGGAAACAAGGAGCCCTTTTTTGAAAGACTAAAGACGATAGAAAACCCCATTGTGAATTTTCAAAGGAAAACTTCTTTCTGGTTGGTGAGCAATGGTTTTCACTAATGTGTGAGATGAAAGAGTTCGGAGTCTGAATCTAAGGTCAGAAAAGGTCTTTATTCTTTCTCATGAGAAAGGACTCTACCCCGGGTCGCCCAACATGGTGTCTGCAGGGAGAGAGCGACAGGTAGAAGCCAGCCCATGGTTATATAATCTTCCAACGCAGAAACCCAACCCCTCAACTGGCCTTAACTCTTATTGGTAGGGGGGCTGTTCCACAACCTAATGGAGGGAATCTCTCTGAGACAAAGGACCCAGAAACATGTGGGTGTCCAATGAAAGCAGTCTTAACCCTATTTGGCATATCTTCTGCTGAGTTGGCTCTGGGGGAGGGTCTCCATTGCTCTAAGCCCCAGGTTGTTTGAAGGTCAGGTGACCTGACCTTAGGCCTACTGAGTACTGAAGCCATTCTAGATTTGATTTTTCAGAATGGGGAAACTTCACGATAAATTATCCCTCACACTAAGGAACCAAAACTAAAACCAATGTTAGGAATTAAGACAATAACAGCGACAATAACAGCCAGCATTTTTTCCTGCATTTTAAGGTTTGTGAAGCATTTTTCAAATATCTCATTTTTATCCTCACAACCCTGAGAGGTAGGTGGTATGATTATCCTCACTTTACACATGAGGAAACCAAGGAATAGAGAGGTTAAGTGACTTGCCCAGGGTCACACAGTTCATATGTCTCCGAAGCCAGGTTTTTTTCTTATTCGAAGTCTGGTGCCCTATCCACATGGCCCCATGGCCAACGCGTCTTCAGAAATTCACTCCGGAGAGTTTCTCATCCCTGCAGGGAGCTTAACTTCTTTTGACCTCAATCTAACAATCACTTTCCTGGCTTCTCTTTCAGGAACTTCCATGTGTGGAATGAATGCTGGATGGCGAGGAAAGATCTCCCCTCAAAATATGGAGGCTGGCAGCTGCTAGATGCCACTCCTCAGGAGACAAGCAATGGTAATGTCTTTCAGGGGAAAGATAATTATGAGCAGACAGACACACACTGTCCCTGTTCTCTTCCCAGCCTTGTTTACTTTCTTTTATTAAAAAAAGATTTAATGAATTTTTATTTTTAAAACACATTTATTTCCCAATAGTCCCACTATATCTTTTAATAGGAAAAAAAGTTAAGCAAAACCACCCAGTCCAGCAACTGTGACTGGTGAAGTATTTAGTATTTCCTACCCGTAGTCCACCACCTCACTACCAAGAGGAACGTTGGATTTTTTTCCTTGTTGTTCAGTTATTTCAGTTGTGTCTGACTCTTCCTGACCCAATTTGGGGTTTTCTTGGCCAAGATACTACAATAGTTTGCCATTTCTTTCTCCAGTCTATTTTACGGGTAGGAAAACTGAGACAAACAGAAATAAGTGACTTGCCCAGGCTCACACTGCCAGTAAGTTTCCAAGGCCAGATTTGAACTCAGGATGATGAGTCTTCTTGACTCCTGGCCTGGCACTCTATCCTATAGCTTCCCCTGCCACCTACTGTATTTTAGCCTAAGTCATTTGGCCCCAATGTTAATCATTATATGTGTTGCAATGGTTTTGTCTTTGTTGATATCTTGTAGTTATTGTGTATACAACTCAGCCTTGTTCCTTCCTCTCACCAGAAATGGTTCCTTATAAGTTTGCCTCCTACCCTTCTCTAGGTGTCTACTGCTGTGGTCCTGCCTCAGTCAGAGCCATCAAGGAAGGAGACATTGAGCTGAACTATGACACAGCCTTTGCCTTCTCCATGGTGAACGCCGACTGCGTGTCCTGGCTCGTCTATGGTGGGAAGGAAGAGAAACTTGACCGAGACACCAATTTGGTTGGCAACTTTATCAGTACCAAGAGCGTCCAGAGTGATGAGAGGGAGGACATCACTGAGAACTACAAGTATGAAGAAGGTACAACCCAAACACCAAGTCACTTAATGCACTTGTGTTAGGATAGCAGAGAATGAGTCGATGCTCCTCACAGAAATGGAAAGGAGTGAAGGCAATACCTGGTTCTGTGTACTAGAGGTGACTTAGGGAAACAGCTGAAACAGTGTCGGTTGGTGGCTCTATCTATTCCACTAGTATATTGAAGAGAACCAGGTAATGGGAAGGGAGCTAGTGTGTCTCGGGTCAAACCCACTCACATAAGGTGATGTACAGTTCTCCCTTCCACATCATGGGTGGAAGGCCACGACACCCTGTGATCTGGAAAATCCATGTAAAATTTTTTGGCCCTCCCTTCACTCTAGAAGTCTAATTTTTTTCTTTTTCTTTTATGGGGTGTTTACAGCATCTGATTGTAAAATTTGGGTTAAGTATTTGGTCATAGGTTCTGTGCTGTCTGTTGGCCTTTATGTGTCGTCAACTTCCACAAAACTCCCACAAAATTCACATTTAATTTATTATGCTGGCCCTCAATATATTGAAACTGTGATGGGGAAAATTACAATATGGAAGGGATGACTATACAAGAATATGTGGAAGTAAATGGACTTTGTGCAGGGGGAAGGTTGAGGATGGGAGGCACAGCGGAACTGCAATTTCTGGTATTGGCCCCAGGCCTCTCTCTCTATGTCTTCTTTGTGGTGTGTGAGAGTGGTTTATATAGCAGTATTTCAGAGTTGAGAGGGACTTCAGAGACTATCTAATCTAAAAACACCTAAATAATAATGGAACCTGAAGGTCTGTCTGTTGGTCCAGGGTCACAGAATTTCAGAATTGGAAGGAACTTTGGCTGCCATCTTGTTCAATTCATACATGTATATAAATATAGATATAGATTCACACATGTATATTTACACACATAAATATATGTATATATATATATGGGGGGGTGTAGACAGATAAATGACAGAGGCAGTTAGGTAGCTCAGTAGGTAGAATACTGTACTTGGAGTCAGGAAGTCCTAAGTTCAATTATGATCTCAGATATTTACTAGACACATGACCCTGAGCAATCATTTAGCCACTGTCTGCCTCAGTTTCCACATCTGCAAAATGAGGGTCATCATGGCACCCACCTCCCAGGGTTGTTATGAGGATCAAATGGGATGGTCCTTATAAAGCTCTTAGCACAATACCTGGTACGTAGATACTTAAATGCTTATTCCCTCCCCTCCCTCACTTACCCATGACATCTTCCAGATATGCTTTTTCAGACTTTGCTTAAGACTTCCAGTGATGGAGGCAACATGGTGAGATGGGAAACTTGCTGAACTTGGGTTCAAATTTTTGCTCTGCCATTTTCTGTCTCTGTGACTTTGGGTAAGTCACTTAAATTCTCTGAATCTCAGTTTCCTCAACTGTAATCTGAGGGTGTTGGGTTCCTCCTGATTCTAACTCTATGATCCAGTGACGAGGGTAGCCCATTGCCTTCTGAGGCAGCATATTCTACTTTTGGGTGAATCTAATTCTGGAGAAATTTTTCTTTACATCAAATCTAAACATGTCTCTCTGTTATTTCCCACCATTTCTGCCACCTGGAGCCAAACAGAATAAGTTTAATCTTTCTTCATTTGACAGCTTTTCAAATACTTGAAAACAGCTTTCATGTCCCTCTGAATGTTCTCACCTTCAGCCTAAACTTCTCCCTCTCCTTCAGGCAGTCCTCATATGGCATAGACTCAAGGCTCAAGCTTCAGAGTCAGTTCACAATGTTCACCAAGATTGATGGAGTAGGTAAGGGACCAAGCTGTGATCAATTCAATCTGGAGCTGGCTCTGAATTCTGGTTCTGAATTGTGGCAGATGAGCTCACTCCCAACCTCCTCTCATCTAGAAAGGGTGACCATGTAAGGAATATCTCTGCAGCACAGCTGGGTTTGGCATTCCTTGTCAGCAGAGGTTCTCTCTTTCTTCCCTGGTTCAGATCTCTAGCTATCCTCACTGTTTCAAGGGTAAAAGTTCCTGTGGCTGGGGCAGAGGCAGCCTGACTGAGGTTAACCCAGTTAACTCCAGGACTTAAACCTTGTTATTTAAGTGGACCTAGTCCGGAGGTGTTTGTTCTTCACAGGAACCAAACCTCTGCGTGGGATTTTTCTTCAGATCTTCTCTGATTGTTACTAGAGGGCTGCTCTTCTGCCCCTACTCTTATTTATTTTTGCATCCTCTATGTTGGTCACAAGGCACTATTTTATCTCATTTGTGGAGGAAATCTGGAGAGCTTGGAATTTTATGACCTACTCTGCCATCTTCCCAGAATTCTCTTTCAGCTTATGGGTTTTCCAGATACCTCAGAACAGTGGGGCAAGTTGTGAAGCTAACACACTGAATGACCAATTCAGAGATGGAATTCAATAGGGATAAATATAAATTCTTATTCTTGAGTTCCAAAAGTCAACTTTACTAACACAAGATAAGAAAGCATGCTTTGGCAATAGTGTGTCTGAAAATGATTGGAGCGTTTTAGTGGGCTGTGAACTTAATGTGAGCCAATGGTGTGTATGTTGTGGTGGCGAAATGAACTAATGAGATCTTAGGTTGAATTGAGAGACCTAGCTTCCAGAAGTAAGGTGATGTTAACCCTGCTGACCTAGTTCGACAGTATTTGGAGTATGGTGCACCACTGTGGATGGTTCTGAGCACTACATCTTGGCAAGGATTTCGGTAAGCTGAAGATGAACTAGAGGAGAATCTGAATGTCCTGCTACATGAGGATAAGCTAAAAGAACAGGAGATAGTTGGCCTGGAAAAGAAAAGACCCAAGAGGGCATGAGAGCTATTTTCAAATTTTCAAATAAGGGACTCAACTTATTTTGTTTGACTTTGTTGGTAGAAGTGGGTAGAAGATGCAAAGAAGCTAATTTGAGCATTATAGATGGAAGAACTTCCTAACAGTTAGAGCTATCCAAAAGAAGGATGGTTTGTCTTGGAAGGTTATGGAGGGTAACCCCCTTAATGGAATTTTTCCAGAAAAGGTCCACTTTATGGGAGTGCTCAAGGGGGAAATCATTCTCAGGTATGGATTAGGCCGTGGTAAAAAAAGATATTAGTCTTGAGTTCTGTCAAACATTACTAAGTTTGTTCTTAGAAAGACAAACAAAATTAGGTTGCATGGGAATGTTTATTTTTCTCAAAGCTTACAGAACATGCATATAGAGATATGCATGGAATTTCATTGTAGACAACAAACTCAAGGATGAACAGACAAAAGAGACTTTATATCTTCGGAGCAATTCCCTCTTACCCCTTACTCCCTTCCTGGCTCAGGATGCCTATATCAGCTAAAATTATAGTCTCCATATGTGTTAACCATAATATGAGAAATGAATTTTCTTAGTTGTATAGGTTGTAAGTAAGATAGGAGAAGTGTTAAAGTGTCCATTGAAATTATAGATCCAGAATACCTGTGTTTCTTCTATCATTAACATGACATGATATAACAAAACATAGCATATGTCCATAAAATACAAAGATAAGAATTTTTCAAGATAGTGTCTGGTTCAAGGCACCTTGTCCTTGGTAATCATAAAACAGAAAAATGCTCCTTGTCACATTTATCTGGCCTTGTAGCTGCTGATACAGGAAGGGGCATTTTGGGTTCACTCGGAGATCAAAGCATGTCTGTTATGCCAGAGCATGCAAAGCATTATGGTAGGTTAAGCTTGGAGTGGACCAAAATGTCTCTCCTGATTGGTCAGTCCACATTTTAGGCCTTTCTCAGATCTTGGAGGTTCAACATGGTTTGGGGAGGGGTCTACAGTTCAAATCTGGCCTCAGCTAGGTGACCCTAGGCAAGCCACTTAACCCCATTACCTTAAAAAAAAACCTTTTTAAAATGGGGACAGCTAGGTGATGCAGTGGATAGAGCACCAGTGCTGGAGTCAGGAGGACCTGAGTACAAATCTGGTCTCAGACACTTACTAACTGTGCGACCCTAGGCAAGTCACTTAACCCTCTTTGCCTCAATTTCTTCAATTCCTGTAAAATGAGGTGGAAAAGGAAATGGCAAACCACTCCAGTATCTTTGCCAAGAAAACACAAAAAAATGAGGTCACACAGAATCAGATTATGACTGAACAACTGGAGCCGATAGACCCTGGATGCTTCAGATCCCACCATTGATTCTTACTCTGGCCAAGTCACCTGCCATTCCTGGGCCTCTATTCCTGCATCTGTTAAATGAGGGGGATGGATTAAATGGCCATCCATTTAGAAAGATCACTTCTAGCTCTGAGTCTCAGCCTAGATCTCTCTCGCTGCACTATGTTTCCTCATCTGTAAAATTGAGGAAGGGGATGGCGTGGGGTTGGGGGTCAGATTCACAGACCTCTGTGCAGCTTCTACCAGACTCCCAAGAGGCTATTAGATTGTTAAATATTCAGTGTGAGCACTTACACCTCAGAAATTTAAAAATGCTTACAAACTGGGGTTTGATCTGTTGTTTTGTTGATTCTCTAGATTTAAGAGTGACATTAATTAAGCAGATTAATAAAAGTATGTCTTGTGTACTTTATTTCCTAGAGAGCTGTTTGTTAAATATTTGTCAACATACCCCTGCCTCTGAGGTACCTTCCAATTCTAGATCCGTGATACTATAGTGTACAAGATAATTAAAGAAGAAACAAAGAATAATTAGGTTATGTAATGATGATTTAATAAGTAATCAAAACCAATTTATAAAGGAACTATATAGAAAAAATAAAGACATGTTATATATAACTCTACAATTTGGCACATTCTACATATTCATATATAAGCTAGTTGTTAATGTTATTAAGTCATTCTTCAGTTATGTCCAACTCTTCATGACCCCATTTTTGGGTATTCTTGGCAAAGATCCTGGAGTGGTTTGTCATTTCCTTCTCCTGTTCACTTTACAAATGAGGAACTGAGGCAAACAGGGTTAAGTGACTTGTCCAGGGTCACAAAGCTAATAAGTGTCCGAGACTGGATTTGAATTCATGAAGATAAATCTAGTTCAGGGGTGGGGAACCTGCAGCCTCGAAGCCACATGTGGCCCTCTAGGTCCTCAAGTGTGGCCTTTTGACTGAATCCAAACTTCACAGAATAAATCCTAAGTTTGGATTCAAAGGGCTGCACTTGAGGACCTAGAGGGCCACATGTGGCCTCTAGATCACAAGTTCCCCACCCTTGGTCAAGCTAGTTCCAAGATCAGTGCTCTATCCACCGCACCACCTAACTGCCCCATATATTGCCTAGTTAATGAGTAATAATTTTTGCAGTGTTCAGTTCTTTTAAAGTCATCCTCTACTTTAATAACCTTAGCAGAGTTTTTTCTGGTATTGGGAGGTGGGAAGGACCTAATATTTTCCCCCAGTAATAGCAGTATTATTTCCCCCAGACCAACCCAATCTAAATGATGAGGACATAAACAATGCCCTAAGGGCTGAGTTGCTTTTCCAATACTTTGTGAAGCACCTAGTTTATTCTCTAACCTGAAGCCATCCTAAAGTCTCTTTCCCTTATCTTGAAATACCATCAAACTTCTCCCTTATCCTAAACTGTAAAATTTCTTGTCTCCCCCCATCCTGGGACATAACATTTCCCGTCTCCCTTATCTTGTGTCTCCTATCCTGTCATCCATCTCACTCATCCTGTTCCTGATCTTTAACCTCCATAAAACCCTCTGAAACTACATTACCATTCTGAAACCTCTATATAAGCAGAACTCCCCCAAATATCGGGGTCTCACTTAGCTTTCTTGTTGGGAGATCCATGCTGCTTTTGCATCAATAAAGCTCCCCTTGGTTAGGAGAAAATCGTCTAAGTGAATCCTTTCACAACTAAACTACCTCTCCCAACTCTAAACCTCATCACTAAATGTCTGGGTCCTGTTCTCTTTTGATCTAGGCTCAGTCCAGGAGCGAGAGGCATTTCTGAAGGCTCGTCAGAAAGTACAGTCCAGAGGATCTCCAGAGAGTCACAGAGAACATCCCCATCCTGAAGAGCCCTTGACAGTAACAGAAGAGGGAGACCCGCACCAGATTTCTCCCCGTGGGCTAAAGGATTTGAGCGTGAAATTCAAGCTGGTTGATCCCGCCTACATGGGCCTGGACATAAATTTTGTTCTACAGGCTTTCAACTTGGTTCTAAAGTTCAAAGACCTTAAGCTGAACCTGAGTGCTCAGTCCTTACTCCATGATGGCAGTCCCCTGCCTGTGTTCTGGCAAGACACAGCATTCATTGCTCTAATGCCCCATGAAGGTATGTGTATACAAGGCCAAATTTGGTTCAATTCTATTGAACCAAGCATCTATCAAACATCTAAGGTACTCTGCTAAGCAAGTACTGACTTCCAGGGAGATGTGATAGAGTGGAAAGATTACTGGATTTGGAGAGCCCAAAGCTTGGATCAGACACTTACTTTCTATGTGACCTGGGGCAAATTATTTACTATCTTTAAGCCTCAAGCATCCCTCATCAATAAAATGAGGATGAAGGCTGGGCATGACAGCATGTACCTCCCATTCCACTTAACCTAGAGGCTGAGGCTGGTAGATCCACTAAATGGGAAATTTGGTGGGAGTGCCACCTCAGATTAAGAGGTGATTGTTGGGGACAACTAGGTGGTGCAGTAGACAGAGCATCGACCCAAGAGTCAGGAGGACCTGAGTTCAAATGTGACCTCAGACACTTGACACTAGCTGTGACCCTGGGCAATCACTTAACCACAATTGCCTTGCCAAAAAATAAAATTTAAAAAGGTGATTGTTAAATTTTTAGCATTTACACCTCAGAAATTAGCAAGCATTACCTTTCAGGTCGTGATTTATTGTTTTGTTGATTGTCTAGATTTAAGAAAATGATGGAAAAAATGCAAACAGTGAAGATTAAACTTAAAAGTGTGTGCAGTATACATTTTTAAATCCCTTTTTTGTCAAATGTTTACCAGCACGCCCCTGGCTAACCAGGTGTCTGTACTAAGTCCAGCACCAAGACAGGGAGCTCCCCAGAACAGAAGGGCACCTGGCTGTCCAAAGAAGGACAAGCCAACCAGAATTCAAAATCATATAGGCCAAATAATAGTGGGATTGAGCCCAGGAGGTATCACTGCAGTTCTAGCCTGGCTAAAATAGGGAGACCTAGTCTCAAAAAACTTATTTTTAAATTATATTATATAACTTAATAGTATATACTATAACAACATAACAAAAGGTAACTTAACAAGGTAGTACAAATGATGTAATTTAACAAAGGTACCATAAGAGAACAGAATGGAGTACTATTTGTCATATCATATCATCGTATTGTATCATATGTCATATCACATCATATCGTATCATATATCATATATCATATGATTCTATTGTATTTATTATATTATAATATCATATGATATAGTACAGATTTATATTTTATAGATTATATTTTCTATATTATCCAATTATAGCATATTATATCAATTATAATTGATATACTATATAGCATAAAATCAAGAGGTTAGACTAGTTGATTCCTAAGGTCCTTTTTAGCTCTAAATCTATGGTCCACAGACCTGACTGAGCAAATTTTAATTATGCCAGGGCATCTGACAGGATTTTGAGGGTAAGAGAATAGGCCAATACTATTTGGTCCAACACCTTCAGGAAGATGGAAAAGGTTATCTCCACAAATTGCCAGACATGACTGATTTCTGCAGGGGTGATCCTACTTCTATGGGATGGTACAACACAACATCAGCATGCCTAGCCAAGCTCATATTGGGTAAAAAAGATGTGTGTTATAATTTTAGCCAGGGGAACCCCTAGCCCCAGAGATGCCAATACTCTTGTGCAATCCCCCCAGAAAAGAGGCACACTGAAAAGTACTACTTTGTCCCTGAGCCAGTCCATTCCTGGTCCCAGGTAGGGCCTAACATGCTCTTTGTCATCTTTCCCTTTAGGGAAGATGTATCCCGGCACAATCCCCTATTCCCAGTACAGCCAGTTTCTGTCACCAGATAAGCTGATCCGGATCAGTGCCCTCGGAGAAGAGATGAACACTTCAGAGAAGTTCCTGGTTGACAAGATCATCACCTTGGAACTCCCGAGCATCGAAATTGATGTAGGGAAAGGCCTGACAAAAGTGCATGCATTTGGGATAGAGGCACAGAGAGGGTGAAGCCTGACCAAGGGAGAGCAGACATATCACTACTTAGGAGGGGAGCCTTTGTCTATCCCACTGTCCTCGATTACAATCAACCAATTAATTCAGCTTCTAGGCTGGGGGTAGAAAGACAAATCTAAAACAAATTAGTCCCTGCTTTCAAAATACTTACTTTCCATTAAGAAAAAATCACACGTCCACATGTAAGCAGGGGTGGCTGGAGCCAGCTCTAACTATCGAGAGCTGATTGTTAAATTTTCAGGGTAAGCATTTATACCTCAGAAATCAACAAATGGTACACATCAGGACTTGATTTATTGACTTTTGTTGCTGTTCAGTCATTTTTCAGTTGTGTCTAACTCTTTGTGACCTTATTTTGGGGGTTTTCTTGGCAAAGATATTGGAGTGGTTTGCCATTTCCTTCTCCATCTCATTTTACAGATGAGGAAACTGAGGCGATGAGGGTTAAGTGACTTGCCCAGGGTCACACAGTTAAGTGTCTAAGGCCAGATTCGAACTGAGGAAGATGAGTCTTCCTGTCTTCAGGCCCAGCAGTCTATTCACTGTGCTACCTAGCTGCCCTGGTTGTTTAGACTTACGAAAATAAAGGGCAAGTGTTGCACAGTGGATAGAGCTCTGGCCCTGGAGTCAGGAGGACCTGCATGAAAATCCAGCCTCAGACACTTGACATTTGCTAGCTGTGTGTAAGTCACTCAACCCCAATTGCCTCAGAAAAGGAAAAAAAAGAAAAGAGAAAAGGAAAAAAAGGTAGCCAGATGGTAAAGTGAATAGAGTGCCTCACTTAAAGTTAGGGAGACTCACTCATCTTCCTGAGTTTAAATCTGGTCTCACACAGTTACACTGTGTGATCCTGGGCAAATCACTTAACCCCGTTTGCCTCAGTTTCCTTACGTGTAAAGTAAGTAGAGAAGGGAAATGGCAAACCACTCCAGTACCTTGGTAAAGAAAACAAAAAAATGGAGTCATGAAGAATTGGGCATGACTGAACTACAAAATAAATATGAATTAGAAATGAGAGAAAGAGGGAGGAAAGGAGGAAGGACGGAATGGAGGAAGGAAGGGAGGAAGGAAGGAGGAAAGGAAAGAAAGAAGGAGGGAAGGAAGAAAGGAAAGAAGGGAGGAAAGAAGGAAAAAAGGGAGGAAAGGAGGAAGGACGGAATGGAGGAAGGAAGGAAGGGAAGAAGGAAGGAGGAAAGGCAAGAAAGAAAGAGGGAAGGAAGAAAGGAAAGAAGGGAGGAAAGAAGGAAAGAAGGGAGGAAAGGAGGAAGGAAGGGAGGAAAGAAGGGAGGAAGGAAGGAAGGAAGGAAGGACGGAAAAAGAAAACAAAAACTAGAGAGCCAGTCTGACGTAGTGAGCAGGGGAGCTGGCTTAGGAATTAGGAAGTCCCAGGCCCAGCTCCTACTTCGGTCATACTCTTGTTATGTAGTCATGGGGAAGTTATTTAACCTCTTGGTGCCTCAAAACCGCTGTTGAGACTGCACTGGATAATTACAGGGGAGTTATTGGTCTTTATTAGCAGAGAAAGTTACACATACCATCACAAAAAAGTCCAACAAAAAACAGGGGGGAAATGTAACTTGAAAATTGCCAGCCATTTAAATTATATGTTAACAATCTTGTAGCCCTCCTGTTTCCCAGCTGGATTTGGCCCTAGGTGGAGAAATCTGAGTTTTGGTCCTCTTACTCAGGAACTCTTTTCTGTACTCTGAACTATTTGACTATGAATCCCATCTCTTCAGGAAATGAGCTTGATAGTGAGCTCTTCAAATACACTTCTTTTCTTTCATGATCTCCCCTACAATTAGCATTTTGGTTTCTCTGTCCAGGTTCTGGGAGAAGCCATTGTGGGCCAGATGCTTTCCATACAAGTGACATTTGAAAATCCTCTCTCTGAAGAGGTAGGGGATTGCGTGCTGACTGTGGAAGGCAGTGGCCTGTTCAAGAAACAGATGAAGATCATGTAAGTGAAGGGAGTCCCTGGTCCCCTGTCCTAGAGGCAAGTATTGCCAATACCAACACTGTTAGGGAGACTCTGATTCTCAGGGTAGGGGCTCTGCTTGACCTACAGCAAGATGAGATCAGAGAGCAGAGTGAGAAGGGGCTTGAATCTTTCAGAACTCTGATCAATGAAGTGGCCCATGGAGACTTTAAAGGACTAACGAGAAAGCATACCTCTCACATCTAGGCAGAAAAGTGGTGAACTAGATTTGTTAGACTGCAATCATTTTTTTTTTACAAGGGAAGACTCTATCCTACAAGGGGGGAATTGTATGTGTGTGTATATGGGGTGCAGGTGGGGGGTGGAAATCTTTAAGACGTGATAGTGATGGTTTTTTTTTAAGTAGCACCAATAAAACATTTTTTTAAAAAAAGAAGAAGAAGAAGAGGTTTATGGGGAATCAGAATGAAGAAACTTTTGCTGACATTTTCCATTCTTTGCCTTAGTGCTGGAACCCTCAAGCCCAAAAGTAAGGCCAGAGTCACTGTTAAAACTGTCCCCTTCAAGAGCGGCCAGAGGCAGATCCAAGCCAATCTGAAGAGCAACAGATTTAAGGATATCAAAGGATACAAGAATGTGAATGTTGCCCCTGAATTATAAAACCTTTGTGGTGGAGCTGTTTCATCTCAGGATGCTTCTGAGTTTCAATGTTGCAGAGGTTAAAGTTCAACAACTGACCACCACCTTTCCTTAACAAACACACGGGACTCTTCTGAGCAGCCAGAGGGTGATACAGACTCTGGATATCTTGCTTTTGCCATTTGCACATCTGTCTAACGGCCCTTAGTCCCCGTGTTACAACCTGTCCACGTGGGTATTGCAGGGCATGCACACGGATTGAGAAGAAAGACTAGTTGGAACTTCATTATGATTTGGCTCCCCTGGTGGCCAGGTGGAAAATAAGAGGGCCTGAGCAGCTTTGCCTTTTGTAGTTGACTCTCCCCTACCAATAAACATTATTATTATATTTATTCTTTTGTCTTCTCTATCCCAGCCACTCCCAGCTCCTCTCCATCCTTTGTTAATTACCTTCCAGATAGCACCAATGCAGAGCCTCCCAAAAGTCTTAGTGCATGAAGATCTTAAAACTGCACCCTGTATGCTACTTTATTTCCAGACTTATCTTCTTGTTTTTGTTCCCTGAATATAAGATAGAGGCTATAGAAAATTAGGAGGATGCCACTAAATTGAAATTTTAAAAATCTCAGTCATAAATTGGCCCTAGGACTCACCTGAGTTCTTGAGTAGATCCAGTGGGACACCCAGTAGAGGATCATAGCCACAGACTACCCTGGGCTACTCTGCTTATAAACTTACCATTAATTGTTGTAAAGCAAGCAAAACACAGCAAGAGATTCCTGGCCAGGGGAAGAAAGAGAAACAGGAGAGGCTGTGATGAAAATACAAGGTCTTGGGAAAGATGATTGTAGGAGCAGCTCCTTCCCACCCCCACCCCCCATAAAAACAATGAGCATTTAAACTTTCATCTGGTCATTCATTCACTCATATTTATTGAGTTCTTCCCATTGCAAGGCATTGTGTTGGTCTACTCAAAGGAAGCTCATGTTAATAATTCACTTTAAAGATTGCCTATCATCTCAGTGGATAGTGTCCTGACATTGACACTACTGTACCTAGTGCAATTTCTTTTTACCATTCTCCACCCCCCCCCATAAGGAGCAGTTTAATAGAAACATAGAATCAAACCTTCCCTCTTTACAGTATCCGAGTAGTTATGGTTACTCAGCCGCCTGCTAGAGTCATTCAGGGATGGGATGCTTCCTAATCCCAAAGTTAGGTTTTAGATAATCCTTGTTGCTGGGAAATGTGGCATCATATTAAGCCAAAATCTGTCTGCCTATATAATTGCCCACTTCTGCCCTCTACAACAGGGGTTCTTAATATGCATGAACTTGGTTTTAAAAAATATGCATTTCTGTGACTTTCAATATAATCGATTTCCTTTGTAATTCTATTTTATTTTATTCATTTAAAAATGTTACTGGAGTATGGAGATCCATCTTGCCCTACTGGAAAGTTGGAGGGGAATGGGGGAGGATATAGGAGAGAGCAGATTGGAGGAGGGAGTATTCAGTGGGATTGCTGTTTTGGGGTGGTGGGTAGGGGAAAGATGGGGAGAAAATTTGTAACCCAAAATCTTGTGCAAATGAATGTTGTAAACTAAAAATAAATGTAAATTTTTAAGAAAAGAAAAAGGGAGAACTTCGAAGGGCATGTGAACTGTGAGTCAGGCCACCATGATTAGTTTTTTGCCAATTTCCATATTAATAAAATGCTAACATTATTTGTAAAATGATCCATTACCCAGAAAAAAAATGTTGATCTAAGAAGGGCTTCATCAGACTGACAAAGGAGTCCATGACACAAATAAGATAAAGAATCCTCACTCTAGGACCAAGCAGAATAAATATTTTCCCTTTTCCCCATGACAACCATTCAGGTGTTTGAGGACAGTGCCCACGACGCAGAGGATAGAGCACCCAGCCTGGACTCAGGAGGACCTGAGTTCAAAGAGACACTTACTAGCTGTGTGACCCTGTGACCCTTAATCCTGTTTTCCTCAGTCTCCTCACCTGTAAAATGATCTGGAGAAGGAAATGGCAAACCACTCCAGTATCTTTGCTAAGAAAACCTAAAAACGGGGTCGTGAAGAGTTGGACATGACTGAAAATGACTAAATAGGAATAGTGCCATGCCAGTATGGTTTAGTGGAAAGAGTCCTGGATTTGTCGTAAAAGACTTTGAGTCTGAATGCTGGCTCTGTTACTTCCTGTCTGTTAGTTTAGCAAATCATTTCATCTCTCAGGGTCTTCATTTGTATCTCTATAAAACAAGAGAATTAGACTGCTTGACTTCTAAGTTCATTCCCACTCTAAATTTATGATAAAAGGATCATATATCAATATATCAAATAAGTGGCTCAGTGGTTGGAACTCTAGATCTGGAGTCAGACCAGATCTGAGTTTAAAACTAGTTTTGGACACTTACTAGCTGGGTATCACTAGGCAAGTCACTTACCCTCTGCCTCAGCTACCTTATCTGTAAAATAGGGCTAATAATAGTACCTATCTTCCAGGGTTGTTA
This sequence comes from Pseudochirops cupreus, assembly GCA_028627135.1. Taxonomy (NCBI): domain Eukaryota; kingdom Metazoa; phylum Chordata; class Mammalia; order Diprotodontia; family Pseudocheiridae; genus Pseudochirops; species Pseudochirops cupreus. The sequence goes on along the minus strand of CM053582.1, from coordinate 405,158,942 downwards.
CAAGAAATAAAATGGCACAATATTTATATAACACTTGGCAAATCATGCTATTATGATGACTATGATTCTTCTAAGTTTTCTGTCCTCCAGTTCCTTCAATGAGATCTCTATGGCATCGTTCTATGTGAACCCTCAAGAATAACCCAGAAAATTATACAGTAGCAGGATATTTAAAGGTAATCTAGAGATTAGAAAGGCTGCCATTGTTCAGAGGGTTTGGTGGATGTGGAGAACTGAATATTGTGGTCTCCTTTATCCTGTGTGACTGCCTGCTTCACAGACAGCACCTCTTATAAACTGTTCTGCTACCAGGGCTGTTTTCGTTTTTGAGTCCTCTGAGACCAAGGTAGGGTTGGTGGAGAATTAAGGGCATGCCACTAAATTGAAATAAGAACCTTCACCATCCCAGTGGTGTAGACTAAGTTTGGTAGAAAGCCAAACCATACTTGATTATGTATGAGGTGTCTATAGAGAGTATGTACACAAGAGGCTGGTAGAGACTGAAAGAGGGCAATGTGAGCATGGTGGCTGCATTATTTCGTCCTGGTTCTCTTCCTTTTGTGTCAGCATTGTGGTGGTTTGGGGGTGGGGCAGAGGGGGAAGAAGGGAGTTGTGTTGCTACAGAGCCCATAGACAGCGTGCAAAGATAGAATGTCAACTCCTTGAGGGTGGGGTTTGTTGCAATTTTGTTGTTTCCCCAAGACCTAGCATGGTGTTTCTAGCCCATAGTAGGCCATTAATAAATGTTTTTTTTATTCAATAATCCAAATGTTGTTTGTCCTTTGTGTCAAAGAAGACCAAAGGCATCATGGGTGATGTCTTGACTTGTGAATTGGATATGAAGTGAGGCACAGTTCCGGAGTCATCAAAGTCCAGTGGCAGGAGAAAAGTCAAGAAAACTGGCGATGGCCCAGAACGCAGTGGATGATCTCAGAATCTTCCATGTCTGACCAAGCTCTAAGCTCCACAGCACCTGCTTCAGCCATCTTCACGGCCATGGGAACAGGTTGTTCTTATCCGTCCATTCCACCAGAAGTCTTCACATGCTTGAGTTAGATATCCTCCTAACTCACCAAGGGGTTTGACACCTGTCAGTTACCTCAACCTGTTTAGCCTGTCTGCCAAGACAGTTTTACCAGGGTGTGGTCACTGCACATGCTACAATTTCTAGGAGCCACAAGTGAGAGTTGGGTGAAGGTGGACACCAAATGTGGATGAGCAGCCCTGAAAAGATCTGGATAAGCCTTCACATCCAGAGGTGCTAGCCTTCCCAGAACACTCCATATACCCCAATAATCCAAAAAGTATTTATTAAGTTCTACTATGTCCCAGGAACTATGCTAAGAGCTAGGAGATGCAGTTAATAAAAAGAAAGACATCACCTGCCCTCAAGGACCTTACAATCTTTCTTTTGGAGGAAGACAAGGCAATTGGAGTTAAATGACTTGTTCAAGGTCACACAACTAGTTAAGTGTCAAGTGTCTGAAGCCAGATTTGAACTCAGGTCCTCTTGATTCCAGGGCTGGTGCTCTATTCACTGGGACCTTACAATCTTAAGGGGAAAACATCACAGAAAAAGAGGCAGGAAAGCTGGCAGGTGGGTGGAAGGATAGGAAAGGAAGAAGACATCAGGGGGTATCCAGTGCTAGGGCATTTTGTTCTTTGGAGTTGAAACAGGGCAGGGCAGCAAATGCAAAACAGAGATTTTGTTGATTGATTGAATCACGATAGTCAGCAAGCAATGATGATGTGGAATCAGATCCAGCCTAGGCTGTTTATCCAAACGTTGAGCTCCCTTTTGGAGCTGTCCCCTATATAAGGGTGCTGGCAACTTTACTGGCAAAGGCAGAAGTCAGGTGGTACAGATGCTTGATTCAATTGTCCTTATAGCAATCACTAGGAGTTATGTGCTATAGATAGATGAGAGAGAGAGACAGAGACAGAGATAGAGACAGAGACAGAGACAGATAGATGGATGGATCAATGGATATATATGGAGAGAGAAAAAGAGAGAGAGAGAAAGAGAGAGAGAGAGAGAGAGAGAGGGAGAGGGAGAGGGAGAGAGAGAGGGAGAGAGAGAGAGTGCATTCCTTAGGCATCTACTATGTGCCAGGCACACTGATAAATGTAAGGCTGCAAATACTGTATAAGCAGATAAGACAATCTCTGCTCTCAAAAACTATAATGATGGCTAACATTTATAGAGAGCTTTAAGAAATACTAAAGCTCTATTAAAAATACTTTATGTATATTATAATTTCATTTGATCCTCATAACAACCCTGGGAGGTAGGTGCTATTACTATCTGTGTTTTATGGGTGAGGAAACTGAGACAGAAAAAGATTAAGTGACTTGACCAGGGTCATAGAGCTAATAAGTATCTGAAGCAGGATTTGAACTAAAGTCTTCTTAACCTCAACATTCTTTCTACTATACCACCACCTTACATTCTCTGTTGTGTTGTTGTTGAGGCATTTCAGTCACGTCTGACTCTTTGTGAACCCATCTGTGGCTTTCTTGGCAAAGATATTGGAGTGGTTTGCCATTTCCTTCTCCAGCTATTTTATAGATGAGGAAACTGAGGCAAACAGGATTAAGTAACTTGCCCAGGGTCACACAGCTAGTAAGTATCTGAGGCCAGATGAGTCTTCCTGACTCCAGACCTGGTTCTCTATCCACTGTATACCCTAGCTGCACCCAACAACTGTCATTACAAGCTTTTAGTTTAGAATAGCATTAAATGAGTCATTATTTTTATCTTTTTGTTTTTTAAGTGTTGCCTTAGAGTGGTGCCTTTCAAGGTATTTAATGTCTAAAATCATGAACTGTTAGAGTTGTCAAAGACATTAAAGGTCATCTAGTCTCATATTACAAATAAGGAACCTGAGACCTAAGAAGTGAAATAACAGAGGCAGTGAGGCAGTGTGGTTCAGTGGAAAGAGTCCTGTTGTTGTCCCAGAAGACCTGGGTTCAAATACTGCCCCTATCACTTGCTACCTACATGATATCAAATAAGTCACCTCACTTTTATGATTCTCAGTTTCATCATCTGTAAAAAGGAATGCCTCAATATGAAAAAATACTCCAAATAACTACTAATTAGAGACATGCATATTTTTTTAAAAACCCTGAGGTTCTACTTCATGCCCGTCAGATTGGTAAAGATCTATGTAAAAAAGTAAAATGACAAATGATGGAGGGGCCATGGGAAAACAGGCACATCAATGCAATGTTGGTGGAGCTGTGAATTGGTCTAGCCATTCAGAAAAGCAATTTGGAGTCATGCCCAAAAAGTCACTAAACTGTGCATGTCCTTTGACCCAAAAATACCACTACTAAGTCTATAAGGTCTATACCCCAAAGAGATCAAAAAAAGAGAAAAAAAGACTCATATGGACAAAAATATTTTAGCTACTCTTTTTTAGTGGCAAGGAATTGGAAACAAAAGAGATGCCCATCAACTCCAGAATAGCTGAGAAAATTTTGACATATAAAGGTAATGAAATATTGTTTCATAAGAAATGATGAGATAGTTTCAGAGAAACCTAGAAGATGTAAAGGAACTGATGCAAAGTGAAGTGAATAGAACCAGGAGAACAATGTATACAGCAATAAAATTGGAAAGACAATCAACTTGGAAAGACTTAAGAACTCTGATCAATGCAGTTGCCAACCATGATTCCAGAGGACCAATGATCAAGCATGCTACCTAAGAAATGATGGACTCCAGATGCAGGCGACCTACATTTTTGGACAAGACCAAAGCAGGAATTTGTTTTATTTGGCAATGAATATTTGTTAGAAGGATTTTCTTTTTCTTTCTTCCTTTCCCCCAATGGAAGGGAGGGAGGGAGAGATAGGAGGGAGAGATAGGAAGGAGAGAAAATAGATGGTTGTTCATTGAAAAATAATAATAAAATGAATGGGCTGGACTAGATGGCCTCTAAGTCCCCTTTCAACTCTAAATCCTTGATTCTAAGATTTGCCCAAAAACATGCAACTAGTAAGTTCCAAAGCAAAGATCTCCAGGGTATTCTTTCCACCATAAAGGAAAGAAATAAGTAATTTTTAAGCCCCTACTATGTGCCAGGCACTGTGCTAAGCATCACAAGGATGCTATGCCTGGCACTGTTTTGAACACTATCAGCCCTCCAGGAGTTGACAACATCATTGTCAACAAAGACATTCAAGATGTACATTAAATAAGCATACCTGTCAATAATTTTCATCATAACTAATCAAAGGGCTGAGCACAGAGAGGGAGATGAGTGAAAAGGGTGTGGTGGGAGTGCCAGTTAGGCTGAGTTATGAAAGGCAATAGCCTTCATCTAGGAGTCAGGGGGAATTGGAAGCACCTTACAATTACTGTGTCCTTTAATTACAATGTGACATTAGTCATGTAAAAAGGTTTAAGAAAACCCTGTGATGAGGCACATGTTAGACTGTTGACTTGAAAACTACCTTCGTGGCAAATGCCACTCCCTAGGACTCTGACTAATTCTGAACCCAGACACAGTGTATACATCTGTTTAATGCATGTCCCCAGTCTTGTCTTCAGAGCTACCTCTATGCATAAGCAGTATAGATGCCTGTCTATACAATGTACAATCAGAGATGTACATAATTCCTGACTAAATGGAACTCCATTGGGCCTGCTATAAATTCTAGAAGTTTCCAAGGTTTGGTCATAGTTACTCTTTGGGGTTAAGGTAGTAAGTCTTCCCAAAAGCCTTGATTAAAATGCAAATAAGAGATAAACACATGAATCTATTAACATAGTAACACAATCTTTGCATGTTAGAACTACTAGTTTTCATCTTAGAAAATAGTATCTTCCCAAGGGACATACTATTGGCCAAGCAAAATTTAATTGGAAGGAGAGAGGATTGACATTTCTGGTAGAGTTAGGTGCATTCTGGGGGAAGGGGTACTATAAGAAGCTAGGGGTCAGTTTGAGGTTGGTTGGTTGTTGTCCTTCATTCTTGTTTGTTTGGTTTTTTGCTTTTTAAAGGGGGGAAGGCAGGGCAATTGGGATTAAGTGACTTGCCCGAGGTCACACGGCTAGTAAGAGTTAAGTGTCTGAGGCTGAGTTTGAACTCAGGTCCTCCTGACTTCAGGGTGGGTGCTCTATTCACTGCACCACTTAGCCACCCCCTTGTCCTTTGTTCTTGAAGAGGACCAAAATATGTTACACTATGTTAGAGTCAAATCACTGTGCTCCACCACAGGTTAGACACAAATAGAACATTTGGGGTGGATTCTCTAAATTTACACATCTTGCACTTGAGATTACAAGGTATACAAAGATATAATGAGGGTCTAAACTGATAAGGCAATGAGAGCAGGGAGTGAGGGCATGGATTCAAGAGATATTTTGGAGAGGAAACAGACTTAGCAATGACTGGATATGAAGGATGAAGAAGAAAGAAAACAGATTTTAAACCTCATTGACTGAGTACTATCAACAGAAATAGGGAAGTAAGGGGAAGGGGCAGTTTTTGGAGGGTAAGTGATGAGTTCATAGGATCTAGAGTTGTTAAGTCCTCAGTCTCTGAAAAGTTTGAAAAACTCTATTTTAGGCAATTCTCTAAGATGATAAATTTCAGAGAAAATTGCCATCCTGCTTTGGTAGAAGTTCCTCATTGGGAGCTTTCTGCAAGAATAAATCAAAGGGCCCGTCTATACGTCTATTTATTTACATGCTGTCTGTCCCAATTAGAGTGTAACATCTTTGTGGGTGGGGACTTTTTTTTTCTTTCCTCTGAATCTCTGATGCTTGGCAGAGTGCCTGGCAAATAGAATGTGTTTAATAAATGGTTGTTGATGGATTAGTTGGTTAATTGATTGATAGGTATTACCCTAAGGGCTTGGACTCTCTATGGAAGGAAAACAAACTTAGTGTTTCTAGAAAAACAATTGCCTTTCCCTCGGAACTTCACTGTTCAAAAACTCACAGTAATAGAGAAGGCCAAAGCCAAAGTCCAAGTCTCTTGCCACAGTTCCAACTCTGGGGACTATGTGTGTAGACTGCTTCTCTGCAAGGAGTTGGTACTGTCCAGAAGTACAACCACCTCTCTCTGTCCCTCTTCCTCTCCCTCTCTCTTTCGCTATCTCTGTTCTCTCTTTTTGTGTCTGTCTGTCTCTTTCCCTCCCTCTCTCTGACTCTCTCCTCTCTGTTCTTTTTCTATGTCTATCTCTCTCTCTCTCTCTCTCTCTCTCTCTCTCTCTCTCTTTTTTCTTTTTGGAGGGGGGAAGGTTGGTCATTTGGGGTTAAATGACTTGCCCAAGGTCACACGGCTAGTAAGTGTTAGGTGTCTGAGGCCAAATTTGAACTCAGATCCTCCTGATTCCAGGGCTGGTGCTCTATTCACTGTGCCACCTAGATGCCCCTCTGTTCTCTCTTTCTTTGTCTCTCTGTCTCCCTCCCTTCCTCTCTCTATCTCTCTTTCTGTCTGTCTCTCTTCTCTCTTTCTGTGTCGCTCTGTCTGTCTCTGTCTCTCTCATCTGTGTGTGTCTCCCTCTCTCCCTCTCTCAGTCTCTCTCTTTCTGGCTGGCTGGCTAGCTGACTGCAGGCATTCAGAATTCAGAAACTCCAAATTTTTTACCACTGACTTGACTGCTGCCATCTCTTGGTCCAGGTCATCAGGTTGAGGGATAGATGGGGTAGAGGTGATTATTAGTAGGTTCCCTGAGGAGAGCTGTACCTCTGTTCAGTTGACCCTATAGTCCACTCTCCAGTCTCTGAGATTCTTACCTATGCTAAGTTCTCTGGATCTCTCTGACAAGGGGAAAAGGTGGGGGGATGCAGGGAGAAAGATTGACTGCTACTGACTCCCTTTTTATTGACCTAGCACCAAAAAATGTCTTTGACATAAAAAAAAAATGCCTCCACTAATTTATCCCCAAATGATCCGCAATGATCCAAGCCAATCAATTTATTGTCAATGAGATACAATTAAAGTCCTCCACAAAGACTGAGCCCATTGTAAGATCATCCAGTTCATCCCAGATCATCCTACCATACACATTTATTTTTAAGTTTTTCTTTTTTATTATAAATTTAACAAATAGCACCCAATGTGAACATTTCAACAAACAAAAGACAAAGAAAGAAATAAGGACTGCATATGAAGAACTTTGTTTTTCTAAGTACACGTTAAACTCAACATGATATTAACAAAACTGCCCTGTTTTTATAGCCCATTCTAAGCTTTCTTTTGCTCTTTTTTGTATATTTTTAATGTTCCATTGATGCTCTTTTTTTTGTATTCTTTTCTTTTTCTAGCACTCTCATTACCTACTATCTTGCTTCCCTGGCCTCAAATAGAAACCCTGCCTTTTAATCAATAAGCATAGTAAATGAATCAATAGATAAAAATAAATAAATGAATAAAATAAACAGGTAAACACATCAGTTTTACCCATAAAATATACAGCTCTTTCTGCATGTCAACTCCTTTATCTTTATGCAAAGAAGTGGGAAGTATATTATTCATAAGTCTTCTGAAGTCTTGATTAGTCACTGCATTGATCAGAAATCTGAAATTTTGTCACATGAAACACCCCTATATTGGATCCATACATCTGAAAATGTACATATCTCTATTCTATTACTTCTCTGTTAAGAGGAAGGAGATGTACTTTATCACTGGTTTTCTGGAGTCACGACTGCTTTGATAAAAGCTTTTAAGTCTTTCCAATTTGTTTTCTTTTACATTATTGTGATCGTTCATATAAATTATTCTTCTAGTTCTGTTCTTTTCACATTTATCAGTTCATGCATATCTTCCAAGGTTTGTCTGAATCCATATTTATCATTTCTTATAGTGCAACAGTATCCCATTACCTTAATTTATGGTGATTTGTCCAGTTGTTCTCTCACTGATGGGCACCCACTTCGTTTCTAATTCTTTGCTACAACAAAAAGTGCTGCTACATATGTTGTTGTTTACATGGGCCCTTTCCCTTTGTACTTGACCTCTTTGAAGTATATGCCTAGGAGTGGTATCATTGATTCAAAGAGTATGTACAGCCTAGGGAATTTTGCAGTAGAGTTTCAAAATTATTTCCAGTATGGTTGTACTCATCTGTGACTTTGCCAGTGGTACATTATTGTGCCTATCTTTCCCCAGCCCTGCCAACAATTGACATTTTTCTCCTTTGTCATCTTTATCAATTTGATGGATGTGAGGTGGAATCTCAGAGTCTATATACATTTTCCTAAATGAAAATGGCATGTTTATTTCTACAGAAGTTACACAAGAATGAAAAATGTATGATTCCTGGGTTCATGGTTGCTTTTATTGTTAACCTCAAAAGAGTTAGTAGCTTTAGAATACAACAAATACAACAAGCATTTAGTATTTCCTATGCACAGACAAGCACTATACTTCTCATAGTTTAGATGAGACACAGTTTCTTGCCTTCAAGGGGTTTACAATCTACTAGAGGAGTAAGGTACCAACAAGGCTAACTATAACCAGGGTTGTGCCAATAAATGTTTAATAACTGGCTCTCAACAAAAAACCCCAATATACCCACAATACACTTTTATATTTAATATGAATTATTAACATTTTCTCTGTTACTTTCTTAAGTCTAGACAATTAACAAAACAAAAAAATTAAGCCCTGATTTGTAGTATTTGCTGATTTCCAAGGTATAAATGCTCACACTAAAACTTTAACAATTGGCTCTCACTAGCCAGTTTGAGCTGGCTCCAGCACACACTGGCTATAACACACAATATTACATTATAAGCTTATAATAATGAGTTATAAAACAAAGTGCTTAGTGAGGACTTATGTGGAAGGTTGTTATTGATTTCAGAAATCAGGAAGGCTTCATGGAGTATATGGCGCTTGACCTGGGCTTTCAAAAATAGGTAGGAAGACAGCAAGTGAAGACTGGAATAGCAAGAGAGAATTGCAGCCACCAGGAAGATCCTGATACCTTTGAGTACAGAGGTGGAGAGTTCATAGGCATAGGATGGAGTATTGGCCAGTTTGGTGCCTGAAAGAGAATAACATGAGAGGGGGCTAGAAAGTTAGGGTGGTACCAGGTTGTGAAGGGCCTTGAATGTCAGGCAGAGGAGTCTGAACTTTACTTGGGAACAAACAGAAGGTATTCAAGACTTTCTAGCAGAAGAGTGAAAAGATCAGATCCATGAGAAAGATGATTCTGGCAAAGGAGGAAAGAAAGAATGGAAACAAGAAAATTGTTATGAAGTCATTTCAAGGGTGGCTAGGTGGCGCAGTGAATAGGGCACCGGCCCTGGAGTCAGGAGGACCTGAGTTCAAATCCAGCCTCAGACACTTAACACAAAACTAGCCATGTGATCTTGGGCAAGTCACTTAACCCCAATTGCCCTGCCTTCCCCCTCCAGAAAGCAAAAAATAAAAAAAATTTAAAAAGAAGTCATTTCAATATTGTAGGTGGATGGTGACAAAGCCCTGTATCGGTATGTGGCAGAAAGAATAAAGAAGAGGCAAAGGACTTGAAGCACAAGGAAAATATAGCACTTTGGTAGGCAAGGGAATCAATGAACAAACATTCATTATATACTTACTATGCACCAGGCATTGCATACTGGGTATTGAAAGTACAAAGAATGAAACACTCTACTCATAAAGAGCTGACACTCAAATGGAAAAGACAGATGCACAAACAGGTATACACCAAATAAACATAAACTGAATAAATGGGGAAATCAGGAAGGGCTTCATGCAGAAAACAGCAAATGAGCTTCACCTTAAAGAGAGGGAAGCTATTAGTCTGTCAGTCAACAAACATTTAAGCACCTACTATGTTCCAGGAACTGCACTAAATGCAGGGGATACAAAAAGGCAGAAGATAGTCCCTGGCCTCAAAAGGAGAGTGAATTCTGGACATTTGAGATGACCAATGCCAAGGCAAGGAGATGTGCAATGCAGTGTCCAGTGTGAGGAGCAGCAAGAAGATTAATTTTTCTTGATCAGAGAGTACAGAAGGGGGAAGAATGTCCTAGGAGACTAAAAGGGTAGATTAAGGCAAGGTTGTGAAAGGCCTTAATACTAAACAAAGGAAGATTTTTGTCTTTTTTGTCTAGAGGAAACAGAAAGCTCTTGGATTTGATTGAATATGGAGTTTTATGGTCAGATCTGCTCTTACGGAAAAGTTAAGACAAAACATGGGGGTAGTAACTAGGTGGTACAGCAGGTAGAATGTGGGTCCTGGAGTCAGGAAGATCTGAATTAAAATTGGGCCTCAGACACTTACCAGCTGTGAGACCCTGGGGAAGTCATTTAACCCCTATTTGCCTCAGTTTCTCATCTGTAAAATGGGAAGGAAATGGCAAAGTACTCCAATATATTTGCCAAGAAAACCCCAAGGACAAAAGTTCATAGGGTCACATAGAGTTAGGCACGACTGAACAACAAGAGAACATATGGAAGCAGTAGTGGCTAGAGTGCTGAATGTGGAGTCAGAAGACCTGAGTTCAAATCCAGCTTCCGACTTACTAGCTGTGTGATCCTGGGCAAATCATTTAATCTCTATTTCCCTCAATCCACTGGAGAAGGAAATAGTAAACCATTCCAGTATCTTTGCAAAGAAAACCCCATGGACAGGATTGGCATTCTATGGGCCTCAGGATCGTGAAGAACAACAGCAGCAATAAAGTGTAAGAAATAAAAAAGGTTTAAAATCTTTTTTTTTTTTGCCCTTTGAAAAGGGAGGTATCCTCCCCTCCCCTGCTTTTCCTTTCAAGGAGATGAACAAAAGGAAATGCTAAGGAGTATACATAACTCTCAGAATACTACGATTCTTCTAAGGGAAAATATTCACAGCTAAGGACGTTATTACAGCTGAACACCCACCTCCTCATCTCTGAGCTTATGTCGGGAAACTTTATGTCAGAGTCTCACACGTGATGCTTCTCACTTCATTGAATCACAGACCTCCCGTGGAGAATCTGAGAACTTCACCCAGAGTCTTGTCACCAGCTCTTCTTGCCAGCACAGAGCTCACAAAACACAGGGAGGGAAAGTTTATTCATAGGTCAAAGAAAGCAAAGAGATCTCTTATCAGAGCTTGTGGAAAACATTGGCACCTACCAATGCACAAAACTTCTCCAGTGACCTAGATAGCCTCCGTCATGCGCACCAGGAATAGCCTCAGGGGTTTTCTCAGTGTGGTACCGATGCAGATCTCTGGCGATAATGCCAGAAACTTGCTGCAGCAGCACTCTCCTTGCTTGCACTTCTGGGCTCTTCCCTGCAGGGGGCAACACTAGTCCTTTTCCCCGAGAAAGTCCCAGTTACAATATGGCAGAAGGCAGACAGTATTTCGATTTTTGTTCTGGCAATATCACAGTTCAAGTGAAGTAAGGTTCCCCTTCCACGCTCCATTTTGAATTTCCTCCCTTGCTGATCCCTCACCTCACACAAAAGGAGTCAGAAACATACTTTAACCCTCTCATCTAGCCAGTCTCCTTCACCCACACTGGGTTGGGACAAGGTAACTTCACACTCTAAGGCCTGTTTTCCTCAACTCCCAATGCAATGTGTTTCCCACAGTCTTCTGAACATCCCACGAGCTTGAGAAAGTATCCCAGTTTCTTCCCACTTGTTTCTCAAATTCAGGAACCTTTGGCACTCTATATATGTGCAAGAGAGCAGTATTCAAAATCCCCTAACCTGCTTTGCACCATTGCTATGGAAGAGTGGGAGAATCTAGCTCTTTTGGGGAATTAATCCATACCCAAGAAAGTAGTGGAAGGAGGGAAAATGAAGTTCCTGATACACTTTAAAAAAAAAAAATCTCTTTCAAACAGACTTAGCTAGAAAGTGCATATATGTTCAGTTTTTTCTGATACTTGGAAATGGAAATGCTTATAAATACCTCTTTCTTCAGGCTTTTTATTCCCATTGTATCTAAGGCTATGTGAGAACTGTGGGGGCAGCTGCATAGGTAGGTTGGGTGATGTTTGTCTAAGACCACGAAAATTTATAGCTCTTTACCCTAGCTTGCTGAGAACGCACCCACCCCACACAGTGTGGGGTCCAATGATAAAAGAAAAATGGGTCATCTTCAGACAACCTGGTCAGTAAGATAACCAAGGGGAGGGGACAGAAGACATGGAGCTTCCTGGGGCCCCAAAAGGGAAAGTGGAAACAAGACATTGCCATTAGCAGGTTCTTAAAGCACACACTACCCCTTCAACTATCCGTGTGGGAAACAGATTCTAAGTGGGAGTCCAGAAACAATAGTCTGAGAACCAGTGAGCTTCCTCTTACAGTTGCATAGATCATAGGAACTTGAAAACATGGGACAAGGTAAGCTGGATGTGAAGCCTGTGCTATCTTTCCATACATGAGAAGTTACCATTAGGAGTAAAGACATTGATGGTAGTAATAGAATTAGGAGGTGAATTTCTCATCCTTATTTATGAAAACTCAGAAATACTTAAGAATTTAAATATGAATGTACGTCTTTATCCTTTCTGGAGGTGGAGGGGGAGGTGGAATGAGGAGTAAAGAAAGGAACAGCAATGTTCTGCTGCTGTGAAAACTGTCCAGAGAGTGACCTAGCATTATAGGTATTTACCTGGACTACTTGATGGAAGCATTTGACCATGGAGACTAATGCTTAAGAGGAAAAAAAAATGATTTGGATAATTTCTGAATTATCTTGATTTATTATACTATTTCTGGTTGTTTTTTAATATTATTAGTTGTATTAATCATTTTCTTAATTTTTAATTATATTTGTGTCTCTGGTATAAATTTGATCATAGTGAATAATTTTCTTGGAGATATTATTGCAGTCTTTTTTCCTAGGAGTTTATCTAAAATGTTAAAATAGATATTCATCATCCTCTGTCTTTGTTTTGCCCTTCTTTGACTTGGATACTAGACCCTTATTTATCTCATTTTTTAAAAAAAGAGCTTGGTAGAGTGCTTTCTCTCTCAACTTCTTAGAATAATATGCATTGTATAGGTATTAATTGTTTAGAAGTAACATTTAGAAGTATTTGCCTATAAATATGTATGGGCCAGGGCTAGTTCCTTTTACAGTTACTTCAATTTATTTTTCTGAAATTGGATTAAGATATTCAGCTACTTCTGAACATAAAGGTGCATATTAACATTTTGACTTCACATATAAAGAAAAAAAAGACAAAAATGAGTTACATTGTTAGACTGTAAATTTCTTGAGAATAGGAATTTTCTTTTATCTTTCTTTGTATCCCAGGGGATTAACATAATGTTGCTGGGTCATTTCAGATGCTTTGTGGGTTTTCTTGGCAAAAATACTGCCGTGGTTTGCCATTTCCTTTGCCAACTCATTTTATAGATCAGGAACTGAGGCAAACAGGGTTATGTGACTTGCCCAACGTCACACAGCTAATAAGCATTTGAGGCTTCATTTGAACTCATGAAGATGAGTGTTCCTGACTCCAGACCTAACACTACCCACTGTGGCACCTTGAGAATAGAGATTTTTTTTTAAATCAGGGGATTAACAGTGACTGAAATGTAGTAGGTACTCAATAACTGACTGCCTATTTAATTTAAAGCCTTGTGTCAAAGTGAAAATCCAAACACAGTAGAGAAAAGACCTTTACCAGGGCCAGAAATAGGGAGAGGCAAAGTAGAAACCTGCCTGGGGTGCAATGAGGGATACTTTTTAATATGACCTTTCCTAAATGCACACATGTGATTGTTGTTGCTTTTTTTATGTGAAGCATTGAGGTAGGTTTGGAGGATCTAGAACTATGATTTCATTGATGTAAAAAGCTCTGATGTGGAAAATCTCCCCACCTATTTAACCCTCCAACCATTCTGTAACTTTTGTTGTTGTTCGGCCATGTCGCCATTCTTCTTCATGACCCAGTTTGTGGTTTTCTTGGCAGAGATACTGGAGTGATTTGCCATTTCCTTCTCCAGCTCATTTTACAGATGAGGAACTGAAGCAGACAGGGCTAAGTGACTTGCCCAGGGTCACATAGATAGGAAGTGAAACCAGATTTGAATTTAGGAAAATTAGTTTTTCTGACCTCAGGCCCAGCACTCCATCTACTGAGCCAATTAGTTGGCAATTGGGGGCCATCTCTGGTTGTCCTGATCTATATCTGGCCACTGAACCCAGATGGCTCCAGAAGAGAAAGTGATGCTGGTCACTTTGCACAGTCCTCCCTCACTTAAATCCAATTCACTTGCATTTCCTTGGATCATCTTCCTGTCCTTTGAGAACAAAGGACAAATAACAACTATAAGAGAAATAGTTGGCAATTATTAAATATTTGTCGATAGATTGATGACTACAGATACACAATGATCTGCTGGCCCCTGGACTTCTTGGTTGCCATCATGAACATGTACAAGGTTGAAGATCTTGTCTAAATACCCAAGAGAAGCCAGTTGCCCATCTCTCCCCACCTCCTCTCATTAGACTGGAATCTTATACAATGGAAAGAGAAGAAGGGAATAAACATTTATTAAACACCTACTATGCTAAGCACTTTACAAATATTGTCTCATTAGATAATAGTTGATTAGATACTTAGATAATAAAAAACAAAATTAGAAGTTTATTTTTAAAAATTAAATTAGAAAAATTAGATAACAAATAAAAATTGGATCATAAAAACATCCTCATTTTAAGCCATCGTTGACTCATACTCATTTGTCAATACTTCTGGTTCTCACTCTGTCCCAGTTCCACAAAACCAATCCTGCCCAATATTGCATTTGTATAATTTGTTTTTTTTCTCCTTAAGTAAATTATCTGGCATTCTCTGTTTCCATTTTCATCTTGTTTCTATCTGCCCGTTCTCCAATTTGCCAAGGTCATGTTTGAATTTGAATGCAGTTCTCCAAGATGAGCCACTCTGCCCAATTTGGTGTCACCAGCAAATTTATGGGCCTCTTTCATTAGCTACATCATCAATAAAAAAGGGAGGAAGAAGAAAAAGAAGGAAAATTATAGATAAAAATTAAGTGATTCACCCTTATTTTCTTAATCTCTAACCTATTCACCTCCGTCATTTTTCTGACTTAAAGGTAAAGGATTGCAGAGATTGGGAAAGATGCCAGTTTAAATTAAAAGGACATCTGAGTTTTTAAAAAAATTTTTCAATTAATAAGCATTTGTTTTTTTCTCTCCATCTCAATAGCACCATTAAAACAACAAAAACAACAAAACACCTTGTATGTGTTATAAGAGCTATCCACCTATAAGTAGCATGGAGGTATCATTGTATGACTCAAGAGAGGAAGAATGGTTTTCAGGTTTAATCTAATTTTTATTGATGTTTCATTATTGAGGAGAAAGAGGAACAACCTCAAGGTTTATGTCCACGACTTAATTCCTTTCCCACCAAATACCAGTTCCACAATGAGTACACATAGAGAAGAATCAAGAAATCCATTTATCCAAATGGGTAGCAAAATAGATATATTAGAAAGTATACTTAGGAGACAATACAGATTAAAGGAACTCTTCCATTGGGAGTGAGGTAATTTAGTTCAATTGAGAGAGAAAGAGTATTAGTTTTCCCCCCAAAGCTCACCAAAAATTTGGAAATTCACCAAAGTTTTTAGTACAGCAAGCTGGGGACAGGGACATAATGGAAGCTGCCAGCTCTTCTCATGTTGTCTTCTTCCCAGAGTCTCATTCACCCTTCAGCAACCTGAAGGGAAGTTGGCATCTTCCATCTTCTCTCTCAAGGCTGTAAGCCAAAAGAGCTTGAAGCAACTGCAGCATTTGAAACTTGAAAAGACCTGAAGAGAATGAAAGTTTGAAGAGCTCTTAAGGTCTCTTCTCTCATGCTCTCATGCTCTCTCATGTTCTACCTGCCTTTCAGTCAGACACAGGACATCAATCTCCACCAATAAGGAGAGAATCCCATACCAATGGGCTTTGGGACTGGGATTACATATGAAGTATGCATAAACAAGCCAAACAAATTCCTGCATTGGCCATGTAAAAATGTTATGTCTCATTCTTCATCTCTCCAGCAAGAGACGGGTAGCATTCTTCATCATTAGTCTTCTGAAATTGTGGTTGGTTGGTGCATTTATCAGAGTTGTTAAGTCTTTCAAAGTTCTCTTAACATTGTTTTTATTACTATATAAATTGTATTCCTGGATATACTCACTTCACTCTGCATCAGTTCATGCAAATCTTCCCATGTTTCTCCCTGGGAACCATCCCTTTAATCATTTCTTATGACACAATGATGTTCCATTACATTCATTAATTTGTTCATCCATTTCCCACTTGATGGGCACCCTTTTGGATTCCAAAAAGCTACAAAAAGAGCTGCTATAAATATTTTTGCTTCTATGGGTTTTTTTCCTCTTTCATACATCCCTTTGAGGTATAAATAAAATAATTTTAAATTTGAAAATGAAATAAACAGAAATGAATATTTAAGTGAAGGAAGAAAAACAAAACTCCTATAACAAATATGCATAGTTAAGCAAAACAAAATCCTAAATGGACTCCTGAATTTGCAGAGAGTTACCTTAAAGAAAAGAGAGATTTGCCATCAGGGTTGGACTACCTCTGCAAAGGAGGCCAGGCAAAATTCATGCTTCCATGTCATTAGAGTGGTGATTAAAATCAGGTACAAAGGTCTGAGCATGTTCAATTCATAAGCAAAGTGTGAATTTGTCCATAGGTAGCATCTCAGCTTGCCCAGTAAAACTAAGATACTGAATGAAGGGGAAAGCTCTCTTTTATGGTTTTAGGGGGAACAGAAAATAAGAAGGCTACTATAACAAATGGAAAAGAAATATGATTGGATGGAAATTGGAAGTGAGGGCTAGCAACAACCCCCTCCTTGCCTCCTGTGACTAAGAACCGTTCATTGTACTAGTCTAGCTTTATCTCCAAGGACCTCTAGAGACAGCAAAATATGATTGGATGGAAATTGGAAGTGAGGGCTAGCAACAACCCCCTCCTTCCCTCTTGTAACTAAGAACTGTTCATTGTGCTAGTCCAGCTTTATCTCCAAGGACATCTAGAGAAGCAAAATATGATTGGATGGAAATTGGAAGTGAGGGCTAGAAACAACCCCTTCCTTCCCTCCTGTGACTAAGAACTGTTCATTGTGCTAGTCTACCTTTATCTCCAAAGACCTCTAGAGATAGCAAAAATTGTTTGGATGATAATTGGAAGTGAGGGCTAGCAACAAC
>CM053582.1:405117098-405141259 GCA_028627135.1 Pseudochirops cupreus | reverse complement strand
GGAGAGAATAGACTGGGGGAGGGGGGATACACTGGGATGGCTGTTTTGGGGTGGTGGGTAGGGGAAAGATAGGGAGAAAATAAGTAACTCAAAATCTTGTGAAAATGAATGATGCAAACTAAAATAAAATTTAAAAAAAAAGAAAGTTGCATGTTGAATGTATTCTGTAAAAAGAAAAGTGAACTATACGGAATAGAGATTTGCAGTTTCATGTACAATCCTCTTTTTCTGTTCTTCTGTGTATGAGGAATGTCCCTTGTATTTGGTGTTTGTTAAGTTCGGAATTAAATTAAGTTTCAGATGGAAAATGCTGTCCTCATCCGAAGAAAGAACTATGGAGGCTGAATGTAGATCAAAGCATACTATTTTTACTTTTTTGTTTTTTGTTTTTTCTTTCTCCTGGTTTTCCCCTTTTGTTCCAATTCTTCTTTCACAATATGACTAATGTGGAAATAAGTTTAACATGATTGTACATTATAACCTATATCAGATTGCTTGCTGTCTTAGGAAGGAGGAAAGGGAGGGAGAAAAATTTGGAACTCAAAATTTTACAAAAATGAATGTTGAAAACTATCTTTACATGTAATTGGAAAAAATGATTAAGTGCAAAAAAAAAAGATGGATTAGAATAGGGAGAGATGAGGCAGAGAAACCCATTAAAAGACTATTGAAATGTCCAGCTGAGAGCTGATGAGGGCCTGAACTGGGATGGTAGCTGTGTGAAGGAAGAGGAGACATATGTAAGAAATATTACGTAGAAGGATTTCAAGAGATCTTTTAGGGAAGGATTTTGGGGAAAATTTCTAACTCAGTGCAAATTTACATCAATCAAAAACAATTTCTATAAAATGGAAATATAATTTTAAACAATCTTTCTAAAAACAGAGATACTTACCTGTTCCAACAAATCTAAGCTCGATAACAAATCAATACTTTTCCTAGGATCATCTTGGGTTTATTTGATACAAAATCAGGTGGCCTACCAGCTCTAAACCCTAAATAAGAGGATGAAAAGAAGAAGGGAAGGGATAAAAAAAGAGTAGAAAATATGGTCAGACTATATCCTCTGCTTATCAAAAAAAAGATAATGGATATTCTGTGTATCTCTTCATTATATTCTTACCACTTCTAACACCATGCACAAGCAGATTCCCAAAAGAATGCTACTGTGAATAGCTTTTAAGGTTCTGATTACACAGTATAGTGAACACTCTGTTTATTCCATTACAAATCAAGGCAGATATTCACAACAAATCACAATAAAATATTCACAACATTACATCTTATCACAGAAAATCACAATATAGTGTTCACAACAGCTTAACATTAGAATGGCCGCACAGTTTTCACTACAGTAGCCACAGTATTTGGAACAAAGAACAAAAGAATAATCATCTGGTTGCCCTAAGGGGGAAAACCCTCCTTACTTAGTCAGTCACTTATCTAGCAATCAGTCATTAAATACAATCATTAGAAAAATACACAAACCCTCAACCCTTGATGTCTAGTAAACTCATTCAATATCCAAGGAGAGGCCTTTTCTTCATCTTGACTCAGGGTGCTCTCTGATCCCCTTCCATGGTCCTAGGTCTTTCCTGAATCCACCAAACAGTCACCTGGATTCAGAGGCAGATAGCTCCCAGGTTCTCATCCAGTCCTCCAGGAAGTTCTTGGTATACACTGAAGTTCACAGGGTCCAACACATCTCAAACCCTTCACCACTTCTGTTGCCGGGAACTCAAGGATCCACCAAGCCACAAACAAACATAGTCTTATCCTGGTCATGCTTCTTCAGTCCTCCAGCAATTCAGCTGGCTGTAGGACCCAGTAGAAATCTCAGCCTTCCAGGCAGCAGCCACTTTGGCCTTCACCAGATTCTGGTGTCAAGAAAACTCCACCTCAGTTCTCAGTCAGCTTCCAGATGCTGGGAGAGAAACTCTCTAACTCTCTCTTTCTCTCAAGAAAACTCCAACTCAGTTCTCAGTCCAGCAGCCCAGCATCCAGATGCTGGGACAATTCTGCTCTCTCCACCAGGAGCCACCAGGAACATTCTTGACTCTGTCTATCTGTCCTCTGGAGCTCTCCTTAAATACACACACTGGCCTCCTGTCTCAGCCAACCCCACCCCCCTGCCAAATCAGCAACAGGAGACAGAGTTCACGCCCTCTGTTCACACAGGAGACTGAGTTCATACTTTCTGCTTCTTTCACACAGTAGACAGAGCTCACACCTTCTATACTTAGCCCTTAGCGACTAAGGGCTAAGTACCTGCTAAATTAATTACTGTTACACCACTTCTTTCAGTCTTGTCAAGCCATTGGAAGGAGTCCAACAAAAATTACCTTCCCCCTTGAATTCTGCATTTTTTTTTCTGAAGAAGGGAGAAAGAGCAATGAGGTATACAAGCCCAACTCTTTTGGGTTGCCCTAGGGCCCCTTGATTGAAGGAACTAGAAACCATAAATCCATGCACTCCTATGCCAATGAGCCAGATCTTGGATATTGTGACCATAGTCAGAAGGGGCCTAGGACTGACACAGATCCCCACTGTAGCTGGGTTGCTTAGTCTCCCATTGCTACTGTCACTTAAAAGCCTGCTTACCCACAACCTTCCCAGCGTCCCTCTTACCTTGATAATTGAGACTGCTTTTTACTGGCTGGTCTAAGAGACAAGACATCAAATGGTGCCAAGGAAGAACATATTGTAGAGCTCAGGAGGCATCCATGTAGGACAAGAGGGAAAAAGAGAGGGAGAGAGAGAACACAAGATGTAAACCAGTAAAGATGTAAAAACATAGCAAAAGCAAGAGATATACATAGGATAGGGTTAGTCTCCACTTTTTTAAGGCTGTGTGGGCTCTTCAGTGGCCAGATTTGGCATATGATAACCCCAAAGGAGCAATCTGGGAATTACCCAGTGGTCAGTGGCTTAACAAGTATTTGTTTGTTTGTTAGTTTTTTGGAGAGGGGAAGGCAAGGCAATTGGGGTTAAGTGACTTGCCCAAGGTCACCCAGCTAGTAAGTGTCAAGTGTCCGAGGCCAGGTTCTGAACTCAAGTCCTCCTGACTCCAGGGCCAATGCTCTATTCACCGTGCCCTGGCTTAACACATATTCAAGAAAAAAAAAACTGTATATGAACTTAATAAATAACACATTTTCATGCAAAAAGAACAGAAAATGAGTTTATATATGAAATCATAAAAATCATTTATATTATGTACAGATTCCCTTTTTTTAAAAGTATATATTAAATTTCACATCAATACCAGTGGGTTAGAGCCAAAACCATACCTTCTACAGATTCATACCAGGTACCCTTGGAATTAAACCTTTTCAAAAACTGTGTTGGCTTTGAATCAAGAAAGTCCTGCCCTATTAATAACAGAAAGCTGTTACCCCCACCAAGTCACAAAGTCCATCACTGCCCTTTTTTTCTGAGACCTATTTTAACTCTAGTTGTAAGGGTTGGAGTGGGTGTGGGGAGGAAGGGATATTATTTTTCTTTCCCTCTAAATAGCCAGAAGGTGTCAACTAATAATTATGATGTTAGAAGCCTCATAACAGCCCTGGCATCCTCCCCTGGTCTCCACCAAAGAAAGCAGGCCCACATAGCCTGGTTATTGTAGGAGTGGTAAGAGTGAGTCTTCTCATTTTCCCCAGGGCTAGGATGACCTCTACTGACCCTGGTCTTTTTCCCCTGAGTGAGTGGAAGTTATTGAGAATAACTGGGAACCACACTTGCTTTGATCTTGTCCACTTACCCTTCTAGAGGATGCAGTATTCTTGGAGAATGAGGCACAGCGCAGAGAATATTTGCTGAACCAGAATGGCCTCATCTACCTGGGCACAGCAGATTGCATCCAGCCTCAGCCTTGGGACTTTGGCCAGGTACTGGGACTCGGGGTTGGATGGACAGAAGCAGTTGGGTTGCAACTCCATTTCAGAGATGGAAGTCCCAATTTCTTTGGAATCAGTGCCTCTCAGTGGGTCATCTTTGTCCTCTGGATTATCCTCTTGAAGGACAAGATGGAGGAGGAGGAGGAAGAAGAAACAGGACCTAGCAAGAATTCTTGATTGGGCAGAGAGGGTGGAGAAGAGGGGCAGACTAGAGAAGGGGGAGGGGAATGTTCTGGGTGAGGTAAAGGATATCTCAGGTTAGTAGCCTGATTTTACAAAGGACTCATTTAAGGGTCGTTGACATATCCTCCTGCATTGCAATTACAGTTGGAGATCAATGTCATTGATCTCAGCCTGAGTTTATTGGAAGTAGATAAGGAAGTTAACCAGTGGAGCAATCCTGTACATGTGACCCAGGTACTTGGAGCCTTGGTAAGTGAATGATATAGAGAAACACTGTCTGCATGTGTCAGTCTGTCTGTCGGTCTGTCGGTCTATGTGTGTTTCTGTGTCTGTATTTATGAAGCAGTTAGGGAAGAGAAGGCAGGGTGGGGACAGTGGTAGTGGGTGAAGATCAGAAAAGACTTCATGTAGAAAAAGGTGGCAGCAAGGTTTGCATTTCACTCTAGGACCTAGCACAGGGCTCTGCACACAGTAGGTATTCAATAAATGTTATTGATGACTCTCCTTGGAAATTAGGGGGGAAAACAACCCAATTTTAAGTTCCTAGTTTTTAATCCCAGTACTTTTTATTCCTTCTCCCTCTTAGGGGTTAGGGCTCTTGCAAAGTGTCTATCTTTAATATTTACATATTCATAGAGATTTGGGTTTTAAATTGTACTTAAGAGTCTAAGGGTTGGGGCAGCTAGGTGGCACAGTGAATAGATCACTGGCCCTGGAGTCTGGTGAAGCTGAGTTCAAATACAGCCTCAGACACTTAACATTTACTAGTTGTGTGACCTTGAAGAAGTCACTTAACCCCAATTACCCTGCGCTTCCCCCTCAAAAAAAAAAGACAAGAGTCTAAGGGTCAGGGTCACCCATATTACCATTTCTTAGGGATTCTCCTGGTACTTTCCCCAGTCTGTCTAGAACCCATCCTGAAGAATGACATTTTTCATGAGTGAATCTGGTCACTTCTATGAAGAGATGGTTGAGAAGCAGAGATTTAGGCTAGGAAAGGGCATAGAGGTGTACTGATATAAATTAGGGGAGCAGAAGAAAGAAAAGGAGAGGAGGCACATAAGAGATGGAGGGAGAGAAAAGGAAAGAAGAAGGGAAAGAAGGAGAGGAGAGAGGGAGAAGGAGAGAAGACAAGAAATGAGGAGGGCAAAAAAGTGAAAAATGGATGCAGTTCTAGGGGACACCACACCTGGAGTAGGACCTTTCCATCTATCACTTCCATATGGCACAAGGCCTTTCCATTGAGGTGCCCTAGAAGATCAGTACTAACTTCTCATTCTCACGGCCAATTCCCCAACAGCTGAATGACAGAAAGGAGAAGAGTATTCTGACCACATCCGAAACACAAGATTCTGGGGACGTGAGATTCCTGTACAAGCGCCGAGGTAGCTTGCCCATCCTCTGGCACTGGCTCACTGGCCAAGGGCGGCAGGTGCCTGAAGGGCAGGCCTGGGTGTTGGCAGCTGTCATCTGCTCAGGTAAAAGTCACTTCCCACCTGCCCAGCTCCCAGAGCTCATTAGCTTTTCTATGCTTTGAAAGAAATACTCTACAGGGACAGCTAGGTGATGCAGTGAACAGAGCACTGGCCCTGGAGTCAGGAGGACCTAAGTTCAAATCCAGCCTCAGACACTTGATACTAGCTGTATGACCTTGGGCAAGTCACTTAACCCCAATTACCTTGCCTTCCCCCCCCAAAAAAGAAAGGAATACTCTCCCCTTCCCCTAAAAATATTCTATCTTCCTCCAAACACAGATGAAACATTACAAGCCTCATTCTATTTCAGCATTCCCTAAGAACCTACATATGTAGATGAGGAAAATACACGTATAGACATACATATTTATGTACATGTCTGTATCTATATTATATTACAATATCAATGTACTCTATATTTGTCATTTTTGCATTCATTTATATATTTTATTTGAAAGCCTTTTTTAAGCATTTATTTTTTTCTTGGCTGTTATATTTTGAGTTCCAAATGGTCTCCCTCCCAACATAACATTAAAGAAGGCCAAGATATAGATCAATAGACAGATAGATAAGTAGATATAGATATAGATAGACATATAAATATATGTATCTATGTATGTATATATAGTGCCATACAATACATAGTTCCATCTACCAGTTCTTTGTCTGGAGGTGGGATAGCATTTTCCTTCACAAATCCTTTGTAGCTGATTTGACTATTCATATTACTCAATAAGGGCAGTTAGGTGATTGAGTGGATAGAGTGCTAGGCCTGGAGTCTCAAAGACTCATCTTCCTGAGTTTAAATTCAACCTCATACACTTACAAGCTGTTTAGTGCCAATGCAATATTTACAGTGCCCACGATCATGATCAAGACCATGACTATAAATATGGGATCACAAAATATACCAAACTCTTCATATAGAGGACAGAACTGAAGCATTTATTTAGACACCAGAAAACTGAATCCCAAAACCAGTAAGCAGATTCCAGGATAGCACCAAAGATATTAAGAAGTCATAATAACACTGTGAGGCCACAGCATCCTTCAGCCTTCCCACAAACCAATACAAGATCAATATTTACTTATAAACCTCTCTCTCTCCTTGCCTGAGCACTTCTCTCTCCCACCATCTCTCTGGCTCCCCGCTTCCTGTAGGCTCTGCTTCCCTTCAGCAAATTCCCTCCATCACAGTCTCCAGGTGATTACATTCAGCCTGTTAGGGGGCGCAGAGTTTACTTTCAAAGCAGGAGAGGTCTTCAAACTCCCCTAGTTCTATTAAGGGGCAGGGAAGGTATTCAAATTTCCATTCCCATTATACCCTGGGCAAGTCACTTCACCCTGTTTGCCTCAGTTTCCTCATCTGCAAAATGAACTGGAGAAGGAAATGGCAAACCACTTCATATCTTTGCCAAGTAAAACCTCAAATGAGGTCACATAGAGTCAGATATGACTGAAATGACTGTACAACAACAAATTACTCACAACAGTTTAGTCATTTAGTTATTCTTCCAATAATATTGTTGTTAAGTGTATACAACATTCTCTTGGTTATGCTTGTTTCACTCTGCATTAGTTCATTCAAATCTTTCCTTATTTTTCTAAAGTCAACTGGCTCATCATTTCTTACAGCACAATAGTATTCCATCACAACCATATACCATAACTTGCTTATTAATTCTCCAGTTGATGGACATCCCCCAGTTTCCAGTTCTTTGCCACCACAAGGAGAGCTGCTATAAACATTTTAGTACATACAGGTTCTTTCCTTTTTTTCCCTGATCACCTTGGGAAACAGACCTAATAGTGGTACTGCTGGATCAAAGGGCATACACAGTTTTATAACCCTCTGAACATAATTCCATATTTTAAAACCTTTTTACGTTCTTAAATGTTGCATCTATTCAGTCAGAGTATGAATTCCTTGACCTGTCTAGGGACTATATCTTTTCCTTCCATTATGATTTCTGTGCCATTTACTATAGTACTCTGGGCAGAATGCAAAACGCAGAATGCAAAAACTATTTTTCACCGTGATGCCATGGGTCCAGACTTACCCACTGTCCCCTTCTCCCATCCAGTGCTGAGGTCTCTAGGTATTCCTGCCCGAGTTATCACAATCTTTGACTCAGCCCAGGACACAAAAGGAGCCTTGACTGTGAATGAATATTATGATAAGGATGGGCTTCAGATTGGAGAGGACCAAGGAAGTCGAATCTGGTAAGGAAACCCCAGACGGTGAAAGGATAGGGTGTGGGATAGAGGCTGAATTAAGGCAAAGGGGTACATACAAATAAACAGGCCATCCAGAGCCATCTTTCCCACCTCCTCTCACCATCGTTGCCATGATAGGGAAAGCCCCCCCACACACACTCAAGGGGATAGAGGCAAATGGGCAACAGCTACCCATGAGCCTTCTTCCTAGTCAGTCAAAAAGCATTTAATAAATGCTTAATCTGTAGCAGGGGCTGTGCCAAGTGCTGGGGATGCAAA
Source organism: Pseudochirops cupreus (assembly GCA_028627135.1). Taxonomy (NCBI): domain Eukaryota; kingdom Metazoa; phylum Chordata; class Mammalia; order Diprotodontia; family Pseudocheiridae; genus Pseudochirops; species Pseudochirops cupreus. The sequence continues at coordinate 405,133,209 of CM053582.1, read as the reverse complement.
GAAAGGCAAAACCAAGATGCCCAGAAAAAGCAATCTCCAGCCTCCTCCCTGGAGTTAGGCAGCAATTCTGCTACATTCCATTCCCTCTTTAATAAAGGTCTGTTTTGATGCCTCTCCATGGTATAAGGAAAATCCTGGTTCTCAAAGGCTAGGGCATAAAAATCAAAAGCTCTGATGGGACCTATCAAACTGCAAAAGCCTTGTGTTCATTATTCAGAGACCAACCTAAGTTCAGAAAGAGTCATCTCCAGAAAGTTGGCTACCAAGTGCTGAGAAGAAGGAAGAAGAAGGAGGAAGAAGAAGAAGAAGAAGAAGGAAAAAGGAGGAAGAAGAAGAAGAAGAAGAAGGAAAAAGAAGGAGGAAGAAGAAGGAAAAAGGAGGAAGAAGAACGAGGAGGAGGAGAAGTTGGAGGAGGAGGAGGATAATGAATCTCCTAAGGTTTAGCAGGGCTTGGATCTGCATTGGTGGATGGAGTACTCTCACTGAGAAAATCAGGGCTCCCTTAAATATTAAAGCCTCCTATTTCTAGAACCTCATTAATGCTCCTTTCCCACTTCAGTTTTTGCCTCTTGCTACTCACAGGATCTTCCAAGTCTCAACTGAATGTTGGATGGCAAGACCTGATCTGTCTCCAGGTTATAGAGGATGGCAGATTGTGGACACAAGCCTTCAGAAAGAAGGTAGAATTAATGGTAAGAATGGAAAGTCAGTAAAAGACGAGGAAGGGACAGAGGTAGAAAGACATGGTGAAATTAGCTGTGAAGTCCTTACACTTACACTTCTCCATGGTTTCTTCTGTCACCATCTTGAGGATACTTACAACCTACTGCATGGCACATTGCCTCTTGATCAAAGCAAAAAGGTTGATGGTCCTTGTTAGCCTTCCAACCAAAGGGGCTATAATGCCCTTAGAACTTCCTCAAGACCCCCAATTTCAGAAACTCTATTCCCACCTCTCACATTGATTCTAGGAGAGGAAGAATGATGTCCAGAAACTAAGTAGAACAGGAGGGGAAGGAGGATTGAGAGGAACAGGGTGTGGGGAAAGTCAAGGAGATTTCTCTTGCTTTGGGGCAGCTCCTCTCCTTCAAGGGTGGCCAGAAGTTTTCTCTAGCGGTCTAACCCGACCTGTTTCTCTCTCTCTCTCAGTCTTGGTGACCTGTGATCTAGTTCCCGTTAGGGCAATCAAGGAAGGGGCTCTGGAGCTGAGCCCTGTGCTGCCCGCCCTTTTTGCCTCACTCAATGCTTCCTGTGCAGTCTGGATGAAGGGCAGAGATGGGACAGTGGTTCGAGCTGATGCCAGCCCCAAGTATGTGGGTAACAACATCAGTACCAAAGGTGTCGGAGGGGATCGTTGTGAAGACATCACCCAAAACTACAAATACCATGAAGGTACAAAGCCGGGCAGGACAGGACTATGATACCCAACACAGTGCTTGAGCAGAAATGATTAGAGGACATCTCTGTAGGGAATAATAATAACAATAATGATAACATAGTGCTTTGCATATATCATCTCATTAAATCTAATCCAATAGGAATAAGATGAAAGGAAGTTACAAAACTAAATGACTAGTGCAGTGGATAGAGCGCTGGGTCTGGAGTCAAGAAGACCTTAGTTCAAATCCAGCCTCAGACACTTCCTAGCTGTGTGACCCTGGGCAAGTCACTTAACTGTTTGCCTCGGTTTCCCCAACGTAAAATGAGCTGGAAAAGGAAACAGCAAACCACTGCAGTATCTCTGCCCAGAAAACCTCAAATGGGGTCAGATAAAAAGTTGGATATGACTGAAACTAGACAATAATGACAACAAAAGTGGAGATGGTCTCTAGAAGCAATGTGCAATCACAGCTTTCTCTCTTGTCCTGTGAAATATGCTTTAAACATGAATACCTAACTCCATAGTATATCCACAGATCAACTCTTTGTTCCTTTCCAATGATGGTGGTGATAGTAGTAGAAGTATTTTATTTAGTTCAATCATCACCTAATTCGTTTTCTCTCCCACTAATAGTGCCACCTGACTTTTGAATAGAGTTTTATAGTTTTCAAAATGCTTTCACATTTGACCCTCACAGCAACCACGTATGTAAGAGCTTTTGTTGGTAGAATAAACCCATAAACCAATCAACAAGCATTTATTAAGTACTCACAACATGCCAGGCACTGTACTAGGTACTGGAGGTACAAAGATGAATATGAAATAGCCCTGCCTTCATGAAGCTTACATTCTATCAGAAGAAACAACACACAGAGACACACATATATGTATGTGTGTATTACATGTATATATACACATATATGTATGTGTATCAAAGAAAGGTAATATTCTCATTTTTACAAATGAGAAGATTGGGATGTAATGATTTGCTTAAGATCACAGAACTAGAGGTGGCAAGGTGGCACAGTGAATAGAGCAACGGCCCTGTAGTCAGGAGGAACTGAGTTCAAATCCAGCCTCAGACACTTGACACCTACTAGCTGTATGACCTTGGGCAAGTCACTTAACCCCAGCTGCCTTGCCTCCAAAAAAAAAAATTCACAGAGCTAGTAAGTGGCGGAGGGGACTGGAATATGGCCTCCATATTCAGTTTTCCAGTGTTCATAGATTTCATAGGATCGTAGAAACTAGAGCTGGAAGGGATCTCAAAAGCCATATAGTCCAACCCCCTTGTTACGGTGAAGTAGAATGACTTGCCCAAGGTTACGCAAATAGTGTCAGAGGTAGGATTTGAACCCAGATCTTCCCGACTCCAGACCCAGCTCTATATCCACTGCACCACCTAGTTATTAATTCCTACTAAACTGTTAAAAACCAACTCAAACACCATCTCTTCCATGAAGTCTTCCCAGATTTCCCGTCAGTAATGAGTTTTCTCTCCCCTTACCTAGCACTTTTGGTATCTCTCCTTCCAACCTCTTATGACTTTTAAAAGTCTCCCTCTATTTTCTATATGTTGTTTACATATTATTTTACATGACTCAGCTAAGATAACTCAACCCCAATAGTCAAGGTTAGCATTCACATAGAATTTTAATGTTTACAAAGCACTTTATACATGTTTTCTCTTTGATCTTCACAACAACCCAGTGTGGCAGGGGTTGGTATTAGTTCCATTTTACAGATGAGGTTAAGAGTCTGGTAAATGTCTGAGGCAACATTTGAACTCAGGTCCGCCTGACTCCAAGTCTTACACTCTATCCACTTACCACCTACCTGCCTCTACCAGCTTAAACTCTCCATGAAGGCTGGGACTGTATCTTGTCTAAGCTTTTATTTTCCCCTAACGCCTAATACAACGTTCTACATTCAGCAAGTGCTTAATAAATGCTTACTGAATTTAGTTGCTTTACAATTTATAGATTTTCCTTCCAGACCTGATAAGGAAACTGAAATGATTTGCCCAAAGTCATATGGTGAACTTCTTATACTAGGCACCTTCATGATGACGATGATGTTGTCCTATGAAGTTGTGCTGAATCCTAGAGAACACTCTGGAAAAACTAGGAACAATGGGCATAAACTATAGGGAGCTAGATTTCAGCTCAACACAAGAAAAAGCTTCCTAGTAATTCTAGCTATCCCAAAGTAGAATGAGCTGCCTCAAACAGCAGAGTTGTCACTTTGAGAAGTCTCCAAGCAAAAGCTTTAAGTAGATGAGCACCCCTTGTTGGAAATACAAGGAGAATCATCATTCAGGGTTGGACTAGATGACACCTGAAATCCCCTTCAACCGGCAATTTTGCGTTATTTGTAATATTAAAAAGACCATTCATTAACTTAGAAAGCTGCACGCTAGATCCTCAATGTGAACACCTTTGATTGGCTTCTCTTTATTATACCAAACACTAGAACTCTGAAGAACCTTTGTAACACTAGAGTCTGAGCAGTTTTCAAACCACAGTACATCTTAATTTAGCTCTTTTATTCAAGAATAACCATATTTCTATCCAGAATCATAAAAGACCTTTGAGAACATCTAATCCAGTGGTTCTTAATCTGGGGTCCATGGACTTCCAAGAGTTCCATTAGCAGATTTGTAAGGGTCCACAAAATTGGATGAAAAAAAATTTTGATAATTGTATTTCAATATAATTGCTTTCTTTTATAATCCTATGTATTTTATCTTATACATTTAAAAACCTTATTCTGAGAACTGGCCTATAGTCTTCATCAGGTTGCCAAAGGTCAGCCATGACACACAAAAAAGGTTAAGAACTCTTGATCCAACTTCTAAAGGTTGAGAAGTGACTTCTCTATATCTTTCATCCTTCAGGATCTTCACAAAAAAGAGAACTATTGGAGAAAGTGTGGAAAGAGAGAGTTGAACCTGGGAAGGTCAATGGACTTGCCCTCAGTCCAGAGACATCGGGTCCTCTGCACATGCTCTTGTATTCATCAAGCTCCATGCCCTTGGATGGAGATTTCGAGTTAGCCGTGAAAATCTTTAACTATACTAGTGAGGAGAAGACTGTGGAGCTGGTGATAGGGATCCAGGCCATGGACTACAATGGAGTCACCACCACCCAGCTCTACAAAAAGAAGTTATTACTTACATTTCAAGACAACGAAGGTAAAATGCAATTTCCATACTGACCAAGCAGAGCCCTCTGTCTTCCCTTGCATTAGGAGAAATAGTCTCAAAGAAAGTTTTGGCAATCAATGAGATCTAGATGCCCTGTTTTTTAACCTGTTTAGCAGATTTCTTTCATAGAGTAAATTTAAACGTGTCCTCAATTTCCCCCAAAGGATCACCATACTCAGTCCTACTCAAGCTAAGGAAGCCCATTTCAATAACTTTATTAGGGTAATGGTAGTTTAACCATCTTGTAGCTATGTTTTTCCTTTTAAAGGGTCTTCCTCCAACCTTTCACCCTCTTCCCTTGGTCTCTACTATTCTTGTGTTTCAGTCAGAACCATCAGTACCAGCTTTTCCTCCTCCAATTTTTTGCAAAGCCCTCCTGAAAACAGTATCCTGAGATTGACAGCTGTGGCAACCCACACAGATCCGGATATTAGCTACTTCGCTCAACGGGACATCGCCATCTGTAAACCAGAGCTCACCATTGAGGTTAGGGCTTGCTCCTGACCTGAATTACTTTCCTCGATTATTCTCTCCCATCAAATCATAGCCCTGCTTCAAAAGATGGCATCTGGCCCTTCCAGGGAAAAACTGAATGAGCAGAGAGTGCCACAGAGTGAGCCAAGTGACAATTGTACTGTAATGGCTGGGATACTGTGTACAAGGTTTTCTTTCTGTATTCAAGAGATATTTTTTCTTTCTGCCAGAGAAACCTCCTTCTTGTCATGTAAAATCTAACCTTCTATCTTCCTCAATTGTGAAGATTTTTTTTGGTTTTTTTCTTTATTTTTTAAATTTTATTTTATTTTCAGGTTCAAATTCTCTCTCTCCCTCTTTTCCCTCCCCCAGCCACAGAGAAGGCAAGAAAACCAAAACCAATTACAAATACGTGTAGTCATGTAAAATAAATTCCTTCATTACCTAGGAAGGAAGGAAGGAACAAAAGGAATGAAGGGAGAGAGGGAAGGAGAAAGAGAAAGAAAAAAAGAAAGGAAGAGAAAGAAAGGAAAAAGGAAAGAAGAAAGGGAGGAAAAAGATAAAAGTAAGGGAGAGAGGGAGGGAGGAAGGGGAGGAACAGGAGGAGAGAAAGAAAAAGAAAGGAAAAGAGGAAGGAGGGAGAGAGAGAAAGAGAAAAGGGAGGGAGCAAAGAGGAACGAAAGAAGGAAGGAAGGAAGGAAGGAGGAAGGAAAGAAGGAAGGAAGGAAGGAAAGAAATAAACTTCAGTCTGCACTCTAAGTTCAACAACTTTGTATCTGGAGGTGGATAGCAGGGTGAGAAGGAAACATGTTTGATTATGAAAGAAGGTTTTTTTTCAATTAAAGACAACAGTCGCTGGTCCTGTGCTGATTTCTTTTCTCCTTGTGTAGCCTCTGGCCTCGCGCTCAGGCTGCTCTCAGGGTTCACACTATGACCATGGCTGAAGCTAGGAGGGCATGTGGAGGCTGGGAGTTATTGTGTTGATAGGGGAAAGGAGTAAGTTTTGTTCCCTGTAGTTCTGCATTTATACTCATTTCCATGATGAACATGTCCTTGATACATGCCCAGGCTGCCTTTTGTGTGTTGTGATGGGTTCTATTTCTGCCCACAGGTGCCAGAGATGGTAAGACTGAATGAACCAGTCATAGCCTCCATCTACGTTCAGAATAAGTTGAACTCTCCCATGGAAGATTGTGTGATCACAGCATTTGGAAGAGGACTCATTTACAGAGAGAGGAGCTATAGGTAAAAAGCTGCTGAGAGAAGGGCGACTGTCTCTTTCTTCTCATTAATGAGAAACACTCAAGGCTCTAAGGCCAGTAGAAGATTTAGGGCTGGTGACCAATAGCCATGACTCATGAGTACATGGCCCAAATGTTTTCCAATCATTTGTTTATTCATTCATTTGTTCGTTCATTCATTCATTTATTCACTTGCTTATTTAAAGGTTGAGTCTCCACTCTAGGCAGATTCACCCTTCCTTAGGCAACCCGGTGCCCCCCCCCCAATTCTGGAGGCTTATCATATTAATGCAGACACCAAATCAGCATACCCCACTGCAGCTCAGAAATCTTGAGCTCCACACATCCTCCAGTCTTAACCTTCTTAGTAGCTGGGATCAAAGGACCATATCAACATGTTGGGCCTTTCACTTACTCTTTGAACATTAAGTTTACTTAACAATAAATGTCACAAATATATACCGCATCTCCAGGGATTGAGAAAGGATGTACTTTGGACTTAGTTGAGGCAATCCTGACTTTACCCTGACTCTGCCATCTTTTTCATTGCAGGGCATGGTGTGGTGAGGGAGACTGGGCTAGTGCTTTGACATCCAAATTGGTCCCAGTTGTGGGAATCACAGGATATCATTGCTCAATGAGAACAAAATTTTGGTTTCAGCAAGTGAACATTACATTGTAGAATTTTGTAAACTAAAATTGCAAGACATATGAATTTAAGAACAACGTGGGGTGGTAGAGAGTTGCCTCGACATTAGAAAGACCTGGGTTGAAAACCTGACCTCTGATGTAAAACTGACCATGTGATGCTGGTCAAAGCACTTAACCATTCAATGCCCCAAACAACTCTACGTTTCAGAGGTAGTGATTTCTATTAGTAGATGATTTCCTAAGGAAATGAAACCATAGGTCTCAGCCAAAAACAAACAAAAATAACTGATATCTATAGATCATTTCCACGACAGGTAAGGCAATTTACATTTGTATCATCTAAGCCTTCCCACCGCTCCCTGTGGAGATACTAAGCCACTGGGAATAGACAGCCTTAGAGCCAGGATTGTTGTTATCGTTTGTCCTTCACTGACATCAGGAAGCTGATGCCATGACATGCAAGCGAATTGGATTTGCGTGAGGGAAGGCCGTGCAAAGTCACCGGCCTCACTTTGTCCTCCAGAGCCATCTGGGCCCAGTGGCCAGATTTACATCAGCATGACTGGAGATGGCCCCCTTAGAGCCAGTAAGGCTTGGGTTCAGTGACTACCTCTGACATCCTGGGCAGGTCAAGTAACTCCTCCATGTCCTAGTCTAGGCAACTCTCCATAAGTTGTAGAGAAGACGCCACACTGCAGAGATAAGAGTTTTCTCATCCAAGAGTTCCTTATACCAACAGAATCATAATTCTAGTCTCTATCTCATAAAACCCTATGAAGTAGGAGTTATTAATTACACTCATCCTGCTGCTAAGGAAACTTAGGTTCATATAAATTAAAGTGACTTACTCAGAGTCAAAGAGACTGTATCAAGAGCAGGTCTTCTTGACTCAAATTCTAACCTTTCATCCATCATAGCATGCTGCTCACATCTAGCTATTGTCTCTGAAGCCTGTGTCAGGCTGATATAAAGCCATGGTCTCAGTATCTTAACATCCACCTAGCCCGTCTCATCTATAAAGAAGACTAGTACTGAGGGGTAGTAAGGTGGCGCCATAAGGCACAGAGTGCCAGGCCTGGAGTCAAGAAGACTCATCTTCCTGAGTTCAAATTGTGGCCTTCGAATACTTACTAGCTATGTGACTTAACCCTGTTAAGTCACTTAACCCTGTTTGCTTCAGTTTCCTCATCTGCAAAATGTGCTAAAGAAGGAAATGGCAAACCATTCCAGTATCTTTGCCAAGAAAACCCCAATGGGGTCATGAAGAGTCAGACATGACTGCAACAACTGAACAATAAAAAGGTGCTAAAGGTTCCCTTTGTAAAGAATGCCAACATTGAAGACAGTTTTTCATGACTTCCTAAACCACTCATTGCTTGGATATCCCTCAAGGGAAAACTGTAGATCCCAAGACTTGGGCATCACGAAGGGAAGAGGCATTTCCAACTCAAATATCCTGAGGTCAGAGCTCCTAAGCATGTTCCCTAAAAATAGCAATTCTAGGCAAATTTAAGATTATAAATTGCAGATAAAGTGCCAACTTAGATTGAGAAGAAGTTTCTCACCCCTAAGTTTACTGCCCCAATGAAATCACAGTATCAGTCCCTATATCTATCCCATAACAATCTTATGAGGCAGGAGCTATACTTTATTTTCTTTCCCTTCCTTTCTTTCTTTTGAGGAAGTCGGGGTTAAGTGACTTGTCCAGGGTCACACAGCTAGAATGTCTGAGGTCAAACTTGAACACAGATCCTTCTTAGTGCAGAGGCAGTGCTCTAGCTACTGTGTCACCAAGTTTCCCCCATACTTATTTTTTAAATGAAAAAAATGAAGATTAGGTGACTGGCCACACAACCAGGTGAGGTGGCATGATGAACAGGCTGAGCTGGGAGTGAGGAAGACCCAAGTTTGAATCCTATCTTCTACACTCATTGACTATGACTCCGGGTAAGTCTCTTAAACTCTTCAAGCTTCAGTTTCCTCCTCCTCAAAAAAAAAAATGAGGGTGATAGCCCCTCCCTCACAGGTTTTTGTAAGGATCAAAAAATGTTTGTTAAGTGTTTTAGTAACCTTAAGGAGCTATAGAAATGTTAGGTATTGTTATTTTAATCTGCAGCTGCTGGAGGCTTCTGGTGGAGACTCAATACTCTGCAACCACAATGAGGTGTAGTAGATGAGAGCTTAAGTTACCTCACTCCAAGTGAGAACCAGAAGACCTTGGTTAAAAGGGCCAGGGTCTCCCACTGCATCCTGGACCATCTCCAGTCATCCTGATCAATATCTGCCCACTGGACCCTGATGGCTCTGGAGGAGAAAGTGAGGCTGGCGACCTTGCACAGCCCTCCCTCACTCATCCAAGTCAACTGCAAATCATGTCATCATCTCTCTGATAAGAAAGAAGGACAAACATGAGGGATCCGTGGCTTAGATGACAATGTCCTCCTCTTCTGGTTCTGTGGCACAGTAGAGTTCCAGTATACCTGTAACACAAATCTTATCATCTCCTATACAATCAGCTCTGACTTAAAGTCAACAAGAAATCATGTGTTATATAATTTTAACTGCTGAATCTATTCTCTGAATCTCATAAGAGGCCATCTAATCTGAATTGTGATTAGACCACAGGCACATGTCAGTGACAAAACAGGAGTAAGAACTCTGAGCTCTTAGGAGGCTGCTAGCCCAGAGCTCCTGCCACTATCGTTGATAAATCATCCAAACACATGTGTACACACATACATATATACATACATGCATGCATGTATGTGTATGTCTACACATACATATATGTATACATATACACAAATATATATGGGGAGAGAGAGGGGGAGAAAAAGAGAGAAGAGAGGAGAGAGGGAGAGGGAGTGAGGGAGAGGGAGAGGGAGTGAGGGAGAGCGAGAGAGAGAGAGAGAGGGAGAAGGAGAGGGAGGGAAAGAATGAGAATATCCCCCTAGAGCTGGTTAGAATGACCAACAGCAGTACAAGACAAGAAGAACTAAGGAAGGAGAAATGCAACAAGCACTTATTAAGACTGAGAATTTCATAAATAGCTCATCTGATCCTCATAACCCTGAGAGGTAAATGCTATCGTTATCCCCATTTTACCGTTGAGGACACTGAAGCAGACAAGTGATTTTTCTATAGCTAGAAAGTGTCTGAGGCTGGCTTTGAACTCGTGTCTTCCTGTCTCCCAAGTTCTCCCACAGCTCCATCTAGCTGCTTAAGAAAAATGGGACTAAAACATGGCAAGCTACTTTTCTGCTTATTTGTTGTTACTGTAAATTTCAGATTAGGTTCTGTGTGGCCTGGAGACTCCCTGTGTTGCCAGATACAGTTCACGCCAACCCACGCAGGGCTCCAAAGACTCACTGTCGAGGTGGACTGCAACATGTTCCAGAACCTGACAGGCTACAAGAGCATCAATGTGGTGACGCCGGTATCTCCAGCTTGAGTTTGCCAGAGGCACCTTCCCACCTTTAGCTCCCTCCATGGTTGTGAAATGACCCGCTGGGAAACACAAACTAGAGAAAAGCAATGGGGGGAGAGGCACACCGGTATGTTATATATATATATCAAATTACTTATTAATGTGTTAATGTCATTTCAGAATGGGAAGGAAGGTGCTTCTCAAAGATCAAGTCATTCCTAAGCCTTGAGGATGAACAGAAGAGACCCAAAAGGGCTGAAAACGAAGGAGCCTCCTTATCACACAGGACTATGGCAGCTGTGAAAGTTAGGCATCTTACTATATAACACCTTTTTTTTTTTAAACACGATACTTTACAGTTTCTGGAACAAATAATAAAATAATAATGACAGCTAAGATTTATATTGTACCTACTATGTGCCAGGCACTGTGATAGACCCTTTACTAATATGATGTCATGACAAGCACCATGAGAGGGGAGAAGAGGGGAAGGGAAGGGAGGAGGGGAAGGGAAGGGAGGAGAAAGAGGGGACTGGAGAGGAGGTTCCAATCTTGTCAATTTTACACACCCCACAGAACAGATACATCTCCGGGGATATTTTAAACCACTTTCCCCAAATTAGATTTGGTGATAATTTAACCAGATGTCAATATTGTCCCTGACCATCACCACAAACAACACCCGTAAACTGTACGTGATGGAATAATAGTTAAACAGATGGCATTTACACTGCACTCAACATTTTAAAGCGCTTTATGCACACCAGTAAGAAGTCTAGGAGGTAGGGGTTCTTATCATCTCCCTTTTACAGGGTCAGGGAGGTCAACTTCCCTAGTGTGAGTCCGGGTTCCACAGCTGAAGTCTGGTTACACAGAACTAAGAGAAGCAGAGATAATCCAATACATAGGAAAGGGACCACATGGAGCCATAAAAGCCATAAAGCGATCTGACACAGCATCGCTATTTCCTTTTTGAATAACTTCACCCTTCTAGTTTGTCTTTAGTTCTCAAAGAGGACCACCCTTCCCTAAAGGCAGCAAATAGACCCCTGGGCCTGGAGTCGGAAAGCCCCAAATTCAAATCTGTGTGACCTTGGGCAAATCACTTAATCCAGCTTGCCTGTTTCCTCATCTAGAAAACGAGCTGGAGAAGGAAACAGCAAACCACTCTAGTCTCTGCCAAGAGAAGTCCAAATGGGGTCACCAAAGAGTTGGACGTGACTAAAATGACCAAACAATCCTTACCTAAACTTTTTAAGACTACTAAACGGCCTTGTGTATTTTTTAAAATAAAATGAGATATTGTAAATAAATGTTGAGCTTTAATAATTTAAAACAAGACTTTGGGAAAACCCTATATATAACACATGCCTGTCAATGTTTTATATTTAAACATTTCTGTTAAGTCAAAATAACAGAAATTGGTTTACAGGATGAACATAGACTAGGGGTGGGGCTCCGAAAGAGAGCCTTTCCAACACATGAAAAAATGCCGCTGAAATATCATTCCACATTTATCTCATTCTATCTAAGAAAATTCAATATATGAAGACTGCAATTTACACACAGAGGGTTCCGAGCCCCTCGACTGCATCCCTAAGCATTTGCTTTACAAATATTTGGCTTACACTTTTATGGAACACATGTATTACTAGAGTAGGTTGCACTACTAGTAACTGAAAACTCTCCCCTGCTTTCAAGTTCACATAGGCAGTGTATACATTCTCTCATTCTGTTCACACCAACCCTTTGAGGCTGGAAGTACCACTCCCCTCCCCCCCCCCCATTTGTAAGGTAGCCGGCTCAGATGGGGTCAAGTGACTCACTTCTAAGTCTCTAGCACAGAAAGGGATACAGACAAAAGTATTTCATGAAGTCTCTGTTCAACAAAACATACCCAGCTCCAGCCACCTAAAAGTCAACTTATATACGGCAAAGTTCCCACGTAACAAAAGAATCTTGACCATCCCCTGTAATGTCAAGTTTGCCCTGAAGCTTTGAGGTAGTCTCTAGAGAAGCCCCTTGGTTCTCTAAAGCTATGGCTAGGAGAGTACAAGTTCTAACAAAGAGGTCCTATACAAAGCAGGAAATATCTTTGGGTCTGTCATCCAAAGACCAGCAGAGCTAAGTCTGGAAAAAGAAAACAGGCTAGCATGTGCATTTTTCCTTTCTTTTTGGGGGGCTGGGAATAGGGAGTAGGGGAGGAAGGTGTGGTGGTAGGTACAGAGCAGTACCTTCTGAAACCACCTACAGTGGTACCTTGAACTGAGCTCGTAACTCAATTTGCTACTGTATCAAATCTATTTTCCTCATTGAAATTAACTGAAATGCCATTTATCCGTTCCAGCCCCCCAAGTGCAACCTCAGTATTTTTTGTTTTTAAATAAGAAAAAATATTTATAAATAACAAATATTGTATAAAAACATAATAAAAGAGAATGTAAAGAAATAAATTGGTTTTATAAAGGGTATATTTACCTTGGATATCAGAGGACTTGAGCTAACAGAAGCTACGGGCGGAGGTGATAGACGGAGGTGGTTAGAGGGGTTTTGTTTTGTGCTCTTTCGGTCACTGTGCTACACTTTATCCCTGAACTTAATTGCTACAATATCTTTTTTACTTTCGTTTAACTTAATTTTCTTCACTGGCAAGGTAAACACGTGGACTGAACGGTGAGGCACGTGATGCTGGTGAGCGTTGGGTTGTGGCATTCGCTGCGCCAACTAGTGGTAGCTCGGACCTCAAATTTTGGCTCACAATTAAAAGCAAAAAATCGACCGAGTGACAACTCGTATCTCAGAAATCTCCTAAGTTGATGCACTCGTATGTCAAGGTACCACTGTACACCAAAACAAAGCACAGAAGGGTCACCAAGTGCATTAGCAAATGAAATACACAGACACACAAAGTTCTAGATCTTTTGCAGTCCTAATTATAGTGAGCAATGGCTCTGCTTTTACTGATAATAAGGTCAAAGCAAATGAGCTCAATGCATCAAAGCAATCACAGTGATTTGGGTGAAGATGTTGGGACCATGTGCTCTAATGTTCCCTGTGGCTAGATGTGGAGGACAAATATAAACTCCTTGGAAGTGGGGATGGCTTCACATTTTTGTATCTGTATCTTAGAAAAGTACCTGGCACACAGCAGGCCCTTAATAATTGATGACTGACAGACTCATAGGAGAACTGCCTTTACAGGCCAGAGGCAACATCTCTGGAAACAAGAAAAGGTATTTTATTGTAAATCAGGAATATACAGGACAAAGCTCTCCAGGAATCCAAGTAGCATAAATAAAAGGTCATATAAGCATCTTTGTTTCTGCCCATAAAAGCATCACGTTCACATGGTGTGCACACACTTAACAGGTTTGGTTACTTGCTGGCCTTTGGACATAGCCTTCCTTTTTAAGCGTGGTCTATAGTAATCCTGACCCAGGAAGCTTGTTGACTCCATCCTAACAGCTGATACCAGAGCCTGGTTGTGGCGCCACAAGAGGACGAGCAAGAAGGTTCAAAGCTCACCCTGGGTAAGGTTCTTGATTTTGTTCATGTTGTGATCAATGGCACTTGAAAGAAACTGGATCCAGTTTTCTTCTTCATGGGGACATACATGACTTGCGCTGAAGAGTGTGGGGAGAGAAAGAAATTGAATTCTTGATAGTTTCAAGGGACAGTTTATCCTCAAATACCCTTTCCTAAACACTTCCTGGGGAAACAGAGCACTAGAGAGGTTCACAATAGGACAGTTTTCATATGCAGTCCACCTCTACCATTATCTGCTCACAGAAATTAAAGATACGGTGGCTAAAAGAGGATAGTTCTGAACCCCTCCCTGAAAATTCTAAAAGGGTTTGGGAATGTCATACTTACTTTGTGATTTCAAGAACCTTTTTCAACACAGATGCAAGTTTTGCAGCCTATAAATTAAAAGCAGAGAAATAATTCATTCCGTCAATAGAAAAGAAAAGCAGAGTGAAGGGAGACATACAGGAGTAAGCCAAGTCACAAAAGATCAGCCTCACCTCACCTCAAGTCCCCTATTCTAGACAGCCTGGAATACACGCCCAGCTGTCAAATGAAGTGACTGGTATTCCCTCTCACTCTTCCATCAACACACAGAATTTTTACATGCATCAATATCAAGGTAACATGATACAAGCCTGTATAACAAATTCTATACATTTTAAAGTTACCAAAGATCTGGAAGAGTATTAAGAGATAAGAAAGTACAAAGAACTTTAAAATTAAATGAAATTTTTAAATAATTCAGCACCTGTAATTTTTTACTTGGCTAGACAGAAATAAGTACTCTGAAGAGAAATAAAGTATTTTTTCTAGCTCTATCAAGTAATTTTTTGGTAATTTGACTGGTATGGCCTGAATAAGTAAATTGGTTTATAAAGAACTGTCATTTTTATTATATTGGCTCAACCTACCCATGAGCAATTGTTTTTTTCCCAACTGTTTAGATCTGACTTTATTTATGTGAAAAATGTTTTGTAATTGTGTTCATATAGTTCCTCGGTTCCTCCTGTCGGGGAGACTCCTAAGTATTTTATATTGTTTACAGCTGGTCAATGGTCAAGCTGGGTTTACGAAAAAAAAATTTACATTCAATTTGTTACGCAGTTTTCTTTTTAATTTTCAAACTGGAAGCCTATGGAGGAAGGAGCTAAAGATATGTGCTACAGTCAGAAACAAATATACTGACTGTCCTGAGAAAACCCCGCAGAGAACTAGAAGGCATGTCTGCCAAGCCTATGGTTGCTCCTTCTGCATAAATACTTACATTGAGTCGCACTGCCATCTGATTCAAAGGTGGATACATGCTTAGTGCCAACTCATCCACACTAGAAGCAGAAAGCAAGAGTCACTAACAGCAAACCTGAAGACACAGGCCAAGGTAGAGACTAGTGAACAAGAGCATTTATGGTCAAGAACAAAACAGGTTTAGACATTCAGGTTTTTTCACTGAATTTCCATTTTCACCTGCCTGTTCCCAAAAAACACAAGTTCCAGACATGTGAATCCTGACAGAGTTCCCAGTAAGAAGCATTAAACTCGACACATATATATTAAATACATAGTATGTGCCAGCAATCTATCTGTGAAGCTGTAAAAATTCCATTTGCATTTTAGAGTTGAAGTGTTTGATTCATTACAGAAATGGGAGGATGACACCCCAAACAAGAGGCCAGGGTGCTAATATTTCCACAAATCAAGCTGCATTCATTCATTCAACAAATATCTATTACAGTCAGGTAGGGAAGATGCGTAAAGACCAATGATCTGTAACTTCAACAGTATGAGGCAGATGGGCAGCTCCCAAAACACATAGACATTAAGTGACTTGCAGAGTGTCACAAAGCTAATTCATGTCAGAGACGAGCTATGGATTCAGTTCTTCATGATTCCAAGGCTAGAATTCTATCCATGAAGCCACACTGCCTACTAGGGAGATAAGGATATACAATATAACCTAAAACATGAAAACATGAAAAAGGAAAGGGAGATTTAAACTTAGTACCAAAGCAACATTTCTCAAATCAGTTTAGCTTTGGAAGACTGTTTTTGAGGGAAAACTATCAAGATTTCCTCACAGCACATAGATTCACATTACGTGCAATGGAAAAGTTCTTCGGAACAGTTTTGGGAAATGCTATGTTATGGGAGTTCAGAAGAGGAAAAGAATTTGTTCTGGGAAAGAGAGGGAAAAAGAGGCCCAGAGA
>CM053582.1:405104261-405116998 GCA_028627135.1 Pseudochirops cupreus | reverse complement strand
GTCCCATACATGGGGCTAAGAGCTGCTGGTCCTCTTCTGACCAGTATGTGTCCCTATTACCCCGAGATCCCAATTCATCATCTTCTAAGATGTCACTGTAAGGGTCTCCACCGTCCCCCTGTGCCTGGAAGACAATATATTAAATGTGGATATCCAATTATCATATTAAATTTTCAAGAGAAAAGGCATATGATTCTCTTTGTTTCAGCCCCACCCACTGAGAGCCAACCTCATCTTCTAGTCACTATCAAAACAAACAAACCAAAAAAACCAAACCCCAAACTCCTGACTGCCTACTTTGGTAAGATTTACAAATTTAAACAATTATGCTATTGTTAACTTTCACATAGTAAGTTCCAATAAATGATGTATAGTAGAAAATGTACTACATCCAAATCCTGACTCTACCAAACCCTAGCTAGATCACTCTAGTCACAATTTAATCTCTCTGAGCCACAGTTTCCTGATCTGTGAAACACATATAGTCATACTATAGGATTGTGAGGATCAAATGAGATAAGGAACATAAGGAACATAAAGTACTATATTGTTATTAAGCTGCTTTTATAATTAGTGATAAGGGAATTAGGTCACAAATTAAGCAAACAGCAGAACACAGGATAACAGTGAAAATAGGATTAAGATGAATTCAGTTAATGTTTAGGAAACAGCTTCACTTCAAAGCTACCTGATTTCCATTATTTATTAACTAAGAAGTTGTTTTTCAGTGACTTACCTGCTCCATTTCCTCAAGTGCGTCCTTCACTACCCTCAGATATGAAGCCAGCATTACAAGGGCTGCTGCTTTGTTATCTATAAGCAAAATACGAGAAACCTAAATTTGAGGAACAACCCAATAAATTCTCTATCATCTTACTAAAGAGAACCAAGGATAATTTCTCTACTTGTAGCAGCTTTAAGGAGAAGATAAATGTGTCAGTGTCATTAATTTTATCAATGACATCACCATTTACCCAGAGTTCTATGCTTAAAAGCTTGGTGTTAATATGGATTTTACCTTAGTATAAATCTCACATCTTTCTCCTAATCTCTATCCCTACCTTAATCACTCTAGTTTTGTTCAGTTATGTCCAACTCTTTGTATCTTGGCAAAGATACTAGAGTGGTTTGTATTTCTTCCCCAGTGGATTAAGGCAAATCGGGGTTAAGTGACCTGCCTAAGGACACACAGGCAGTAATGTGTCTGAGGCCTTATTTGAACTCAGGTCTTCTAGACTTCAGGCCCAGCTCTATCCAGGGAGTCACCCAGCTAATCACTCTAGTACAGATCCTCATTACTATCTGCCTGGATTATTGAAACAGTCTAATAATAAATCTTCACCCTCTATTTTATCCTTCATACCGCTGTGAGCATAATCTTTCTTATGTTTAGAGATCTGGTCATGTCATTTCCTGATCAAAAATGTTCAGTGGCTCACCGATGAATACTGAATAAATGCTGGATTCTTCGACCTGGCATTTAAAGCAGTGGTTTTCAACCTTCCTAATGCCGTGACCCTTTAATACAGTTCCTCATGGTGACCCCCAACCATAAAATTATTTTTGTTGCTACTTCATAACTGTAATTTTGCTATTATGAATCGTAATGTAAATATCTGATATGCAGGATGTATTTTCATTGTTACAAAGTGAACATAACCCACAGGTTGAGAACCGCTGATTTAAAGACTTCCACCATTTGGTGCTACCCTCCCTTTTCCAATTTCCTCCCATAATATTCTCTACTACCCCAGTCAAACTGAACTACTTGTTGTCTATCTCCTTTCATACCCCATGCTTTCCTGTTTCTCTTCTTTTTCTCTCATTATTCAATTATGCTGGGAATACCCTCTCTGCCCTCCTTTGCATATGAATTCTTGTCCATTCTTTAAAGCTCAATTCAAATGCCATCTTCTCTGGGAAGTTTTCCCCAATCTCCCAGCCCCCTTCACTTTTCTGTACTTCTTATGTGCTTGTCAAATTACTTTGTGTTAGGTATATGGTGATATTATATGTATATCTCATACTTCTACTTAACTGTAAATTCCATGAGGACAAGAGCCCTGTGTTATGTAATCTTTATATTTCCCCGAGCACTGAGCAGAGGCTTTGTACAGAGTAGGCATTTAACAAAAGATTTTTGTGTTTGAATGTAACTCTTTCCACTGATATACCCTCTTTTCAGTATCAAAATAAACTAGGTCCTTACTCATCCCAAGAAGAACTGAAATGCTTAAATCACAGCCCACTTAGAAATCACTCATTTTAGCTGAGCGTCCCGTCAGACACGCCTGGTTCTAACAACTATTTCAGCAGTGTTCCTGACAGTAAGAGTAAAACTAAGTACATGTACCCCGAATACTCAACAAATATCAAAATGCCCTAATGGAATTTGAATAGAAGGGGGAAGGTACTTTGGGGGGCAATGAGAAAGGAGTAACAGAAGATAACACCACCACATTTCTTCTTTCTAACTTTTAGCAGTGACGGCTATTCCTTTAAAAATTTGTTACTTTAAATACTTTAAAAATCTGGATTACAGATGCTACAAAATTGGAAGCAATATATGGAAAGTACCAATTTCCTATCACACAGCTAAATACAACCAACATCCCACCTCCCACTACCTCACTCACCTTTTGGTAGGTGAGACACCTGGTCACACGTTTCCCATATACTGCCAGTTGATATGAGGTAATCCTGTGATAAGCTAAAGAGTAAAAACAATGAGGATATCAACAACTCAAATCCCTGTCTTCTAAAAAGCATCCTTCCTGCCTGTCCCATCCTGATGCCCTAAAGGAGACTCACAGGGTTTTTCTTCTTCCCCGGGTACTATAAGTCCCACCAAGTGACAACCAGAACCAGGTCATTACCACTGAGGTCGAGCTCTGACAATCACTTCTGCAAGCTGGGCCATTCCCTCCACTACATCCACAACGGTATCTCGAACCATTTTTCTTAATGTGATACCTGCAACCAAAGCCAAGCTTTAAGCATCCTAGAAGTCTTTCTGGGAGAAATCATTCTCTTTGACCAGCCTGAGAGTCTATACTATACACTGCAGGGTAGTAGGCAGTATCTATGCTTTACAGATGACATGTCTTGTCTTTCCTATTGCTCAACAATCCCCATTTATTTGGTAGTTTTTTCTGTCTACAGAGGTAGTAGTGTTCTGCCCAAAGGAGATCTGGCACCAGAATCTTGCTACAGCTTTCAATCACTCATTCAAAAATTCTGTTTTAAGTACTTAAGTACCTGAGTGTGCAAAGCAGGTTACCTTGGTCTTTGGGAAGCCAGTAGTATGCAGAAACCTCTGCCAACACAGCATTCTGGATACTTTCACAGAGTTTCCTGCAGTCCTACAAAAAACACAGATCCATTCCAAAATGAAGAATAAATTAGAGTGACATGATTAAAGCAACTGCCCTAGAGAAGAGCAGAAATTCACAGCAACTTGATCGTAAATCAAGTATTTACTGATCACCTACTATATACTCTCTAGGGTTTGGATACTGGACACCCATATACCCCAGTCAAGAAAATACCTACTGTATGGAAGAGAAAGAGTTAACACTCTTTTCCAGGAGGCTGGTGACCTACTCTGGATCACACACCAAAATTTTGGACCGAATATTTTTTGGGGAATCCTAACCTAAACCTGAAGGTAACTAGAAGGAATCCAAGACATTTTCCCACAGTCAGTCTTTCAGTGATCTCCTGCTCTTAATTCCATACTACACAAAATTAATTCAGTGCTACAATTATTTCACTTTAGCACTCAGTTCATATTAAGTAATAAAATAATAAAAAACACTTAATTCTTTCTCCTCTCCTCCATTTACTTAATATGTTGTGATTTCAAGAGCACAGTTATCCAGTCTATTTTGTAAGTTCCTACAAGTAAAACAATTAAAGTTAAAGAAGTTCCAGACTTCTAGAAGCTTATATATCAAAACAAATTATGATTAGAATATAGAGTACAAGGCACACACACATATACTGTAAACTATATGAAAATGTAGCTTTAAACAAAATCCTACTTTTAATTTCTACCCCAGAGTGAAGAAAAACACTGCAATGAGTATCTACATTCATTATATAAATTTAAATATCTATATAAAATAATGCTATCCTGTTTCTTCATGGTGTCTCTAGGATTTTACCAGTACACCATAAAGGGTTTTAAAAAGAACAGGATTTTTTTGAGGGGGGGAACCCAACTACTTGTATTTATAGTCTGTTTTTTATCCAAAAAACTCAAATACTTTCATATGCATTATCTCAACTTACTGCTGGCATGAAGGAACACACAATTTGTTCACTGCAGGAGAGGTGAAAATAGAAAAATACATATATATATATGTGTGTATATATATATATATGTATATGTATATATCGTATCTTGACTTTTGTACATACAGACTTACTTCCATGGAAATGAAAAGGAGGGGAAAGGCAGGGAGAACTTGTGGATAACCTTACTCCAGAATTTGGTACTTGGCTCTGTAAAAACCTTGCGACTCTGCTGTCTTTGGCTTTACAGAAAAGAAAGGAAAGAAATAACCAGACGCCAAAGGAAGAAAAGCAGAGCCTGAGCGGGCAGCACCAAAGCAACCCAAGACAAACCCACCTCTGGGGAAGGCAGGGGAGGTCTTGCGAAGGCCAGGCTCAGCTTCGTGGCTTCTTGAGACACGACCAGGGCCCTCTGCCCTAGTAGAAGGAAAGGGTCGGTGGGGTGGGGGCAGCAGCTGGCACCGATAAGGCTGCACGTGTTGGGGCTGCGCTGCAGCCGATAACCCCACAGGCACCCCATCCTCCGTCCCAGTCACGGCACGTTGCTCATCCCTCGGACGCCCCCACCCCGAAGCAAACACTCCGCCCCCAGGAAACCTGGGAGGAGAAGCCGACTCAGTTTCCCCTCCCGTCGGTTGCTCCGTCAATCTCATAGAGGTGGGTGAGGGCAAGGGGGTCTTCTGGCTTCCAGGAGAGACCCTGGCGGGCAGAGGGGATGTGGGTCCCCTCCCAAATGCCAGGGGTGAGACTCACCGAGATGGTCCCAAAAGCTGGGCGCATCGAACGCCTCCGTGGTCTCCCGGGCCTCGCCATCTGCGGGGGGGCGGGGCGGGCCGTGAGAGGGGAAGGGAAAGAAGGGCCCCTGGCCCCAGCCCCGGCTCCCTCCCCCCGCAGCCCGGGTCCTCACCCCGCACCCGCGGCAGTAAGGTGCGCAGCGCCCCTATGAGCTTCCGCAGCTGTGCCACGGTGTCCTCCGGGCTCGGTCCCACCGCCCCGAGATCCATCGTATCTTGGTCCGAGATACTAGCGCCCGCTCAGTAGGCGTTCCCGTAGAACGCTTTAACTTCCGGAAGGGAAGCCCTAGACCTCGACTTCCGGCGTTCTCTGCCCGCTTCCGGCAATAGACTAAGGAGCCGGCTCGGCGGGGGCCCGAGGGAGGACGCTCGCTACCAGACCGCTGGGCGTGGCTGGGGCGCTGGGTGACCAATGTTGGCTCTCCCTCCCCCTTTGTCTCCGCCCCTCAACCCAGATATAGCACAGGACCGCAAACTGTTTATCCGTTTATTGGATTAGTTTAAAACAGTCCCACCCCCATAAGCAGAGACCCTAGAAAACCTGAAATACAATTAAACCATCCACAACCCACCTGGGGCAGGCCTCCGGGGTAGGCAGGACCAGGCGGGAAGAGGTAGGCCCGGTATTAGCTTCGGGGTCTGGAGCCCCGCACCACCCCACCCAGCGGGCCTCCAACTCGGTAGGCGCCCTCCCGGTGCAGCATTTTCATTCCACAAAGTTCAGTTCATCCCTTCGTTTCCATGGGGAATAAGCAGCAAGAATCAGCAATCACAGCATTAATTAGGGGCCGTTTTCGGAGGTTCATTCTTAGAGAATCGGCATGTAGCCCACGAGCTAAACACCAGCTACAGGGAGCCGGTCAAGTCTCTCTAAGCAGCAGGGCCAACCGACCTTCTCATCGGCTTCTGGCGCAGCTCCCTTGGGCCAGCCTCCCCGGAGGGTGGCTGGGACCCGAGCAGACGCGGCGGCGGCAACAGGGGGTCCAAGCTCTGCCCAGCTGCACATGCATCATTGCCTTTGGGGGCTCTCATGGCTTCTGAGTTCCACTGTGAAAGCTCTGAGTTCCGTGGGGCTCAGGATCCATGCCCAACGAACAAGAACTGGGGTAAACAGCGTCAACCAGGTATACAAGGGGGAAAAGAGAAAAGCCACAGTGCCATAGGCCTTCCCCAGCAAATAACAGCTACCAATTTGGCACGAGTAGAACAGCAGCATGAGGATGTGGGCAGGTAGAATCTTGTAGTATTTTCCCTTGAGATGAGTGGAAAAGATGTAACCCTGGCACCGCAGCAACAAGGTCCAGCACAAGTAGATCAAAAGGGGTATATTAAAAAGCAACATCTAGAAAAGGAAACAGAGAACAATTATCAGCAGCATATGGCAATCGCTGATAAGGGCAGAATCTAGCCAATTTATGACCTTAAAGCTAATTCTCTATGTGTAACACCCACCTTCTCTCCAAGAACTTTCACTGGGGATGAAGCACAGGCCTACACCAAGCTTGTGCAAGCTGGTGAGTCCGACTTTCTTCAACCGTCAAAAAAGGATACCACTAATCTTGCCTACTTCTCAGAGTTGGTGACTTATAAAATGAGAAAATTTAGGGGACACTGCTTTTCTTTGTGAACTAGAAAATTCTTTCAAACAAAATTTTATTTTCATCACCATGTTTTGTGAATCATCTGAAATCACATCAAGGCAACCAATCCAACATGCTTTTCATTCATTCATCCAACAGTACTTATTCTAACAAGCAGCAGAGAATGTATATTATAATGGAGAGATTTAAGTGCCTACTATGTGCAAGACACTATGGCAGGTTAGACATGGAATACAAAGACAAAATTCTTGCTCTCCATGAGTTTGTATTCTACTGAGAAGGGGGATCAGGACAGACCTTGTTTAGGAGGGGGCACCTAAAAAGTACCATGGAGGTAGGAAGGGATTGTACAAGGTAGAGGTGAAAGGGAGGCCATGTGGCCTTGCAGCCACAGTATTGGACCCAGAGTCAGGAAGACCTAGGTTAAATCCCACCTCAGACAGTCACTGTTTTGGATCCTAGGCAATTCACTTAACCTCTCTTAGCTCCAGTTTTCTCATTTGTAAAATGTGGATGGTAAACAGTACCTCCCACACAAGGCTGTTATGAGGGTCAAATGAGATCAGAGATGCAATTTTACTATGAAAATGTTAGCTATTATTAAGTTATGCAAAGGTCTAGAGGTAGGAGATATAATATTATGTATAGTGGGAGCTGGGAACCTGAGGCCTTGAGGCCACATGTGGCCCTCTAAGTCCTTAAGTATGGCCCTTTGACTGAATCCAAAAATACTTGTTCTGTAAAGTTTGGATTCAAGCAAAGGGCTGCACTTGAAGACCTAGAATTCTGGCCACATGTGGCCTTGAGGTTGCAGGTTCCCCACCCCTGGTATGGAGGATAGCTTAGAAGACCAATTTCACTAGAACAGAAAATGCTTAAGAGGGGAGTATTATAAAATAATTTGGAAAAGAGGTAGGAGTCAGTTTGTGGAGAATTTTAAATGCCAGGCTGAAGATTTTGTATTTTATCCTACAGGCTACAGGGAGCCAACGAAGACTTTTAACGGGAGGGAGGCAGGAAAGACGTGGTCAAATCTGTTTTATGAATATCAGTAAGGAAACTATATGTAGAGGGTGAATTGTAGAAGGAATAGATGAAGTGGGGTGGGATGAGGCAGGAAGAATAATTGAGAGACTACTTCTTTCACTAGTCTAAGAGGTAATGAGGGTAGAGATTATATGAGTAGAGAGAAATAGATGGATGTATTAAATAAGACTTAGCAGCTGATTGGGGCAACTAGGTGGTGCAGTGGATAAGGCACCAGACATGGAGTCAGGAAGACTCATTTTCCTGAGTTCTAATCTGTCCTCAGACACTTACTAGCTGTGTGACCCTGGGCAAGTCACTTAACCCTGTTTGCCTCAGTTTCCTCATCTGCAAAATGAGCAGGAGAAGGAAATGGCAAACCACTGTAGTGTCTCTGCCAAGAAAACCCCAAATGGGGACACAAAGAGTCAGATATGACTGAAAAGCCACTAAGTGGCTATGTGAACCGAGGAAAAGAGAAGAGTGAAGGATAACTTCAAGTCTAAGAACCGCTAAGGCTCATTTTTGATGTTATTTAATGAAATAATACTTTAATGAGTATAAATGTAAGTTGGTTACTTTATATACTTCCCATATACACACATCTGTCTCCAAATAGTGTCGTGACTTAAATGTTTCATTTTGCTATAATGCTTTTCAGTCTCTCAGTCCCCCAGGTCACATTAAGGTAAAAATCTAAATGTTTTTATTCTAAATGTTTTTATTCTCTCTTCACTCCTATGTGGTGGATGAGCTTAGGCATGGAAAAAAGAAGTACAGAAAGTAAGTCAGAGGAAGAAGACAGTTCCCTCTGCTTTCTGGATAATATTTATGGATAAGCTTTATGTGTTGCTTGGTGTTTACTTCAGCAACCTTCATAACCACTTGCCCTTAAGGTTCAAATACACCCCATAAGGAGAATACAGAAAAAGGGAAGCATAATGGAACTAAAGAACCAGTAATTCTCTATGATGAATGCTTTCCTCCCTGAAGTGGATTTATCTTTAAATACATTCTTTATAGATGTATAACTTCTTTAATAATAATAGTGCTTCTAAAAGGAAGCCAAACTCTGAGTAATTGAAAAGCCAATAATGGTCCCAGAGAACAGATAAAGAAACACACCTCCCTCTGCAGAGAAGCAGGTAAAACGTGCATATATTGTTGGATACAGTCACTGCATTGGGCTTGAGGTTTTGTATTTGGGATTTGGAGTTTAGTTATTTTTTTAGCTTAACTATTTCCACTTGTTACAAGAGAGTTGTATTTTGGACTTGTGTGGTAGAGTATATCTAGGAATTTTAGGGATATAAAGACGAAAGATATTATTTGAAAATAATAGTAAAAATAATCAGACATCTAAATAGGTACAGGTTTTTAGCACAACATTTATACAACCACTATTATCCCAATGTAACTTATATCCTACAGATTTCCAAATAAAATTTAACTTTTGTAATTATTTCTCAATTCAAACATATCAGTAAATTATATTAACTTTTTTTCCTTTAAAAAAGATTCAAAATATAGCAATTGCTTTTCAGTAGTGCTACTGAGCTAGATAAGGATGCAATTTAGAGAGAATTAAACAGAACTAATGGATAAGAGTGTTGTTCTAAAGTCAGAAGACCCGAGTTTAAATCCTACCTCAGACACTAACTATGTGACCCTAGGCAAGTCACTTAACCTCTGTCTGCCTCAGTTTCCTCAACTATAAAATGGATATTATAACAGCACCTAACTCAAAGGGTTGTTGCAAGGATCAAATGACACCTCTGTAAAGGACATATCATAGTGCCTGGCATGTAGTAGGTGCATAATGAAAGCTCATTCTTCTTTCCCTCACCCCAGTGCTCATGGCAAAGTTGGTTGTTTGTTCAGGTGGGGAGGTGAGGTTGGCCAGGAGGAATCTTGACACATCCCAGTGTCAAATTGGCAACACTACAAGAAGGGTTGAAGACTTATACACAGTTTCTCTTCAAGAACGCCCATGTCTGTTGAGCTCTTTGTGAGTTCAAGATCTGACATGTGAGGTTAGTACACATGTATAACAGACAACTTTTGTTTGCTTCTGTGAATATTACTGTGTGAGACAAGTAAAATTTATATTAAAGACTATTCATTTTCTTTACTATCTGCAGTATCTTAACATCCACAGCTCTGGGGCACACCTAGCAAACTCACAACACATACTTTGAGAAACACTAGATTATAACAATGTAAATGCAATCAACAATAAGAAGGAAATGGAACACTGTGTAATTATACTGACCAAGCATGAAGAAATGAGAAAATCTATCTCCCTTCCTTCTTTACGAAATGGGGAAGTATAAGTGTAGAAAATGAGATATACTGCTAGATTCAGCTGATGTGTCAATTAGTTTTGTGGAATCGATTCTTTTCCTCTTACTCATTTTTTGTTTCTAGGTAAAGCCACTGGCTGGGCCGAAGTGAGAGGGAAATATTGAGAAATGAAGATGATAAAAACAAAAGATGTCAATAAACATTTCAACACCTTTTAAAGAAAACTTTAAAGAACTGTGTATGCTAACTATTGTGACCATAATTTCATTTGCCAATCTAAAATTAAACTCTGTGAATAAAACAAAGAGGTCGCTAAAAAGGGCCAGCATGCTAATGAAAAGTAAATACCCTCATGACATTGAAGAGCTTATAAAATCCCTTCTTCTGATGAAGGACTTGGGATGTGGTTGTTCAGAAGAATAGAGAAAACTTAGTACTATTGATACTATGAGATTCTACCAATTCCCCTCAAGAGTAAATGAGTAAAGACTTTGCCCACGCAGACACAGACACAGACACACACCCCTATGCCCACATATATAATATTTTCCAGCTACCACCAATGGGGTCTTTTAGGAAGGTCAAGGTGCCACCTCCTTGTTCCATAAGCTATGCTAGAATATACATTGGTAACACTTCAGCTAGATTCAGGCCATGAAGTTTAAATCCAATATTGGATTTTGCAAGTAATTATTTTTTAGGGCTTGCTGGCATTTTTTTGTGGAAGTAAGTTTCATTCAGTACCACTGTTAATCTAATGTTCTCATTCTTGAATGTACTGTTCTTTTTTCTGAGCAGTAATAAATTTGCCCTACATTTTGGTCCAAAGGGAAGATGTTCTCAGTATGTCTTCCTCATCATTTGTCTCTAAAAGGTCCAGAGATCTCATAAATGTGTCAAATTATATATCTCATTTTAATCCCAGCCCCTTTTCAAAGTATTTGTTTTTCTAGTTTTTCCTTCTACTAAAAATTACATCTTTTATTGGAGGTAATTTTTCATGGCAGTATGATTTCTGAATTTTAACCGATGACTCTTACCTGAATAATTCCAATTACGTATGTCATGCTGCCTTGAAAGAATTGCCCATCAACAAACACCCCAAAGGAAAAGCAGCAGCCCATTTTACCATCGGTAATTTCACCAACAAACCACGGTCCTGAAAGGAATTGCACATTGGACAGGAAGGAAAAAGAATAAATAGGTGACATTCAGTGACTCCTTAAGATGCATTTAGGAAAAAGATGAAGACAAGAAACAACAGATTCTTGATGTTGGAGTAATTTCTGAATCAGCTTTCTAGGTACAGGAAGACCATTGACTCATTATTTGATCTGAGACTGGCATATCTGTGTAGCGATGACATAAAACATTTTGTGTCTTTTTTCCATGTGGCTCTTTTTAGATTTAATCCCTGTGAGCCATATGTTTTAGGTCAGTTAACCTTCCATCTACTTTATTCATGGTATTTATAGGTTGATTCCTCCAATAGAATGTAAGCTCCTTGAGGGTAGGGACCCTATTTTTGCCTTTCTTTTCACCCCCAACATATACTGTAGTGTCTAGCATATAACAAGAGCTTAATAAATGCTTCTTGACTGATTAAATGCTTCAAAGACAGTTTGGATAGGATTTCAATTTACCGACCACAGTTTCTTACTTATGTAAGCTTATTTTTTAGGTAGTACTCACAGTTAAATATTAAGGCTTATTTGCTATTTTGCTTTTACACTAACAAGTTCTTAGACTGTCTCCTTAGAGTCAAATTGCTCTAAACTAATGTACCCTAAGCATTTTAGGTAACAGCTAGAAGGTGCAATGAATACGGCACTGGACCTATAGTCAGGAAGATCTGAGTTCCAATCCACATTTAGACACTCCCTAGCTGCCAGAAAATAGTGACTTCAGGCCATGACTAAAGGGCTTTAACAGTGACTTCACTTAATCTCTTTTGCCTCAGTTTCCCAGTCTGGAAAAGTTTAAACCTCCTAGGATTGTTACAAGGACGAAATAAGATCATATTTGTAAAATACTTAGCACAGTGCCTCCTGGCAGGTAGCAGGCACTATATAAATGCTAGCCATTACTATTACTATTATTAGGAAACAGCTAATCAGGCAAGACCATTATCCCAGTAAATGGCTTATAAAGATAAACATATATCACTTATTAAAGCAAAAACTCTATATATATGTTGAGAATTTTACTTAAATACCTTTTCCATCATAACCTTTATAAGCATCTTGAAAGAATTTTCTAAAACCTTTGGTTTATGGGAACCAAGATGGCGGCGTAGCAGCAGCAACATATGGCAGGTCTCACATAGCTACCCCAAAATACCCGTAAAATATGACTCTAAACTAATCCAAAACTCCAAAACGCACACAAATATACTTTCCACTAAAGTCAGCTCGGCTACGAGGAACCATATCAGCACTGCGAACCGAAACCAGCCTGGCCTGAAGCCAGGGTTGTGCCCCGGGGGCGGCTGGATGGAAGGAGCAGAGGAGCCTCTCTGGTGAGTGGATTAGCGGCAGCTGCAAGAAGTGTTCAGAACTAGGTCAGTGGAGCTTGCGAAATCAGGCAAGAAAAGCGTCCGCCGAAACGCCTCCAAGGTGGGAAAGCGAAAGGCAGAGGTTTTGCACCCGCCTCTGCATTGCAGCTTGCATGTCCATGGCCTGCAGACAGCAGGGGGACTAAGAGATTGTTCAGAGGC
>CM053582.1:405055102-405103761 GCA_028627135.1 Pseudochirops cupreus | reverse complement strand
TGTTTTCCCATATTTCTTGCATCATTTTAATTATATGATAACATTCTATTAAATTAAATACCATAATTGTTGAGAAATTTTACATTAAGACATTTAGGTTATTTTCACATTTTTCACCATTACTAATAATGTACTAAAACATCAACAAAGGGGTGGCTAAGTGGTGCAGTGAATACAGCACCAACCTTGGAGTTAGGAGGACCTGAGTTCAAATCCCACCTCAGACA
Source organism: Pseudochirops cupreus (assembly GCA_028627135.1). Classification (NCBI taxonomy): domain Eukaryota; kingdom Metazoa; phylum Chordata; class Mammalia; order Diprotodontia; family Pseudocheiridae; genus Pseudochirops; species Pseudochirops cupreus. Next base: position 405,103,534 of record CM053582.1, on the reverse strand, counting down.
CTTAACACAAAAAACTAGCCATGTGACCTCGGGCAAGTCACTTACCCCCAATTGTTCAACCTTCCTTCTCCTCTCCAAAAAGAAAAAAAAAATCAACAAAGAGTTCTTGAAATCTTTTTGATAACATCCTTGGGATAAATTTCCCAGTAATGAGGTTATTGAATCATAGGGTATGATCACTTTTGTAACTCTTATTGTCTATTGCCAAAATGGGCTGAAATTGGAATGGTTTACAATGCTACTAGCACTAAATTAACGTACCACTTGTCCCACATTAAGTTTTATCATTTTTATTTATTTTTGTCAGTTTGATGAATTTAAGATAATTTCCTTAATGTGCATTTATTAATAAGCTATTCACTAATAAAATGAATAACTTTTTCCAAATGATCTTAAATTTGTGTTTATTTTGTGAACTGTATATTCATAGCTCTTGATCATTTACCCATTAAAGACTGGATGTTGCCCTTTTGAGGTTGAATTTGTTATGAACATCACATCTGTTATATTTATCAAAGAAATTTTCCCCCCACCCACTGTTTTTCTTCCTTTGTAGTCCAAACCTACTTACTTGGCTCCCCATAACTTTTTCCAGTTGTTAAATATATAACAATTTATTTCCTTTCCACATCTGTGAAATATTTTATCTCCTTCTAACTTATTTGTGCTTTATTTCACTGATTTAATTGGAGCTGGTGATACATAGCGAAAGAAATATAAGTCTTAACTGGTTTTTTGCTAAACTGCTATCCAATTTTTCTGATGTCATTTATTAAATAAGGATTATATCCCCTAGTGTTTGCTATCCATTTGGTTATCATACACTGATATTTTGTAAATATTTGATTCAATTTCTGGTTTCTTTATTCACTTCATTTATCTATTTTTTGTCATTGCTTTGCCTCAATACCAGATAATTGACAGTTATTGTTTTATAATGTTTTTAAAAGTCCAAAAGGATAAGCACCCCACTTACCAGCTTTCTCCCCAGTTTCTTAATATTATTGACTTCCCTATTTTATTATCATTTAATCCAATATCCCACTAGTATTACAATTGGTAATATATCAAGCCCATAAATGATTTTGAGAAGCATTAATATTTTTACTATAAACATTCAAACTATGTGCAAAGGTTAACATTTTCATTGTTTTAGTTTTTGTCATAATACTTTTTAAATTAGGTAAATAAAGGTCTCATATAGCTCAGTAAGTTAATAACCAAATATTTCATACTTTATAAATGATATTTATTTGTAGTAGTTTTTCTTTATCTCTACTTGCAGTTTATAAGTGTACTGTTAAATTCTGTGTGTTATTTTGTATCTTTCTACCATACGGAATTCTTTTCTTATCTCGATTAATATTTTTGTTGCATCCTTTAAATTTTCTAGATAGCTACATCATCTTTAAATAGTTTAACCTATTTATTACCAATGTTATTTTCATTTCTTATTTTACCTTTTAAACAACGTTAAAAAAGAATTGGTGAAACCTTTATGCTGTGACTATTTTCACTAAGAAAATATAATTTTTCTTCATGTTAGCTCCTGGTTTTAACTAGATACTATTTATCACATTAAAAGAAAGATACCATGTCTATTCTTTCTAATGTTTTAGCAAGAATGAGTATTTTATCAAAGACCTTTTCTGAATCTCATGATAAAATCATATGAGATGAATACTTTGTATGTGATATACTGAAATTACTTTTCCTAATGATGTCATTTTAAAATATGACCCACTTATTCATGATTTTTAAAATGAATTTGCTTGCACATTTTGATGTATCCAACTTGCAAATATGTAACAGAATACATCCATTCTTGATTTGCAAAATTGGCCCATAATTTTTTAATTATAATGCTCTCTTATTAAACATAATATTCTAAAAGTCTAAAGTAAAGTTTGTTGTTACATACTTTCTTACTAGGTCAGTGCTCAAAAAAATTATGTGATACAACAACTGTGTAATTATTTTAAAATGTGTTATTCTGTTACATTATAAATGCTCTTAAGAAGCAGCTTAGTATAGTAGACAAAAGTCTTGCTACCAGAAAGCCAAGTTCAACTACTTCCTCTGACACATACTAGTCGTGTGTTCTCTGGCAAGTAGTTTAATCTCTTAATGTCTCAGACCATTTACTAAGAGTTAAAATTATAGACGATACCCCAGATCTGATCTGTACAAGTGGAGGAATACAATGTTGAAACCAGAGATTTGAACAAATAAATAAATGTTTATAAAATCCTGTTCCTTTAAAAGTAGAAACCCTGACAAGAACCCAGGGAGGAGTGCTTTGACTTAATGAAGAACTTGGTATTACACCAAAATATAAATTCTTGTTGAGAAAATGGAAATATTAGAGACAAATTAGTAGGGAGTAACATAACAGTATTGACACTCACCACCGGTAGCCTTAAGAATTACATAAAGTCTTAGAATAATTATAGACTTAAGATACTTCCTATGCTGTCATTTCCAGGGTAACCACAGGAATCAAGCCACTCCCCAGATCTGTAGTCATTTTTCATCTTATAAAACTTAAAAAATGAGTCCTAGATTAACTGTATAGTGGAGTAGAGGAAGTTTCAAAACCAACTACTAACAGCTATTGATGCTGGGAGGCAGTATGGTTGACAGCCTTTATAAAAACTTCATTCTGTACCAAAGAATACTTCTCTTTATAGAGATCAGGTACCTATTATTTTTAATAGAGCTCTTTTTTATGTTGGCAGAAATGGAGACAGATAGGCACATTAATTTTTTGCTGGCAGAACTATGAATCAGTCCAGTAAAAATATAGAATTTTGCAAGAAAACTTATAGAATTGTTCATTTTTTGACCAAGTGATCCTACTAATGGTTTTATACTTTGAGGAAATTAATGACAAGAAAATATTTGTAAAAAAAAATATTGATAGTAGCACTATCTATAACAGCAAAAAAGTACAGCTTATATGCTCAACAATTAGGGAATAGCTAAAAGATCATGGTATAAGAATGCAATGTAAGATATTACTTTACAATAGGGAATGACAAATACGAAATATCGGAAGACTCACTGAAATATAGGTAAACATATAGTGATGCAAAGTGAGCACAACAAAATCAATATATACTATTGCTGAATTTTGTGAATAAAAGCAACTTTAAATAGCAAAAATACTCAGATCAAAAACATTAGACTATGCTGGTATTAATCCCCATCTTTTAACAAATGGAAAATTACTAAATTATAAAACTGCAAATACTACCATTCTTATTTAATGGTTTTTAGGAATTATAGAGAACTCAAGAGGGAAATATGTTTAGTATTTCTGTGTAATACAGCAAAACAATTCATCAATAAACACATTTTTTTATATATATATCTTCAAAGATAAGTAAACTCAGCGATCAAAGTTCCAGACTCCAAAGTCCTACCCCAACCTAGCAGCCTACTAGAAGGCTGGCATCAAGTCCAGGAAAGAACATAGCAGCCTCTTGCTGGTTTCCATGGTTCTCTCACCTCCTGTTTTCCTTCCAATCTCCTAGCTCTAGTTCCAGAGTGCCCCTCAGATGTCGAGTGTGCAAAACAGGCATCAGTCCACCAAGTAAATGGAGATGGCCACAGAGATATGCTATGGCTGAACTAAATGATAAAAATCAAACAATGTTTATAGGCTAGAAAAAACATCACATCTTCAGATGATCCCACAGAAAAAATGGAATAAAAAGACATCAAACCTAAACCACCAATTTTGGATCTAGAATTTCTGCCTTACCGCATTAATGTTCGTATTCCTGGAGCTGGAGAGATGATAGTAGATGTTGTATAATGTCCAAACCAAATAGTATGGTTGCTACGTCTACTCTGATTAGACAGAAAAAAGAGTTCCCTCATTTGTATCTGAAATGGGATGGATATCACAGGATCTTTCATTAGTGCCCAAGTTGAAATATGATCTAGCTAATATATAATTTTCTTTGATTATAATTATTGTTGACAATGCACCAAATTTACACAACATTTTATATTTTTCTAGATGTTTTCACATAATCTCTTATGTGATCCAAACCCCATTTCTGTGAAGTAAATAGTATAGTTATTACAAAAATTTTACAAAAATGGAAATATAAACTTATTACTTGTCTAAGGTCAAAAAGTAACTCAGTGACCCTGCAGAAAAAAAGAATCTAGTTCTCCTGTTTAATCCACTTCACTAAGCTTTCTAAAACAAAACACGTAACCAGCCTTTTAAAGTAAAATGATTAGTATTTATAAGACTACCTCTGCACTGAGATATGGGGGCAGTAGTCTATAAGTAGTTCTGCTGATACTTATAAAATCATTAAAAACTAAAACCCTCATTTAGGTGCCAGAGAAGGTATACATGTGGTTCAAAACTAAATACTTTTTTATATAGCAAATCATCCATTTTCTCTAAGAAATTATTAATAGGTAGGTTTTATAGCAAAATGTTATCTAACACTATTTAATAACTTATAGCCAGGATCTGACTTCAGTGATTCTCAAATATGAACATTATGCAAATTTTGTGCAGTAATAGTTGATAGATAACTTTGAAAAGAAAAGCTTTAATTTTTTGCTTAGCTTAAAATATGGGCCAAAAGCTGAAAAGTGGTAATGGGTGGAGGTTAGACAGTATGAGAGGGCACATAAAGCTAGAATCCTGTCAGATGATGTCAGGAAACACAGGTTCCTTCTCCCTGAAAGACTGGTGGGGGTGGAGGAGCAAGGGAGGGTTAGAAGGCAGGGGGCCAGAGAAGAAGGCTAAGAACAGTTATAATAATGAAGTCTGAAATCGAGGCACACAGCCTTGTCACTAGCTTGTCACGGCAAACCAAATCAATGTTTATCAAGCACTTACTATATCCCAGGCACTATATTAGAAACAGCAACTGCTATAGCCAGAGCAAAAACTTGAGACCCCATAGATAAGGTCTCATATACCTAGTACAGCTCAACAGGATCTGATGTTCCAAAGCCAGTTAAAACGAGGAGACTACAAAGAGAATTAAGAATTTTACTATACCTTATTTAACATTCCATAGAAATTAAAGGGTTTCTTGGGCCCTGGGGTGATGGTGGCATCCACATAGATGAAAGAATAGTTTCCAAAGGGGGTTTTATGGATGTAATGCATAGGGCCATGTTTACGTAAGGCAGAGTACCTCCTACAGAAATAAGATAGGGATATTTTCAGTGCAATCCAAAAGAAACAGAATTTAAATGTTCATTCTGAGATCAAGCTAGATTTCACTTCCTTATCAAAGGAATAATTTGGCATGTAACAGATAAAAAGGACTTAAAATGAACTTTAAAAATTGTCTGGAGTGACTTTTCACATTCTCTATGTAAATATTCCTTTGAAGTACAATGCCAAGCCCACAAGTGATATGTATCATACAGATCACGTGGTTAACAAGTATACAATGCTTGTTGTTGTTCAATCATTTTTCAGTTGTGTCCAACTCTTCATGACCCCATTTGTGATTTTCTTGGCAGAAATACTGGAGTGGTTTGCCATTTCCTTCGCTAGTTCATTTTACAGATGAGGAAACAGAGGCAAACGGGATGTGATAACCCAGGGTTCACTATAGCTATGCCAGTAGATTGCAAGCTTTAAAAACCTTTGAATAAAGGTCTGAGAACAGATGAGCTTTCTGTTATCAGAGGACCATTCTATATAAGTCTGAAAAGACTCAAGAGGTTTAGCTACCTGGTGAAATATTTTTTCATCCCCAACAACTCACGAAGACCATTTGCAATAGCAAAGAAGAAATGGTAATCTGTAATTGTGGAAAGAATGTCCATCCTGACAAAATCACACATCCTTTTAATATCTGAAGAAGCAGGAACATCACTGTGCTAAGTGCTAGGGAAATGAAAGTTTAGGTATGATCTGCGCTCTCACAGAGCTAATAGTCTCAGAAGGGATTTGATACAAATAATTATGATATAAAATACTGTATGATAAGTGTATTTAGGGAGGGACATAAATGTGGTATGTGAGAACTGTAGAGGAAATGGTCACTTTGGAGGAAGAGAAGGTATTCTAAGCATGAAGAATAATGGGGCGGGGCAGGCAGGAAAATGCAGGATATATAAGGGGAAAAGTTCAATTTGGCTACAGCACAACAGAACATGGAAGGGAAAGCAGTAGGAGATAAGACTGAAAAGGAAGATGGTACTAGAATATAGAGGGCCTTGAATGCCAGGCAAAGGAATATGAACTTAATTTGACAGACAACAGACAGCTACTGAGGATTTTTGAATCGAGGAGCAACATCACCCAGTATATTCCCATGACCCATATCTGATAGAAGTCTCTCCAACAAGTAGCTGTAAGCCTCAGGAGGGCAAATAAAACTGGCAGGACATAGCTTACTCTTGGATGTCCCTAACATTTAAATAGTCAAATGTCAGAAAACAATCGGTATTTATGTGAGAAAAGTGATTAAATCATTCATATCATTTGACAAAGAGACCCATCCCATAGCTGTGTATATAGTTCAAGGAGGTCAGAAAGAAACAAAAGTCCTATATATACTGAAATGTTTTTTAGCAGTGCTTTTGTGATAGCAAAAAAAAGTTGGAAAGGTGGGTAATCAATTGGGAAATAGCTCAACAAATTGTGGTATATGAATACACTGCATTGTTATTGCACCATAAGATAAAATGACTGTGAGGAATTCAGAGAAAACAATATACATGATTATTTCAACAATGCAAATGAAGAGAAAACTAAGCAGAAGCCAAATTCTGTGTAACCTGAATAACCGACCAGTCTTGCTCCCAGAGAAGAATTAATGGAATCTACCTCCTTCCTTTCTATGGGAAGAGGGACAAAGGCACAGAGAAATGCTTTTAGTACAAAATACTGCCTACAGTACCAGATAGTTGCTGTGTCTTCTGGTTTTTGCTTAATCTTTTTTCTTTGATTCAAGGTTAAGATGGGTGGGGGGGGATGGAATAGGAATATACTAAAAATGACTATGATGTAAAAACAAAGAATATGAATAATATTTTTAAAAATTAAAATGAAATTAAGTGTGTTAACTTCCAGGTTATTAGACAGATTAAATAGCATATGTCTTTCAATAACTAATTTCCATGTTTTCAGTTTGTATATAAAGATTCCTTTGTGTGATGTCTGTGTGTTTGTGTGGGTGTGCGTGTGTATTTTTTTTTATTTTATTTTTGACTGCTTCCTTCAGAGTTTAGATAGGCATTTTCATCTTGGGATCTATGATGTTGGGGCTTTTTTTTTTTTAAATCTTCTGACATCTGTTTTTCAGCATAATTGGTTTCCTTTGCAATGTTATGTATTTAAGTTTATGCATAAAAAACATTATTCCGGGAAGAGATCCATAGGCTTCACCACAATTCCAAAGGAGTCCCTAACACAAAAAAAGGTTAAAAACCTTTACTCTATGGTGTTTTATTCTTTGTCAAATAACAAAAATTATCATTCCTCTTACTTTTGTATATGGAAATTCCAAGCAAAAGACCTTCCACTTAAAAAGGTTCTATGAAAAGGTGGCAATAATTGCTCATATTTACATGGTGATTTTCAGTTTATAAAGCATTTTCTTCATAGCAACATCATGAGAGATCACTGAAGTATTAAAATGGCTATTTTATATATGAAGAGACTGGGTTTTAGAAAAATGAAGTAACTTGCCTGAAGTCACAGAGCTAGAAAGTAGCAAAAATGAGATTCCAGCTCAGGTCTTTAAAAACTCTGGGAAATATTTGACTTAATGACAAACAAGAAAAAGGACAAAGAAATTTCTAAAATTTGAAATTAATATCCTTTCTCACAGCTATCTTTAAGCCATAGGACTTATGAAATATGTCTCAAAGTAAATATATTATTTCCAAAGTTGTTGGTAATGTTAGAAAACCAGTGTACTTTTTGAAGTAAAATACAATTTAGACGAAGGCAGCATACTCAACTGCTGCTCCTCTCTAACACTTTCTAGATCTGTCCTTTAGGATTTTTTCTCCATTCCTGTCTTCATTACAATTTTTATTATTTATTGTCTTTAATGGTTTATTGTATTTTCATTGTTATTCCTGAGAATTTCATGATCTCTTACTTGCTGTCCTTATATATGTTCAAAATGTTAACACAGGATGTGAAAACAGAGATTAAAATATAGCATTAGTACGCCTATCAATGTTATTGATACTAATACTGACATTGCCCCAGCATGGCAAGCATCCTGAATAAGAAAACTGCACTGGGAAGATGAGAGCTTTCAGATGTGCATGTATTTCTACATCACTGCTCTGTGTGTGAATATGTATGTGTCTATCTGTCTATATATGGATACACGTACAGACAGAGATATCTTGATGTAATGCAGAAAATAAATCTCTGATGCACTGAAGGATGGAAAATAAAGTTCTTGATTATAAAAAAATATAAAGGCGAGAATCCTGAGAGTCATCTTTGTTTTTATATCTTCCTTTAACCCCAATATCCAATCAATCCTATGAACTACTCAAAATGTCCCTTTGTTCCATTCCTGCTTCCATTACCCTCACTCAGGTCCTCATCAGCTCATACCTAAATGATTACTGTAGCCTTCTAACCAGTTTCTCTGCCTCCAATCTCTCTTCTGCACATTGCTGCAGATGAATCTTTGTAAAACACCATTTTTGTTATACTACTCTCCTATTCAGAACCTGCAAGGCTTATTATTAACCTGCGAGATTTGCCTCAGTTTCCTCAACTGTGAAATGGGGATGATAATAACAACACTTACCTCACAGGGTTGTTTTCAGGATCAAATGAGATAAAACCAGTAAAGTGCTGTGCCTGGCACACAGTAGGTGCTACGTAAATGCTAGCTATCATCATTATTATTATTAGAAAGGTACACTAATACACAGCTCTAAACTGTCCAACTGTTCTAGAAATCAAACTAGAATTATGTGAGAAACGTGACTGACCCTCCATACCTCACAACCTCTCAACTCAGCACACACTCCAAGAATATGCAGCAGAAAGGTCTTATATATAACAAAGTACACAACAAAATATTCACAGCAGCACTTTTTGTCATAGTAAAAAGCTGGAAATAAAATGGGTGCGCAGCAACTGGATAATGGCTGAACAAACTGTGGTGTATGAATATGGTGAAATGTTATTTCATTAATTATGAAATGAATGAGGGAGTCAGAGAAACAAAGGTGTATGAAATGATGCAAAGAAAAACTGAACCAAAAGAATAAACACAATGACAACAATTACATAAACAACAACACTAAAACGCAATCACACAAACGAATTTTAATGAACAATCGAGGTCCTGGAAAACCGACAAGGAATTACACTTTCTTTCGCTCAATAGTGAGGTGGGGACTATGGGTAGGGATCATGGTACATAACATCAGATATGGTCTCTGGGGCCAGTAACTTTGAGGCTTTTTGTTTTTTGCTAAAAGGAAGAATTCAATGCAGAGGAAAGGGGTTTAAGGGGAAGTGATTGGTATAAAAATAAAGGTAACAATAAAACTTTTCTTAAAAATATAACTAATACAGGAAGCTTTTGTCTTAGTAAAGGTAATCTACTTATCACTCTCCATATGCTTATCCGCGCTTCTAGGTCTTCATACATGCTTTCTCTCTTTCTCTGATGCCCTTCCCTACCCTCTTCAAATCGTACCCACTCATCAAGGCCCAGATCAAACTCCTTGAAAAGTTTCCCCATTAATGTCCCCATGGATCTCTTAAGGTCCCTTCTATGATTTTTCTAAAGCATTCATAGCTTGTAAGACATAATTTAGTACTAGACCATATACTTTATTACATTGTTTTTTGAGGTTTTCTTAAGCATGTTTTATTTCCTCAATTGGACTATAAGTTTCTTGAGGAGAAAGATCATGTTTTATAATATTCTGGTGTCCCTCACAGGGCCCACCCCAATATTGAGCACGAAGGTGAAATTCAATGAATACTTATTGTTTTGATTAATAGGTACAGCATAATACTAACATAAATATGAAATGTATTAAAAGATGAATCCCTAAACCAGGAAAAGAAACATTTCCCTAAAAAATGTTGCTGAAAGGCAATGGTGAAAAATGACTTTCAGGTGTACTACAGTAAACAGAAACAGTAACTATAAGGCTATGAGAATTTTTTTTAAACACACACAACTGAATGGAACTCCTCTGCTCTCTGCTTTTCTTATAGTCACAAAAGAAGGTAATTATCTTCTTTTAATAGTACAAAAGGCTCTATGTCTAGGTATAAAAAGAACATTTGCTAATCAGGGCTTCCCCCTCCATACTTTGTATCCCCAGTGCCTGACATAACACCTGGAATATAATAGGCACTCAATAAATGCTTATTGATTGACTGGTATTCACTCCAAATTGATTTTACTCCCCCAAATCACAGTCCACACTCAGTGACAAGTCTATCTGCAGTGCATTTCAGTACCTGTAATAATTCTGGCTACTCTCCAGACTTGGAATGTTGAATGAATCTATAGGGGAGGAAAAAAATCAAAACAAACAAAAAACTCACACAAAGGTTAATGATCAGGTAAAAATTGTTGTTATATCTCTATAAGCACTTTATACAATAGAATGCCAATGACTCAACCAGAAAATTAATGAAGAAGATGGTATTTTGTTACCAGGTAACAAAAGACCTGAAAAACTCTGAACTGAATACAGGTAATATGAAAATTTTATTAACAAACAAAAGGACATATAACTGAGGAATAATAAGTGTTTATAATTATTATTTTGAATAAGCTAATATGGATCTAAAAAAAGTTGGGGGTTTGTTTTTGGTGGGGGAAGGTAATTCAGGTTTTTTTTTCCACTATCAACAAGGAATGGGTTTTATTTATTACATTTCAGCAATCACATACTTAGGGTAAATATAATTTTTCTGAACTGTAGATCATTTATACCTATAATAAATGATTCATCTGTATAAAGTACTCTACTAGGCAATGGAGGATTAGTGTCCTATTCTCTTCCTCTTTGACCCATGAAAAAACTCTGAGAGTTAGATGGGTTAGAATGGATTAGAAGAGATTATTAATCTTTTGTAAATTCATCTGAGTATGTTGTGATTTGAAAGAAACTAGATGCTTGGCTTCCTCGCCAAAACTATTATCCACTTTTGTCCTTTGGGAATCTATTAAATCTTCATTAACCTTGAGAACAGGCTGAAAATCCAATTGAGGCCAACAACGAAAACTAAGCTAATAAGTCTCAGGCTCACTTTTAACAACCTTCCTGCCAAATGAAGGAAGAGTCTTCAAAACCTCTTGAGAGGAACAAACTCAGCCCTCCTAACTAGTGTGAAGGGTTCACAAGATCTAGAAGAAATTACATAATTTTATTCTAGCAAACATTCTTTAGCACTGTTTTCAGAGTTTTCAAAAGTTATTTCCTATCTGAAAAAAGGGGATGAAGCACAAAACTTTCATAAACTCATTCCCAGGGGAAAGGTCATTGAATCTGAAAAGCAGATGTATAAATATGAGGGGAAAAAAAGGTATAGTATAATATTTATTTTGATCATACAGCATGTAAACCACGAGAAAAAGGGCAATGTCAATTTGTCACAAATTCACTACAGGGGTTACACAAGAGAACAGATGAGATATAGTTCCAGCTCTTAAGAAGTTTACTATCTAAGGAGGATATATATTTAATACATAGGAATAAAGGAGTACGGATTTAGAGTGGGAAAGCAACTATGAAGTCAACAACCCAGCCTAACTACAGATATGCTCATATCCATGTTTATGTACACACAGGACAAATTCTATTGTAATTCCAAGGGACAATTCAAATTACTTAATTATACTAGAATCTGTTTTATTGAGTATTATTTGCAGTAAATGACTCAGTTTTTGGCCTTAAATGTTTGTCACAGAGATTTATCATTTATTGCACAAGAATCTGATGGGTACCACCTATAAAGATCAGAAGAAGTCAGAAGTTTACCTTATCCTCAGAGAATTATGGCTTCAGTATATCTGAACTAAACTTTGGCAGCTGCTTTATAAGAATTGTTTGTATGTGGAATACTATTATCATCAAACAGAGAGTTATACATTTCATCTAATAAGATATCATTGACTTCTAAACTGTTAGAACTCCAAGGACCCTCAGAAATCAACTAATCCAACCCCCTCAATTCTAGAGATTATGAATAACCTGTTGTCTTTCCCAAATTCATATACCTACTAAGTGAAAGGGCTGGAACTTCACCTCATTCTTTTGATTCCTATTTGCCACTAGGCTAAGAAGACTCTCCTAAATAAAAGAAAATTCTTAAGGATATACACTCATTAACAAGGAATAGAATAATAATTTAGGCTAAAATAATACATCAACTGACCAATTAAGACAAATAATCTTTAAAAAGGGCACAGGTATTTTTGGGGAAGTTATCTTAAATATCTTAATTTGCCATGAATGGCAACATATAAGAATAGTCACTAAAATAATTTTATCCCATATAAGTTTTAAAGTAGAGAACAATTACATTTTCACTTGGTATTAGGATGATAATGCCCCCATTTTCTTTTTACTCCATATTCTGTTGTATTTCACACAACAGCATTCAAATCTGTGTAAGAATGATCTATTTTATAACTTAGTTCAATTGTTTTACAGCTGGAAAACACAAACTCCAAGAGAAATGTTGGCTTCAATGATACCCAAGTGTTGGCTCCCTCTTACCATGATTTCCTCTGATATCTAGCCACTTGGTTTTTTCTGTGACCCTAGTTCTCTTCAGGACATTTTGATAAGTTTGCCATTCCACTTCAAACTGCCTGGATCCCCAACGATCCCTTTTCAGGCTATCTGTGAGGTCACCTGTAAGTATAAAAAAAGCCATCTATCATTCTAAAATAAATTCCAAAGAGTCAGGCAAATAATGTCCATTGTATAACAAACAGGATTCAGATACCCCATACCTACCTAACTAGGAGACCAGGTACTTGCATTCAAAGCTACATACTAAAATAGGCAAATTTTTTCAGCTTAGGTTTTATTTATAAAATCGTAAATCTGTTTTAGGTGGATAGGAATAGAGAAAATAACTGGACCTTCAAGTGCAGTGGTATAAGGAACTCCTGAATGAGGAAACTCCCTCTTCTAATGCAAACTGGCATTTTATCTACAACATTTAGTTTTATGGAGTTGTCTGGAGCATTTGTTGCTGTTGAGTTGTTTCAGAACTGTCTGACTCTCCAAGACCCCATCTGGGGTTTTCTCGGCAAAGATACTGGAATGGTTTGCCATTTCTTTCTCCAGCTCATTTTACAGATAAGAAAACGGAAATAGAGTTAAATGACTTGCCCAGCATCACACAGCTATTAAGTATCTAAGGGTCGAATTTGAATGCAGGTCCTCCTGACTTCAGGGCTTGTGCTCTGAGAAGTTAAATGACTTGTCTAGGGTCAGTATGTATCAGAGGAGGAACCTGAGCCAAGGTCTTCCTGGCTTCCATGCGGGCATTCACTGTGGATATCTTACATAACTTCTAGTTCAGGAAAACCCCAACCATCCCCTTCCACAACCTTGCCAACTACCTTACAGGGCCTATAACCTAGGAGAGAGGTTCAAAACCTCTTTTGTGTCATGAATTGCTTTAGCAATCTGTTGAAACCTAGAGACCCCCTTCTTAGACTAATGTTTTTAAATGCCTAAAATACATAGGATTACAAAAGAAACCAGTTATATTGAAATACAATTATTAAAATTTTTTTTTAAGAAAAAGTTCACACACCCAAGATTAAGAAGATCCTGGAGGATTTTCTACCCTGGAATCCCACTGTCCTGACTGATGATTGTCTCTAGTTTAACAGGGGTGGGGAGAACTTCGGCCTCAAGGCCACATGAGACACTCTAAGGTCCTCAACTGCAGCCCTTTGACTGAATCCAAACTTCACAGAACAAATTCCCTTAATAAAGGAATTTGTTCAGTAAAACTTGGACTCAGTCAAAAGGCCAAACCCAAAAAGGTTACATGTGGCCTCAAGGTCACAGGTTCCTCACCCCTGTACCTCTATTTCATCTATCCTTGCTTTCCCTACACCTACACCACTTCTTTCCACTTCCAGAGCCAAGAACCACGATCAAATGTTACCATTCCTGAACAGGGAGTGTTAACGGGCTCTCCATATCCCTACCACTTAAAGAGCAGTTGGCATAGCATTTAATCCTCATTTAATGGGAGGTAGGCACTATTATTATTGTCATTTTATAAAGAAACTGAGTCAGACAGAATTTAAATAACTTGCCTGGGCCACACAGTTATGTGTGTGAGATAGTTTGAGATAATTTGAATTCAGGTCTTCCCGACTCCAATCAACTTGTCCACCTAACAGCTACTGAGTTGTGAAATAACCTCTTTAAAGAGCATGGTATGAATTTCATTATAAGGTTCTAATAGAAAAAAAATTTTTATTAAGAAAACTAGTTGAGAATTTGTTTTGCTTGATGATACCTATTTGTACTTTTTTTTCCCTCTTGCCTTTTCAATGAGTGTGGGAATGGGAGGTGGGTGGATAAGAATTCAGAATGGAAAATAAAATAAAATTGAATTTTAAAGAATAATAAAACTAGACTAGGCAAATACCAGAAGGATCCACCTTAGGGGATATTAGTCAAGTTTCCTAAGGGTACTCTTTCAGCTCTAGGGATAGACAATGGAAAGATTCACCTTCAAAATGTCTATCCCAATAAAGGATTTAGGAGGATATTATTTGAGTCAGTCACTCAATCAGCATTTTTTTTTGACTAGCATTTATTAAACACCTATGTACCTGGCACAGTGCTAATAGATCAACTATTAAGTAACTGAGCCAGCATCACAGAAACAGGCAACAAAGTTTTGAATCAGACATTTAAACCTTCAACAATTCACAATTTAGAAAGCAGACTTTGGGATAGTAGAAAGAGTTAGTCCCTTCAAAAAGCTCACTCTTGCTCTTTATTCAATTCATTTATTCAACAAATGCTTATTAATATTTGTCACGGTTACTATGTGCAGAGAACTACACTAAGGAAAACATGAATTTTGGGCAGGATATAATATCTGCCTCATAGGATTTACTATGCAATGGGGATGAGACATAAACATAGATAATACACTAAAATTAAGGTAATTCCACCTCCTTTCTCTTAGATTCAGAAACCAAAAACAACAAATGTACACTCTCGACTCAAGTGTCTATATATCTACTGTTTGTCACTTTGTTATAGCACGTGTGAGGTGACCTGCATGTATACAAAAATGTCCTATCTAATTCTAAAATAAATTCCAGAGTGTCAGGCAAATACTAGGCTTACCATGGTTGTCAGTTGCATTTCGTCTTTCTCTCATAATTTTGTTATAATAATTGATATTTTCTTATCATAAAGTTATGATTTATATATGTGTGTATATATTTATATATGTATGTATAGTAACTCCTCTACAACTTTTTAAAAACCATTTACTTTTTTTGAGTTCCAAATTCTCTCCCTTCTCCACCCATTGAGAAGACAAGCAATATGAGACCCCTTATACATGGGAAGTCCTGAAAAACACATTTTTTCCATATTAGCCCCCTCTACAACTTAATAGAAGAATGGTCTTAACTAAGATAATGATGAGGATGGTGATGATGGGGACGATAATGATGACGACAATGTTACCTATCACCCCTTATCAGGGAACTCTCCAAACTCGGGTAACACCTGTCCTTGGACAACACGCTTTTTCATCACCAGCTGTATTCAAAGTGGATATATCTCGGTAGGACCTAGTTAGTGGACCTTATCTGTGACAGGCTGGTCTGCTCCCAGAGGACCCGGGGATGCTGAGGTTCACTTCCCGACCCAGCACTGCCAAAGGCTTCAAAGAAGCAAAGCATTCCACGCCCGGACAGCACCGAGCCACCGCTTACCCGTGGCTAAAACGAGTGCAGGCTGGATGACATCGACGGTTTCCGAACAGAACTTCTCCAAGTCTGTGGCTCGGGCTGGATCAAAGAACTTGCTGATGTGGAGGTCCGAGATCTGCAAAGCAGTGGTTAACATGAAACAGGGGCTCGCAGGGGAGGGGATGCGCGTCGGGCGGGTGAAAAAGCCGAGGATTGCAAGGCCTCCCAGGCTCAGTCCCCACACGGGGGCTCCCTTCGAGGCCGGGCCGGCGGCCTGGGCTCCTCCCGATGCCCCGCTCCTCACCTGCAGGCCCCAGAAGATGTTGGTGTCCTCGGCCCCGGGCGCCGGGAAGGGCTTCTGGAAGGTTTGGGGCCGTACGGGCCACGGCGAGGACATGCCCACCAGGCCATAGTGCTCTAGCAGTACGGCCGCCAGCACCGCGGCCGCCAGCCCGGTTACCACTTTGAGCGCCAAGCCCACAGTCATCTAGCCTCCGCTCAGCTGCCCCCGGCTGACAGACAGTCCCGCTCCCCCGGGAGCCGCTCTGCCACGCATTTCCGGGACTCTATGATCCGCCTGGGCAGGCGCTCCGCCGAAGCCCGGGCCCCGCCCGTCTGCGAATCGCTGCGGCCCGCTCTGACCTGGGCGCTTTCCCGTGCATATAGAAGGAACCTCCGAAAACTTTTTCTAGACCTCTCTACAGATTAGAAAACAGGGCAGGGGTGTGATTTGTGCGGGTCCCAAAGGCAGGAGCATAGATGGAAGGAAGTTCAAATGCCATCTAGAACATTTACAAAAAAGGAAATTGAAGTCCAGAGAAGTGATTTGTCTAGGTCATACAAATTACTGGCCGAGGAAATGGGAATGACAGGAACATAGATCAGGAAGGAACCTCAGAGGCAATGGATAAGTAAACTGGGGGAAGCAAAAAACTTCAAGTCACAGATCTAGAATGTAAACCTAGATCTGAAGAGAACCTCCGAGACCATCTAGTTCACTGGCAGATAAGGAAACTGAGGGGAGTGAGTGTGTGACCAAGGTCGCACCGACAGTTGGCATAGGTAACAGGGAATTATAAGATCATAGATTTAGAGCTAGCAAGTACCTCAAAAACCAACTAGTTTCAACTTCATCTTACAGTTGAAGAAACTGGCATAGGGAGGTTAAGTCATTTGCCCAAGATCACACAGAGATGTGAACCTGGGTCCTCTGACTCCAGAGCCAGAACCCTTTCCTAGAGGTCCCAGGGGAGCAAATCACTGCCTGTTTTTCTCCCTCCTAAACTGAAAGTTGCTGAACATTTGTAAAGCTCCAGCAGCCAGTGACTTTGGACCTAACACCTGCCCCCAAATAAGAATTTAAAAAGTACAATTCCCCCTAACTCATTTTTCCAAGTGCAATTTCTTTAAGTGGGACAAATGTGGGTCATAGATGTAGGGCTGGAAGGAACTATAGAGGTCATCTAGTTCAGCCCCCTTAGTTTTTGTTGTTTATTCAGTCCTGTCTGACTCTTTGTGACCACATCTGGGTTTTTCTTGACAGAGATACTAGAGTGGTTTGCCATTTCCTTCTCCAGCTCATTTTTACAGATGAGGAACTGAAGCAAACAGTGATTTGCCCAGGGTCCCACAGCTAGTGTCAGGTCATATTCGAATTTAGGTCTTTCTGACTCCAGGTCCAGTGCTTTATCTACTGAGCCATCTAGCTGCTGAACATCAGATGTACTTGTTTTCATTCAGGGTGCTACATAAGTTGTATATGGTTTACAGGATGACATCCAGGATGTGAAGGGCCCAGATTTAATGCCATATGAGGATCAGTTGAGTGAATGAGAATGTTTAGCTTGGAGAAGACTTAGTAGGAACGCGACAGTTTGAAGACTTTTCACATAGGAGAGGAAATAAGTCGTTCTGCTTGGCTTCAAAGAGAGCTGAAAGAGGAAAATTTAGGTTTGATTTCAACCTCCTAATGATTAGAACTATATAAAAATAGAATTAGTTGCCTCCAAAGGTACTGGGTTCTCCTTCATCAAAAGTCTTCAAGCAAAGGCTAGATGATCACTTGAAGGTGTACTGGAGAGTCAATTCTTTTTCAGATATGGGTTGGAAAAGGTTCTTTCAAATTCTAAAATCCTGTAATTCTGTGGTGTCATTCAGGGAGATAAAAGGACATCAGAATCATTATTGCACACCAGCCCTCAACCATCTATCTGTAAGTCTGTCTGTCTTTCTGCCTTTCTCTCTCTCCCTATTAAAACTACTTACCTATCTGTAGTACATATAAGCTACTCCTATATCTAAAAACCACTCATTTGTTCTACCTGAACTCTGACTAGCATTTCAGGTTTGCAAGAGCAAAGTTACTGATCCTCTTAGAGTTCTAGGGATAACTTTCAGGGATTAAGATTTTTTTCTAGTACTACCACTCTCACGTCTCCATCCTGTGTTGCCCTCAATATGATCTCTAGTTACCAACTCTCCAATGTCAATTACTCGTCAAAAATTCCCCGTTGTTATTTAACGAGTAATTATTCCAAGTTTAAACACCAAAAAATATTTTCATACATATATGTGTATGTGTGTGCGCATAAATATAGTATGTATACATCTGAACAAAAAAGAGGATGGGTATCCATTTGTTACTGCTTGCTTTAAAAAAAAGTATTTGACAAATTCCATGTTATTTCCAAAACCATCCTTGTTCTGCACTTCCTTGTGAACTTCCTGAACTTTTATTAAAATGAATGGTTCTCTTTTTAAATTGACTATTGGTAACCCTTCTTTTTCTCCCCCCTTCCAAGTTGAAAAACTGAAAAGAAGAAAAACTTTATAACAAATAAACATAATTAATTAAAAGGAATTCAAAACATTGGCCATATCCAAAAATGAATATCTTTTTCTATACCTTAAGTCTATCAGATAGATGAAATGTATAATACACTTTCTCATGTCTTCTAGAGATATAGTTGGTCATTGCACTGATCAGAGTTCTTAAATCTTTCAAAGCTATTTTTTTCTTTATAATGCTGCTTTCCTTATATAAATTGTTCTCCTGGTTCTGCTTACTACACTCTGTTAGTTCATATTACCCAGGATTCTCTACAACCATATTTTTATTCATTTCTTAAAATGCAATATTCTATTACATTCATATACCACAATTTCTTCAGTCATTTCCTTACAGAAAAGCACTCCCTTAGATTCTAGTTCTAGCTTCCTCTCCTTCCCCCCTACCCCCAGCCTTTTAATCCTGCCCTGGCCTACAGGATCAGGAAGTCACTATCCTCCCTCTTACTCCCTCTTCCTATGTTTAGTTGAGTTTGATGTATTTGTATACCATACTCTGTGTGTGTGTGTGTGTGTGTGTGTTCAGTTCTTTGTCCATTTCAGATGAGGGAAGTTCATGTGATGTTCACTTCTTCCACCCCTTCTTCTAATGTTTGTAAAATCTTCTTCTTAGGAAGAGTATTCTTCACAAGACTATGAGAAATTCTCCCTCATTATGAAAAACAGCACATTCCACCCTCTTATTCCTCCCTTCTACCCTAGCATATTTGTTTTGTTCTCCCTTTTGTTTCCCCTCTTCATACCCTTAGAACTGGATCAGTCTGCTTTCCTGATAAAAGAATAATAATAATAATAATAGCTAGCATTAATATAGCATGTTAAGGTTTGCAAAGCACTTAAAAAAATCATCTTCTTTGATATTCATAATGACCCTGAAGTGAATGCTATTATTCTATTCATTTTACAGATGAGGAAACTAAGACTAATAGGTTAAATATTATATCCAGGGTAACCTTTTTTAAAAAATGTTTACTGCAATCCAATAAAATTCAATCTAAGAACACAATTCTAGAAAACATGGAACATGTTTAATAAAATTTCCATATATGGGTAGTTTTATACAGAAGCATTTCAATAATCTTAGTGTATAAAAATTAGGAAACTATCAGGTGTATTGGAAAGAGAACTTCACTGGGCATCAGAAAGTACCAATCAGCAATCATCTGTGAATGACCATATTCTAATCTCTTTATCGTTAACTAGCTGTATGACTTTGGACATGTATGTCACTCTGGTCTTTTCCTATCCCTAAAATTAAGGAATGAGGCAATGATCTCTAAAGATCCTTCCAGTAGTACTAAAATTCTGTAATTCAGTGGACAGGACTAGTGATTCACTAGTCTAGGGAAACTCTTTCTACCAATGTAAGCCAGTACCTTCTCAACTTATATCCTTAAATAATGATCCAGAAGACAGAGTTAAGTGACTTTCCTAGGGTCACAAAGCCAGTATGTGTCAGAGGTAGGACCTGAACCCAGTCTTCTTAGTTTTAAGGACTATACCCCCAGTATCCAAAAGGAAAATTAGATTTAAAATGTAGGTTTTCAATTAAATATAGTATCTCTGCCCAATGAGAGGTTACATGATATAGTGGCTGGTGTTCCTGGTTTCAGAGCCAGCAAGACTTGAGTCTTAACTCTTTTACATCCTGGCTATGTGACCCTGAGCCAATTATTTAACTTCTCAGTGCTCTAGCAAACCTCTAATAGTACAAGTTGCAGAAAAGATGCCAATTTGCATTGATAGCCAGAGCTTCCCCACTCAGAGAATTTGCTACACCAATGATAGGAGATGTTCAGTCTCTATCTAGGCTCTGTCCAGACAAACCAAATTGCTTAATATATCACTGGAGTTTAGTGCAGAGATAAGCTACTGTATATATCCTTTATAGATAGTCACAGTGACAAAGTAACAAGACCCAAAGAAGAAATAAAATAACTTAAATTTCCTAAGAAAATCCTTCACATATGTAACAGTATGTATAGCCTATATTTGAGGTTGGATGCCATGTAGACGACCCCAACTCTCAAGGCTTTCTAGCTGTTTCTAGTTCACTTCCTTATTAACTCTATCTGGATTCTAAGGCAATCAAGGTATATGCTCTGATATTTCCTCGCAAATTATTAGAAATGCATGGGCTCTCTCATTGACCTGAGCCTCTGCAGAAACATCTTTTCCCAAAAGCTTTTACTTTTCCCCATGACATCTATAACAGCCTTAGACAAAGACCAATGTTATTGACTATACAATTTATTAACAGTGTAATACTAATATTTATATATTTCAACAAATGTGTCAGATGTGAGAAAGAGCATAGCCAGAGTCAAATTCTCTTCAGGACAGCTTCTGTACAACATAAAGGTTAAACTCAGTTTTCTCAAAATGTCTCTTCAGTCTCTTTCAAAAATTCATTCATTCATTCTCTCAGAAAAGGAGTTCTTACTTCTTTTGGTGCGTCACCAGAATCTGATAACCATGATAGTCAATTCTGTCTAGGTAACAGTTAAACTGATATAGTAACAGTAGCCAAATTTTCTGGCAGAGGAATGATTAAAACTAGTTTAATCACTCCTATCCAGATAAATCTATTACACCCAGACACAGTCAGTGGAGTAGAAAATAAAAGTCCTTGGTTTTTTGCATCTTTCCTTCTACTAGGAATATTCCCTCTTTTACTTGTCAATATCCTATACATTATGCCACTCCCAACTCAAGTCCTATCTTCTTTTTTTTTTGCTTTTTTTTTTTGGAGGGGGGAAGGTAGAGCAATTGTGGTTAAGTGACTTGTCCAAGGTCACAGGGCTAGTTTTTTGTGTTAAGTATCTGAGGCCGGATTTGTACTCAGGTTCTCCTGACTCCGGGGCTACTGCTCTATTCACTGCCCCACAAGTCCCATCTTCTTTATAAAACCCTTCCCCCACTAATGTAGCACTTATTCATTTTCCTCTATCCTGAAGTTCCAAAAAACTTAGAAAAGAAGTGGGGTGTGAGGCAGCTAGTGGCTCAGTGGATACAGCACTGGACTTAGAGTCAGGAAGACCTGTGGCCTCAGACACTTACTAGCTGTGAGACCCTGGGCAACAAATTGTTTAAACCTCTGTTTGCCTTAACCTACTAGAGAAGGAAATGGTGAATTACTACAGTATCTTTGCCAAGAAAACCCCATCCTGGGTCATGGAAGAGTTGGCTACCACTGAAGAACAATAAAAAAGGAAATGAATTTCTGTACCAATTTAGTACTTCATTTATGTTTTGTTAGCCGTTGTTGGTGCTGTTGAAATGGCTAGGAAAGGAGTATCAGAAAGAAGGGCCAGATTGAGAGGCTATCCAAATACTAGAGTCTATCTGCAAAGCCTAGAGAGGTGGTGACCCAGAGGTAAAAGACTCTATCTCTTCCTGCACTGCCCTTGTCTTTCTGTTTAAACTCCAAGGTTCAGAGCTGAGACTTTAGATACATTTATTTTCCTCCCCTCTCCATTCCCTTTTCACAAACTGTTGGTACTGCTCTTTGGGGTCTTTATCAGGCTCCTGAGAGAGAGGAAAAGTTAGCTGGGAGGAGGTTCAGAGACAGTTGAGCAGTGACTCCTCATGTGAACAATAGTTAACAATCTTCCTTGAGTTTTTGCTTTGCCTAACAAATCATGTAGCTACAGTAAACTGAGTGACTGCACTAAACTATAAGTTTATATGTTATATATTTATAGAAATACATATTTTTCTCTTACTAAATTTGTATAAATTATTTATGTATTAATATAATAGTATAGATTGTTATTAATATAAATTGTTATTTATATAAATCCATATGTAAATTGATTAAGAGATTATAAATTATTACTTATAAATATAAATTATGTTATTTGTATAAAATATATACATATATAACAAATTACATATAGACATATAAATTGAGAGAGGAAGTCCCCTTTCAAGGCAGGTGCTAGAGCCATAGGTTTCTCCATTTTTAAATATTCTTGAGCAATATTGCATAATTTCCTAGTTTAAATTCAGAATCTGACCAGTGCAGTTGTGAAGTCATCTAGTTCAACACTAGTGGGAGGGGGAGAGTCTGAGCATTTGAAAGCTGAACATCCTATGGTGGCTAGTGGGGATATTGCACTACTTTTTGGAAGGCTATACCATGTAATGGCCCAAGCAATTCTGATTATGTGATTTGAAAGATTGTTTGAATATAATGCTATTTGGTGGAAAAACTCAGACATTGCATTTCCTTTTTGGGTAATTGATAGAGTGACATCCTGCTTTCTCACAGATTTAAGAAAGACAACATCCAAATTAAGGTGGATTTTGTGCACTAATGCAGTTACCTCAGTGTTACCCAGGGTATGCATCAAGTGTTGCATACAGCATATATCTGTACAGAATACATATTATACTACCCTGTCATTCTTGAAACTTTTGCCAAAGGTCTGGGCAACAGAAGGGACATTAGAGCTACAGAGTATAGATGTCGAAGAGGAACAACCATAGACAAAGAAAACCCCACCCACTCAACCTCCAAAACATTTTTCCCACTGAAATGTCAAGGCACTACTCCTATCCTGATATTAAATCCCATGCATGTGACTTAACCTCTTTGAGGTACAGGTTTTACATCTACAAAATGAGGGGGGTGGATTATAAGGTCTCTAAAATTTCTTAAAGCTCCAAATCTTAGGTTTTTAAAAATATTATCAAAAGTTTCTTTGTCCATAATGGGTAGTAATGATGGATTAGTAAAGGATGAAGAAGAGAGAGGAAAGAAAGTAGAAGCACCTATTAATAGGACATCTTCAATGAAGTTAGCCACAAAGAACACATAAGGCAGAAGGATAAAGTGAGGATTTTTTTGGGAGGTAGAGTAATGGGGAAGAAATGGGCAGGTCTATAGGCAGTAAGGAGTAAGCATAGATGGAAAAAAAGAGATAGGGCAGTGACAGAGAGGGCAATATGGTGGAGGAGATGATATAGAATGGGATTTCTTATACAGGTAGTGGGGTTAGCCTTGAAAAGGAGTAGGGTCACCTCTTCATGTGAGACAGCAGTGAAGGAGATTGTAGAAGGAACTATTTGAGTGATATGAGACGAAAACTGAGAGCTCATGGAGAATGGCTTCAGTTTTTTTCTGTAAAATACAAGGAAAAGTTGACAGCTAAGAGTGGGGAAAGAGGAAGCCATGGGAAACTTAAGATGGGGCAAAAAGGTTTGGCAAAGCCACCGTGGAGTGTGGGATAGTGAGTTGATAAGGGAAGTAGCAGGATTGCCTAGAGGCAGTGAGGGCCCAGTTGTACGACATCAACTTGCAGCAGACCCCATAAGAACAATTATATGATTTTGCTCAGACTGGGCTGCAACAACATTTGACATGTTAATGATCAATGTGTCCTACCAATCACATTTAACACAACTGTGTTCTTCTTCACTGACATATAAGCCTGTGATTCTGGAAAGACACACAGGCAGCTCCCAAACGACTTCCTGGCTAAGGAACATCCAGGGCCAATCCCCATGCATTCTGGTCTCCTTTACCTAGATAAGTACTCAATACTACATTTGATGTGTGCCTCTCTACATGGGTTGTTTAAATATAGCTTGAAGAAAAACATTGATAGATATTTCTGGAATCTGGCTCACCCCTTCAAGGAAGACTGCAGATTTCTGCCTTGAGGAGAGTGTGAGAAGAGCCATAGCTAGGTGATTTCTCTTTCCTTTATCTATATCCAATATAGGTATTAGAATAGAATTATATCTATTATTTCTCTAAATGCTAGCAAACAAACACATTTATTTTAGAACAGAGCAAATAGAAACTAGACAAGTTATATGAACAAAAATATGCCCCAAATACTCAAGTGAATGACTTCTTTTGATGGGAGTGAGATGAGATTTCAGGTCAAAAGACAGGGCCCAATCTCACCCAAGGGAAACTCTCCAAAGTCTAGAGAAGCAGGATAAAAATGGGACATTTTGAAAAGCCACCTTCCCTTATATGTTTGAAGCTTCCAAAGCCTTTCACTATCTTCCCTGGAGTCTGTACGGAACCAATTTTTTTTCCCTTAAACTTTGGTACCAACTCTACGTCTCAGTCTTTTTGAACTGAGTCAGCATTTTTCATACCAATTAGGAATTAGGGTCTCCCTTGCCAAATACAGCAGTACACACAATGTCACATGTTTGGTTGAAAGAGTTCAGGTACATGATAAATCCCATGAATTATTACCTAACACACAAGAATGTTAGTGAGAGAGAATGAAGTTCTACCTATCTCTTAAAGTTGCTGCGGATATAACCTGTGACTGAAGGACCTAAAGATTGAGCTCACATAGACTAGATAACTACCCCAGTACTGACCTATGAGGGTAATTTTCTCTCTGTTCCATTATGCCATCACCTGGAATTTACTTTAGGAAATCTCTAAATATAGTTTAACTATATTGCCTATCAAGGTTTCCCTAAATGTAAATAAGGGAGTCCCTCCCTCTCGTATAGCATTCTAGGTAATAATCTGGGTATCAAGAATAGGACAGCCTTCTTTTCATTCCACAGAAAATGCAGAAGACACAAATGACTCACAGGAAAACATTAACAGGTACAGAAAATATACAAGACTTAAAGGGCTGAGAGATTCATAAGCAGATAAAGAAAACATATAAGGCACCCCAATAGCTCATAAACTTCTCCCCAAGGCAGTTATATTTGGGGGCTACTAAGGAAGCAATACCATTTCCCACTGAACCTACATTATTCAAGTCATTCACTATAATAGTTAGAGTGACAAGGTCCAGGTATCTTGCTCCCCCAATTCTTGAGGTATATATATGCAATCTTCTAAGAGGCATTCCTGAGCATTTTCTCTCTGTGTTGTTCAACTGTTTTCAGTTGTGAACAACTCTTCCTGACCTCATTTAGGGTTTTTCTTGGCAAAGATGCTGGAGTACTTTGCCATTTCCTTCTTCAGTTCATTTTACATATGAAGAAACTGAGACAAACAGGATTATGTGACTTGCCCAGGGTCACACAGCTAGGAAGTATGAGGCCAGATTTGAACTCAAGAAGATGAGTCTTTCTAACTCCAGGCCTGGCACTCTATCTATTGTACCACCTACATTCTCTCTAAAGGGGCCAGTTCCTAAACTCTTGAATTTGACAGCTTTTTAATTTAGAGGAAACTCACAAAATTGTTGCTATCAAAGAAATCTTCCTTCTCTGGTTAGGTGACTATATTCTGGTATGACTCTGCCAACCCCACACTCTACAAAGATTAGAGTTTAAGAATATTGTCCATGAGCTACCTACACTCTTGGACCCAATGGCCTGACATATATCTATTTCTGCCTTCTGCTTCTCTGAGAACTATATCATGGATTCCTCTGACTAACGCCAATACTTAGCCTAGAAAATTCTATCGAAGGCATCCAATCTCTTAGCTCAAGAAGCTGTGAGAGAAGGGGGAACTGGTAAAGCCTATATGCTTCTCTCCCAAGGCAGGTATTACCAGTTCAGGAGAGTGGAGGGAGGGAAGAAAGAGAGAGAGAGAGCAAAAAAGCGAGAGAGGGAGAGAGGGAGAGCGAGAGAGCGAGAGAAACAGAGAGAACGAGAAAGTGTGTGTGTGTGTGTGTGTGTGTGTGTGTGTGTGTGTGTGTGTGTGTGTGTGTGTGTGTGTGTGTGTGTGTGTGTGTGTGTGTGTGTGTGTGTGTGTGTGTGTGTGTGTGTGTGTGCGCGCGCGCGCGCATGCGTGTGGGCGTGGGCGTGCGTTTTCCCTCACTCAGAAGACAGCTCTCTTGCTCTCTGATCTAAACAGAGAAGGGTGGGTATACAGGAGTACAAAAAAAGGCCAAGCTGCTTTACTAGCTCACTTTTTTCAGACCCTTGCAAAAGCGTCTACTCCAGATTCAATGCTCCTGAGTCCAAAGCCAGCCAATGATCTTTTAGACAGTTCATTACTGCTAAAGGTTATGGGAATTTTTTATTTCCTTTTATTATTTGGGATTCAGGGTCATTCCTCCTGCATATTTTAGTTAATATTAAACTCACCTGACCAAAATCTGTCCCACGAAATGTGAAAATCTAGTAAAGAGCCGTAAACAACTCCTTAGTAAAGAAGCCAAAGGAAGAATTTCAACGGCCCTTGAATCCTTGGCCACATGTAAACCTTCCTCCTTATTCAGTTTATTTGTGAATCTTCTAAATGTAGTTTTATCTGTAACCTGACTTAGTTTACCTATAGAGTCTGTTTGATGGAAATTTGTTTTCTTCGAGGATATGTGATTATGACTGTTTAACTAGGTTTGTTCAACTTTTATGACACTGAAGGAAGTATAGGATTATAGATTTATCTCTTCAACTTTTATGACCTAAGAGCAATATATAAGATTGTAACATCTAAATAACTACTTCTCTGTTACTCTGATGTAATTTTGCATATAAGAAGCCTTGTTGGAATCCTTATGATTGTTCAGGTTTTCTCTGAAGCTTGAACCTATACTTGAGTGTCATAATAAAACCTAGGTTTTTACCTCCAAAATTTCTGTGTTGTGGTAAATATTACCCACCACATGAACTCAGAGAGGAGATACTTCTCTCATCATAAAACCAAAGAGGAGCTGTCTGTGGCTTTTAAACAAGCTTCCAAGATGCAAGGACATAATTGGGCTGCTTCATGTCAATCTTTTTACTCTTAACTGGAAAGCAGTATGGTATAGTGAAAAGAGTATTGTACTTAGTATATGAGGACATAGGTTCAAATCCTTACTCTGTCACTTATTATCTGGGTGACCTTGGACAAGTCATTTAATCTATTTGAGTCTTAATTCCTCATCAGTAAAATGAGGTTAAATTAAATTACCTTTAATGTCCCTTCCAATTCTGAATTTTTGGTCCTATGATTTCTGATCAGCTCTGTGCCATTCCCTACAGTGGTTGTTTCAGACTTTCTCTTCTCTCAAACTATCTAAACTACTTCTTCCCTCTTCCTTTTTAACAAGAAGACTTTGCCTCAGATTTCACTGAAAAAATTGAGGTTATCCATAGGGAACTCCTTCTCCTTCTCAACTCTGTATTTCAAATCACCTCCACATCATCTGCCATTCTCTCCTTCGCACCAATCTTTTAAAAATAATTTATTTAGTATTTTATTTTTCCACAGTTACATGTAAAAACAATTTTTGACATTTGTTTTTAAAACTCTGAGTTCCAAATTCTCTCCTTTCCTCCCTCCCCACCCCACCTCACAGAAAAGGCAAGTTGATATAGGTTATACACATGTAGTCATGCAAAACATTTCCATATTAGTCATGTTGCCTTTGCACCAACCTTGGAGGATGAGATGGCCTTTCTCCTTGCATAAGGCACACCCACAAGGAGAGGAAAAATGCTGACCTCCTGTCTCCTTCAGTAGTTTGTCCATCATCCCTTCTCCCTCCATAATTTTCAAACTGTATCCATTGATTCCTCTTCTGCTCTCTATAAACCTTTCCAGGTCTTTAAAAAAAAACAAAAACCCTTCACTTGATCCTACCACCCCCCTCAAGCTATCATTTTATATCTCCTCTCTTCATAGCCAAATTTATAGAAAAAGTTCTCTATATACTGATTGCCTCTACTTCTCAATTTTCACTCATTTCTCAATCCTTTGTAATTTGCCTTCCATACCCATTCACTACTTCACTGAAACTGCTGTCTTTAAGGTTACTAGTGACCTCTTAATTGTGAAATCTGATGGTTATTTCTAAACCTTCATCCTTCTTGAATTTTCTGAAGCATTTGATGCTGTTGATCACCTCTCCCTAGGTTATCTTTATTTCATGAAATAAAAAAAAAGTTTTCATGAAACTCTTTGTCTTGATTAGATTCTTCTCAGCTTCTACTGAAGGGTCATCACAAATGTCCTGCCCAATGTGTGTAGTTATAATTTGAGGCTCTGTTTTAGGTTCTCTTTTCTTTTTTTACACTCACATAATCTGGTCAGTTTTAAAAGTATTTTATTCAAATGTCTCATAGAATGGTAAGAATATAATGGTCACTTGAGATTCACTAGGCCAGCATAGAAAGGCACTCTCTATTTTCAGTCCTCCTTGTTACTTCTGTTCAAGGATTTATAAGTGCTGGTTAGAATGGACCCATAAATAATTGATCATCAATGTGAATGTTTTCAAGTTGTGGATGAATTCTGTCCCTGGTCCATCTTTGTTCCAATAAAGATGATCCAGTAGTCAACAGCTTCTATTAAATCAATTCGACATTTACTTCTTGCCACCTAGCACCAAATTCTGACTTTATTATGCATGTGAGGAGTAAAACCGTATTGTTCTTTATAACACACATCTGTATTTTTTTTTTCATACTTTCCTTTTTTTTTTTTTTTGAGGCAATCAGGGTTACACAGCTAATAAGTGTCTGAGGTCTAATTTGAACTCAGGTCCTTTTGCCTCCAGGGCAAGTGCTCTATATGCTCCATCACCAAACTGTTCCTATTTTTTCATACTTTTCAAGGTGTTTTTGTATACTTTATCCCATTTGATCTGAGAAATCATTTAGAGGATACAAGACCTTCCATGGGAGACAAATACCATTAACAGTTAAAGAAGAATGGTAATATAGCAAATACTAGTTTAGAAATTCTGAGAAAAAGTTTCAGGGAAGTCCTGTGATTAAAAAGTTTATGTATGTCAAGGAACTGGTGTCTCAGCAGATCTGCATTTCTAATTCTGACTGCTCCAATTTATTGTATAATCCTGGGCATTTGAGAATGCTACTTAATAAACACTTTGTTGATGATGATTCATTTTACTGTAAAACAGGGATAAGCTTGTCATTTACACAGCGTTGCAAGCAGAAGCTAATAAAAATAGTTCTTTGAAGGTAAAAAGAGCATAGGAAGTGAGACAAATTCAACTAATCCAAGGCTAATTTAAATTAGGCCAAACAGCACTCATATTTTGTTAAAGGTCAAAAAACTCTTCATCATGTTATATTTCTGTCTGTACATTTGTTTTATCTGTCCTATGGTCGATACAATGGATAGCATACTTTCAGTTAACTGTGAATGCAATAAGTAGCATCATAACCCTACCTTCAAATACCACAGAATTGGAGATGCTTCCCCAGTTACTGTCCAGCTCATTACCTCAATCAATGGATGGGTTCCTGGGAAAGTGTCTCTACTTTTCGTCTAACACAGGGTTATGACATCAGCTGTGTACGATCAGTGTTACCCAACAACTTGGATGCCATGACCAGTTATTTAACACACAATTCCTGAGATCTCATTTTTGTTTAAGACACTGAATTGGGTTGCTGTGGGAGTGCCCAAAGCATATGTGAGATAATCCTGTCCTCCAGTAACTCCCAAACCAGTGAGGTCGATATGTAAATGAATAACTGAAATACATGGTGGCATATGATGCGTGCAATCCCTGGTACAATGGAGAAGTCTGCTTTACCAAGGTTTTCATGACTTTTACAGAGAACATAAAAATTATGAATACATACACACATGTAGATACATACATGGATGTGTATATATACATATGTGTGTATCTATGTATTTATTCAGTTTTAAAAGCCTGACCCAAAGTGAACCAAAAGAGGCAAATTTAGGTATATCAGAGAGACAAAATGTACCAATTTTAAAGTACATGGCGTCTTGAAAATAGTTACATATGTGACACAATAACCCAAATGCAATGGAGAAGTTTCAAGAAAGAGTCTTGGTCTCTGTTCACTTGCAAAATGAAGGGAATGAAAATATTATAGGTCCCTTAAGACCTAATTTTTGGCAGGGAAACTTCCTCATGGAGAAAACAATATTTGAGCAAAGTCCAGAAAGCTAAGTAGGACTGTGATGGGTTGAGATGGAACAGATGGTGTTAGTGGCAGGGGGCTATAATGAACAATTAGAATATTGTTTGGTCAAGTGCTGAAGAAAAAGGGAAGTTCAAGGCATCAGATTCAAGAAGTATTCCATTATCTCTTACTATTCCTCTTTTTTGGTAGAAATTATGTCTTCATTTAAGATGGCTATTACTCACTGTACTTTGTTAGCACTAGCACTACAGAATTTAAGAATTGGACCATTTAAAATCTTATTTTAGTGTTTCTTATTGTCAGACATTTATTCTGAAAGACAGTATGGTACAGAAGAAAAAACATCAGAGTAAGATGGGGTAGTCAGGAGACCTGGCCTCTACTCCTGCTTCTTATACTAATAAATGAACCACTGCTGTCTACTACACTTTGTGGGATTCAACAAACATGCTCCATGTTAGACCATGCTAGACCTGAAGAAACAAAGATAACTCTCAGCCCCACTCTAGAGTTACAATCTAGTAGGAAACATGAAATGTACATAAGGCGGAAAGTGTGTAAGTGTCTAAGAATGGTCAACCAGTGCCTAAGCAAGACTAATAATTTCTTTTCAAAAGACTTTCAAGACTTCATTAATTCAGGATTTTGCCCTTCCAAAACCTAAGGGTATTGCATAGCAAAGCAGCCTTGGGAATCAGGAAGACATGGATTCAAGTCCTTTCTCACACATTCTATCCAGCCTTATGAACAGGAAGACAACCCTGTCAGGTGGGTACTGTTATTATTCCCATTTTACAGATGAGAAGACTGAGGTACACTGGCTTGCATAAATGACTTGCTCAGGGGCATAGTTAGCCAGGTCTGAGATGGGATTTGAACTTAGGTCTTCATTACTACAAGTCGTGCACTCTATCCATCACAACATCTAGCTGTTATGGTCTAGAAATAGTTAAGAAATATTTTCTGAAGTTAGTGGTCAGCCTGGTGAAACTCTATGAACCTGGGAAGCCTCCCTAGAGTGATTTATCTGTACCTGAGAGGCTGGGAAGCCTCCCTAAACCAATTTCTCTGTACCTGGGAGGCTGGCCCAGGATAGTCTATCTTTCCCTTAGCTTGCCTCCTCCGGTTTCCTTTGTAACCACTTGTTTGCATCTATATGACAAATTGTGTAGCAACAAATGATGTTAGTTAGATACACAAACCTAATGAAATGTATAAAAGATTCTACATCTCTAAACTCAGGGCTGCTCTCCCTTTAATTGGCATGGAGTAGCCCCAGCTGGTAAATTAAAGCTCCTTAAAACTTTTTAATTCGAACTCTGTGGTCACTTTGTTAAGACTGGTCAAGTCATGTCATTTCATAGCTACTTATAAAATTACACAGGTGTTGCTTATCTCCAACCCCTGGGAGGAGCTTCCACCCCAGGAGTTGCTCACCCTTAAAAAAAATCACAGGTCCTGACCACTCCCAGAGAAATACTCTGCAACGACAAAAGTACCTCCCAATTGCAAATAGCCCGTCTGGGCCAGAACTGAGAGTCTGAACGGGTCCCGAGCTGGGGGAGGAGGGGTCAGGAGTGCGAGGTGGGGGATGGGAACGAAGCTGGATTTTATTTCGTCCAGGCTTTACCACGATCTACGTTGGGGAAACTGGTCAAGGCGCTTAAACACTACGGGCCTCAGTTCCTTCATCTCCAAAAGAAGGGGAGGCTGGCCCAAATGTTCTTATTCGCCGTTTAAACCGTTTCTCGATGGGTCTGGACACTGCAACCAGCAACAGTACCCCCGGGCCACGGCCTTCCCGGAAGTTCACCTGCCTTCCGTTCCTTACCCTTCACGAAAGACGACCTCAGTGGGATTGGGGCATTGAGGGGCGGGGGAGAGGAGCATCTCCTGGAACCTAGACTAGGAAAGGTTAGGGTTCCGCGCCGCTCCAGGAAGTGACGTTAGTGCCAAGGACGCAAACCGGAACTTGCTCCCCGGCTCTGCGTCAACCCCTGCCACAGCGACCCTCTTGGGGGTGTCGCAAAAGTGTCGGCCAGCGCAAGTGCGCTCGGCTCTTGACTGGCTTTGGGTCGTCTCCTCCTCTGGGTCGACAACTGCGGTTGTCAGTCGGCCACAAAATGGAGGATCTCGGGCCGTGGGAGGCGAACCGGATTGGAGACCGGGCTGGCGTTCCCGGGAACGGGTCTTCGCCGAGTGCTCAAGAACTTGCCACGGTGAGCCTTTTTCCATAGTTCCTCTTTGTCGTCGTCGCCCTCCTCGGGACTCGTATCCGCCGCGGCCAGGGAGATGCGATGCCCAGCCAGACTTGGGGGGAGGGGTGGGAAGTGCGGCGTGTCGGGGAGAAACCCGGCCTTGCGGCTAAGGGAGAGCTAGGGCGCCGGCGCGGCTACTGCTGCTGTCAGAGGGCGAGCCGAGCAGAACCTGCAGTGGGGAGGTGGGGGGAGGTGGGGGGTGGATGCGGGAGCGGATGCAGTGGCGTAGCCGCAGCCGAGGTCTCCTCCCTACACCACGGGCTGGGCATTAGGGTAGCCCCGGAAAGGCGCTTGCGACGCCATGTTCGCACTCCTTCAGTTCAGAAAGCGTTCATTGACCAAACCACTGCTGTGTGCCTAGTATCGTGCCCGCGCCAGGGGTGGGGGTGGGGGAGAGCGGGGTGGGGGAGGGGGGGAGAGATCAGCCCCGAAACAATTCCTGCCCGGAAGGAATTTGTCTTCCTTTTACTTAGGACAAACTGCCTGCCTTTCTGCCAGTCTGTCAGTCAGGCTGTCATCAGCCTGTCTATCTCTGTCGTAAGCTCTTTGTGGGCACGCACTGTCTTTTGCTTCGTTTTCTATCCCCAGCGCTTAGCACAATGCCTGGCACAGAATAGGCGCTTAATAAATGCTTATTTCTTTAAAAATCTGTCTTTACATATTGTATATTATATGTATATACACATAACTAAATATATGTTATTGGGGCAACTAGGTGGCAGTGGTTAGAGTTCAGCCTGGAGTCAGGAAGAGCTGAGTTCAAATATCACTCAAGACACTTGCTACCTATGACACATTGGAGAAATAACTTAACCTCTCTCTGCCTCAGTTTCCTCAGCTGTAAAATGATGATAATAATAGCACCTACCTCCCAGGGTTCTTGTGAGGATCAGATGAGATATTTGTGAAGGACTTAGCTCAGTGTCTGGCACGTAGTAGATTCTGTATACATGTTAACTACCATTATATGTATATACTCATCATTAGATATGTATATTCACATGTATGTGAACATACATCTACATACATATGTGTACCTACACACAGTTACATATGTATAGGCACATATGTATATGTGTAGCATATATTTATGTGTGTGTACACAGGCATGCTGCAGTTACTTCTGTACAAGTAGGCTTGTTTGCATCTGCAGTGTACATTTACATATGCATACATGCGATTTACATGTGTACATGCATATATATGTGAACTTAGATATGTAAGATATGATTGCTACCAAATATTAAACATTACATATGCATTTATATGTATCTATATGCTGTCATAAGTTTTGATAGCTTAGAACTGCATTATGATTTGTGACAAGATATATTTGTTGACACTCTATTTGCAATACATATCTATGTATAGACATTTACATATGCATGCATCCATATGTACACACACATTTACATATGTACACAATTTACATTACCCATATCTATGCATAGACATATAAAAGTGTGTGTATAGAGAGAGCATATACACACACACACACGAATACACATATGCACAAGTGTCTCAGAAATCAGTGCAGTTTTCAGCTCTTCAAGCTTAGATAATGAATCTAGGGATAGAGGATAGGTTGTACATTCTGGCCTTGTGATTTCCTTGTTACAGGGAATAAGGAAATTCCCTCTTCCAATGTAGGTTGTTACCTTCTCTTAGACTTACAATTATCTTCCCCTTTCTTTATATCCCTAGCGCTTAGCAAAGTACCTGGCACATGGTAAACACTTAAGAAATATTTGTTGACCTTTTTCATTTAATTAGCAAACATTTATTGAGAACCTTTTATGTGCTAAGTTCTGTGGGGTACAGAGAAAGTAAAAAAAAAATTGCCTGCTTTCAAGGAGCCTACAGTTTAATGGAGAAGGCAACCTGAAAACAACTATATACAAGCAAGATATATACAGGATAAATTGGAGATGACTAAGAGAGGGAAGGCATGAGCATTAAAGGGGGTCAGGAAAGACTTCTTGTAAAAAATGAGATTTTAGCTGCAACTTGAAGGAAGCCAAGAAGTGGAGATGAGGAGGGAGAGAATTCTAGGCGTGTAAGGGCAGCTGATGAAAATGCCTGGAATTGGGAGATGAAGTGTCTTATTCAAAGAACAGCAAGGAGACCAGTGTCACTAGAGTACTTATGAGTAAATAAAGTGTAAGAAGACAGGAGAGGGCCAGGACTTTGATGCCAAACAGTGGTTTATGTTTGGTCTTGGATATGATTGGGAGCCCCTGAAGTTTTTTGAATAGGGGAATGACATAGTCAGATTTGCATTTTAGGAAGATCATTTGGACAGCTTAGTAGAGGGAAAACTAGAGTGGAGAGATTCTTGAGGCTAACAGACCCACCAGTAGGCTATTGCAATAATCTAGGCATAAAGTGATGAGAGCCTGTACCAGAGTGGTGGCCATGTCAGAAAAGAGAGGGCATATGTAAGAGATCCTACGTAGTGAAATTGATAGACTTTAGCAACAGATTGACTATGGAGGGTAAGAGAGATTAAGGAAGGAGGAACGGAGGATAATACTTACGTTGTGAGCCCAGGAAACTGGTAGAATGGTGGTACCTTTGAGAAATTGACTCAGAGAGTTAACTAGTGCACTAAGAGGTTAAGTGACTTGCCCAGGTCATACTAACAATATGTGTCAGAGTTTGCACTTGAACTCAGGTTTTCCTGACCTTAAGGTCAGTTCTTTATTTGCTACAAATTGTTACCTTTTCAACATAGCATCTATAGGGGGGAGTTTCTGTGGAGGAAGAGCACTAACAATTGAGGAGAACCAGGAGAGATCAGAAATGACTTAAGAGTTCTAGGAAGTGGCACCTTTTGAAGGGAACTAGGGATTCCAAGAGGTGGAGATGAGGAAATGCAGTACTGGGTCAATGTTTGAGGGTTAGTGAGAGACCACCACAGTTTTACATTGATGATTTGAGTTACATTTTGAAAACCTGCTGTTTTGATGGGCGTTGACCCTTTTTGCTGCATTAATCTGTAAAATTCAGCTCTCCACAGTTCAGCTGTGTAGGCATGGCCTCTGATAAGTGGCACTTTGGTGCCACTTGGCCCACTGAAGTAGCTTTCATTTAGTAGTGCATTGCATCCTTGCTTGCCACAACTGAAAGTGTGCTGTCTCTACTCAAATTTTCTGAGAGCACTTTGTTTGGATCTCTATTTTGTCACTCTGCTTAGTATCCATTGTGTTATATTGAACTGTGTAAGTATTTCATTCCAAATCCTTTTCCCCATAATACAGTATATACTTCTTGAGGATATCTTCAGTACCTTGTACTTAGCAGGTCAGTCAGTAAGCCTTTATTAAACATGTACTCTGTCTGTGCTAAGAACTTGGGGATACAAAGAGAGGCAAAAGACGGTTCCTGCCCTTTTAGATCTAAGTGTTTATTAAGTGTTTGTTGAAATAAACTGAACTTGTTACAGTGAACCTGTGCACTTTAGGAAGAGAAAGACTGTTTCTTTTGAAAGTATTGTGTGTTCTGGACATGGAAAGTAATGTCTTTGGAGAAAAGGTATTAGAAAAATTTAATAACAAAGGAAGTTAAGGGATTAAATGCTTTTGTTGTGACCTCCAGCAGAACTAGAAATGAATTAAAATTCAGTAACAACATTTTATATTATCCTGTTCTATGAAATAGAATTACTTTATCAGTTATCAGCAAAGGAAAACTGTATCTCCTGGTAATGTGTACTTTTGCTCAAAAGTGGAAACAGCTGGTGATGCTGTTAGATGTTGATTTAAATGATAGATGGGATTGGAAGAAAGAGTGTTTTATAAGAAGAAAGAGTTCCAAATCTCTAGCCATGTGACCTTGGGCAAGTCACTTACCCTCATTGCCCTCCCTTCTCCCCTGCAAAAAAACAAATAAACAAACAAAAAATCTAAAGGAATCTGGACTTTCTTGGATTTCGTTTTGATATTTTGCTTGTACTACTTTCTTCCATTCATTTTGAAAATTAATTTTTAAAATTCTAAATTTAAACCCCAAATAAAGTGGGCATTTTACATAATAGAACATAGAAAACATATACGTAGAACAGGAATAGAGCATTGTATATGAAACTGGATTTCCATTGTATACAATGTGCTTTTCTTTTAAAATATATATAATAATTTCAACATTTAACTTTAAAAGCTGTCCTGCCTCTGTGATTCATTTTGGCTTTCTATGCTATTTCTGCTTCTCTGCATTTAAAAAAAAGCTCCAGTGACTCCATTTTCTTTCTTTTCTTGGGCTACTCTTATCTCTAGTCTTGCCTAGCCCTTTTCCTCCTCCTACCCATCCCCCACAGGGTTGGGGGTGGGGGGGGAAGAAAAAAAGTCCTTATAACAAATATACATTGTCTGTGAAACAAATTCCTACATTTTCCACGTCTGAAAATGTCTATCTTATTTTGTATCTTGAAGTCATTAACTTTTTTGTCTTAGAAAATCTTATACAACATTTGAGAAATCAATTAGAATTGCAGGGTACATAAAGGCTGAAATGGTCAGGGAGTCTATTTCTAGACCACTTCTGGGAATAGACCAGAAGAATGAAAAATAGTGCTTTGGAGCCTAAGCAGAAGGAAGATGTTGCAATTAAATTTTTTATTCAGATATTCCCAAACTTGCATATAAATCCCTGGAACAGAGTTGAGCATATATCTTTTTTGTCTCCTGGGGGACGAGGAAAATGCCTGGAATGTTTGGGAATATAAATGCTATGAGAACTTGTTCTACAAGTTGGCCATATATCAGTAAAGTTTTCCTTTGACCCTAAGTGCTGAGAAAAGCTTTGGTACTGTCTTATGATAATTGAAACATATTTCTGTCCCAAATAAACACATACACACAAACTCATGTAACTAACATTAATAGAGCTCATCATATTTTTTAAAATTCTTTAATTTGTTCGGTCTTTCAGAACATTGTAGTATTGTAATTTTATCCTTAGTGGCACAATTTACTTGTTTTGAATAAATCTCTTTGAAAAAGGGTCCTAGGAGCAGCTAGGCGGCATAGTGAATAGAGCACCGGCCCTGGAGTCAGGAGGACCTGAATTCAAATTTGGCCTCAGACACTTGACACACTAGCCATGTGACTTTGGGCAAGTCGCTTAACCCCAATTGCCCTCCAAAAAGGAAAAAAAAAGGGGTCCTGAGTTCAGGAAGACTCATCTTTCTCAATTCAAATCTGGCCTTAGACACTTACTAGCTGTGTGACCCTGGGCAAATCACATAACCCTGTTTGCCTCAGTTTCCTCATCTGTAAAATGAACTAGAGAAGGAAATGGCAAACCACTCCAATATTTTTGCCAAGAAAATCCAAAATGGAGTCACAAAGAGTCAGATGCAGCTGAAA
The DNA here is from genome assembly GCA_028627135.1 of Pseudochirops cupreus. Classification (NCBI taxonomy): domain Eukaryota; kingdom Metazoa; phylum Chordata; class Mammalia; order Diprotodontia; family Pseudocheiridae; genus Pseudochirops; species Pseudochirops cupreus. The sequence continues at coordinate 405,065,332 of CM053582.1, read as the reverse complement.
TAACTGAGCAACAAAAACATTAAAAAAAATTTTCTATACGCCAAACTATTATCCTTTTTTTCAAAGAGATTTATTCAAAATAAGTGAATAGTGCCACTAAGGATAGGGAGATGGAGAGGCAAGAACAAGGGATGGTGTTGGCAGATGTTTTGTTGGTGGGTCTAAAATTCGAGCATCTCTTTTATGTGGGTGATGGCGCCAATGATTTTTGCCCCATGGGGCTGCTGGTGGCCGCCCGTGCGGTGGCTAGCCATGCTCATCCAGGAAGCTCAAACTACTGAGCCCTCTTCCTTAGGGGCACCATGGTGCCCTGGGAGTCGCAAGCTGAAGTCCTTCGTTACTTGCAGGAGATGGTGAAGAAATGCCAAGAGCCCCGGAGGGGGCAGATCCCATGGTCTGGCCATTAGGGAATAAGTCTAAAATTTGGTGCTCATATCTCTAGGAATGGAGATTATTTCGGGTCCCACTTTGAATAAAACCCTGTTAAAGCTCTTGACTGTTCCTGATTGGGGCAGAGAGTATAAAGTTACTTTGTCTTTCTTCTGATCCTCCTCTCTCATCTCAAATTTTCAACACCAGCAACTGAGGATACACTATATGAACATATCCCCAACTTTGGAATAGATCCCACCCCACTAAGCCTAGGGGGACAAACCAAAACAACCCTCTTCTCTTCTAGGAAACTTCTGTTATATGACTTGGGCAAATCATTTCACCTGTGTTAATTAAGTTGGATCAGACTGTGCCTCCTGTCTCTAGATTTGGGGGTCCTTTAGGATATGTGTATATTTCTGCCCCTTCTCCCATCTCTCAAATTGATGTAGCCTAGAGCTCTTTCTGGGCATTTGGAAGGGACTGGGTCCAAGGGAGGGATAAACCAAAGCAAATTCTGGGGTGGAGGGGTGAAAGTTCTTGTGTTGGTAATTAAAACACTATTTTGCTTTCCTGGGTCCCTAATCGGAGGTAAAGACAAAAGAGTTGGGAGAGGCCAGGCAGCTTGGAAGAGGCCAGGCAGCCCAGGAGCTACACCTTCCCCAACCCGCCAGACCACTGGCTCCATCCTCTGTGGGACTCTTAGCATTTCTTCATCATCTCCTGCAAGTAACGGCGGACTTCAGCTCCTGACTCCCAGGGTACCACAGTGCTCCGGAACCAAGAGGGCGCGGTTTTCTGGGCTTCCTTGATGAGGCCAGGGTAGCCATGGCGCGGGAAGGCCACATCGCTCGCCGCCAGCAGTCCCATGGGGCAAAAGTCATTGGTGCCCATCGCCCACATAAAAGAGATGCTTGAAGTGCACCCAGTCCTGTGCCCTCTCACAGCAAGTATTTGCCGAGCACCTTGTGCTTACACATTTGGCAGGGCAGCGAGTGCAGGAGTGCTTGTGGAAGACATGCAACACCAATACGCCATGCTCATCTTACCTAAGGGGTTGCTGAAGATTTTTGGGAAGAGGCTGCGGTAGCCGGAAGCACGCAGAGACCTCTCCACTCTGAACGTGTTGGTGTCTGAGATAAAGATGATCTCAAAGCAGCTGCCCTGTTTGGTCAAGAACTGGAAGAGGTCAGTCATGCCCAGACACAGGAAGATCTCCTTGTAGACTTGTGGCTTGGAAGTCTTGTGGCTTTTCGCCATGTGCACCTAGGTCATGGAAGACCTGCTGCATGTAATCCTTGTAAAAACCCTCTCAGAACGTGGCCCGCAGGCTGTCAGGCAGTTTCTGACCCAGAGTGGCGCTGTTCTAGTTCGCTATGGTCGCATCAAAATTGAAGGTTAGCAAGAAGCAGGGCGCCATTCCTAGACAGGCGTCTCAAGCCAGTGACTAGAAAACACCCATTCATCCTCAGGACGTTGAAACTTTTTACCAGTAGTTCCCAAAACCTGTATTCTGATCTCCAGTGGCAGACAGCTGTAGCTGCGGTGGCAGCAGCGCCCATGGTGTGGGTATGGTGGCAACAGTGTGTCCAGGTTGAGCTTTGGTAGTGTGCGTGGGAGGTGGGAAGGGCTTGAATGAAATATTAGGGTGTGGGATGGAATAAGGGGGGCAGGGTCAAGAGGGGATGCGGTGTCCTACACATCCCTCAGTTCCTGGGCTCCGATGTACAAGTCCCCCACCCCAACAGACCAGGGGATCGAGTTTGGCTCGGCTCCTCCCCAGATCCTCTCCAAAACCTACCCGCCAGCTTTCCTCTAAACATCTGGTTTTTTTTTTTTTACAAATAAATTCTTTTTTTAATTATTCATTTTAAACTTAAATATAAAATGAGAAAAGAAAAAAACTATTTGCATGTGTACAACAGAACATGAGACAATTCAATATAAAACAACAAATTTCCATTTCAAGAGAACGTGTAATAAATATTACTGTTATTTATTGTCTCAAGAAGTTTTTATTTGCTTCTCTAGGATTCTTCAAGTATATCATCATATCATCTGCAAAGAGTGATAGCTTGAGTCTCTTCTTTGCGTAATTTGATTCCTTCAATTTCTTTTTCTTCTCTAATTGCTACTGCTAACATATCTAGTACCAGACTGAATAAGAGAGGTGATAGTGGACATCCTTGTTTCACTCCTGATCTTATTGGAAATGCTTCTTGTTTATCCCCATTACATATAATACTTGCTGATGGTTTTAGATAGATGCTACTTAATGTTTTAAGGAAGACTCCATTTATTCCTATACTTTCTAGTATTTTTAATAGGAATGTGTGGTATATCTTGTCAAAAGCCTTTTCTGCATCTATTGAGATAATCGTTTGGTTTCTGCTAGTTTTGTTGTTGATGTGATCAGTTATACTGATAGTTTTCCTAATATTGAACCACTTTGGCATTCCTGGAATAAATCCTACCTGATCAAACCGTATTAATTCTCATGATCAGTTGCTGTAATCTTTTTGTTAATATTTTATTTAAAATTTTTGTATCTATATTCATGAGGGAAATTAGTCTATAATTTTCTTTCTCCATTTTGTTTCTTCCTGATTTAGGTATCAGTACCATATTTGTGTCATAAAAAGAATTTGGTAGGACTCCTTCTTCACCAATTTTCCCAAATAGTTTGTAGACTATTGGAATCAATTGTTCTTTAAATGTTTAATAGAAATCACTAGTAAATCCATCTGGCCCTGGAGATTTTTTTCCTAGGAAGCTCACTGATGGCTTGTTCAATTTCGTTTTCTGAGATGGGGTTATTTAAGTAATTTACTTCTTTTCAGTTAATCTGGGCAACTTATATTTTTGTAAATATTCATCCATTTCACAAAGATTGTCAAATTTATGTGCATACAATTGGGCAAAAGAATTCCTAATGTTTTAATTTCCTCTTCATTGGAGGTAGATTCACCCTTTTCATTTTTGATACTCGTAATTTGGTTTTCTTCTTTTTTTTTATCATATCGACTAAGGGTCCATCAATTTTATTGGTTTTTTTTTTCATAAAACCAACTCTTAGTTTTATTATTAATTCAGTAGCTTTCTTAATTTCAATTTTATTAATCTCTCCTTTGGTTTTCATTATTTCTAATTTTGTATTTAATTGGGGATTTTCAATTTGTTCTTTTTCTAGCTTTTTCAGTTGCATGCCCAATTTATTGACCTCCATTTTCTCTTAATTTATTCATGTATGCATTCAGGGGTATAAAACTTCCTCTAAGAACTGCCTTTGCTGCATCCCACAAGTTTTGGTCTGTTGTCTCATTATTGTCATTCTCTTGAATGAAGTTACTGATTGTTTCTATAATTTCTTGTTTGACCCAATCATTCTTTAGGATTAAGTTCTTTAGTTTCCAATTAATTTTTAGTCTATCTTTCCATGGCCCTTTGTTGCATATGATTTTTATTGCATCATGTTCTGAGAATGATGCATTTAATATTTCTGCCTTTCGGCACTGAATTGTGAGGTTTTTATACCCTAGCATGTGGTCAGTTTTTGTATATGTGCCATGTACTGCTGAGAAGAAGGTATATTCCTTTTTATCCCCATTCAGTTTTCTCCAGAGATCTAGCCTCTCTAAAATTCTATTTGCCTCCTTAACTTCTTTCTTGTTAATTTTAAGTTTAGATTTATCAAGTTCAGAGAGGGGGAGATTGAGGTCCCCCACTAGTTTAGTTTTGCTATCTGTTTCTTCCTCTAATTCCCTTGACTTTTCCTCTAGGAATTTGGATGCCATACTGCTTGGTGCATATATGTTAAGTAATGATATTACTCCATTCTCGGGTCTTTTAATTAAATCTGTTTTAGCTTTTGCTTTATCTGAGATAAGGATTTTTTTTTACTTTAGCTGAAGCATAATATATTCTACTCCAGCTTTCTACCTTTACCTTGTGCGTATCCCTTTGTTTCAAAGGGATATTTTGACAGCATATTGTATGATAATGGGTTTTAATCCATTCTGTTATCCACGTCCATTTTATGGGAGAGTTCATCCCATTCACATTCACATTCACAGTCATGATTACTATATGTGTCTTTCACTCCATCCTGTTCCCTCCCCTGTTTTATGTTTTTGTTTCTTCTTTCTCCCTTCCACTCTTTAAGAGTTTTCCTTTTGACCACCACCTCCCTCAGTATTCTCTCCCTGTGCCCCCCCCCCCTTATCTACCCTTTCCCCTTACTGCTATTTTCCTCCATTCTAACTTCCTCTATTTACTCCCGCCTTACCTCTCCTCCTCCTACTGCTTGTAGGGCACAGTGGATTTTTATACTTAATGGAGTATGTTATTCCCTCCTTGAACCCAAACTGATGAGAGTAAATTTTATACAGTGTTCCTCCCCCTCCTTCCCTTCCCTCTATTATAATGAGTTTTTGTGTCTTTTCACGTTAGAATCCTAAACTTAACCGATTATGTTGATCCCTCTTTGAACCAGAACCAATGAGAATAAAGTTCATATGATGTTCATCTCCCTCCCTCCTTCCCCTTTACTATAGTATATTTTTATGCCTCTTCATGTGGCATAGATTACCTTTTTCTGCCTCATCCTTTCCTTTTCTCCCATTAGTCTCTTTGTACCCTTTAATAAGGTTTTTTATCATCAGATTAGTTCATTTATACCCATGTCCTTTATGTATATACCTCTTAAATGTCACAATAATTATATAAATTTCAATACTGACAGGTATCCACTTCTCATATAGGGGTATAAACAGTTTGTTCTTATTGAATTCCAAGTTATGTGTGCACGCGTGCGTGTGTGTGTGTGTGATTTTGTGTTTTCCTTGTTTACCTTTTTATGTCTTTCTTGACTCTTGTAAATGGAGATCAGATTTTCCATTGACCTCTGGCTTTTTCATCAGGAAAGTCTGGAAGTCCTTTATTTCATTAAATGACCATCTCCTTGCCTGAAAGATTATGCTCAGTTTTGCCGGGTAGTTGATCCGTGGTTGCAGTTCTAGCTCTTTTGCCTTATGAAATATCAAATTCCAGTCCCTCTGGTCTTTTAATGTAGAAGCTGTTAAGTCCTGTGTAATCCTGACTGTAGTTCCATGATATTTGAATTGTTTCTTTTTGGCTGCTTGCAGTATTTTCTCCTTGACCTTGTAGCTCTGGAATTTGGCTACTATATTTCTTGGAGTTTTCAATTTGGGATCTCTTTCAGGAGGAGTCTGGTGAATTCTTTCGATAACTATTTTACCCTCTGATTCTAGGACCTCAGGACAGTTTTCTTTGACAATCTCTTGGAAGATGTTGCCCAGGCTACTTTTTGCATCATGGCTTTCCGATAGACCGATAATTCTTAGGTTATCTCTCCTGGGTCTCTTCTCCAGGTGAATTGTTTTTCCAGTGAGATATTTTACCCTTTCTTCTAATTTTTCAATCTTCATGTTTTGTTTGACAGAGTCTTGATGCTTCATAGAGTCCTTAGCTTCAATTTGACCGATTTTAATTTTTAGTGAATTATTTTCCTCGATTAGTTTTTGAAGCTCCTTTTCCGTATGTTCAGTTTTCATTTTCAGGGAGGTATTTTCTCCAGTTAGATTTTGAATCTCCTGTCCCAGTTTACCAATTTTATTTTTTAAAGATTTGTTTTCTTCAGTGAGATTTTTTTCCAATTTGGTCACTGTAGATTTAAATTTATCTTCTCCCTCTCTAATTTGGCTTTTAAAATCTTTTTTTGAGCTCATCCAAGAATGCTTTTTGGGCTTGAGACTAATTCATATTTCCTTCTGTGGTCTCAGGTGTGAGTATAGAGTCCGTGTTGTCCTCTGAATTTGTTTGTTCTTGCTCACTATAATAGGATCTTATCATTCTTCATTTGACAGATTCCTTCTTACCCTTTGTGATTACCTGTATCCTGAATTTTTAGAGTTGATATCTGCTTCTGGGGTACAAATGTACTGCACTTCTCAGGCTGGGAGGTAGGGGTTTGGTTGTTAACTTTGTGTGCGGTAGCCTCTGTGTATCTAGACTGAGGCCAAGGCCAAGACTCTCAGTGGTTCCCCTGAGTTACCCTGAGGCTCACAGAGTAACCTGTGGGGGAGGGGTGGTCTGGCCACTGAAGGGTTTCCACCTTAGTGCCTCTGTGCTACAGCTCAGGCAGGCTCACTAGCTGGCAGTGCTAGTATCTGCAGATTCCCCTGGTGGTGCTAAAGCACACCTGGGCTTGTGTTTTTAGCATGTGCTGGCTCCACCCCCCTGGGCTTAGGGAGCTCCTCCTGATCAGCTGAGGTGGGGCTTGTCCCACCCTACGCTTTAGACTCCATATTGCTTGAGTTATGCCCTTCCTCCATGTCTCCTAGGCCTGGTTTTCTGGGTCAGGGAGGGGGAATCAGCAGCTAGGGTTTACTCCACCATCTTGGCTCCTAGAAAATCAGGTACGTGATTTTTAAACATCCAGGCTATGAGCTGGTAGCCCGAACTGCTCCAGAAGAAGTTGCTGTTGCTGCCGAGGGCCCTGCGCTTTCTCTTATCCAGCTCTGACCAATCCTCCATCCTGTGTTGAGACAGCTGCAAATCGCCCTAAGAGTAGGTGAGTCTGCTGGTTGAGGCTACTTCTCACTCTTCTGTAGTCTGCTCTCAGGTCCATGCTGGTGCAGCCCCAGCATGCTCCACACTCCCTCTGCCCAGACCTACATGGGTACTTTCCTGGGCTAGGAATCTGCTACGCTTCATCTCCCAATGGGTTCTGTCACTCTAAAATCTGTTCAGATTCACTTTTTAAAGTTTAGTGATGGAATTCATGGAGGAGCTTAGAAAAGTTCCTGCTTCCTTTGCGCCATCTTGGCTCCCCCTCTAAACATCTTAAACTCAATATGTCTAAAACTGAACTCTTATCTTTTCCTTCCTAACTTCTCTGTTACTGTCCAGGGTACCACCATCTTCCTGGTTACCCAGGCTCACAGTCTAGCTGTTATCTTTGACTCCTCAGTCTCCTACCCTCCCATCCCACCCCTGCAATAGCCAATCTGTTGCCAAGGCCTGTTGATCTCACCTTTGTAATATCTCTTGTATATGATCCCTGCTGTCCTCTGACACTACCATCACACAGCTCTAGCTTCTCATCATCTTACAACTAGACTGTTACAGTCAAGGGCTGGTTAGTCTTCCTGCCTCAAGTCTCTACTCAGTGCAGTCTATCATCTATTTAACTGTCAAATTAAATCTTCCTCAAGTGTACATATAACCATGTCTACTCAAACCCCCCCGCCCCCAACTCAGTCAACTACCTCAAGGATCAAATATAATATCCTCTATTTAGTAAGTATTCAAAGCCCTTCACAACCTGACTCCCTCCTACCTCTACAGTCTTTTTACACACTATTTCCTTCCACATACTCTGATACTGACCTCTTTGCTGTTCTTAAACAACACATTCCAGTTTCCACTTCCAGGCATTTTCACTGGCAGTTTCCCATACCTGGAATACTTTTCCCTACTCATCTCAGCCTCCTGGCTTTCTTTAAGTTGAAGTTAAAATCTCATCTTCTATAAGAAGCTTTTCGTGACTTCTTGAAGCTTCCTCCTCTTGATTATCTCCAATTTATCCTTTGTTTATTTTGTTTGCACATAGTTATATTAGGTACATAATATTTTTATGTTGTCTCCCATGTTAGACTGTGAACTTCCTTACTGGTCTTCGCTTTTCTTTGTATCCCCAGAATTTGGCATAGTACGTGGTATGTAGTAGGTACTTAATAAATGCTTATCAATTGACTCCCACTCACTCCTTTTGTGTATAGTCTTTTTACTTGTACACCTGCATTATATGAGATAATTTCCCTTACCCTTTCTCTTCCATTTTTCCTTGTAGTTTATTCCTTTTTTGCTTTCTTTTAAGATTATCAAAACATTAAAAAAAAAGACCTACCAGGTTATCTTTCTTATTTAAACTCTTTCTATGTCTTTTCTCTTTCAGCTGTTTTCCAGGTTGCTTAAAAAATTTTTTTAGATACTTTACATTTTTTCCTACTTTTAAAAGAAGTTTGATTCTATTTTAATATTTCTTCTTGTCTTATAGAGTCATTAGCTTCTATTTGGTCCATCCTAATTTCCATTCTAATTTTCAAGGCATCTGTTTCTTGGTTAAGGTTTTGTACCTCTTGTACTGACGAGGTGCCTTTGTAATATTTTGGGGTGACTTTGCCTTCAGTCTGTAAAAAATCTCATTTGTCCTTCCCCCCAAGCTGTAAAGCATTAACTGTCTCTCCCCTGCCCCAAGCCACAAAGCATTAACTCTCTCCCCTTCCTTCCTCCAGCTGTACTGTGCCTTCCCTGCCCCCAGCCTAAAGGTATTTCCTCTGAAACCATTAACTCTATAGAACCAGCCAAAACGTGACTCATCCATTCCCAAACTGGATAAGGTACTTCTCCTTAGGAATTTGACCTCAAATCTGACCGCTGGTTGACTTTATGACTTTTCAGGGGTAAAACCATGCCTTTTGCTCCCCTTCCCCTTGGAATTCTCCCAGTGAATTATGGGCGGGGCACATGCACAGTTGATGTGAAGGGTGCATGTTCCTTTAAGTATTGGTCACTCCCTGGCTCCTCCTGGGTCCCTCCCTAACTCTACCTCTGTACCCCTAATTAGCCTAATGAACTTATGATTGACAGTTTTGTATCTTTAAAACTACCTCTCTGGCCCTTAGAACTTTGCAGGTAGGCCTTTTCTAGCAGGCCATCTGCCCGCTGCAGAGCGTCACACTTTCAGGCTTTTCTGCCCCCCACCCGCCCCTTGTGCCTTGCAAGCTTTTTCTAGCCAGGTTTCCTTACCCTATCCCCTTTGCCCTGTGTATCAATAAACTTTTGTAAATCTGCCAAAGGACAGCTGAGCCTGTAATTCTTTTCAGACGCTGAACCTAGAAAGGATTTCTCATTAGAAATCCCCCAAAACCTATACCTCATCATTTTCAGTTCTTTCTTCCTTGGTTCTCATATTCCTTTTCTGCTCTTTGGTTCTCATTTCTTTTCCAAATTTTTCCCCTAGTACTACTTTTCCATTTTTTCCTCTACTGCATTTTTTCAATTATAATTTTTAGCTCCTTTTAAAAACCCTTGCTTCTAACATTCTATTTGACTTTGTGACCAAATTATGCTTTTTCTTGAGGCTTTGCTTGTAGATGTTCTGGAGTTTTAGTGTTCTATCCGATTTTATGTCTTTTGTCCTTGTCACCATAATAGTTCTTTATGGTGAGATTCTTTTTGTTCGTTAATTTTTTCCCAGCCATACTTCCTGTATTTGGTCTTTGTGTTAAGGCCAGGTTCAATGTTTGAGCCAGGGGTAGGGAACCTATGGCCCTTTAGGTCCTTAAGTGTGGCCCTTTGACTGAAAGTACTTTCTCTGAAGCTTGGATTCAGTCAAAGGCCCACACTTGAGGACCTAGAGGGTGACAGGTGGTCTCGAGGCCATAGGTTCCCCACTCCTGGGCTTTGAGCTATAGGGCTGTTGCTTGTTTCTGTACTTGTTTGTCATTCACTACACAGCTTAGGACCCATGACGGCTCCTTGCCCTCCACTGTACCGATAGGTCCCTTTTCAGTTCATTTTAGATCTGTGACTCAGCATAGGATAGTGAGTGACAGAGCTGCCAATTGGCACCTGTTTCTACTTCCTGCATGTCAGGATCCTCTGTGCCAGAACTGGGATCTCTGCTTGTTGTGATGCACAGTTGCAGGCAGACCCTTATTCAACTCATGTGTTTGAGAGCTCTTTGTGGCCTTTTCTGGCTTTATCCTTTCTCCACTGACCACTGACCTCATTCTAGCTCCTTATGCTGATTTGAGTTGGAAATGACTCACT
>CM053582.1:405022436-405054602 GCA_028627135.1 Pseudochirops cupreus | reverse complement strand
GTTGTGATGCACAGTTGCAGGCAGACCCGTATTCATCTCATGTGTTTGAGAGCTCTTTGTGGCCTTTTCTGGCTTTATCCTTTCTCCACTGACCACTGACCTCATTCTAGCTCCTTATGCTGATTTGAGTTGGAAATGACTCACTGTGATTTTTAAAAAAAATTTTTAAATTTCCTAATCAGGACTCAGTTTTGTACATTTTCTAGATCTTTGTGGAGTAGCTGTAGGAAATAACTTGGCTGTATTTCTGTTACTCTCCATCTTGGCTGGTCTCCTGTTGTTATAGGAGCTTTGAAATTTCCAAAAGGCAGTCCAGCGTGCTCTTTTCCCTCAGTTTAACTCTGGGCACAACTCATTGTCCATTTGTATTTGTGTCCTGGATATACATACTGATGATGAGCAAACTCTGGTGAGTTTCTATCCAGATTAATTTTAAAATCTGGGTGATAGAAATTCTTCATTCATTCTTCGTCTCCATCCAGTAGAAATCCTTCCTGTGTGGGTGGATCAGCTGAACTCTTTTATGTGATTATAGATCTCTTCCAGGAGGCTCTGTAATGTTCTTCCAAGAATGTTTGCATCCTTGATGCAATTGTCACAATGTCCTACAGAAGAATCCTTCTTTGAACTGGACTTTGCACTGAATCTCCTCCATCACAGTGGTGAACACCGTTGGGGAGCATAAATCTGTTATGACTTGCCTGGTGTTTATTATCAAGGGATGCTTGAGCAAGGTTATTTCTATAGTTAGATCTTCTAAGAAACTTTGAATGATTTTGATGAGACATAACCTTGTTGTAAAAATGAGCCTGTATGCAACCTTGGGTTTTGCCCAACCAAATGCTTTTGTGTTATAAACAAACAGTAAAAGTATTGTAATCTACTATCCGCTACATCTTTCAGTTAATTGTGAAATAGTAAAGATGTGGTCTTGGTTGAATATCACCTGCAAAACCCTGCTTGTTCCCTACTAATTATCTCATTGAGGACATATATAATGGATAACTTTCATAATAATTTTGAACAGATGGAAAAATAGGCATATAGGTTGTTAGTTATTGATATTATCTCAGTTCCCTTTTTTTCATTATTAATAAGGGCCAAGATTTTTTTTCATGCCTTTGGTATCTTTTTGTTGCCACTGTCTTGGATCTCTTTTATGTACACTTGGTTTAGTCTGACAGCTTTTCCCATCTTTGGTCTATTTAACACTATTTCTACCTCTTCTATGAGCACATCTTAGACTGTAATGTTAAAGTCTAAATATGAAAGTTTTCTTTTTCTTGATGGATAGTTTATTATAATGATTTTTGCAAATCTTTTCCATTTTGATTTTGTTTGTAATCTTCCATTTTCATCCTGAAATGGGGATGTGATGATTTTGCTTGACTGGATATCTTGCCGAACTTTCTTCAAACTAATTTTTACCTCTTATTCCCTCTCTCTGCTTTAAGCAATGATACTGATAATAATCATCCATCATTTTTTTTCCTTCAGGTTTTACAAATTAGTTTATATTCTAACGTGGTGTTGCATTTGGCAGTCATTTTTCTCAGTTTGACAAGAAAGTCAGATGCTTGTTGATTAAAACACTTTCCGTGCTCTCTTGGAGTTACTGTGGCAACCAATTTACAGTGTTTAAATTCTTTAATAAAATTATAATTAGAACTAATCAGCAGAGGGAAGGCACTAGCATTAAGGGGGGTTAGGAAAGACTTCTTATAAAAGGTAAAGTTTTAGCAGGGTTTGAAGAAACCAGGAAGTAGAGATGAGGAGGGAGAGAATAGGTGGCAGATAGAGAGGAAACTGGGTTTGGAAAATGGAATGTCTTGTTCGAGGAATAGCAAGGAAGCCAATGTCACTGGATCATAGAGTACTTGAGAGTGAGTAAAGTATAAGAAGACTGGAAAGGTGTCAGGGAAGTCAGGTTTTGAAGGGCTTTGGATGTCAAATAGAGGATTTTATATTTGATCCTGGAGGTGAAAGGGAATCACTGGAGATGACTATGTGAGTGACATGGTTAAGCTTGCTTTTTAGGAAGATGATTCTGACAGCTGAGTGAAGAATGGATTAGAATGGGGAGAAACTTGAGAGAGGGAGACCAACCAGTAGTTGCAGTGGTCCAGGTATGAAGTGATGAGAGCCTGCACCAGGATGATGGCAGTGTCAGAGGTGAGAAGGAGATGTATAGGAAAACTGTTAGGGAGATACTTGGCAACAGATTGTATATGGGGAAGGGGATTGAGAGGAGAGTAAGGATTCAAGGATGACACCTAAGTTGTGAGCCTGAGTGACTGGGAAAATGGTGGTAATAAGGAAATTAAGAAGAGGGGAGGGTTGAAGGAAAAGCTAATTCGTTCAGTTTTAGTTTTTAAGAGTTTAAGTTCAGTTTCAGTTTTTAGAATTTAAGATGGCTACCAGTGTGAAATGTCTAGTAGGTAGCTGGATATTAGACTAGAGATCAACAGGTTGGAACTGGAAAAGTAGATTTGAGAATCATCAATATATTATACTTTTCTTCCCACAGCTTCTCCAGCATTGACTATCTGGTTTTGGGTTTTTTTTTAAATCATCTTTGCCAGTTTTTTTTATTGTGAGGTGAAACCTAAGTTTTGTTTTAATTTATATTTCTCCTGTTAATAGTGATTTGGAGCATTCACAGGTATTGATACTATGTAATTCTTCTTGTTTGTACCCTTTTATTATTTAATTATTGTCTATTATGGCTCTTTATGTTATATATTTGTATCAATTTCCTATATATCTTGGATATCAGATTTTTCAAATATATTTGAGTCAAAGATTTTTCTCTATTCAGTATTTTTCTTCTTATTCTGTCTGCATTGATTATGTTAGTACAAAAAGTTTTTAATTTTACCAAGGGACATTCAGGGTTAATATAAATATAACTATAAAATGTTCCTTGTAGAAATATGGGAAACCATGCCAGTAAATAAAATTGGTGATTCTCTCTGAACTTAACTACAGATTTTGTGTTATCAGTGGAAACAGACAAAAAACAACAAAACGGTAGCTCAATTTTTATGATAAACTCAAGAACATAAATTATAGGGGGAAATATTCTTGTCCACATGGCAATAGGTGCTAGGAAAATTATAAAGCATTTTGGCAGAAATTAGGCTTAGATTAATATCTTGTACCATATTTTACAATAAATTCAGATATAGATGACTATAAACAGTTACATTATTAAAAAATTAGGGGAGAGCGAAAGGGAGGTACATCTCACAAGTACAACAAAGGGTTGTATTCTTTTTTTTAAAAAAGCTTAATTTTATTGTTTATTTTTACACCACTTTTTATTTGCATATATCTCTTTCCCCTATCCCTTAAAAAAAAGAAGAGAGAAGAAACCAGCCCAATAAAACTAACCAACATATCATCTGAGTCTAACTTGCAAAATCCCTTAGACATGAACCTCATGCCTCTTCAAAGAAGAGAAGGGATGCGTTTTCTCATCTTTTGCCACAGGAACAAGCTTAGTCATTAGAATTACATAACATTAACTTTTTTTCCTTTTCTGTTTTTTGTTCTTTCTGTTTATATTGTTGTAGTCATTATGTTAGGAGGAATATTCTTAGTTAAATGGGATGGATAGGATTGATCATAAAAGACAAAATAGTTGTGATAACATAAAATTATTTCTCATTTTTGTTACCTGACCAGTTTGCCTCCTTTTCCAATACCACATCTCTCTGATGACATCCATTAAGCCACTCCTTCTGAGCAATTTTTCTTTATAATATGTCGAAACCTACTCATGCCAACATATCTTTCTTTTACACCATGATAGACCTTTTAGCCTTTGGAATCTGGTTTTCTCTAATATGAGCAGTGTGTGATAAATACTAAATGTGCAGATAGTAACTACTTGTTCAGAAGAAGGGGAGATTACTCTGGGCTGTGGTAGTGCCAGTTTGATTGGCAGAGCTCTTCAAAGCAAAAGCTAACAACAATTTTGTTTGCAAAAGCAAACAACAAACAGAATAGGGGAAAGAAAAAAACAACTCTAAAAACCTAGGAATGTACCTAAATACTTGTAGCTTCTCTTTATTAAACTATAAAGCATTTACATTCATTAATTTGCCTAAAGTTTTATTGTGAAAATGTTCTTAGCCGTTACAGGTTTCCATACTTTCATTTTTCTTGTTGTTCAGTCATGTGCAACTCTTCATGACCCCGTGTGGGGTTTTCTTGGTAAAAATATTGGAATAGCAGCTCATATCACAGTTGAGGAACTGAGGCAAACAGTGAGTTGACTTGCCTAGGGTCACGCATTTTGTAAGTTCTGAGGCTATATTTGAACTCAGTAGTGTATGGGGAGAGTGAAAACTTCTCAAGCAGTTTTGGATTGTTAATTTCCCTCTTCCTCCTCCATTGCTGCTGTCAATCAGCAGCAAGCCTCTTTGGCAGTCTTTTGACCCCCACCTTCAGTCCTTTGTCTGCGCCCCTGCCTCTATGGGCCCCTCCTCCCAGCCAGTGGGAGTGAGGGACAATGAAGAAAATATGACCCTGTTGTGTTAGGGTATAAAAACTTTGTTCCCAGACACCTTAGGGTCTCTCCTCCATGATGAGTCATGGGCAAGACTGCCCTCTTTTCCTGGGGAAGAGAATAAATTCCTGTTCTTATCCTAAGAGATCTCTGTGTTTGTTTTTTTATTAAATTAGGGATGAGGTTTTTTTCATCCCAAAGAGTAGGATGAGTCTTCCTGACCTCAAGCCCAGCACTCCTATTTACTGTACCACTTGGCTTGTTTCATCACTAGTTGTGTAAAGTGAGTTTTTTTTCCAGTACTTTATATAGTTATTTCTGTTAAGCTTCAGTGGTTGTGTTTATCCTTGATGTTAACAAGTGGAGTGCCTGGCACAATAATAGGTATGTGCGTGCCGACTGAATGTTATGAACAGTAAGCTCACGCTCACCCTGTGTCTGTGAAGAAATGGCCTAATCATGATGGGCTTTAAGCAGAGCAGGCGTCAGATTATTGGCTTCGTTTCATCCCCCAAGAGTAAACAACAAGAGCCACTGTTCCGGTCCTGATTCTGGCTAATAAAGATGAACTGGTTTCCAGAATAGAAATGACCAAGACGCCTTAGAGTTCCTGATCAGTGAGGAGGCGCGTTTAGAAAGTAGTCTGAAGGCTTAGGAACCTCTTGTCTGAGATTATTTTTTCACCAATGTATATGGTGCTTTATTTTTTAAAGTCTTTTGGTGTCTTGTGTTTTTATATCTTTTTTTAGTTAGAAAATTTTAAAATAAATGAAAATCTGCGTTCTTTCCTGGGATCCCCTCCTCCCCACTGAGAAGAAAACACCTCTTAGAAACACGTATAGTCAAGCAACATGAATGCCTTCGGTGACCGTGTCCAAAACCCATTATGTGTCACGCTGCGCTTTCGTATTGTAACAGTCTAGTCTTCCTTCCCTGCCAGCTTTATCTTATAAAGACAAATAAAGAAGAAAAAAGTGGGGGGAAGTTCAGCCACATTAACCACCGTGCCACTGACAGTATATGCCGCCTTCCGTATCCGTAGTCCCCCCCCTTCTCCAGATAAGGGCGGGGATACACTGCCCCGTCTTCACTGGCTTCAGGCCTTGTTGTTTTACTCGCACAACATTCAGCTTTGGTTTTGGTTCTTACTGGTATTTATCTTTGTTGTAGTCATTGTGCGCGCTTTGCCTGATTCTCCTGACTTCACTTTCCATCACTTTAGATGCCTGCTTGTCTTCCTCATATTCATTATTAATTATAACACACCAATATTTAATCTTGGTCGTATATCACAGTTTGTTTAGAAGTTCTCCAGTCTATGGTCAATTATTGTTTCCGGGTCTTTGCTCCAAGCCTTTATTTAAGCACCTACCTTGTATCAGCCGTTTATTAGGTACTTAGGATGCAAATGCTGTACAAAGAAAGAAGTTGTCTCCGCCCTTAAGGAAAGATAAGAAAGAAAAAAGGGAGCTGTCTAAATAAATTAGTCAGCAAACATTCACTTACTGCACATCAGGCATTGTCCGAGGTAAAAGAGATACAAAGAAAAGCAAAAACAACCCTGACCTCAGGGGGCTCACATTCTTTTTTCTTTTTTAATATATTTTTATTTATTTCATTAAATATTTCCCAATTACATGTAAAAAATTTTAACATTCATTAATTTATAAAATTTTGAGTTCTAAATTCTCTCCCTCCTGCTACTCTCCATCCCTTGAGAATGCAAGTAGTATGACATTGATTATAGGTATGAAGTCATACAAAACATTTCCATATTAGCCACGTTATAGTTATAAAAGAGAACATACATATGCACAGAAAAATAAAAATAAAGAAAGTAAAAAAAGTATGTTTCCATCTGCACTCAGAGTTCATCAGTTCTCTTGAAGGTGGATAGCATTTTTTATCTGGGTTCTTCCTTTGGAGTTGCGTTGAATCATTGTCTTAATCAGAGTAGCCAAGGCTTTCACAGTTGATTATTGTTACAGTATTGCTGTTATTGTGTACCATATTCTCTTGGTTTTACTCACTTCACTTTGCATTAGTTCATATAAGTCTTCCCAGGTTTTTCTGAAATCAGCCTGCTCATCACAGTAGTATTCCATCACAATCATATACTACAACCTGTTCAGCCCTTCCTCAATTGATGATCATCCCTTCAGTTTCCAATTCTTTACCACCACAAAAAGCGCTGCTGTAAATATTTTTGTATATAGGTCCTTTCCCCTTTTCTTTGATCTTTTTGGGATACAGACCTAGTAGGAATATGCACAGGTTTTATAGCCCTTTGAGTGTAGTTCCAGATTGTTCTCCACAACAATTGAACTAGTTCACAACTCTACCAACAGTAAATTACTGTCCCCATTTTTCTTTATCCCCTCCAGCATTTTTCATTTTTCTTTTCTGTCATGTAAGCCTATCTGTTAGGTGTGAGGTGGTATCTGAGTTGTTTTGATTTGCATTTCTCTAATTAGTAGTGATTTAAAGCATTTTTTCATGTGACTTGCTCGCTTTGATTTCTTCTTCCAAAAACTGCCCATTCAAATCCTTTGACCCTTTATCCTTGCAGAATGGCTAGCATTTTTTTTTATAAATTTGTCCCTGTTCTCTACATATTTAAGAAATGAGGCCTTTATCAGAAAAAATTGCTGCAGAAATTTGGAGATCATATTCTGATGAGGAAGATAATATACAGTTTTGTACATACGAAATATATGTAGTGTAAATTAGAGGTGATCTTAGAGAAAAGACACCAGCAGGTGGTGGGGATTAGTTCTGAATTTTGAAGGAAGCCAGAAGGTGGTGAGAAGAGAGAATATTTTGGTTATGGAGGACAGCTACTGAAAAGGCATAGAGTCAGGAGATGGAGTATCATGTGTGAGAACAGCAAGAACATCACAGTCATTTTATCAGAGTGTATGTATAGAGTGTAAAGTATAAGAAGACTGGAAGGGGCCATGTTGTGAGGACCTTTAAAAGCCAAACAGAACATTTAATACTACATCCTGGAGGCAATATGGAACCACTGGAATTTATTGAAGCAGGGGCAGGGGAGTTGAGATGGTCAGACCTGTCTTTTTGGAAGATTAATAACTGACTCTCCACTGTAGCAAGAATAAATGGATTGTAGTGAGAAGAGAAATATGGCATGGAAACCAATCAGCAGCCTGTTGTTGCAGTAGTCTAGGCATGAGGCAATAAACTCTGTACCAAGTAGCTGTGCACTTGGAGAGAAGGGGATGTATGAGAGATATTGTGGAGGTAGATTCAACAAAACTTGGCAGTGGATTAGTTGTGTGGGGTGAGTGAAAGTGAAGAATCAATAACATCACCAGAGATAATGAGATTAGATGACTGGGACAATGAGGTATCCTCACAATAATAGGAAAGTTGGAAAAGGGGGAAGTCTTAGGGAAGAAAGAATGAGTTTTTCTTTGGACATGGTAAATTTAAGATGTCTATGACATCCAGTTCAAGGTGTCCAGTAGGCAGTTGGTGATGTCAAACTGGAGGTCGGGAAAGAGGTTAGTGCTATAAATGGATATGAGAAACTGATATGTATATACAAGGAACAACTCTTATAACATAGCATAAAAGTTTTCCAGACCATCCTGATCACAAACATCTAGACTTATTTGAGTGTTTATAAATGTGTTTCCTAAAATATAGTGCCCAGAACTGAACACAATGCTTCACATATGGTTTGATCACGGAACATCATGGCAAAAACCTCTCCTCCACACCCCCTTTTTCTGGATGCTTTTTGCTTGCTAATGCTATTGGTCAATCCCTTCCAGGATTGTAGGGCATAGAGAACAGCTTCTCATTTAGGATACTGAGGATTTTTATTCCTGATCTCCTTACTGCCATGTGAGTCTCAATGTTGGCTCTAATTCTAAAGCGGCCTAGGCAGTTGTCCCAGGCTATTACTAGCCTTACCTAGAACTTGCAGGCTAGAGCTGAGCAGGTTTAGGCTTGGGGTCTATTAGGTATCTTACTGAGATAGACCAATGGAAGTAGGACATTTTCTAAATAGACCACCAGCATAGACCGTAGCTGGTTTTAAATACACCAATAAAGAATAAGTGTATCATAAGGATAAGCAAAGTGGTTAGTGGAATGCCTTTGGTGTTAAGGACTGTACTTAATAAACTTATCAGAAATTGAGGCCGTTTCTGTCCTTTCTGGAGAAAAGGAAGCCCGTCTAAGCAGACTGCATTAGTGACATAACATCCTGTTAGCTTTTTGTGATGATTGAAGTTTATTTACCTTAACCCTTGAACTTTTCCTTGTGAAGTTTTGTTTTGTCATTCCTCCATTATCTTGTGCTTGTATAGTTGGTTTATATTTAACACAAGTGTAGAAATATTTATTCCTGTTAAATTTCGTCTTGCTTGATTTGGCTTAATAGTCTAATCTGTGCAGATTTTTTTTTTAATTTTCATTTTCTTTGGATGCAGAGAGTTCGCTATCCATCTTGGCTTTGTGTTAGCTTAAAATTTTATAATGCAGCCGGTTGTAGTGGATAGAGAGTTGAACTCAGAGGCAAGAAAACCTGAGTTCAATTACTGCTTCTGACATTCTAGTTGTATAATTTTGAGGAAATCATTTAACTTTTCAATGCCCTGAATAACTCTAAAAATGTAAGTTGTAGATACAATGCCAACCTTCATTGGTTGATAGAGTTTATACAGATGAAATGATAGACCCAGTCTCTATCCCTTTCTTCAAACATCCTTTTGAATCCTGACTCTATCATCCTAAGTATTAGCTGCCCATCCTGGCTTTGCAGATTTCTTAAGGATTTTTTTCTATCTTTTTATCTAAGATACTTATAAAAATGTAAAATAGCATAGAACTGAACCAGGGAGATTGATTTAGATCTATTAATGACTACTTTTGGGGCCCTGTCATTCACCTAATTTTTAATCCACTTAACTATACTGCAATCTAGTTTGCATCTTTCTGGAATTAGGAGGCCAATTTATCGGTAACCACAGTAATATAAAGGAAAACACTGACAGATTTTAGAACTTTGATCAATACAGTAATCTGTGATTATTTCCAAGGACTTGGAGGTAAATTACGCCTCTCAGATCTCAGCAGGGAGATGTTATACTGCAGATACAGAATAAGGCATATATTATCAAACATAGCAAATATGGCTATTTGTTACTTTTTTTTGTGGAGGTGGAAACTTCCATTGGAGGAAGAGTGAATAACAGCAATGAAAAGAAATATGTCAATTAAGTTTTTAAGTGAGTA
The DNA here is from genome assembly GCA_028627135.1 of Pseudochirops cupreus. Taxonomy (NCBI): domain Eukaryota; kingdom Metazoa; phylum Chordata; class Mammalia; order Diprotodontia; family Pseudocheiridae; genus Pseudochirops; species Pseudochirops cupreus. The sequence goes on along the minus strand of CM053582.1, from coordinate 405,044,824 downwards.
ATGAAATCATAAATCATCCTTGGAAATAAGAGGTTGCCTCTACTGTAAGCAGGTGAGAATGGTTACAAAAATGACTTTAAGGATAAAGAAATGAAATGTCTTTTCACCTTGGGTTGGTTATCTCTGGAATGTAAGGTATATTTAAGATATTCCTTATATCCTTAGTTTATCAGTTTCAGAGATTCACATGATTTAACACAACTTCAGATGAGTCATTAATACCTAGCTCTGCTATCATTAATATATTTTTAAAATTTATTTTTTCATAACCAAATCAGGAAGTTTGATATTAAAAAAAAAACTATTTTACATTAAAAGGAGTAAGATTGCTCAATCATGCATGTCTCTTCTTTTCAAATGGATGTAGATGCTATATGTTTATTGTTTGTTTATAATTGTTTTCATATTGTTTCTCCTATTAGATTGTGATGGGTGTGAGGTAAAACATCAGAATTGTTTTAGTTTTAATTCCTTAGTGATTTGGAGTATTCTTTCCAATGAATCATCAAATGTTTTTCTTTGCTATTAGAGGAGGGTGAGTATTATAGGGTATCTGATGATACCTTTTCTAATTAAGTAGAATTATGCTTGATCTAATTTTGTCTGTAGATTCTTAAGAAGTAGTGTATTTCAAGATATAAATTATTTTACTCTTATTTTCTTTGCAGTGGTGGCATCAGCAAGTTGATTTTCATTCTGCCTTCTTATACTATTTGGCACAAACTGTACCAGACATTTACTTTGATGAAATAGATCCAGAAGTGGAAAAACAGGAGGAAGCTGCTCAGAAGATGATATTAGCTCCCCTGGAGTGGTACTTATTTAAAGAAGATCCAGTTATTTCCTTAGAGAAATTGAAACAAAGTGGAGCATTTCAGCTTTGTGGGAAGGTTTTCAAAAGTGGGGAGACGACATACTCTTGTAGGTAAGAACTGGAAATGTATAGAATTAGTATGCTTATCATCCCTGCATTCTTCCTGTTACCAGTAGTGTCCCTTTTTTTAGGTTCCTTATCAACTCAAGGCTCTTTATAAAACATTGTCATTTTGTTTGATGGGTTTGTTCTTTTCAGCCCTTGTTAATGGGCTGTGACTAACCTTTCCAGCATATTGGTTAGGTTCTCACTCAGTTAGGAATCCATCGTCACATTTTCCCTCTCTGTTGTTTCAAGACCTAAGCTGTGGCTTTTGCCACTTCTAAAAAGAGAGTGGGGAAGTAGAAGAAATTTTCCTTGTTTCCAGCTGTGTAGTCAGGGTTGGGTAATGGGGAGGGGAGTAGGAGGGACTATGTAGAGAGCAGGAAATCTGAATGACTTTACTGCTGGGGCTCTTTTCAAGAACTGTCCACCTAAAGCCCTGTCAGGTACAGAGTCTTTTTCTTAGTTATATCTGCTTGAAACTTGAGACTCTTTTGGCCTTTGAACTTGAGTTTTGGCTTTTTTCTTTCCTCCTGTCCAAAAACTAACATAAGATTGTGAATATCTTAGTTATTTAAGGATAGATTGTTTTTTTCTGTTTTAATATAGAAATTTCTGCAGAGAAAACATGAAAAAATTACATGTATAAGATTTATACAAAATATTTAGAAAAGGAAGATGTTTAATTATTGGAATAATTTGCTTTTGAGGTTAGACAAAATTACTGTGCTGTGTAGAAAGCTGCATTCAAATTCTTGAATATCTTTATTTTAATCAGAATCACAGTGGTGATTCAGTGGTGATTCAGAGTAGTTTAACAAGTACTCGAAAGATCCAATTTAGCCCAACTCCCTCTTCTTATAGGTGAGGAAACTGAAGCATAGAAGGATTAAGCTGAATCAGAGTTGTTAGGTTTTCACAAAATGACATTGCCATCCTATAATGATTAGAGAAAACTTCTTTTTGAAAAAGATTTGTCTTTTGGAGCATATTATGTAGTAGTTTTCCATAGAAGAGTATTAGTTGAAGGTAAATAATGAATTCTTAGAAGAGTTAACATGCTAATTTAATGTATTTTGCTACTGCTTAGGAGAATAAAGTCAGTGTTAAAAAAAAAGAGCTTGTCGTGTTTATTTTTTCAGGTGATAGAATCATACGCTCTTCTCCAATTTATAGCAAAGGAGGATGTAGAAAGGTTAAATGAGGTATTCAGAGTCACAAGATAGCCTTTTCTTTCTTTTTTCCCCTGTAACAGCAATTTAAAAATAATTTCCCTAGATTCTAAAGAATTTTTGTTTACTTTTTCAAATCTGCTTTTAAATTTTTTAGGAAGTTCACATCCTTTCCCAAACAATTTGAGAAAGGTATTTACCAAATAAACCCTTCTATTCTGCTGTGTTGTTTTGTTTTTTTACTGAAAATATTAAGATGATTTATTTTAAAGTTTATTATTTTGAGTAAGTGGGAGTAAAGTTGGATCTTTCTTTCCACAAACCTCAACTAGCAATATTAAATCTCTCTATTAGTGAATTTGATTGGATGTTGGAACAGTAGGTAATTTTCTCAGTTAGACAGGAATGTTCTGACATTTTAAATTAGGTCAGGGCAGAAATTAGCCACACAAATCAGATAATATAAGGTGAGACTATTAAGTAATTATAGATTATCTTTTTTTAAAAATAAAACAAACATAAAAAAACTACATGTAAGTGGAAGTTTTCAACTACATGCTTATCTAGTCAAGTTATCTTTATTCAAAATATTTTTGGAACTTTTTTTGCATTCATCTTTGGAATCAATTTATGAGCTACACAAAAATGTAAGTTTCATTACTTTATAGTCACATCCCATCATCCTTTTTCCTACCTCCTCCAAGTAGTATTAATTCAGTTTGATCACCCATATTATTCACCAGACTTAGCTCTGAATAACTTCTGTCTATTTATAAAAATCAAATCTACCTTAAAAGTGTGAAAATTTTACAGTGGGGATATTCTGCTTCTTTACTTCCCTGCTCTGCCCCCCACCAAAAAAAATGCCATTGGATCTAAGGGTACAGTGATATAGAAGAAAGCACATTGCATTTTGAGAATCCAACTTTTAGTCCTGGCTGCACTATTGGCTCTGTAATTTTGGACAGATATTGTAATCTCACGGATGTTTAGTTTCTTCATCTGTAAAATAGGCATGAAAATACACTACGTAGGGTTGTTGGAAGGAAAATTATTTATAAGCTGAAACATACCCTATTAATATAAACTATTATTTGTAGGCAAAGTCCTTCATTTCTGTACGTAAGCTTGGTATGTTTCTTTAAAAATAAGTCTGTTGTTTTATGATCTATGTAGATCTGTGCTTAAAATTTAGAGTAACTAACTAGAAATTTCTTCTTTAGGGACTGTGCAATTGATCCAACATGTGTCCTCTGCATGAACTGTTTCCAGCACAGTGTTCACAAAAATCATCGTTATAAGGTTTGAATTTTAAAATGTGTTTAGTTCTCTGACTTTCTAAAGACTAAAGGTTTAGAGTAAAATTTTGTCCTTGTGTTAATGTTTGTTTAATTTTAAAATTATTTACTATTTTTTTCTTTTTAATAAAAGTATTAAGATGATTTGGAAAGTTTAAATGCATTGACTTAGGAGAATTTTTGGAGCTGGAAGGGATCTCAGAGAGACATCAGCTTGAGGAGGTAGAGTTTTTCCTTTGGGAAAATCTCTAACATCTCTACCAAACTGAACAAGAAATCTACTTTCTAAGTCTTCCTTAAGTCTCTAAGAGTTGAGCAGCCTCTTAGGTATAGTTCAGATGAACAGGACCTGGACATAAAGAGGAATGAGGGAATAAGATCATCACAGACAAAGTAGTGACACCGTTTAGTCAACAAAACTTGGTTTGCATTTGAGGTCCTCTCTTTGGCTGTTTTCAGCTGTGGGTAGTAAGACCCCTAGCTAATGAGATAAAACGCTCCTTTGAACAGCATATTTTATCTAACTTTCCCATTTCCTGTAAACAACAGTATTACAAACAGAAGTAGACACAGCTATTTACATGTATAATATTTTTCTGTAGATGATACAGAAGTGTTGGAGTTAGAGTCAGAATACCTTGCTTTTGGCTCTGCTGTGTAATACCTGTGTGACTTTGATCAAGTCACTGAACCTCTGGGACTTAATTTCTTTGTTGGTAAAATGAGAACCAGATTACTTTTAAGATCCCTTTTAACTCTAAATGAATGATGAAGAAACTGATGATGAATATGCCTGTGATTGCTTATTAGTTCTTTCCAGTGTCTCTCTGTCACTTACTACTTATGTGACCTTGGGCAGATCACTTTACCACTCTGTGCCTCAATTTTTCATCTGTGAAATGAGAGGGTTGGACTGAATGACCTCTAAAGTCCCTTCCAGTACTAAATTCATGCTCTTATATTTCCTCCTGTTTTGTTTGTTCATTTACGTTAGGGCACTACTTCATCGGGAACCAAATAGATAGGAATTATTTCTCCTTTTTCTCCTTTTAGGAAAAAGGCAAATCCATAAGAAAACAAGCTGATAAAAGGGATTTATTTTAAAATACAGTAACTAGGATATCATATCCTGAACTATATATGCTTTTCACAGCCGGAGTCCAACCTTTCTTTCCATCCTTATAATGTATTGTCACTATTTCCATGTCCTCTCTGGTCTGGCTTCATGTATCAGTCTGATCCAGACTTCTTTCCATGCTTCACATATGACATTCTATCATTTTTCTTTGCACTTTTGCATAGACTGTCATCCGTTCCTAGCATGTATTTCTTCTTTACCACGACCTCTTAGAACTAGTTTCCTTCAAAGCTCACCAAATACCACCTTATAAATGAGTCTTTTTCTGATCTTTGCAGCAGTGTTCAGTGCCTGTACCAAAATTAACCCTGTAATCTACTTATACATCTATATGTTGTTTTCCCCAATAGAATATTGTTTCTTGGGGGGAAGAACTGTTTCATTTTTGTCTTTGTGTTCCTTGTATCTAGCACAGGCACTTGGCTCATGTGTGCTTAATAAATATTAATTAATTGCAGTATCTACAATATTGGATAATGGGAACTGATATCTGTAATCTTGAAATATAGTAAGATGCTTAATTGTCAAAGAAAAATTCAATTATCTTTAGCATGTTACATTTACAAGGATGGGAAAACAGGTTAAGTGTATTTTTTAAAATTAAAAAAAATTTTTTAGCAAGGTTTAAAAAAAATGTATTGAATGTTTAGTTATATTAGCCAGAACACTCCATTCTTTAAGCATACCTGTTATTTGAAATTTTTTTTTATAAATTAAATATGTACTATTTGTATTTCTGTTTTCCTTCATTATTATAGCAAATAGAAAATGTGTAAAAGCAAAAAAAAAACCCCACTTTTAAAAAATAGTCCTTTTAAAACCCAGACTTCTAGGACCCATGTTTTTCTTTGAAGTCCTAGTTTTTATTAAATCATTATATAATTGGTATTATTTTTAGGTATTTAGAAATGCATATAAAGGTTATTATACTTGAAATGCCACTAGGTATTTTTGTTGAATTATTTTGTTTATCTTTGTCTTTCAATGTGTTTTAATTTTGATAAAAAAGTGTTCTGATTTTTTTTAGATGCATACTTCTACTGGAGGAGGATTTTGTGACTGTGGAGACACAGAGGCATGGAAAACTGGCCCATTTTGTACAAACCATGAACCTAGAACAGTAAGGTCTAATGAGGTAAGGTTGCTATTTAAAGTAGGATCATGTTGAAGTCTCCATGGTAGGTGGAGTTTTGGTAAAAAAAAACTATAGTATATATTTAGGATCATTTATTTATCGCTAGAAAGGACCTTAGAGGTCAGTTATTTCAATCCTCTGTTTTCTATGTGAGCACACTGGGCTCATAGTGGTTAAATGACTACAGCTAGTCAGTGACATAGGTGGGAATGAGCTTAAGTTTTCCTGACTCCATGTCCAGCACTTTATCTATTTCATTCAGGTGCCATTGAACTTCATGAGGCATATGCTCTTTTGTTTCTAGTTGAATTTAATGAAAATGGCATTTTTAGGAGGTAATATTTTAAATCTGGAGAATTATTGGGGATGAAGTAGAACTGATGAAGTAGTGTAATGTAATTGATACAGTACTCTGTTTGGAACAAAACAAAAGGAACTAGGAGAAAGGAAGGAAGGAAACAAGCATTTATTAAGTGCCTACTATGTGTCAAGATCTATGCTAAGCATTTTTCAAATATTATCTCATTTGATCCTCAAAACACCCTTGTGAAGTAGGTTGTTATTATCTTTATTTTATAGGTAACTGAATTAGACAAAGGTTAGACAGTGAAAAAACTGAGCTATACAAAGGCCAGTGTCACACAGCTAGTAAATGTCTGAAGTTGGATTTGAACTTAGGTCTTTCCGATTCCAGGCTCAATGCTTTATTCATTGTACCACTTAGTGGTAAACTATGTTAGAAGCTGGACAATGGTTAAGGATAATCAGGAGTGGGAAAAGACCATTGGATTTCACATTGCTTTAAAAGCAATTTCAGTGATGATAATTGAAACCAGATTATGAGGGTTTCAGGAGAGACTTTATTATGAGGAGGGGCACATATCAGGTATAGACTGCTTTTACAGAAATTTAGCTCTGAAGGTGGGTGAGATGGGATGTTAACCTGAAAAGACAAGGTCAAGAGAACACTTTTTTAGGACTGGGAAAACCTGAGCACAATTTTAAGTAAATGGGTTGGAGGCAATGGTGAGAGACAGATCGCTGTTAGATGACTGTTAGAGCAAGGTCTTGGAGGAGGTGGGAAGAAATGGGTTCAAGAACCCAAAATGAAGGATTAGACCTAGTGGTAAGGTTATCTTTTCTGTGTCTGCAGGTAAGGTGAAGCCAAAATGTTAGGAATAGAAGGAAAGAAGACAAGGGATTTCACATATTATAGTTTTATTCTTCTCAGCTAAGTAAGAGGCTGCTATTCCCAATGTGGAGTGGATGGTTTATAGTTGGTGGTAAGAGGAGAGGGCAGAAGGTATATAGTGGTATAATGTGGTATAATGCTTCTTCTCTAGTAAGTGTGCAGTAAATTAGGGCCTATTTTACCTGTGTTGTAAAATTATGGGCTGTAGAGATTTTTTCTTTCTGTGTTCAGGGTTGTGTAATGAAGCACCTGTTCTACTGCTTTATATGTAGTAGGAAATGTGTGGTAATTAGATTAAGAAAGCCTTGTTAATATGTGCCATCTAGAAAAGCGAACTAGTTTTCTTTACACACAACCTTTCATTATATTGATTTTTTCATGTAATTGGATCTTATTTGTAGATCTCCCTTTAGTGACCTTATTATTTTTACAAACATTTTTATTAATCCTCAGACCTGCTGTTGTCAGATATCCTAATTTCTTCTGAAAAAGAAATAAGTATAGATCTTAATGAAAACTATTTGCTGTGTCCTATAAGACCTCTTTGCTTTGTATGAATTTTTCCATATTTCTTTATATTCCATGTATTTTCATTTTTATGCTACTATAATATACTGTTACATTGGCATATCTAATTTAGTAATTTCTCAGTGTTTGGGCACTTTAGTTTCCTGTTTTTCACTCAGGGAAAATAACTAGATAATTTTGAATGTATTTTTTTTTCCACTTGTCTTTTATATACAGTCCTAATAGTAGGACTATCAGATCAAAAAGTATATATGGGTTTTTATATTGTGTGTCACATATATTTTGTATTGAGGTTTTTATAACCCTTGTTTTATATTGCCAGGTTGGAAGTTTTGGGGGAGAATTAATTTATTCCCACCATCAGCAACAATAGAGTTCCTGATTATCTGCACCTCCCTCCCACCTATTGATTTCTTATTGTTTCTAGGCTTTACAAACAAATTTAGCCATAAAATGGCTTATTTTATTTTATTTTTTGAATAGCAAGTAGACCCATTTATCTAAGCAGAGATCAAATGGAAATTAGAGAAGTTATGCAAATAATACTTTGTTGTTCAGTCATTTAGTCATGTCTGACTCTTCATGACCTTATGGACCATAGCACCACAGTGTTCTGTCCTCCACTATCTTGAAGTCACGTTTGTTGTTTCTGTGATATCATCTGTCCATCTCATCCTCTGACAACCCTTTTCCTTTTGCCTTCAGTCTTTCCCAACATCAGGGTCTTTTTCCAATGAGTCCTGTCTTCTTACTTTGTAGCCAAAGTATTTAAGCTTCAGTCTCAGATGCAGTATTTGACCTTCTAGTGAACAGCCTGATTAATTTCTTTAACTGTTAACTGATTTGATCTCCTTGCTATTCAGGGGAAAATGGCCTGTTTTAAAGTTATTTTAATTTTCATTCCTTTGATCAGTAGAAATTTTTTAATAATTTTTTTCATTATTAAAATTTTGTTTTTCAACTGGAATAAGGAGAAGGATGCCTAAGTAATTTTACTCAAAATGTCAGTTTTATGAAGCATTTGTTAATTGGCCAGACGAATTTAATTCCTTTTCCTATTCTGACCCATGAATGAGATTTCAATACATCAGAAGTTTTTAATCAGAATAACTCCACTATACAGCCTGCCTTTGAAAATAAATAGGTTATTCACATAATTTAAAAATAGAAAAATAAATTTTTATTTAGATCTTTAACTTTACATTTTACTAGATTTTCTTCAGGAGAGAAATTCTTATCAAATTCACTAAATTAATATTAGTGGAATAATGACTCTAGAAAATTTTTGCTTTTTTAAAAAAAATCTTTTATTTATTTATTTTTAGTTTTCAGCATTCATTTCCACAAGATTTTGGGTTATGAATTTTCTCCCCATCTTTCCCTTACCCCCCAGCCCAAGACAGTGAGCCTACTGAATACCTCTTCCACCAATCTGGTCTTTTATATCCTCCCCTATCCCACCCACCTAACTTTCTAGTAGAGCAAGATGGATTTCTATACACCAATGTTATCTTATTTCCCAGTTCCATGTGGAAAACAATTTTTTTTAACATTTGTTTTTAAAACTTGGATTTCCAGATTCTTTCCCTTCTTCCTCACCCGTTCCAACTAGAAAGACAAGCAATTCAATATAGGTTGTACATGTGTAGTTACCCAGATAATTTCCATAGTAGTTATATTGTGAAAGACTATTTCCCTCCATCCTATCCCGCCCCCCCCCACTTATTCTATTCTCTACTTTGTCCCTGTCCCTTGTCAAAAGTGTTTGCTTCTAACTACCTCTCCCCTGATCTGCCTTCCTTTTATCATCCTCCCTTTATCCCCTTCCCCTCTACTTTCCCATAGGGTAAGATAACATAGGGTTATTCCCTCCTAAAGCCAAATTCAATGAGAGTAAGGTTTGACCCATTCCCTTTCACCTTCCTGCTCTTTCGTTCCATTGTAACAGTAACTCTTGCCTCTTTTATATGAGATAATTTACCCTATTCTATCTCTCCCTTTCTCTTTCTCCCATTATATTTCTCTCTCACCTCTTAATTTCATTTTTTAGATATCATCGGGCTCTTCTCTACCCAGTTCCAACAGAGTTTCCTACTGACCTTTTACTTTCTCTTTGGCGTTTATGGGTTGAGAAGTCTGGAAACCGCCACAGCTGCTGGTGATTCACTCTCCTGAAGTCTGCTCTGCCTGGTCTGTGCCGCTGGTCAGGGCTGCCCTGGATTTGGGCCAGCGAGGCTCATGCAGGACTACGTTTAGCTCCCAGTCTGGTGTGATAGACCCTTCCTGTCAGCCTACTAGGCTGCTTTCAGTGGGAGATTTGTTTCTCTCTGTCACTTTGTGGGATCTGTAGCTCTGAAATTTGTTTAGAGTCATATTTTACAGGTATTGGAGGTGGTTGGTACGTGAGCCTAATAAGCAAGTTCCTGCTTTTATTCCACCATCTTGGCTCCACCCTTCAAAATTGTTGCTTTTTTGGGATAACTAACTCATTGGAGAAGACTGTATTGTTGAAAAAAAAGTTAACTGTTATAACACTGTTAATTTTATCCACTACTCCTTAGTCATTTTTTATTCTTATTTTCCTGTCTTTCTTTTATAGATTTCTCTAATCCTTCAGAGACGACCATGTAATACAATTTCAGGATTTGTAGATGCAATTTTGAAGTGTGTGTTTTACTGAATTTACATTGATAAATGAGCTTAAGTAGTCTCTGTCTTATAAAGTCATTGGATGTTAAAGGTAGAATGAACCTTGGAGGTATAGCAGAGCGGAGACTAGAATTCAAGTCTGTTGACTCTATAGTCCCAGTACATCATGTTTCAACATCTTTAATGAATTATAGACAGCTTATCTTAATAACATATTATCATTCTGCTTAGCTTTATTCCACATGGGTGATCTGGAATGGATTATTTTTAATACACAAATTGGATCCTGAAGATTGATAAAGTTTAGTCTTGGAAATTTTTGTGCTTTGTAATAGTTTAGAATGTACATATATATTCTCTATTTGTAGGATATGGAGAATATAAATATAAATAAATATAAATATATATAATACATAAATATATGTACATATAAATACACACACACACACACACACACACACACAGCTTTAGTTTAGTTTAGTTTTAGGCTTTTGGGGTCCTCACATTTCAGGTAGAGAAAACCAGGGATCTTTTTTTCCTTTTTGGTCTTAGACTTGTAATTTCATGTGATGGGAGCTCCCTGCTTTGGAAATACCCCCTACAACTGCCTTTTGGCAAATTCTCCTTGTGTTAACGAGTTACTTGGGACATTGAGAGATTAAGTGATTGTCCCAAAGTCACACAGTCATTATATGTCAGAGCTGGGAACTGAACTAAGATCTACCTGAGTCTGAGGCCAGTTCCATATATGACTTCTTTTTTTTTTCAATTTAGCAAATATTTTTTCAAAGAGCTACAAATTCTTGGTGTCAGGTAACAGTCAGTTAAGTATAAAAATGCATTTCTGAAACAAATGTAAATGATTTTAGGATCATATATTTAACTGTCTCTATCACTTGTTCAGATGATAAAAAAAATTGACTTAGAATACAAACTGACATATCAAATAGCATAAATTATTAAAAAAAAAATAACCTGCTTTAAAGGCTCAGTACACAGTAGGGCCCCAAATGCAATCTCATGTATATTTGGGGTACAATTTCTCATTTTAAAAAATTCGTTATTAAAAGCAGCTTATTCTTAGATTTTATGCAAGACATATAAATGAATATTTAGTGATAAATATTTCACAGCTTAAGTACCTAGAGACTTATTTTGATACTAGCTAATGAATAATCCTCTCATTTTTCACTCTCAAACTGAATTTTGCACCTTTATTATACCAAGTGTTCTTTGTTGTCAGAGAAAGAAAATAGTAACATGAACAATTCTCCAAAAATAAAGTAGATAAACAGAAGAACAAAAATCTAATGCAAATTTTTAACTACTTTTTTAGTCCCTGGTATAAAGTAGACTGGGTTTTTTCAGGTACAATTTTCAAGTTTCAGAAACATCAGCTTTTCTTAACTGTGACAACTATTTCAATTTATTTCTGTATTAACTATTGCATTCAAACCCAGGTGGGTCAGTTTCAAACCTAAGACATTTTGGAAGCGGAAGAAATTTAACAAGGACATTCCCTTCATTTGCAAGGGTAATATAAAGAGTAATCTCACAAACTCACATTCTCATAGTCAAATTGAACAGACATAATTTTCCATTCTGAATTCCAAAGTGAATACAATCATTCCAGCATATGTAAACTGTAAAATTTTCTTTTAAAGTAATGTCAACACAATAAAGTACATTTATCCTATAAAAATACAATGTAAACAATGGGTTACTTTCTTATTCCGGGACATAGAATTCATGGTTTTTAGACACAAAACTGTAAACTTTTGATTACATTCAAAGTGCAACCTTTTTGAAGATTTAAGTTATCTGAGCTTTTGGCAGTTGGAGCTGCAAACAGACATTATTGCAAAATCTTTTATATAACATTCCTAATTAAGGGCAAGAGTCCAGTGTTCTTCATCTTACATCGACTACCAGGAAGAAAAGAACGGCTTCCTACAACGCACAGTCTATGTGAATGAATTACTCAAATGGACAATCTGGGCCAGACTTCCACTCTGACTTCTACCACAATCACACGTGGCATCTGTACTAGGTGAAGAGGACTCTTTCCATCTTTTAATGCTTGAGTAAGGTTTAAAATCTGGGCTCTCATTGCAGACATTTGATTTTCAAAAGTGTCTTCAACAGATCCTTTTATCAGTCTTAAAAAGTTCATAAAAATCTTCCCATAAATCTTGCACAAAGTTCTTATCAGAGATAGGTGAGAGAATTAATTCTCTAGTTAAGTGGTTCTCAACCTTCCTAATGCTGCGACCCCTTTAATACTCCCATGTGGGTGTATCTGCATGTGGCTGGACCCACCTGGAGACAGATAGAGCTGCATCTTGGTTACTATGTGTTTTCCGATGGTCTTAGGCGACCCCTGTGACAGGATCTTTCAACCCCCGACCTTGGAGAGAGCCTCCCCAGGGGTCGCAACCCATAGGTTGAGAACCATTGCTCTAGTTTCTTCAGAAAGAGGAACTTTTGCTTGAGGGAGCCAAGCCCATTGAAAAGGATATGCTCTCCATTTATGAAGATGTTTAAAAGGAAATGTTAGACCATTATCAATTGCAGCAATTTTACTAAGACCTTCTTTACCAGTAGTCCACTCTGTTTCCTTACTGGAACTTTCACTCTGATCACTGTTTTTCATATAGGAATAACCAATTATCGTTTCCCCTGTCTGTATATCTGGTAACATAATCCCAAGCAACTGATCTCTTTAAGTGCCCAAAGCTGTTTTCTAATATTCTCAGGTAAAGGATCAGCTTCAAATTTTCTAAGCCAATAATCAGCTTCCTGATAACCATCAACAAACAACTGAAAGAAGCCCACCTTGGGGGGTAGTCCCATTCAACAGAACTTTTTGCCCACTTTTGGTACTTTTTCTAGAGTAAATGTCTCACGCACACACCAGACCACCCCTTTAGGATCCTTAACAAAATAACTTCCACTCGAACCTTGAGAGATCCTTTCTAGGAGAACTCCACAGTCTATGGCTTGTTCTGCTCTCAGTATTATATCAGTGAATTCTGGAGATTCTCCATGAGTTCGTTCGTCTGTGACGGACCTCCAAAATTTACTGCCGATAGGAGGCGATGGCAGTCACGTGATGGCGAGGTGACGGCGACGATGGGATGGCAGTCTCGCGATGGTGGTCGCTTGTGGGTGGGGCTCCGTTGAGCCCAACGGCCGTAGCTCCAGCGGCCCAGCAGCGGCCTTCCCCCCTCACCCCCACCCCCACCCCATCAGCTCTTCCTCCTAGTCTGGATCTGTCCCTCACCAAGTGGCTGCTGCCAAGCCCTCCTACCTCAAGGTCCCTGAGGACCCTGATGGCGCGGCCTGGCCGCCAGGCCGGCATCAGCGGCTTCCGCTCCTCATCTTGTCAGGGCCTCCAGCAGCTCCCACGGCCGGGTTCCCCTGCCTCCCCTGCCTCCCCTATGGCCACCTCTTTCACCTCCTTGCACGCAGAGCCCTGGAGGCGAACAGGTTTAGGGGAAAGGACTGCCCGGGTACTAGCTGGACATCGCAGGTCCCGGACCACAGCCAGCTTGCCGGCAGGTTCCCTTCTCTGGCTGCTGCGTGACGCCACCACCTCGTCTAGAACCCCGCCCCTTTCCGCCTGCCCTGGCCAGCCCGCAGGCGCGCGACCCATACGTGTCGATTTAGGGATGTCGCTTTAGACGTCATCATCCCAGATTATATGTACCCTGTTTTCCGTAATCTTTTTTGTTATTAATTTTTTTACTTTTAGTTCACAACATTCAGTTCCACAGTCCCTTGAGTTTCAAGTTTTCTCCCCCTCTGTCTCCTCTCCCTCTCCTCCCCAAATATAGAATTTATAGATATCTTCCCATTAACCGTTAGTCAGGTTGTAAAGAACAATTATAATCTATGGGATGATGAGTGGGAAAGAGGAAACTTCAAAACAAGGAAAAGAAACGGCAAGTAGTTTGCTTCCGTCTGCATTCAGACTCCGCAGCTCTCTGTCTGGACCACCCCTTCTATCAAAGTTAGTCGTCATTACATACGTTGTGCCTTTGATCGTGTACAGATTTCTTCTGGTTCTGCTCTTCTCGCTGGGCATAACTCTCCAGGTTATTATGAAGTCCGTCTGCTCCTCATTTCTTATAGCACAGTAGAGGATTGATGGGCATCCCATTAATTTCCAATTCTTTGCCACCACAAAAAGAGCAGCTATAAATATTTTTGTACATAGGGGTCCTCCTTCCAGTTCTCTGATCTCTTTGGGATACAACCCTAGAATTGGTATTACTGGGTCAAAGGGTATGCAATTATTTATAGCCCTTAGGGCGTAGTTACAGATTGTTCTCCAGAATGGTTAGATAAGTTCACGACTCCACCAACGATGGATTAATGTTCCAATTTTTCCACATCCTCTCCAGCATTTATCATTTTCCTTTTTTGTCATCTTAGCCAATCTGACCGGTGAGATGTGGTACATCAGAATTGTTTTGTTTTTCATTTCTCTAATCAATAGTGATTTAGAGCATTTTTTCATATGCTTATAGATATCACTCTCTTTTCTCTTCCCAATTTTTCCTCTACCTCTCTTACTTGATTTTCACAATTCTTTTTCAGCACTTAACATGGCCTGAGACCAATTCATAATTTTCTTAGAGGCTTTGGATGTATAGGCTTTGACTTTGCTATCTTCTTTTGAGTGTGTGTTTTGATCTTCCTTTGACCTGCCTACCTTACCAACCATGTAGTACATTACTCCTTTCTCATCCTCTGAGGTTCAGCCAGATTGGTTCACATGTAGCAATTTACCTTCTGTTTCTTTAACAGGTTGTCCCCCATGTCTAAATATAAATTTCCTCTTCATCTCTGCCTCTTAGAATCCCTTGTTTCCTACAAAATTCAGCTCAAACACCACTTTCTACATCACTTCTTCCTTGATCTTCTCAACTGCTTGTGGCTTTCTCTGAGCAAATTACCTTGCATTTAATTTATAAATATCTTGTACTTGTGTAGGGTGTTGTCCCTTCCCCCAACTGCAGTAGAATGTAAGCTCTTTGAGGGTAAGGGCCATTTCATTTTTTCTTTGTATTCCCAGTGTCTTAACATATAATAGGCATTTAATAAATACTCGTTGATTGATTGATTGCCTCTCCAGGAAAGGATACTTAACAGTTGTCTTTAAATGCTGAAAAAGAATAGATATTGGAACATCACAAAGAATTTGGTAAGATAGAATAGTTGATTTAGAGAGTAAATAGTTGGGTGAGTAGTTAGCATGGTGACCAGGCCAAGGAAAATTAATAAGTACCATGTATAATTGCATTAAAATTGACCATTTATTGACATATGGGCATGCTGAATTTTAAAATATCAGTTTAAGCACAGTGTATATTAGGGGCAGTCAGCACTTTACTCATGTAAGTTGCGTATATCCAAAAGTGGCAGGAAATGCAGCCTCTATGGGCATTCTTCCCTTTTTTCTGTCCTTCATTATTCTATCTCTTACCCAAGACTGCTTTAAGCAAAATAGACCTAACTATAATCTCATGAACCCAGCTTGAAGAATTAATTCCTGGAAAATGATATAATGCTGTCTTTTAAAAATGTTTAAAATGAATAATCTTTTCTTTCTTCTTCATTGCATATATATATGTATATATACATATACACACACACATATATATGTATGTATATATGTATATATATCAGTAACAATATTTCTTACCATGCCTTTTTGCAGAATCCAGGTTGTCCATTGAGTGAAGAGGTAATTGGCCAAGCCAAGAAGATATTCCCTTCAGTGATAAAATACATGGTAGACATGACTGTTTGGGATGAGAATAAAGACCTGCCTGCTCAACTCCAGCTTGGGTATAGAATGTTTTCATTGTCTTCTGTGAACTAATGGGGACTTCTTGTGCTCTTCTTCCTAGTTACCTGCTCTTGTCTAGCAGTGATTTCTGGATAGCATTCTCCTTCTGCCTTTTTCTTTCCTTTAAAGCCACATTTGATTTGATCAACAAGTCTCCTAGCGAGATTTTTCCTTACTATTGTTACTTGGACTCCACTCCTAGTCAAATACCCAAAAAACGTTTATCTACTTATCTCATTTTCTCTTTATTAGGGAGAGAACTGAAAGATACTATTGTGTCCTTTTCAATGATGAGCACCATTCTTATGACCATGTTATATATAGTCTACAGAAAGCCCTCAAGTGTGAACTTACAGAAGCTCAGTTGCATACCACTGCCATAGACAAAGAGGTTAGTGAAATGTTAATCTATTGCAGTTACATTGTCCTGTCTTAGCAGTCAATCCGATAGATATTTAACATTTACTAACTTTGTCAGGTGCTAGCATCCTTTTAATTTAATCTTCATATTATATTAACTGTTCTGGAATAATGAAATAGAGAGAAAAGTGTTACCAAATGCATGGTTAGTTCTATTGATCTGTCTGAGGTTTTGAATAATCTCACTCCAGATCTTTTTCCTATTATTTTGATAATTAAGATGAGTAACACCCAAGACTATATATGTAGCAGATTTTAGTATAATGGAAAGGCAGATCAAGTAAACCCACTATTATTGCTTTGCTTTAGTTTATTTTCTTTAGTCTATGAAGTTGTTTAATTTTTGTATCACCTAGTGCTAATTTTGAATAATTTTAATAATTTATTCAATATTAAGCATTCATTATTTATCATATACATATTCTATTCACTAAATTCTAGAGGAGCTAAAGAAACAATAGAAAACCTAGTCCCTACTTTTGACTTTTGAGCTATTTGTAATCTAGTTGGGAAAACATACTATTCATACATGAAAGATTTCAGTTTTCCTCATGTCATTCTCTGCCCAAGCATTTTAAACTAGAATGTTTTAACTTTTTACTTCTTGTATTTCTGTGCTGCTTATTGAGGTAGTAACTGTAAAAGGATCAAAAGGCAACCTGCAGAAGGGAAGAAAAGAAGTAAAGAGTCTTAAACAGTCCACATGTTGAATAATGAAGTTCTGAGTAATCAGTGTTTGAGCGTACTGTGTTTTATGTAGTTGATAGCAATCAAATTTCTTACCAACTTTTTAATGCATGTTTTAAAAATCTTGCATATATATGTGATGTAAGTTATCTCTTTTTATGTTATGTTTATTTATGCTGAAATACAATCAACTTTTCACTTAGATGTGTTCTCAGATTACTTTTAAAAGAATAAATACTAAGGGACAACATTGTCTTCTTTGAATGTTTATTCTAAGGATATATTTCTTTTGTTCTTAATAAGGGATTTTCTTTTGTCTTGTAAATATAATGAGATTATATACATAAAGTACTTTTTGAACCATACAATATTATGTGAATATAAGTTGTTATTGTCTTCATTCATGATTTTATCTCCCTGATGGAGCTAAAAGCAGAAATACTACATCTAATGGTTTAAAAGCATTTATACTCTTTTAATGATTGACTCTGTGTTATAACCAAGTGATTGCCTTATATTATATTAAGCTTTGGCCCACAAAGTAGAATGTAGTGATTAATTTAGTCAGTAGTAAATATTAACATTTACATATCACAGATGCCAGCCTCAATGAGACTGGTATATATTCTCCAGGATGTAAAGCCCATCTTCTCTTGTGCCTTTCCAGAGGTGAATAGAATGGTGAAAGGCCTGGAAATTATCCCATATAAGAATCAGTTTCAGGAACTGGGGCTGTCTGATTCCTCTTTCAGTTGATAGCCTTTCTTTTTTTTTTTTTTTGATAGCCTTTCAAATATTTGAAGAGAGTTATGTCTCTCTTACCACCTCCAAACGTTTTCATAATGTAGTAGTAGTATAATAGTCTGGCAGGGAAGTGAGTTTCTAGTCACTTGAGATCTTCCAAGTAGAGACTCACTAACCACTTCCCTGGGATATTGAAGATGGGATTTACCCTTTGGATGGGGGTGAACTAGATGATTTTTAAGGTACTCACCAACTCTATGATTGTGTGAGTTATAGATGGTGTGAGGATCAGTATGCTGCAACACCTCAGTGACTTTTCATAGCCTCAAGTCTGTGAAGCTCAGGGAATCCCGGGCCCAGTTCTTATTTCTTAGACAGGTTTAACACAGAGTCTGTTACTTTCATAAAAGATACCATAAATTTAAGACAAAGGTGTAGTTCTCATCTTATGAATATGCTGAAGCCATAGGATTGGATAGCTTTGGGCTATATAGCCACGAGCCTTCACTTTTCCTTTGTAGAATTCCAAGTGAACATGGTAGAGACAGACTCATCTTTGATCTAGGCTTCAGCAAGCAAGTTTTAATAATTCATAGTTTGTTAGATTTTTAGTAGCTTACTGTAGCTTAGTATTGATGTACCTACATTACTTAATAATCCTCCAAATTTTGTTTATAATTAGGGTCGCCGGGCAGTTAAACTAGGACCTTGTGTTCATTGTCACGAAGCAAAGGAAAATATCAAGGTAACGGCTTTTGGAAGTATTTGAACGTACAAAGAGAATCATGATAGAGCTGTGTCAGTGGAGGGGAAGTTGAGAGGTGCGGTGGAGAGGGGATGGTTATAGGAGGGGGGAACAAGACATCCCACAGAATAAAGTTGGCCATACAAGCCAGATCAAACCGATATGGATCACTGCCTTCCAGGATCTTTTTCTTTTTTTTTCTTTTTTTGCTTTTTGGAGGGCAACTGGGGTTAAGTGACTTGCCCAGAGTCACATGGCTAATAAGTGTGTCAAGTGTCTGAGGCCAGATTTGAACTCAGGTCCTCCTGACTCCAGGACTGGTTCTCTATTCACTGTGCCACCTAGCTGCCCCCTGCCTTCCCGGACCTTGATGGCTCCCTGTTTAATGTATCATTCTGTTCTTCTTTCCCCATTTGCTATAATTCTCATGAACAGAAAATTTTCATTAGAAAGAAGGAGTTAAATAAAGATGAAAAGCAGTCGAGATGAATTTTAGATTAATTCAACAAATTATGATATTCTGTTGTTTAAATTAAAACGTGAAGGCAGTTAAAATCAATTTTGAGGTATGCTTTAGGTTTTCCTGACAGTCTATTCTTTATTTTCTTTAATTATTTCCTATATCTCTAGTATCATTCAGAAAATGTTTCTCAGCATCCTCTTCATGTAGAAGTTCTACATGCTGATGTTATGGCTCATCAGAAATTTGCTTTGCGTCTTGGCACCTGGTTGAACAAACTTATGAGCTATTCAAGTAAGCACATATTCCTTAATATTTCTTATAAACATTCTTTTCGTGCCCATAATTTTAAAATCTGATTGAATGGACTGTATTTGAAATTAAGGTGCTCATATTAATTTATTTCCTCCTTTGTTAAGCTTTTGATATATTTTCAGGATCACACCTTGCATTTTTAATAGGTTCTTAATTGTTTTCTTAATTGGCTCTTAATCCCTTAAAATAAAGCAACCAGTTGTTAATGTTTAACTTTAGTTTGAAACCAGTAATTATGATATTTAAAGATAATGTGGTCTTTGTGTTTTTGGAGACGTATTGAGAAAAGTTATGAATGTTTGCATCAACTTTTCTTTCCCAGGTGATTTTCGACAGATCTTCTGCCAGGCCTGCCTCCATGAAGATGTCCCTGATGATCCCTGTCACATAAGCAGGTTAATGCTTTGGGATGCAAAGCTTTATAAAGGTGGGTAGATCTTATGACTTTGATTAAGAGCCATAATCCATTTTAACAAGTACCTCCCTCAATGTTAAATTGACTGACTGTTGATTTTAAAATGTTACAACCTTAAGGTAAAGAAATTATTTAATGATTTGTTAGTGAAAGGGGATATTCTTTTAGGCCAAGCTCAATTATCAAACTTGTATTTCTCCGACCTCAGTTTCTCTTTAGCTCCTCTGTTAGTCAGGACCAATAAATAATATGTATTCATATAGTAGTACCTCCATTAATATTATAAAAGTTTCTATTGAAAACTTCTTCATGAGGTAGAAAAAAGTAAAGGAGAAGACAGAGGGAAAGAGGGATGATGGTGATAAAATCAGAAAAAAGATAGAAAGGGCTATTCAAATAAGGATATTCCTTCCATATTTTTAATAAATCCACATTTATTATATAACTGTGAAATAAGATTGAAGAGTCGCAGAAATGAAGAGTTATAGAATATGGAAATAGCTGCATATGTGGCTTTATATTATTAACAATGCTGAATTAATATTTTGGTTGAGGCTTGTTAGCATGTCCATTGTTTTTAGAATATCCTGGAAAATTTTCCTGCCTTCTACTCTCATAAAATGTTGTTTTTCACAGGTGCACGTAAGATACTTCATGAATTGATCTTCAGTAGTTTCTTCATGGAAATAGAATATAAAAAACTCTTTGCCATGGAATTTGTGAAGGTAATTGTCTGTTATCTGTATCTATATGAAGATATTAGTTTGTGACTTTGAATATGGTGATTTTTATAAGAAGACTAGAAATAGAAGTTGAATGCTTCTGAAAAGCTTGATTTTTATAGTTCATTTTTATTATTTTCTTTCAGCACCTGATAGTCTCATAAATGATTTCCTGTAGAGAACACAAAACCATGCAGGGGGACGACATATTATCCCATTCACATAAATACTCAGTCTACTTAATCCCTTCATTCATTAATGTATTGAGGCAGAAGATGAGTTAGAGTAATGGTTTCATATTATTGGGAGGAAGAGGTATATAGCGGAGAAGCAGGAATCAGGTTAGACACTAGAATTATACTTGTATTTTCAAGGCTTAAATGAAAAGGGAAAATGTAATCCTTTCTCCTCCACTGTTATACTCTGATCGATCTATGCTTTCATTGGTGTGGATATTTCTTCCACTGATGCAGTTTTTTGTCTCTGTCTTTCCTTCCTTAAATCTTCCACAGAGGATTCACCCAATGTGCTAATTCTTTTATCCCCTTTATTTATTTTTTGCATTATTGCTTACTTTTCCCACACATTTATAATTTGTTTTCTCAGTTCCATAGACTATACACATAATAGGTGTTCAATAAATATGAGCTGTTCTGATTTTAATTTTTTAAGCAGTTCTGAAAGACCTGAGACTGGTCCAAGAAAAAGAGTCAGGATTAGGTTGGAAGCTGAAGGTGGAATGGGGATTGTGGTAGACAACTATAGAGAGTATGATGAGATAGGCCAAAATTACAAGTTGAAATCTGTGCAAGAAGCATGAACTTATGGATAACCAATCCATAACATGATCTGTCATTAAGAATAAGCTAGGATCTTTTGGGATATACCCTTGAATTTTAAGGTTGATAGCAAGGAAGGCAGTCATGTTGTTCTCAAACATACCCCTTTTTGCCATTATCAGGCAGAGTATTGATTGTAAGTTGGCCAGTATAATTTTTAGGTAAAGGCTTGTTCCCCCTATAGGTGATATTTGTTTGGATCTAACACCATGGCTATATCTTATGAATGAGAATTTTCAAAATGATGGCCCTAGAATTTTGGGTCAGTTTTGTGAAGACCCTTGTTGGTGGTTTTTCCTCAAGAAGCTAGATATATAGGAGGGCCTGTCCCTACAGTAACAGATTGACTTTGTAAGATGTAAAGAGATGATTTCTACCTTGCAACTGCCTCAGCTATCTTCTTGCTTTCAAATTAGAGCCATTCTGACTATGAAACCACATTCTGACTAATTACTAGCATACACGTGCTGCATTACTTCCATTCCTCAGTTCTAAAGTTTTCTGTTCTCAGTGGAGATTCCTCATCACTTTAGGAAATTGTTTTTTGTTAAAAAAAAACTTTAAAAAGTCTTTTTATTTACTAGAGAAGTCTTTTTATTATGAATTTAATAATCATCAGCAAACATGAAGAGGAAACTCCTTGTTCTCTGCTGAGTACTTCCTCAGAAGTATGAGGAGGGTCTCACCCAATCCTGACTCTTCGAAGCTGCCTCTGGGCTATTTCATAGTTCTCAGATTTGTTGCTTTGAGTCATTGAACTAATATTTATGCATCTTTCTCAGGTGCTTGCAAAATGTTATTAATCAAAGAGGAAACAGGGAGAGACAGAATGGGGTTGAGCATCTCATGGAAGAGACAAAGGATAATTGTTACAATAGAGGGGGAGAACAGGAAGGCAAAAGGGAAAGAGTCAACCTTACTCTCACTGAGCTTGGCTTAGGGAAGGAATGACATAAATTCTAAACTGGGCATCTTGCCACACAGGAGAGTAGGGGGAATAGGGACGAGAGGTGGGATGGTGGAGGGGAGGGTTGATGGAAATGCGCACTTCTGTAGAGGGACAGGGACAGGGTAGAGAGTGGAAGGGGGGGCGGATAGGAAGGAGGGATATGTAATCAGTCTCTCACAGTGTGCCCACTGTGGAGAGGTTCTGTGT
>CM053582.1:404994284-405021936 GCA_028627135.1 Pseudochirops cupreus | reverse complement strand
TGGCCTGTAATAAGTTTCCATTTTTCTTGGAAGCTTTTGGTGTGGGAGTTCTGACTGTGTTGTCTTCCTCCCGTTCCATGCTTTGATCCTTTTTGTCCCTAAAAAAGGAATCTAAAGTTGAATTGCTGTTCTTGCTTTGCTTCCTTTGCCTGCTCGTGTTGCTAGTCAATTACTTGACTTTTGGGCTCCGTAGAACTCTGCTTCCATAGGGGAGAGCTTTGTCCCAAATCACTGGGGTTTTCACAGGTGCCAGAGCTATTAGGAGGGCACCATCTCTACAGCCCCCACCAGCTTTGGCTCACTGGTCACACACCTCAGAACCACCACCCAAGACTGCAGTCCTGATCCAGGCAGGTTAAGGCAAGAGCACTTAGCCTCTGAATGGTTGCTTGGCACCCCTCTGCGATCTGCAGGCCAGGAGCTCTGAAGCAATCACGTAGAGGCAGTTGCAGGGCCACTGCCCCTCTGTAGCTTCTTGTTATGGGAGCAGAGGTTGGACCGCACTTCGTCCCCCACAGATTTAACAAAGTTCCACTCATCTTTTACTTTGTCTTTGTCATTTATGGGTTGATAATTCTAGAAATCGCCATAGCTGCTGATGATCCACTCTCCAGAATGCTCCAGCCACGGCGAGTCCAGGCCACCCTGGGGCTAAAACCTTCAGCTCATGCAGGGCTGGGTTCAGCTCCCAGCACACTGTGATGAACCCTTCCTGCTGGCCTGTCAGGCTCTCTTCAGCGGGAGATTTGTTTCTCATTGTCACTTTGTGGGTTCTGTAGCTCTAAAGTTTGTTTAGAGTCATATTTTATAGGTATTTGAGGTGGTTATGGGGGGAGCTCGCAGAGTTCTCCTGGTTCTATACCACCATCTTGACCCCGCCCCAGAACTCCCCCATGGTGTCTTTTTAAAAAAAATTCTTGACTAACAAAAATAATATTTTGTTTAAACAAAAAAAACTAGCTATTGGTTGAAGGAGAAATATATTTCTTTAATTAAAAAAATTCCTTCCCTGGGTTTATTTTTTTAATATTTAATATTTTAAAATTTTATTTTAAATAAATGGATACTGTCACTGTTATGAATATTTTCTGATTCATTTCTATGAAGAATTTATGGTAGAAACTTTAAAAAACTGCAAAATTAAGTTATGAATTTTGAAGAATATTTTGAGGAAGATGTTTGATTTTATAGTGCCATGGGGGAATAGAATTTAGGGGATGGAACATGAATGAAAATCTATGTCTTATTTCCTTTCTTTTCTTATATATTCTCTCAGTGATCACTTCATCTCCCAAGGGTTCAGTTATCTGTCATTTTCCTTATCAAGGAATCATGTGAGGCCTTCTGAGTTCCAACTTCCAAACAGGATTTCTGCAAGCATACTTCACATTGACCTAGATATTGCCATCCTTCCTTGGGAGGCTTTTCACTCCAAATGCCTTCTTCTGTCAGTGGGCATTTTTCTGTTAGCAGGGTTCAGTTCTGTTTAGTTATCTTAGAGGGGACTTAGTAAGCAAAGGAATGTTTGTTGAGGAACCGTGCTAAAGGCTTTTGGGAATGAAGTCTAGTTGAGTATTAGAACACACATTAGAAGAAGCTAGAAATTGACTACTGTATGTTAAGATTTTGTAAAACTAGTGAAAAAAGCAAAATTTGATGGCAGTCAGATTTTTAGAACTATATGTATATGTATGTGTGTGTATGTGTGTGTATATATACATATATACATACATATACACACATACATACATATATACATACATAAATATACATGTGTATATGAACTTGACCAGCTAATAGACTAAAACAATAAGTACCTATTGAAAGAAGTTTAGAAGTTTATGCTTTGCCTCCGCGTTTTTGTCTAAAGCTCTTCTGATTTGATCTCTGCTCTGCTTTGTACTCCTCTTCCCTCCTCGCCATCCTGGAACAAATTGCTGATCATAGGCACACATTTTTTTGCCAAATCACTAAAAGGCAATTCTACAAATGGACATCACCAGATGGTCAATACAGAAATCAGATTGCTTATATACTTTGCAACCAAAGGTAGAAAACAAGACTTGTAGCCGACCTTGGCTCAGATCCCAAAAAAGGGATTCCAAATTTCAGGTGTAACTTGAAGAAAATTGGGAATACCACTAGGCCATATAGGTATGACCTAAGTAATGTCCCTTATGAATATGAAGTAGAGGTAATGAATAGATTTAAGGGATTAGATCTGATAGACAGAGTGCCTGAAGAACTACGGACAGAGGTTGTATTGTACAGGAGGCAGCAGTAAAAAATCATTCCAAAGAAAAAGAAGAGCTAGAAATAAAAATGGCTGTCTGATAAAGCTTCACAGATTCAGTTTTACATCAACAGCTTCTTGAACAGGTTTTCATATTTGCGCATTCAAGCAAAACAAATTCCTATATTGGCTATGTCCAAAAAAAATATGTCTCAATCCATACATATGTCACCAACTCAGTAGAAAGTAAGTAGTATGCTTCTTTGTTGGGTCCCTAGAATCACGGTTGGTCATTGCATGTATCATAGTTTTTAAGTCTTTCTAAGTTTGTCTTTACAGTGACGTATAAATTATTCAGATTCTGATCTCTTTGTTCTTCATCAGTTTATGTAAGTCTTCCCAAGTTTCTCTGAAACTTCCTTGATTTCAGCATAATGGTATTCTCTTGCATTCGTATTCTGTGCATTATTCCCTGCAGCTTTCTACTGTGCTAGAAGTTTCTTTTTCTATCAGATAAACTGAATGGGATACGATTGGGGTTAATTTTTGTTTGTTTTTGTAGATTTTGTAGTTTGTATTAATTTTTCAGTTCTTATTTTGTCTGAATATGACTTTTAAACACTATAGTTAATCTGCTTATTTTAAATCTTTTTAGGAAACCCGGTGTGTCCGGTCATGGAGTTTATGAGCTGAAGGACGAATGCATGAAAGAATTCAATATGTTCTTTTATCACTACTCCAAAACTCAACACAGCAAGGTAGGAAATAATCTCTAAAGGACAAGAAGGGAGCATTGCTACTTTATTCTTTTCTCTTTTTTCTAAAGAAAATTGAACAAAGAATAAAAGGGGCCCCAACTTAGGAGGGGAATAGGAAAACCCCAAACGCATTTGAAAAATAGTTTAACGTATTTCCCAAATGAGTCTTGAGGTCATTGTTTGTTTTCATATATACATGCTTTTTCATATCTCTGAAAAGGAGTCAAATCTATAGAGTAGGGAACTTCACATTCATTCTCATATATATGTGTTTTCATATATGTGCTTCTTAATTGTAAATTTTAAAAATCATGGCCTGTTATCTCAGATCACATTGACAAAATTAAAGGCAGTCTGTGTACTTGAACAATGCACACTCACATACACATACTCAAACCCCCACCCCAAAGCCAAATTTTTGTACATTTTGTTTTAAATAAGCCTTTTTGTGTATATTAGTCTAAAAAGATGAATCCTAAAAATAATGTATGACAGCTAGGTGGCAGAGTAGATAGAGCACCAGGCCTGGAGTCAGTAAGACTCATCTACCGGAGTTCAAATCCAGCCTTAAGACACTATCTGTATGACCCTGGGCAAGTCAATCCTGTTACCTCAGTTTCTGTATCTGCAAAATGAGCAGCTGGAGAAGGAAATGCTGGGGAAATGACTGAACAACAACAAAAATAATTGAGTTAGAACTCTTCTGAATCCTCTTAGCGCAGTGTTTCCAGCTCTTTTCTGAATTTATAAGTTCAGCAAGCAAACCTGGAATGTCTTCTTTCTTACACCAAGAATAAATAATTTGGTTTTCTTTTTGCTTTTCCGTGCTAGGTTCTAATGTAGGAGCATTGAATGAGCATCAGTATTAGTTTTAGTAAATTTTATAGTCATGAAATGGTACCAATTGCAAAACGTTTACTGCAAGATGATTTTTTGCATTCCTAAGAAGAAAAGCCAGTGTTGGAACAGTAAAGTCATCTAATAAATTCCTTTTGTCCAAATTTCCTATTGCACTGAAATTATGAAAGTTAACCCAGCCTCTTTTTAAAAAAATATTTTTATTGATATATTTTGCTTGTATATTAGTCTAAATTTATCTGTCCCCTGAAAATCCATTCCCCAAATCCTTCCCCTGAAAGCCAACTCTTAAAATAAAGAATATAAATAAGGTAGTAAAAATAAATAAATAAAAATGAGAGGAAGAAGAGAAAAAAAATCCGCATAACTGATTAATACCTGGAAAAATCTCACATGTGGGCCATGTTCCACACCCAAGGACTGGAGTGCTGGAGTGTCACTAAACAAAGAAGGTTTGTTCTAAGTGATTGAAGCCCCAGCCCTGCCTTGCTTCTAATTAAAATAGAAATCCCTCCATTCTATGCCATTAAACACTTTAATTGAACATACCAGGGATGATAAGGGCACAGAGATAATCAAGTCTCCTACTTTTCTACCTGTTGTGACATGGGAGCTTAACACTGAGCTAGAAGTGAAGTCTGTAGATGAGGGCACTTCACATTCTATTCTCCCCTGCCTACCCAGAACCCTTCCCCTTCTCCAACCCGGACTCCAGTTTTAAGAACTGGAGAAGGTTCCCCAAAGTCTTCTTAGAACAATTAATAAAGGGTTGGAAGAACGCTATTCTAAACCACTTCTTGACTTTTAGGTTGACATAATGCTGTTGATTGTTGAGTCGTTTTGATTGAACACAGTGGCCGTCAAAATATGTATGATCGGTTAAGGTCCTTTAACGAATAGGCCTTTTACATCAGTGTTTATAATGTGATAGCATTTAAACTTATATTTTTGTTTCTTTTAAGAATTAATTTAGTATTTTATCCAGAACAGTATCTAGAGCCATCCATAGAGCTTCAAAGGACCTTAGAGGTCATCTTTCCTACCTCTTCATTTTATAAATGTGGAAAATGATGCAGAGAGACTGAACATCTAAAATGCCCTAATATTAGTCATGCCTGTTTAAAATGAACTATTCTCTGTGGCTCCTATAATGTAATTAGGGATAAATTTTCTTTTATAGGCTGAACATATGCAGAAGAGAAGGAAAAAACAAGAAAACAAGGATGAAGGTAAGAAGTAAGATAGTAAAATTAAGCCAGTTTTATGCTTTAATGACAGCACAATAACATTTTTTTTTATATGTAAGTTTTAGCAGGGACTGTTTTGGGTAGCCAAGGAAGAGGAAAATTTTTTGCTTCTTGTTCATCTCTTAAGATTTGGTTCATATCAGCAGGGAAGGGAGCAAATAAAGTTTGTTCTAAGTGATTGAAGCAGTGACATCTTTTTTTTTTCCTTTTTTTTATTTTGAGCTTAAATGCTTCATTCATCACATACCTTCTGGAGGCATGGCTTGTTATTTTTTAAATCAGAATTCTTAAGTCTTTCGAAGCTGTTTTTTTACAGTGTTGTTGTCCTTGGATAAATTGTTCTTTCAGTTCTACTCACTTCACTCTACATTAGTTCATGTTTCCCAGGATTCTCTAAAATCATCTCTTTTGTGATTTATTATCACAGTTTGTTCAATCATTCCCCAACTTCTTTTCTTCTCTCCTTTCCTCTACTCTCCTTTTCTTTCTTTTTTTCTTAAAATATAGTATCTACCCTTTCTTCTCCCCTCCACCTTTTAACAGTATTCAGGGAGTCTGATAATTCTCAGATTATTTCTCTTTGACATGTCTTATGGGTTAGTCGTTTATATTAACAAGTATAAAATATTTTCTTTTATCTTGATTTTGTTCTAATGTTTCTTGCTGTTTCTTGGAGTCATTGATTTCCTTTTTGTCCATTCTAATTTTCAGAGTCTGTTACTTGGGTAAGATTTACTACCTTCTATTCAAAGCTATTTATTCTCCTTTCATTTTTTTCCTTCAGAGCTTTTCTTGCTTTCTTTTTTAATCTCTTGTTTTCTTTTCTTCTAGGTATTCATCTAACCCCTGTGGAAAATTCAGTTTTTTCTTTTTAGTGTTATGATTGTTACAGAATTACTGTCTCTTTTTTTTTTTTAGGTTTCTAGATTTTTCAGTCATTTTTAATACTGGTTGGTGCCTTTTTTTTTTTTTTTGCTTTACTCATCTCTCCATCTTTAGTTCTCGAATTAGGAATTTCTGCCAGGGCCAGGCTTTGACCTCTTCGATGATCTTAGATGGGGTTTTTACCCCTTTTTATTTTGACCTGGGCACTAACCTCTATTTTCTAAAGTTAAGCTTTGTAGGATCTTTGAGTTTCAGAACAATGAATCTTCAGGTCCTTTCTGTGAAACAGGAGGAAAGAGTCAGGGCCTAGGGTGTCTCATCTGAACCCTGCCTCTCCCGTGGCTTCTAAGATTCCTGCTATGATTTTCTAACTATCTTAGAGCCCTGTCAGAACTCTTTGCTCTAGCTGTGTCCAAATACAGAGCCTTGTAGACTACATGAATGTCCATCCAGTTTCTGGTCACACTGAAAAATTACCATCTTCTTTGCCTTCTCTGGCTCTGGCTTTACTGGGCTTATTTTCTTATTGTCCATGGGCTTCTGTCTGATGCAATTTTTTATTATTATTATTTTTTTAATTGATTTATTTATTTACTTTTAGTTTCCAGGATTCAGTTCCACAGTCCCTTGAGTTTCAAATTTTCTCCCTTCCCTCTTCTCACCCCCCGCCCGTGGCAGCATGGAATCAAGTATAGGATCTGCAAATACTTCCACATTGGATGTTAGTCTGATTGTATAGAAGGGTTGTAACCAATGGAGTGAACAGTGAGAAAAAAGAAAGAAAACCAAACATGGAAAAGAACTCTAACATGTAGATTGCTTCAGTCTCCATTTAAACTCTGTTCTTTCTAGATCTTTCTCTGAATGTAGATATCTCCTTCCATCGGGAGTTGTCTTATAACTGTGCATTGCTGGGAAGAGTCCAGTTTTTCTAAGTTGGTTGTCACACATACGATGTGTCTGTAATTGTGTACAAATTTTTCCTGGTTCTGCTCTTCTCATTTAGCATATCTGACGCAATTTTTAAATTTTTTTTCTGGCATAGGTATATAGGAGTTATTCAGCCTTCTTTCAGGCAACTGTCTGGGTCTGAAGGAGGCCTCTATTTTCTAAAGCAAGGATTCTTTTCTTGACATTGACTTTCTCTGATTTTCATGCAGCAGAAACTTGATTTTGTTCTATTATGTCCTTAATCATCTGTGTTTGTGTATCAGATAATGGATATAGTTGTTACAATAGAAATTTATATATATGTGGCCTTCTTTCCACCAGCACTACCACCACCACCACCTCCTGAATTCTGCCCTGCTTTCAGCAAGGTGGCTAACATTCTCAACTGTGATATCATGATATACGTTCTTACAACCATACTGCGTAGAGCAGTGGAACTGGATAGTCACTTATGGACTGAAGCTATGGTCCAGATGGTATGTATAATGGCAACATATATTCATAAGAAAAGTCCCCTAGACCAGCCGTCTGCTTTGAGATAAGACTGCCCTAAATAATCTTTCAGTTGTTTATCTAAGCTATTCTTTAAATAACATAGAGGAGATTCTCCAGCTTCCCTTAGGAGCACATTGTCATGTTTAACAATATCTACTCAGTTCGTTTTCTTATCACCTCCTTAATATAGTATAAATAATGTTAGTCTTTGGGTTAAAGGACCTATGTTCGAATCGAATCCCAGATCTCTCCCTACTAGCTGTGTGTGACTGTGGGAAAGACATTTTACCTCCCTGAGCTTCATTATCCTTATCCATAAAATGGATACAGTAATAACAATAATGGATACAGTAATAACTAAGCACAGAAAGTGCTCTTTAAACCTTTAAGTGTTATCTAAATGTGAGTTGTTTTGACTTCTGTTGTACAAAGTGCTTTTATTTTTCCTAAGAATTTCTGCTAAGAATCTTCAGAGGCGTGAATAGTACATTTTTTATTTCTTTAAATCCCTCTTACATTTAAAAAATTATTGTAATCTCTATAACTGTCTGATTATAATAAAAACTAGAAAGAAAAATAATCAAATAAACATTAAAAAAAGAAAGAAAAATCTTACAGTAAACAAACCCTCATCCTTTAACAATGTAGAACTAACCAGATGAGCAAAAAATAGCTAAGAATTGCCTCCCCTGTATCTCTTTGTAAGTCTGTTTGAATGAAGTCTTGCTGCTTTTGGTTTTATTCAGTTGTAGTCAGTGTGTTTATAGTTCTGTTTTTCCTTATGCTACTTTGTTTTGCTGTCTATGAGTCTTTCCATATTTCTTTGTTTATATATTTCCTTACGTTGTAGCTTTTTTCTGAATCCTCCTTAAGTTTAAGAAATTCAATCAAAGTCATTCACTTCCAAAATCTTCCTTATTCATCTTTCTTGCTCCATTAGGCATTTCATCTTCTTGCTCTGGGTCTGCTGGAAGAGCAACAACGGCTCCAAAGAGCTCCTGAGGAAGAAGTAACATTTGACTTTTACTACAAGGCTTCACGTATGTCTGATTTTGATTTTTCAATGAAATTCTGACTTGCAAGTGAAATTTTAGGACTGTAATCCTCAAGACTTAGCCTTCTGTAGCTGAGAAAATGTCTCTGACATCATTAGTGTTTGCTTTATAATTTCTACTAGTAGGAATCTCTGACTTTAGTTACTATCAGAGCAATAGCTAGCCCTAACTGCACCTGTAGCAAACGTACTTGAGTAAGTGGGAGGCAAAGGGATGGGGTGTGTGGCAGCATCAGTGCAGAATACTTTCTGACTACACTTGTGCTTGGTTGCCTGGCTGTAGACCTCATGGAAATTGGAGAAATATGGTCTAAGAGAAGAATACTGCAGTGATGATACATGAGGGTTGTGACTCAGGGGTATTCTACAATGCTGATTATTCCAAGTGTGAAGACAGCAGTCATCAGGGGAAGGAAGAGTAGTAAAGTTCTTCCTACTCTAGTCAGAGGAAGTACACCTACCTCATCTCTACCCCTAGCTGTTTGTACCTTTGTGCAAAGACCTATTGAGCCCTTGTTCAACAATAAGAGCTGTGCATCTCATTGCTTGTCACCACTTTTTGGCAGAGCATATCAGCTGTTCCCAACAATTTTAGTGCCCACTTATTTCAGGATTAACAAATTGCTATTTACAGATTCACCTTTCTAGTTAGTATTCCATTATCAGTATAGTAGGGCAAGATCCTAGTTTCAAGATTATCATTTGTAAAATAGTTGCAAAGGGTGCCCCTGAAGTCTCATTTTAATGCCTCCTTATAATATTCAGATAACCCTAGATAACTACTAGCTCATTCTATCATGCTGAAAAGATTTCCAGTAATAGGTCCAGTAATGGGGCATAGATCTGTTGTCCAAGAACCAGATACCTAAATTTGACAAGAGTGACCAAAGAATATTTAATCTTTCAGCCATGACCACTTAGAAACACCTGTGAGAAAGACAAAATGGGGCTACAATCTGTGTCAGTAGAAGAACTACTTACACTGACTAAATTAGAAAACCTTTAGTAGAAGTTGCAGAGGGCATTCATGTGCTTGAATTAAATTTAAAATATCTCTGAAGCAACAGTAACAGTGAATAAATATTTTTTTAACTCTGATTTGGAACAGGACTATGTAGGTCTAATTTATAACTAAACAGGAAAGTTTTAGATTCATAATCTGGATACGTTTTGTTTTTTCAAGCCACTGGAACACATTTTCTGGAAACGTTATAGGATTTTCTTTTATAGAGGTGTTGCAGACCAGGAAAGAGAGTCTGATTCTTTTATTGGACCATTACTCATCAATTAATAACCAGTGGATGGAATAAAAGCAAAAGATATCCTGTTCTAAAATTTCATGGGGCAACTAGGTGGCACAGTGAATAGAGCACCAGCCCTGGAGTCAGGAGGGCATGAGTTCAAATCTGGCCTCAGACACTTAACACTTACTAGCCGTGTGACCTTGGGCAAGTCACTTAACCCCAATTGCCCCTCCAAAAAAGAAAATAATAATAATAAAATTTCATGATGAATTTTTTATTATTTAGGAATATAGCATAATTATATATGTATAATCTCTCTCTTCTGCTTTTTCTTTATTTTATCCTTTAGTCTCTCCTCCAGTAAAGAGTGAATAAAAAGAAGGGAATATGTGTATTTTACCTATCAGTCAGTTTTTACTTACATCTTAACTTTGTTAAAAGATTTGATAGAGGAAAAATGAAAATGTTTAAGTAATAAAGATTTCTCATTATAATTGACAATAATTATAATTCTAAAACTCAATTCATACACTTTATATACTTTATTGTGAAGGTATTGTAAAATGTGCTTAATTTGTACAATTCTACTTTTACTTTCTGAAAAAGGGTTGGCAAGCTCATCTGGGAACGCTCAGAATATACAAACACTTTTGGAAAAACTGAAAGGAGTTCCTCAATTGGAGGCTCAAAAGGACATGATAATTTGGATACTACAGGTAAGATAAGAAAAATAAAATAATTGTATCTTGAATGGTACATAAATAAAGTGCATTATTTTAGTTTCATTCTATCTCTAGTTTATTATTTTTCTAACTCTGTATTCTTCTCTTCCCTCCAGTACTAAACAGCCTCCTCCTTCTCTCATGGATTTATCTATTTTCTAGTTCTTTATCTCTCTTGTTGAGAATGTTCTTACTTTTGCTCATGTTTGTGTTTTTAAAAAAATATATCTACACTAAAAAATACCTTTGCCTGGCTGTCTTTTTAGTGTTCAGTACATTGTTAGAGGAGAACAATCTCCTTTAAGATAGGAAATTTTCAGATAGAAATCACTATTAAAAATGAAACCACAGTTCAACTTCGTGGCAGTTGATATTGATAGTAGGTAGAGCACCAGGCCTGGAGGCAGGAAGGCCTGAGTTCAAATCTAGCCTCAGACACTTCCTTGCTGTGTGACCCTGGACAAATCACTCAACCCCATTTGCCTTAATTCTTCATCTGTCAAATGAACTTGAGAAGGAAATGGCAGGTCACTCCAGTGTCTTTTCCAAGAAAACCTCAAATGGGGTGACAAAGAGTCAGACACAACTAAACAACAATAATGTTATTTAGAATTTGAGCAAATATCTCATTTCCTTGCATTTCATTTTAGGGAGGTTATACTTGATCAGCAGTTTAATCATGTCTAACTCTTTGTGACCTCATACTGTCCATAGGGTTTTCTCTTGGTAAAGATACTGAAATGGTTCGCCATTTCCTTCTCCAGTGAATTAAGGCAAACAGAGGCTAAGTGACTTGCCCAAGGTCACACAGCTAGCAAGTGTCTGCGGGCAGTATTTGAACTTAGATCTTCCTGACTCAGTCCCAGTGCTTCATCCACTGAGCCATCTGTCTGCCCCTAGGTTATATTTAAGACTATTACAACTTGGATTTCTCTATTTGAGTTGGCTCAGTGTAAACAATGATCATTGAAAGTGCTTTCAAAACACCTTTCCCAATTACTTTGCAGAGGAGGTTAATGAGTATGGTATAGTGCATATATTCCAGGTTTTTAAAAATTTATTAACTGGTTTAGCTAATTTTTTTATTTTTTTAAAAAATTCTTCTGAATATGGCTCTCAGGTGGGGAAAGGAAGGAGGGATACTTGAAGAAATTTAACTGATACAAAAACCGAGTATCAAATGACAGTTTCAAGGAAGAAAGTACTTCACGTAGATTTCATAAAATTTCATAATTACATAAGATTTTCTCTGACAGCTGATTAAGAAAGCCAAAAGCTAAAATAGAAAACTTACTTGCCTTTATGGAAAAAACCATTTAAATGGTTTAATGGTTAAATGATATAAGTGGGACCATGTTCACAAGGGAGGATAAGATCATTTACCTGGCTTATTTATGCCAACCACATCTTTTCTTTTAATATTTCATTCTTTTTTCATAGATGTTTGACACAGTGAAACGATTGAGGGAAAAATCTAGTTTATCTGTAGCAACTGTATCGGGATCAGAACCTGCCAAGAGTGATGAGGTAATAAAAGCAGGACAATGTGGGTCTTTCCACCATAATTTCAATGACCTTAACATTATGGATATTTTGTAGCTATTTATTATTAAGGGACCTTATTATAGTTATAAATTAGTATAGAGACTTATTTTTTTTTCTTCTGTTCTCTTTTTATTTATTCTGTTATTCTTTTATACCTTGTAGATCTAGGAGTACTTGGGAAAGTTATTCAAACTTTTGTCCTAAGAACCAGAAAAACTTGAAGAGCTATATCCCAATAATATTTATTGAGGTCATCTGGGTCTGTTGTATCCTAGGTCCGGTGAATTTAATTTATGGATCTTATATTTTGACTCAGTGGGTTGACAGTGATATTGATGTTTATAAAGCTATCAGCAAGAAAGGTGATATTTTATTAATCAGTATAAAAAGAACTATGCTCAGACAAGACTAGTAATTAGAGAGATGCCAAAGAATCCCAAATGATCTTGTGAATTTCCTTCCTTAAAAAAATCTCAGTAACTTTCAAAGTAGCAACTTTAAAATATTTTCAGTTTCTCTTTTGACTTGATCTTTTGATTTGCAACAGATGATTTAAAAAGTTCTCTGAGTTGATATTACCCTTACTTACACAATTGAGGTAAAGGCTCATCAATTTAAAAACAATATTAAGTTACTAAAGAGAGAAAACCTGTTCCAGTAGAGACCCCTTGACACAACAGAATAGGAAGATTAAGGGAATTCAGTTTTGATAATGTGATCTGATTTGTAGCATGTACTTAACTCTATGATAACAAGTTTCATCTGTATTCTCTGTTATTGTTTTTCTTTAAATTCAGACTATACAGGATAAAGAAAAGGCAGAACGCAAGAGAAAGGCAGAAGCTGCTAGGCTGCATCGCCAGAAGATCATGGCACAGATGTCAGCCTTACAGAGGAATTTCATTGAAACTCACAAATTATTGTATGAGAATACCTCAGATGTGCAAGGCAAACAAAATTCCAATGCAGAGGAAGAGAGGTAAGAAACAGTATTAACTCTGCACTTTGATAGGAAAAATTAAATCTTTTACAAAATATATTTCTTAACATACATGATGAAATTGATGATTGCCAGAAGAGATTTTAATCTGCCTGTTGAATATGGTCTTACCAAAGCATCAATACACCCTGTCTATAAAGAAATATACTTATTTTTAAAACTGTTCTACCACCTAAATTCAATTAAGTCTTTGGACAGAAACTGTTTAACAATTTCTATGGTTTTAATAAAAAGGGCAAACAGTATCTTAAAGTTTACGTAACTAGAAGTGATTATTCTTAATCATCTGATGTTTGGAGGTTCCTTTCTTTCCCCTTCATGAGCATTTGCTTGCTGTCTACAAATTCTGCTTCATCTCTACATGAAGAATACTGGCATTTAATTTGGACGCTGAATAACAAGGATTGACTATTTATCATATTAGCCACAGTAACAAATTCAGGAAACTAGGAGACAAACAGATAAAAATACAGAAATACTAGTAACAGAATCATGGACAGATTGTGTATTGGAAGAGTGACATTGGTCAAAAGTTGAGAGGGACAGTGACTGACAAGTACAAATTGTAGTCATTCAGCAGCCAGGCAATCAACGATCAATCAAGAATCACTTATTAAGTTTCTACTCTGTGCTAATCCTTGTGTTAGGGATGGAGAAAGGCAAAAACAGTCTCTGCTTTTAAGGAACTTGTGTTCCAATGAGGGAGATATAAACAACGTAATATAAATATAAAATAGGTACTTACCGCACACACAGAGTAAATGCAAAGTCACCCAGACGGGGCGACGAGGAAAGGCTTCCTGCGGAAGATAGGTTTTGAGCTGGGTCTTGAAGGAAGCCAGGAATTCTCAGAGGAATTGAGGAGAAAGAACATTTCAGGCATGGGAATCAGTCAGTGTTAAGTCACAGAGACAAGAGATAAAGCATCCTGTGGCAGGAATAGCAGGTAGGCTGCTACATCTGTATCACAGAATGCTTGGGGGACCTGGGGGTATAGATAAAGTATACAAAGACTGGGAAGGTAAGAAAGGGCCAGGTTTTGAGGAATTTTAAATGCCAAACAGAGGACTTTATGTTTGATGCTATTGGTAACCAGGAGTCACTGGAATGTTGAATATGGGGGTGTGACATGATCAGACCTAATCCGATCACTTGCTGTTTTTCCTTGGTTCTTGAAGAAGACCATGACATCAGGGAGGTGATGCCATGACATACAAGTGAATTGGATTTAAGTGAGGGAGGTGCTGTGCAAAGTCACCAGCTTCACTTTCTCCTCCAGACCCATCTTGGTCCAGTGGCCAGATATAAATCAGGATGCCTAGAGATGGCCCAGGTGGCAATTAAAGACCTTGGCCTTTTCAAGCTAAGGTCTTTAACAGGTCTCAGTTTGATGGAAGCAACACCCGTTCAGTGATTGAGGCTTAGTAAGAATTGAGGCAGAGAATGGCCTCTTTCTTTACCTAGCAAATAAATAAACGGACAAATAAATATGCTTTAGTATTTTACTTTAGTAGCTGAATAGAAGACCATCTTTGTTAGGTAGAGATTTGAGTTAGAAGAACCAATTAGAAGGCTGTTACAAAAGTCTGTGAAGTTTGAATTCAGTCAAAGGGCCACACTTGAGGACTTAGAGGGCCACATGTGGCCTGGAGGCCCTGCTAATTCAACTTCCTCATTTTACAGATTAGAGAATAAGTCCCAGATTCCCTAAGGATGCTTGTCAAGACTATACATGTAGTGTGTGTGTACAGCAGATTCATACTTGGATCAGTTTGTTTGGGACCCTGTGATTCTTACATTATTGACTGAAATTCAAGTAAACATTTTTTAATCTCTGTTCATTTCTTTTGGTAGCGTACCTATGGCCATTGACCAATCTAGAGTCGCATTGGGACCTAAACGTGGTCCTTCTCTTAGTGAAAAGGAAATGTTGACCTGTATCTTATGTCAAGAGGAGCAAGAAGTACAATTAGAAAATGCTGCCATGGTTTTATCAGCCTGTGTCCAGAAATCCAGTGCTTTAACACAGCAGAGGGGAAGGCCTCTAGAACTCTCTGGTGGTATGTATATTCTAAATCCTTCTAGGTTATATCTGTTTTTGTAGTTATTTTCTCTCTCTCTCTTTCTCTCTCTCTCTCTCCTTCTTCTTTTTCTTCTCTCTCTTTTCTCTCTCTCTCACCTCTCTTTTTCTTCTTTGTATGTGTGTGTATGTTAGAACATGCTGTTTGGAGAGAAATTGAAAATTGAGACTTTGTTTTCATTATTATTTGGGCAAATTGATTTAACTATTATCAGCCATGATTTAGCTTTCTGTAAGGTTTATATTTTTATATGTCATTTAAACTACTTTTACTTAAAAAGTACTCTGAAGTAGATAAAGGCTGGTCTGATTTGGAGTTCCTTCTAAAGGGTGGTAATCTTCACAATTTTAATATATTTAGGCATTATCTAATTATTAGGAAGTTCTCATATTGAGCTGAAATTTGTCTCCATATAATTTCTACCCACTGGCCCTTGTGCCCTTTGGGAAATAAATCTAAAATCTTTACTATATTACAACCCTTTGCATATTTGTATATAGCAGTCATGTGCCCCTGAGTCCTCTCTAATCCAAGATAAACACGACCAGTTCCTTTAGTTAATGCCTTTATTGTCTTAGTCACTAAGCTCTGGAAGAACTTTAGCTTATCAATATCCTCAAATTTCGATGCTCAAAATTTTGCATACTATTATGGATTTAATATGATCAGAAGTTAGTTTTACTGGCACTCTTTCCTCTCTTATAAAGAAAACAAGCAAGTAAGGGGAAAGACCATGTTCATGCAGTCATGTTGTCATTTGCTCTTCAGATTTTTGTATCTAAACTTTACTTTTGGTTAAGACAATTTCCTAAGCTTTCTTAGTTCATGGTGCCCTTAGTGTCTGAGTAATGTTTTCACAGCACCACTGAGGCCAAAAGAAATACCTAACAGTTCTGTTTATTAAGTGGTTAGGTCCAAATAACTTAATAAGTATTTATATCCCAACAACTTAGCCATTTGGAAAAATACTACACATAAATTGAAAGAATTTTCTTTTTCATCTCTTTATTACATTCTTAAATAACCACAGATACTTACTAATGGGATTTGTGTGCCTTTTGGAAACTGAATAACTTCTCACACTTTAGGTTAGGACACTACATCTCTCATTTTCCTGTTCCACATTGATTTTCACATAGCACTTGCTTCAGAGCAACTGCCAGAAATTCAACTTTGCCAAAATATAAACCTCACAAATGAAAAATCTCAAGAAGCTACTGGTGTAGCCAAAAATACAAGTAAAAAATACCATACTCACATATCTCAAACGTTTGAGAACATCATTGAAAGAATTGGAAGTAAAATAACTTGACATAGTGTTGAAACTATGAACTCCTTTGAATTAGTAGATCTCACCCTGCCTGACAGATGTTTCCTTCAGAAATTAAAAATATCCTGGTCAGCCTCTGTGAGTTTATCTGAGGTTTGGTTTAGGGTGCTGTAGGTAATTTATACAACATTGATATTTCCATTGTCTTCCTATTGTAAATGACAGAAGACCCTTCTGGCACCCTATTTCAGTATGGTGACTTCATCTTAAATATTAGTCTTTCATAGATCAGTTGTACTGTCTTCATTAAACCAAAAGACATTTTTTTCCCTTTACCAAGTTGACAAAAATTTGGGCTTATAATTAAATGATTTGCTTCATTTTGATTGATTCAAAATGATTTGCCCTCATTTTTTTGTCCAGTAGTCTTTTGAGAGAATGGAAGCATGCAAAGCAATATTATTTGCCAAAGCATTGTAAGCTCTGATGTATGCATAATATGAATCCCCAAGCCATCCTACAGGTACTCCCTCCAGTACTTTTAAAAGAAGAGATCTTATTATTTTCAAGTAGCCTTTTTTATTTTTGTTTTTAAGATATCAGATGTGAGTGTTATAGATGGCTGAGCTAATCTGATTGAATTATAGAAATAAATGCTCTAGAAAACCATATATTGTCTAAGTATTCCTACATCAAATAAACTAAAAAAACAAAGCTATAAAATGGAGATTAACTCACTCATAAAATTATATTTTGCAAAAGTTGATTCATATTTATATTTTGCAGAACTATATTTTGTGAACCATATTTATATTTTATCTCTTCACTATGTTATGAAAATATGTCTAGGAAGAAGAGAAAATCATCATTTTACTACTTCTAGGGAATTCCTCAGGTTGTTGATGATGCGATTAGGATAGGGACTGGACCTGTGATTTTATTGGTATGAGGAACTCCCTGACAAGGAAACTTTCTACCAGTGCAAGCTGGCACCTTCTCTGCAACTTAATGGTCTTAGAGAGCTGCTAGAACACTGAAAGGTTAGGTGATTTGCCCCCTGTCACAGTCAGTCTGTGTAAGAGGCAGGACTTAAACCCAGCATGACACATAGTAGGCACTTAATAAATATTGATTGATAGATTCAAGGCTACATCTTTACCCACATCTTATATACTATACTTTCTAACAGCAGATAGGTGTGAGCTTGGAGTCAGAAGGATATGAGTTCAAATCCAGCCTCAGATACTTACTAATTGTTTGATCCTGGGCAAGTCCCTTAAGCCCTGTCTGCCTTCTACTATAAAATGGGGACAATAACAGCAACTGCCTCCTGGGATTGTTGTGAGGATCCGATGAGATGTTTGTAAAGAAATGCTTAGCACAGTGCCTGGCCCATAGTAGGTGCTGTATAACTACTTATAATGAGACCCTTTACTAGTTAATATTAGTTTTTCATGATAGGAGCAAATGCTGCATGGCCCTAATTTATGTCTTCTTCCACTAGAAACCCCAGATACACTCTTCATGGATCCTAACCTGGCCTGTGGAACCCACACTGGCAGCTGTGGCCATGTCATGCATGCAGTGTGCTGGCAGAAGTAAGTTCATTCAGTTTTCATCTCAGTAACTTCTTAGAAGAAAAAAATTGAATTAAACTCGATGTTTGTTGCTCCAAACGTTGCATTTTCTTATATCTCTTCTTCCCCAACCATGCTTCTTTCTCTTCTCTTCCATCACCTTCCTTTACCCTTTTAAACTTTTTCTTTTCACTCCTATGTTCTTTCCCTCTGTGTTCCTTTACCTCTTTTCCTTCTTTTTAGTTATGAAACAGCCATGTCCATGTCTGATGAGGATAAGTTAGGAGCAGTAAACATGGAAATGATAAAGAAATAGGTGTTAAGATTTCAAGGAACAAAAATAAGCAAACCTTTGGCATGGTGGTGATTACATGTATATTATAAATACTCATAATTATATATAGTTGGTCTTGGAGTCAGGAAGACCAGGGGTAAATCAGTGCTCCTAACAAGACTCAAAGAATAGTACTTCCAGAGAGGTTGCTGATCTGCATAGGCAGAGGGAGTTTCTATACCATGAGTTCCCAGAATGGGTGAAATCATAAATGTAGACCAAAAATTTTTTTGCATATGAATATACATATATGACCACACACATACACACACAGATTTATTAAATATATGGTATATTTTTAATTATTATTCCTACTGTTAGGACTGACTAGGATGGAAGATTTTGGATTGACCCTTGAGTCAGGAAGATCTAGGATTAAGTCCTGCCTTCAAGATATATATGATGGGCAAGTTACTTGATCTTGCAGTAACCCAGGTCACTCTCCAAGACTATAAACTACAAAGGTGTTAGCAGTCTGCTGCACTGGAGAGGACTTTTCCATACGTTGATAAAAATCACAGTTTTGGACAACAAAGTGTGTGTGTGTGTGTATACAAATTGCAAAATTACAGACATCACTAGGGCTATATAACAAATGTATATTCAGTTAAACTATTTTATTTTCAAATGGCTTAATAGTTAAGCATAGTTTGTTTTTATTTCTAGCCTGTTTTAATCACTGTTACTATTTGTGTTATATAATGGTCAACTTTGGGAAAAGCTTCTGGAAGATCACTTGTTTCAGATTTTCAATACTTCCTCTACTGACATTGAAAGTAAACGTAGAAATTTATATGAATAACCACAAATATGGAACTACCCCTGAGAAAAGTATTCCAAAGATAGAAAAATAGGACAAGAGGATCCAGGTTTCATGTCTTCTGAGAAAGGAGAAATCCTAAAAAATTGTATTTCTCAGCTGTGTCTTAAGCAAAGCCTTTTTTGCCTGATCAGAATTTGTAGGTCTAGCCTTTTCTAGCTGATTAATTTATTTGGATGACCAGAAACTAAAGGGAATAGTCTTTTTATTATATATTTGGGACAGCTTGCATTAAAGCTTCAGACCTTTTACATTTTAACTGCCATTTTCGCCTGGGCAGGAAAGCCGATTTACTTTTATTATAATGGGTCAGTTCTTTGTATTTTCATTCTTAAGATATATTGTGAGGGGGAAAAAAGATATTGTGAGGGAAGCAACTTTTTAAAAACATACAAGCAGTTGTTAGTAGAATGTCTAGGAAAAAACCCACTATTTTTATGTGAATAACTATGAAGACTAGACATGTGGAAATACCTTGAGAAAATTTACTATCTCTAGCACACTCCTACCTTTTTTATGTCACATTTTATGGTCATCAAATTTTAGGTATTTGTACAACATTAAACTAATCCATTTCTTTTGGAATTTTGTAGGTACTTTGAAGCTATACAGATTAGTTCTCGTCAACGCCTTCATGTTGAGTTTTTTGACTTGGAGAACGGAGAATATCTTTGTCCTCTTTGCAAATCTTTGTGCAATACTGTGATCCCCATTGTTCCTTTACAAATAGAAAAGATTAACAGGTATATTTTATTTGTGTACTTAGTCTCATTTCTAAAAAACTGGCCTGTAGTACCTCTTAGTGATTCCTATCTTATTTTGAGATGACATGTCAGTTATTCTCTAATCAAAAAGTAATTACACTTTTTCACCCTGTGATTTTTAATGTTTACTTCAGTACTTTATTATTTGATCTGTCAGTATAATTATTAATACTTGTATTTAGTAACTAATCCTAGTACTAACCAGTAGAGATAGCAGCCTATTCATGCCCGATAACAATAGAAATGTATTTATCACTTTAAAGTTTGCAAGATACTTTGCATGCATTCTCTTACTTACATACATTCTCTACAACAACCCTGAGGTCTATAGCACAGATGTGATTTAGCTCTATTTTACTGATGATGAAACCAAACCTGGGAGACATGCCCAGATGTGTCACACAGATGGATAAGAGGCAAGATCCAAGCATGGATCTTCCTGGTTCCCAAGTTCAGCACGCTATCTACTGTGGTTCACTGCCTCTCATGCAAACCAGTAAACTCTCATAATACCGGCCTGACAGGGAGGTGATGGACTCAGCATGCAAAAGGAGAAATATTTTCTGGACATCAGTGCAGTAATTTATTTTGTTTGACTGTGCATATTTGTGACAAAAGTTTTGTTTTCATTTTCCTCTTTTTTCCCCACTGGTAAAGGAAGGTAAGAATAAGCGTAAACAGGTTTTTTATTAATTGAAGAAAAAAATAAAATGTTTAAAAGCTGTTCTTTTATGTCTTTAAGAACTAGGATGTGGTCCCAGGTTCTTGTTTTGTAAGGATCTGTCATCAGCTAGTTAGTGTAATTACTTTCATTTACCTCTTAGTATCACAGAGGGAACCCAGAAGATTGTAAAAACTGACTAATCTTTGTCCAATATCCCATAACCTATCATTGCTATTATCAACCATTACATTGGTTTTTTAAAATATTTACAGCAATATTCTTTTATCCTTTTGGAATCTCCTACCCGTGTGTGTGTGTGTGTGTGTGTGTGTGTGTGTGTGTGTGTGTGTGTGTCTCAACCATTCATTTAGAGACATGGATAAAATGAAATAATAGCTGTGAAATTGCTTTTGAAAACTTTTGAAGTACCTTCCAAGATGTCCATAAAATGCTGGCCATGAACTTGCTTTTCCACATCTTTTATAACTATTTCAGTCATTAAACTTGTTTTCCTTTGTAATTCTATGTATTTTATTCATTTAAGAACATAATTCTGAAAAGAGTCTGTACTTTCTTCATTTAGGTAGTAGGTAAGGCACATTTATTAGCACTTTTTAGAACAGCTAAAGTACATCGTTGTGTACTTTAACATACCATCCCATGACATAGTATGTGTTCTAATCTTCTAACTTTTCAACTAATTGAGTTAATAATGTTGGTCATTAACTCCATCAAAGCGGTAGGATTTTATTTTTCTTTACTGAACTATATTTTAACATGTTCTATAACATGAAAGACAAGTGGCAACCCTTCGCATGAATAAGTTGGGGACAGACAACTTGGGAAATATATATATATGTTCAGGGTATAGTGATATGGAGCTATGTGAAAGTAGAATCAGACTTAATTCTACTGTGAAATGCTTTATGTACAACTGCTACAGTTTCCTCTTGGTCTCCAGATTTCTACAACCATGGAATCATTGACAGAACCCATTTCTTTGAATGTATTTATTCATTTATAAGTTCAAATTCTGTGTTGTTCCTCTTACTACAAATGAGCGGTAGATTTTCTTCTCAGTTTTGATATGATCAGTGTCTGCTAGCCAAATGATTAAGAACTTTCTTATGAGAGCCATTTTTTCTTTGTTCACATAATCTGACATGAAACTGTGTTGCAGTGTAGTTGCTCTGACTTTAGTAAGTCTTTTTAAAATGTCATTTATATACGTAAATGTCATCACCACAGTCTTGAGTTATTCAGGTTTAGAAGTTCATAAGGGTTTTATGAAGCCTCAAAAAATGTAACGTGTTATAAGAGGAAAAGATATAACTCATCAGTCTATACTTAACTTTCTGAGAACAGAGAAACT
The DNA here is from genome assembly GCA_028627135.1 of Pseudochirops cupreus. Classification (NCBI taxonomy): domain Eukaryota; kingdom Metazoa; phylum Chordata; class Mammalia; order Diprotodontia; family Pseudocheiridae; genus Pseudochirops; species Pseudochirops cupreus. The sequence continues at coordinate 405,000,062 of CM053582.1, read as the reverse complement.
TTCAGATCAGATTTTGGTCTGTCGGTTCTTATGTGTTTTATTCTCATTTCATTTTAAGAAATTCTTATCTGAAAAAATTTCAGCTTATCATCTAGTTTTTAAAAAGCAATCCATGGTTTCTCTTAGCATTCTTTTATTTATTATTGAGAATCAGTTTCTCTTTAATTAGTAGGTAGCTGTGTTCAAATCTAACATCCCATGGTCTGACACTTAAAATACTGTTTTCTATGTTCCATATACATAGAGCATCATAGGTCATAGATGCTGCTGAGAGAAACTTGATCCCTTATATTTCTTTAAGAGAAGACCCCAAGTCTGGAACATAATCATGAACAATAACCCTTTATTTTTAGTAACTTTTTCATTTTTTTTTTCAGTGAGAATGCAGAAGCTGTTGCTCAACTTTTATCCTTGCCACGGTGGATAGAAACTGTCATGGCCCGAATATCAGGTTGCAATGTGAAAAATGCTAAAGGTTTGATTTACATCTTATTTTCAAATAAACTGCATGAGGACCTAATTTTATGAAATTTATTGTCAGAAAAAGTGGATGAATTCTCTAACTACTTCTTCAGATATAATTTTCAAGTGCAGATGTGTTAGATTTTACAAAATTCAGGTAATGTGAATTAAAACTGGTTTAATTTAAATCTAGTAGATTAAATCACTTAGAAAATCAGTGTTAATCCTCTTTGTAATGAAATACTTCATTTTGGTTTTTACCACATGTATTCTTCAGTTTTCAGAGACTAATATATGAAATGCATTTTAAAAAATTGAAGAGACATTTTAGCTAATTCTATAAAAGGAAGGAAAACTTATCTTTCTTTTCTAGTCTCTAAAGAGGGAGAAGATTGAATTAGTGGAACAGATCAATATTTTAAATCACAACTTTGAACCATAACATTCCCTCAACTCTATTCTTAAGACTTCTGGAATTCCTTTAGTTCCCCCTACTTATTTCTCCTTGAATTTTATATGTAGGTATTTTTCCTAGATTTAATTAAATGTTAAATAAAATGTGTTCAGTTAATTTTCTAAAAAAATTACCTTTAAAGACTCTTAAAGGTATGATGTTTTCTAAAAGCTAAAGAAACTATAAACTTGCTAGATATATTTTTCATCTCTATGTTTAATTCAGTAGGTCTTTATAGAAACCCCCCCCATTGTACTGAACACTGCTATTAAGGAAATAGAAAAAAATTACATGAGATGATTCTTTTGAAGATATTTGATTTGTATGCTGCTAATTAAAATAACAGTACTATATGTAATATAGTTAAATACGAGATTAGACAGGTGTTACAGGATTTCAGAGAAAAGATCTTGGTTAGTTTTGGCAGTCAGGTTCACAAAGTAACCAATATTTCATTTGGGCTTTCAGCAATTGGTAGGATTTGTATAGGTAGTGGTGGAGAAGGTGTTTCAAGACCACGAATACCAGAATGGAGAGTTTGGGCTTGATTCTGTAGGCAGTGGGGAGTGATTAAAATTTTATGCCAAATGGACTGCAAGGATGGTTGTGGTATTCTAAAGCTTAATTTGGTGGTTTGAGGGGAGACAAACTAGAAGCGAGCTGTTTGGTTACTACTATAATCTAAACATAAAATTAACCAGTCCATAATAAGAGTGGTAGTGGTAAAGTACTGGGCACAATTTGTGTATTCTCCAGTTACTTACTGATTAATTAGTGTGACTAAATTAAATCAAAGAGAGATTATTATTTAAGAAGGACTGATCAAATGTAGAGGAATGAGCTCAAAATAACACTAAAGCCCTGAAAATGTTGATGACACAAATGGTCAAGTTCATAGGGGGAAGCAATTTGAGGCAGAAGAAGTTGAATTCAGTTTTGGCTAACTTTGAGTGAGATATATGTATTTGGAAATGCAGACCTGCCATACTAATAAGAGGTCAGGATTAGAGATGAAGATTTGCATAGATATTTGAAGCAATAAAAATGGATGAACTCTTTGAAAAAGAAAGTTATTGAAAGATAATAAATGGCTAAAGACTTAGCTCTAGGGAATACCCACATTTAGAAAGTGAAAAGATGCTGAGGAGACAGGAGCAGTAAGATGTAGGCATAGAATCCCGCAAGAATAGCATCAGGGAGAACTTGTGCTTCTTTTATTAAGAACAGTTTTGAAAAGTTAGTCAACAAATTCTGTAGACTGGTTTTAAAAAAGAAAAAGAATGAGGACAGAAAAAAGGCTTATTAGATTTAGCAAAAAGGAAGGAATTGGTGACCTTTAAGAGAATAGTTGCTGTTAACAGAAATATCTTTGGAACCCATAAATTTATAATAGGCTCTTCAAGGCTAAGAATTGACATCAACCTAAATAGGAACTTCCATAGTATTGGGTCCCTAATGTTCATATGCTATTGTGAGTTATTGAACTATCCATATAGAAAAAATCTAATGGATGAAGACTTCCTATCATCTAGACTATGACATGCAGTTATATAAACAGCCTATAGAGCTCATTCATCAGTTCCTGTATCTGATACATTGGATGCAAATGGGCAGTGAACTGGACCTAACATGGTAGATTGCCTCTCAGGAATTATGAAGCTCTTTTAGTTACAACCCCTCCCCCCCCCAATTTCTTGAAACAAAAGTCTGTTTTAGAAAAATAACAGTATTGTTCTAAAGTTTAGACTCATCCAAAGATTAGTACTCAAAAAAATGTAATCAGTCTTGGGGAGAAGAAGGAACCTTCTGCCGTTGATACTTGATAAAAGAATTTTTATTTATATCCTAACTGGCTTTTTAGTCATTGTCATTCTAGGCCTTGGCACATTGAGAGCTTAACAGAAGTATGACTGCTTAATGACAGCTCTTATCTTTATTTTCTAGACATTCCTCTAACTGATATGTGGTGGTAATCTTTTGCCAAATATTCTTCTTGATTACTGTTTCATTAACTTTTGTATTTAGACCTAACACTTTCAGAAACATTACCACCACTTAAGAGTGAATAATATTATTTTTTTAACCAGCATAAAGCTAAAGATGTAAAAGAAAGTTAACTCCTAAAATTTGAGTAAACATAGATTCAGTGAGTAGATAAAATCCAACCTGTATACTGGAACAATCATCTTCTGAATAGTTTACACCAAAACTGACTTATGTTTATCTGGTATAATGGTCATGTCTGTGTTCCTTTTGTGGCTGGCATGGTAAGAAAATCCCAGTCTATTTTGAGGAACTAGCTTATACTTGCTTCACTATAATGGAAATAGGAATCTATGCTTTAATCATGATTTTTCTTTATTCCTGTACTATGATTCCATTTGAAGAGGCAGTTTTGAATAATGAATAGAGAGCTTCTTCAGAGTCCTGAAGGTCTGGGTTCAAGCCTCATCTCTGACATTTTAGTTGTATGACCATGACTCTCCACTTAAGATTCTGAGTGCCTCTGGGAACTAAGATTCTAAGTTGTAGGGCATTTGCCAACCTGCATTGGTAGGGAGAGGAGTTTCCTCACTAGGAGTTCTGTTTGTTGATGAAATTAGAAGTTCAGACAAAAAAGGAAAGATTCCTTTTATTCTTTAATATTTCAATAAAGAAAATTCACATGTGATAACAAGCTATCAGAGACTTAGGGTAGGGAAAGACCAAGAAATTTTTAGGGAATACATGAGCAGTCTTTAGTCTAATTGGCTCTTAAAGCTTGATAGCTCAGATCCCTCTTAAATTTTGGTATGACTTTGGAAATGCCTAATTATTTCATAATTTTCTTTTTTTTAACTTATTAATTACTTTGTAATCTTAGTGTTTTTAAAAGCAGCATGAAAACTTTTCAGAAAATGATAGGTTGACACTTGGGAAAAAAATAGAACATGATTGTAACCTGTATTACAAAATCTCCTTAAGTGTTTGTCAGGCTAAGGAAATTATCATTTTTTTCCTCTTTCCTTATTTTAAGGAGAGAAGTCAAAAGTTCCAGTCTTGGTCGGTCAAGGAATGGGTGATACTGCTTTGGAGTACCATTCTATACTGAATTTTGGAATCCAACCTTCGTAAGTGTTTTGATATTTATCAGACATTTTTTGGTATGAGTAAAATTGAAAGTTAATATTTGCCCTGTAAGAAATGCTATATAAATTTCTTTATCTTGCTTTTTAAAATTATCTTCCTCATGGAATATAAAAAAAAATAATAATCATAGCAGCTGACATGTATATAATACTTTGAGGTTTGCAAAGAACAGGATATATGTATTTTGACCCATAGTACACTGTGAAGATGGTACTATAGGTATTATTACCCCCATTTTACAAATGAGGAAACTGAGGCTCAGATTTTACATGACTTGTGTATGATCCTACAAAATAAGTGTCACATTGGAGCCTAGGCCTTTTGTAACTCTTAGTACAGACTTTTCCACAGTATACCTAGCTGCATCTCTTTCTGTTTACATGGATAGTGTCAAATGAGAGGCAATATGGTATGTTGAAATGTGTGCTTGCATTTGGAGTCAGAAAAGCTACTTCAAGTTCTGATGCTCCAATTTCCCACTTATTGTGGGAAAGCTACTTAACCTCCTTATTTGAGAAAGGAGGAGTGGAATGGGATGGCTTCTAAGGTCCTTTCTGGCTTCAAATCTATGATTCTATGAAATGTTTGCTGATGCTCTCCTTGGAGTTTGGGTTAGTGGGTAGTACTCTAAGACATGACACAGAAAAATAATTGAACTAGGGGAGCATAAAAGACTTGTGAGTTCAAATTATAGATCTATAGATTTGCCATCACCTCAGACAAATCCTTTACCTTTGGAATTTGTCTGCAAAATGGGGATAATTAAACCTGCCCTATGTATTTCAGAATCTAATTGTTAGGGCAAAATGAAATAATGCATGGGTAAATACTTTCAAAAGTATCTGGTGAGGGGCAGAGTCAAGATGGCGGTGTAGAAGCAGGAAAACTCCGTGGCTCCCCCCATAACCTCCTCAAATACCTATAAAATATGACTCTAAGTAAACTAGAGCTACAGAACCCACAAAGTGACAGAGAGAATCTGTGTCCAAATCTCCCACTGAAAGCAGCCTGGCAGGCCAGCAGGAAGGGTCCATTGCAGCACACTGGAAGCTGAGCCCAGCCCCATGTGAGCCCACAGTTTTAGCCCCAAGGCAGCTCCGATCAGCTGCAGCTGGAGGGACTTCAGGAGAGTGGATCACCAACAGCTATGGCCATTTCCAGAATTACCAACCCATAAATGCCAAAGGCAAAGTAAAAAGGTTAGTGTGGACTTTGGGACCAGGGGGACCAAGAGTGCGGTCTGGCCTCTGCCCCTGGAAGGGAGAAGCAGCTCAGGCGTGGTGGCCATGCAGTCGCCTCCACATGGCTGCTTCAGAGCTCCTGGCATGTAGGGACCAAGTGACCATTCCGAGGGGTAATCGCTCTTGTTTTAACCTGCTTGGACCTGGATCACTGTCTTGGGTGGAGGTCCTGGGGTTTGTGACCAGGTGCCAGAGCCTGTGGAGGCTTCAGAGAGAGCACCCAACCAATAGCTCCGGCAGCTGCGAAAACCCCAGCGATTTGGGACAAAGCTCTCCCCTCGGGAAGAAGAGTTCTACTGTGGCTCAGAAGTCATGACTGGCAACATGAGAAAGCAAAGGAAACAAAGCAGGCTCAGTCTTAGGGTTTTTATCCTTATTACTCTGAGGGCCCTAAGACAACCAGGATACTTACACCTCTGGCTTCCTCTCACCAAGCTCTCTCCTCGGTCTTCAGCGGCCGCTGGCTCTAGCCCCCCTTCTCCCTCGGGCTAG
>CM053582.1:404964002-404993784 GCA_028627135.1 Pseudochirops cupreus | reverse complement strand
AGCCCCGAAGCTAGGGAGGCATCTCTCGTCATCATGCCTATCACACCCACTGCCTTGTGTGCCAAGCCCAACCCTTCGGCTGGAAACTTGCCACAGCAGCGGTTTCAAGACATGCGAGGGCCTCTACCCAGACCCCAGGCTGCCACGTTAGCGCCCCCAGACTTGTGACCGGGTAGATGCAATGGAATTTTCCTTACAGCTCAGCAATCCAACTTTAGATTCCTTTTTTTGGGGACAAAAATTATCAAAGCATGGATAGGAAGACAACACAGTCAGAACTCCTGCACCAAAAGCTTCCAAGAAAAATATAAACTGATTACAGGCCATAGAGGAGCTTAAGAAGGATTTTGAAACCCAAATAAGAGAAGTGGAGGAAAAACTGGGAAGAGAAATGAGAACGATGCAAGAAAATCATGAAAAGAGAGTCAACAACCTGACTGAAGAAAATAACACCTTAAAAAATAAACTAACTCAAATGACAAAAGAGGCCCAAAAAGCCAACGAGGAGAGGAATGCCTTAAAAAGTCGAATTTGCCATATGGAAAAAGAATTTCAAAAGCTCACTGAAGAGAATGATTCCTTCAGAATTAGATTGGAGCAAATGGAAGCTAATGACTTTATGAGAAATCAAGATACTATAAAACAGATCCAAACAAATGAAAAAATAGAAGGCATTGTAAAATATCTCATTGGAAAAACCACTGACCTGGAAAATAGATCTAGGAGAGATAATTTAAAAATTATTGGACTACCTGAAAGTCATGATCAACAAAAGAACCTAGAAATCATCCTTCAAGAAATTCTCAGGGAAAATTGCCCTGCTGTTTCAGAACCAGAGGGCAAAATAGAGGTTGAAAGAATTAACTGATCACCTCTTGAAAAAGATCCCAAAAAGAAAACTCCTAAGAATATTATAGCCAGGTTCCAGAGTTCCCAGATCAAGGAGAAAATATTACAAGCTGCCAAGAAGAAACAATTTGAATATTGGGGAAACATAATCAGGATAACCTAGGATCTCGCAGCTTCTACATTGAGAGATTCAAGGACTTGGAATATGATATTCTGGAAGTCAAAGGAGCTGGGATTAAAACGAAGAATCACCCACCCAGCAAAACTGAGTATAATAATATTTCAGGGGAAAATATGGTCATTCAATAAAATAGAGGACTTTCAGGCTTTCTTGATGAAAAAAACAATTGTTGAATAGAAAATTTGACATTCAGATACAAGAAGCAAGAGAAGCATGAGAAGTTAAACAGGGAAAAGAAATAATAAGGAACTTATCAAAGTTGAACTATTTACATTCTTACATGGAAAAATAATAATTGTAAGTTATGAAGCTTTTTTCAGTATGAGGATAGGGCGAAGTGAGTATAAATGTATACATACATATATGTGTCTATATAGGAGTGTATATGGGTGTATGAATACATATGTGAATGTGCATATATATGTGTACAGGTATACATAGACAGAGGGCACAGGATCAATTGAATAGGAAGGGATAATACTTAAAAGTCAAATTGAGAGATGAGAGAGGAATATAATAAGAGGAGATGAGGAGAGACAGAATGGGGTAAATTATCTCATATAGAAGAAGCAAGGGAAAACTGTTATAATGAAGGGGAAGAACAGGAAGGCAAAAGGGGATGGATCAACCTTACTCTCATTGAATTTGGCTTAGGGAGGGAATGACATACACTCTAAATTGGGTATCTTGCCCTACAGGAAGAGTAGGGGGGAAGGGAATGAGAGGGGGGATGAGGGAGGAGGGGTCAGGTCGGAGGGGAGGGTAGTTAGAAGCACACACTTTTGTAAAGGAACAGGGACAAAGTAGAGAATAAAACAAGTTGGGGGTGGGGTGGGATAGAATGGAGGGAAATATAAGCCAGTCTTTCACAATATATCCACTATGGAAATGTTTTGTGTAGCTACACACGTACAGCCTATATTGAATTGCTTATCTTCACTGTAAGGGTAGGTGACGAGGGAGGAAGGGAAAGAATATGGAATTCAAAGTTGTAAAAATCAAATGTTTAAAAAGATGTATTATTATTATTATTATTTGCATGCAACTGGGAAATAAGATATACAGCCACTGCTGTAAGGAGATCCATCTTGCCCTACTGGAAAGTCAGAGGGGAAATGGGGAGGGATATAGGAGAGAACAGATTGGGGGAGGGAGCATACAGTAGGATTGCTATTTTGTGTTGGTGGGTAGGGGAAAGATGGGGAAAAAAATTGTAACTCAAAATCTTGTGGAAATGAATGATGTAAACTAAAAATAAACATAAAATTTAATTTCAAAAAAGTATCTGGTGTTATACAAATAAAAACTGGTATCATATGACTAGTTTCTAGGATATACTTTACCAGATATGATTCTTTCTGATGCTCTTTATCTTTTTCTTGAATCCTATCTTTCCCATGTTTGTTTACTGAAGGAACTTTTAAAATAGCATATATCTGTATTTTCATAAAGAACAAGAAGCCTATAACATAAAATGTTAAATTTCTTTCTGTTTTAGAGTCTCTTGACTCCCCTCAGTAGGCAATACTTTCATTAATTCACTAGCTGAACTTTTTTTTTTCTTTTCAGAGTCAAGTTCTCTAACAGCATAAAAGAGATGTTGGCTCTCTTTGCCACAACAATTTATAGAGTTGTACTCAAGATGCCTCCTGATGAAACTGATCCTCGGATTCCTGCAATGACCTGGGGCACCTGTGCTTTCACCATCCAGTCTATTGGTAAAATATGTAACAGAATTGATTGTTGGATTAATTAGAACAGCTTCTTTTCAAAATTTACTGTGGTTTTTTGTGTGTTGTTTTTCCTGAAAAGAGAATTAGGTTAGGATATTGTAAGAAAATTTGCATAACACTTGAAACTTTGCAGAGTACTTTATTTATTATAGCCCTGTAGGGCAAGTTTCACAAATATTATCCTCATTTTACATGTAAGGAAGTAGGCTTTTAGAATTGTCTATGGTAATGGAGCTATTAAGTGTCAGAGGCAAGATTCAAACTTAGGACTTGATTATGCAACATTGCTTGTCACTGTCTAAGTTTGAGAGATTGGATGAATTTTTTTTGTGAATGGATTTGAAAGGAGAAAGCTTGATTTATATTGTATGTCATTTAAATACCAATGGTAAAGTTTTTATTCAGGATTATGAAAGGTCTCACTTATTGGTTGTAAAATAAATAATCTTCCAGTAGAGACTGAATGACCACTTCTAGGGTCTCCAGTATAGGTGGAACTCAATGACCCTATGAGGGTCTTTCCAGCTCTGAGATTTTTGGCAAGTCCCTCCCACTGTGGGGTTCACAAGTTCTGTTTCTTAACAAAGACTTGATATAATCATGGGCAAGACTCCAAGGAAGCTTGAACTGAAACAAGGTGCTAAATAATTAAATAGCTGAAACAAGGTGCTAAGTACTTCTTTGCTTGCCATTACAACCTGACAACCTTGTTGTGGGACAGCTACAGTCTAATACTTACCAGTCACCTTACCTCTTACTTTTTGTCCATTATCACCTATCCATCAAACAGTTTGTGTGTATTTATGTTACCAGTGTTTCTGCACTTCTATCTGTATGTCTCATGCATCTCTAAATTCATTACTGTGCCTGATGTGGTCACAGTAACTATAGTTCAGTGACTCAAAATGCTAGTGTTTTTTAGATACAGTTGGAGCAGAATTGTAGTCAGTCAGCAGAAACCCATGAAAGTAAAAAAATAACCAAAGAAAATCTGCAAGTATCATTCTCTTGTTTTTGGCATCACTTGATTCTCCCTGATAATATGAAAGAAAAAATATGTTCCTCTAGCCCTTTGATTTTTTTTCTTCTAGGGTGGAGACTCACTTGTACTTGTACATTCATGAATGTTACTACATAATGTAATATAGAAACACAAATATAGCATATTCTTGCAGCCCACTGCAGAGTTCTCCTTGCCTTCTCTTCCTGCTTTGAAGGAAGACCAGCACGATTTTCTCATCCTTTGGTAGTTCTTCTGGCTAACTCTTGTAACTGACGACTATATCAAACTGCTTAGTTAAGAGACGCTTGTTTAATGATCTCCTTCTGTCTCATTTCAGCTTGCCCATTTCAGTTATCTCTAAACAGGTGACTCTCAGCTCTATTTATCTGGCCCTAACGTCTCTCTAGACCTCCAGTCTCGAGTCGCCTGTTGGACATCTTGAATTAGATGTCCTGTAGATATCTTTTAATTCATCTTGTCTAAAAGAATTCATTATCTTTCCACCAAAACCCTCCTCTCTTCATAATTTGCTCAGTACTATTAAGAATACCGCCATCTTCCCAGTTCCCCAAGTTCTCAACCTAGATGTCATCCTCTATTCCTCACTCTCTCATTCTTTCATATCCAACCTGTTGCCAAGTCCTATTGATTCTGCCTTTGCAACATCTGTTGTTTATGGCCTCTAATCATTTCTAACATTGCCATCACCTTGGTGCAGGCCCTGTTACCTCACACCTGGACACTAGTTCAGTAGCTTTCTGGTGGTCTCCCTCCCTGCCTTGCTCTCCCCACTTTAGTCCATCCTCTGCACGGCTCTTAAAATGGTCTTCCTAAAGCACAGGTTTGGCCACATGACTTCCTTTTGCAATAAACTCCAGTGGTTCGCTGTCCGTATTACCTTCAAAATTAAATTTTAAAATCCTTTCTTTGGCTTTCAAAACTCTTTATAACCTGCCCCTCCCCTACTTTTCTAGGCTTCTTACATCTTTTACCCCTTGGGCCTACCTCACCTCCACCCACCATATATTTTTTGATCCAGGGACCCTGGCCTTCTTGCTGTTCCCAGCACAAGATATTCCATCTCCTGTCTTGGGCATTTTCACTGGCTGCCCCCCAGGCCTGGAGTGCTCTCCCTCCTCTTTGTATGTCCTGTCAGTGGCCCAGTGACTGGCACTGTGTCGTTGGCTCGACTTGTTGCAGTTTTCAGATACTCCCATCTACTTCTGTAGCCACTAAACTCTCTGTCTTCCCTTGGGGATGGAGGAGGGGCTTAATTTAGCCAGAAGATAGAAATAAGCAAAGCATCTCATTTTTGTCAGGCTTTTAGATTCTTCTCTTTCTTTTTTCTGACTACAAGTTCTCATTTGAGCATAATATCTTGCATATAGTAAGTGTTAAATAAATTTTGAATTGAAAAATTAACATTGCTAATTACATAAACTTTAACATTTTGAGAACTCCCAAAACTGTAACTAAACCCTTTGAAATCCATTCTTACAATATCTAAGCTGCATCTGAGCCTGTGCTCAGCTTTCCTTTTCTTCTCGTGTACTTCATACTCTATGATGGAGTAGTCACTTGCTCCCAAGGTTTCTGTCATTTCTCCTTCATCAACTCCTTCCTCCTTTAATGACTAGAATAAGATCCAAAAAAGCACTTCTTCTCATTAGTTCCTTCTCCTTTTGATCAATAAAATTATCCTTCAGGCATGTTGTATTTTTAAGCTGCTCTGATTTTGGCAGAGACAGAGCTTCAGCACTGAAGCCCTTCATCACTACAATAAAATGCTCTTGTGCCAGGTTTATGATGTATTTCCAAACTTCTTGTAACCACTTCTTTTGTCATGGTAGTCTCTATTATAACTTCACAGCAGTATTGTTTCTGTTTCTCCCTCCATTAAGACTAACCCAAGAGTTCTTTGCCATCTTTCCCATACCCTCCCCCTACCCCACACACACATCAACACACACACACACACACACACACACACACACACACACACACACACACACACACACACACTTCACAGGGTTCCTGGCTTGGCTCATAAGATGTTCCATAAGCATCTCATACTTAACATGTCCATAATTGAACTCGTATCTTCCCCCTTAAATACATCCCTCTTCCAAATTTTGCTGTTACTGTCAATGGTACCATCATCCTTCTAGTCACTCTAGTTTCATCTTCAGTTCCTCACTCTTAATCCCCTGCAATGCTAACCAGTTACTTTATCTTGTTTTTGTCTCTAAAATATTTCTTAAAGATGCCTCCTCTTTTACATTCACATAACCCTCACCCAAGGTTAGGCCTGCCTTAACTCTAACCTGGACTTTTGCAATAGCCTCTTGTTTTGTCTCCCTGTCTTAAGCTTCTCCCCAATGCAATACATCTTTACACAGCCACCACAGAGACTTTCCTAAAGTAAAGGTTTGATCATGTCAGTCCCTCAGCTCATTAAATTATAATTGTTCCCAATTGCTTCTAGAAACAAGTATAAACCCCTCTTTTTTAAATCTCTTCACAAACTGGCGTCATCCTACCTTTCTAGTCTCCCTGTCTTTTACTCCCCTATGTGTACTCTCACTCTGCGATGCAGCCTTCCTGACTTGCTCTTCTGTTCTGCACACAGGATCTCTGTGGTCCAGGTTTTAGCTTTGTTTTACCTGTCCCCCATGCCTGCATTGTACTCCCTTCTCATCTCCATCTCTCGGGATGACCCTAGTTCTCTTTATAACACAGCTTGAGCACCAACTTTTTTTTTTTAATTTTGTTTTTTCAGTTATCAAGCTTCTTTATTTTTTCTTCCTCCCACTTCCCCTACCCACTGGGAAGCTTTGCATCAGAACAGCCAAACAGTCTTATTGAACAGGGGTGTCATATGTGAAGAAGGCCTATAGGCACAACTCCTACCTGCAGCTAAACCGGATTAAAATGTAATTGTGAAATACTTAATAAAAGAAATTAAATGCCGTACACCGTAATGTTAATTTGCAGTTTTCTAAGTTAATATACATCTACCACTGTTTGAGTTTTACACTACTACTCTAGAATTGTGGTTGACATTCACCTGGTTAGAGTTCATCAATCTTTCAAAATTGTTCTTTTTTTGTAATATTGACGTTAGAGTAAAAATCGTTCTTATTCTGCTCCCTTCTGGTCATCCTAGCTGCTAGTGCATGCCCTCCCCACCCCCTGCCCTGTATTCATTTTGTATACTTAAGAGTATATACATTTTCTCCCCATTACAATATGATCTAGCTCCTTGAGGGCAGGGTCGCTTTTACTGCTGCTTTTGTATCCTCTGCACTTAGTCTAGGGCCTGGTACATGTTGTTGTTGTTGTTTAGTCCCATCCAGCTCTTTGTGACCCCATTTGGGGTTTTCTTGGCAAAGATGCTAGAGGGTTTTCCATTTCCTTCTTTAGCTCACTGTACAGATGAAGAAACTAAGGCAAAGAAAAGTAAGTGACTTGCCCAGGGTCACATGACTAGTAAATGTCTAAGACCAGATGCGAACTCAGGAAGACGAGTCTTTATAATTCCAAGCCCAGTGCTCTATCCACTGTTCCACCTAACTGCACATCTGGCACAGACTAAGTACTTAATCACTGCCCATCAGTTGATTGATATACCAAAGTATACTGAAGTTTTACAATGTGAAAAAACAGTGGCACTAAAAAGATAATTAAAGGCTGAGTGGAGGTTTTTACAACCCAGATTTGGGGAGGGAAAATGAAGTTTATGTTAGTCTAGTACTAGTAGAGGCACATAGGTGGCAGAATGGGTAGACTATTGGACTTGGAGTCGGGAGGTCCTAAATTGAAATCCTGCCTCAGATACTTGCTATCTGCGTAATTTTGGGCAAGTCACTTACCCTCTCTTTCTTGGTTTCCTCGACTGTAAAATGGGGATAATAATAGCACTTACTTATCAGGGTTGTTTTGAGGATAAAATGACATAATATTTTGTAAAGTACTTTGCAATAAAAAAAGTACTATATAAATACTCTATTAATATTGTTGTTATAATCATTTTCATTATTATTATTATTATTATTATTATTATTATTATTATTATTATTACCTTTGAGTACTTTGTATGAAGTGTCCTAAAAATAGTGAGGAAATTTAAGGCCATTAAATCTCATTTTGAAAATTATAAATTCTATTTCAAATTTTAATAAGTCATATTTTCCATTTCCTGAAGTAGGAAGATGATAGGAAAAAGTGATCAGAATGCTAAATACAGGAAGCTGCAAGAAAAAGATGCAGTTAACGTGAGGGCGAGGGAGCGGGAATAACAGAATGGGAGTGAGCTGGAGTGCTTTTTCTGTCCCAAGACTCGGTCACTTAGCTATATCACAAATGATAAGTTACCTCTATTTGATCACCTACTCATTTATTTAGAAAATTGGGGAAATTTGCATCTGGCTTAGAATTGAAGTTTGAAGGGAAACATGTCAAACTATTGTAATGAGAACAAAGTGGTCTGACTAGAGCTGTATACATAAAGTAACACAATATACGCTATGGTTTTTAGAATCCATAATTTTAATGCTTTTATTAATGCTTATTTTTATTTTTATTATGCTTTTAATACTTTTGTTAATGTTTATTTTTAAGATAACCTGCTTGAAGATGAGGGCAAACCTCTGTTTGGAGCCCTTCAGAATAGACAGGTATATCCTAAATATACTGTTATTATTATTATTATTGTTATCATCCTAAGTAACATTTTTTACATTGTGTTTTTGTAAGAGTCCAGTGTGAACCCAGTGATTTTATTTAACCTCATTAACTTCCTATTGTATGCAAGAAAACAGAACTAAAAATACTAATTGGTATCTTATTGATGAATAGATACCTACTTCCTAGCACATTTATAAAACTATCCTCAATTTAGAATTAGTTACTCATTGAACAGATTCCAGAGAGTAGCATACAAAATCATTTCAAGTGATACATGTTCATTTTAGTCCAAGTAATCACTTTTCAGTAAGCTGGCCTTTGTTATCTCCTGGCTCCTTGGCATTATACTCCCCATTAAAATCCCAGCATCCCAGTGCTCCAGAGATTTGTGGGGTGGCAAGAGAGGGATCTTCAACCAGTTTCACTCCCTGTAAAGCAGACAATGGGTCATTTGAGCATATGTGGAAGCTCTTATTCCTATAACAGGTGCCTAACTTTTTAAGTTTGCAAAACATTGTGATCCTATGAGCATGATTCTGGGATGAGTATAGATTTGCATAATCCAGATTTGGGGGAGATAGGAATTTTATATTAGTCCAGTGTAACTACTTTGAGTGGTTTGCATGGAATATGATGAGGATGCCCAAAGCTAATAAACTTTTCCCGAGTTAGACATTCATTATAATTGCTCCCCTGTCATGATCTCCTTTAGAATTTCTTGATTCATATTAGCACAGGCACACAGTTACAAGATTCAAAATAAACCAGATTAATACTCAAAAGTTGCATTCTGAGGTATTAAGAATTTTTATTGAAGTTGAAATAAGTATTTCTTTGGGGAGAAAGCTTAAAGTTTTGGCTAGCTGATACTGAATTACCTAAGTTTTCCAGTAAGTAAATGAATGAAGAGGCATTCATTAATAAACGCTTACTATGTGGCAAGCACTGTGTCAAGCATTAGGGATATAAACAGAAAAAGAGGAGACAGTCCTTGCTCCTAAGAAGCTCATATGCTCATACTCTTAATTGGAGGACACAACACAAATGAAAGGTGGATTGAAAGCCCTAGAAGGCCTAAGTGCACAGTGTTTGGGCAGATGGAAAGACCCGGGAGTCTTTAGCGTGTATCCGCAAGTCAAATGGCAGTGCCCATGGTACCCATGAACCTGGAAGGCACAGCAGCAGGATAGATGGTAAGGCCTGATGTAGTCCTCTCTCACACTGCAAAGGTTAGTTCATCCAAGTGGTCTTCCTAGCTGGCTTGCCCCAGTGGGGTCTGGATGGCCCAAGGTCCTCAGAGGAAAGCTGATGGGGCATGTAGGAGGAAGGGAACAGTGCACTTATTAGTGGTTCTCTTTATCTGCACGGGCTTGAGGTGCTTGTCACATCTGTAATGTCTGTCTTTCCCATCTATCTATCTATCACACATATATATTATGAACTTAAGCCATTTTATAATAAAGAAGTTACTCTTATTTCACACATGTGTGTTTTATATAGTTATGAGCATATACTTCATCTTAAAAAGGGTTTTTAAATTTTACTTAACTATTCAGTATGTATATTTCCAGGTATTGATATAGCATGCCTACTTTTCTTTTTTAATGTATGTATTCCATCATATACCTCTGTCAGAATTGACTTAGCCATTTCTTTGTTATATTCTTTCCAATTTTCCCATTAGTTTAACATGTATCTTTATACAAATTAAAGCCTTTCTTTTTTGCCCCCTTTTTCCTTCTTTCTTCCAATTTAGCATTGTGGCCTGAAAGCATTAGTGCAGTTTGCTGTGGCACAGAGGATTACTTCTCCTCCAAGCCTGATACAGAAGCATTTAATCCGTCTCCTATCAGGTAGAGTCTTTGAATTGTTTCTGTTTCATTACATTTTCCGATGCACTTCAGATGATATGAAAATGGATTCCCTGGAAAATAGTATACTCCAATAATTTAAGGAGATACTTAACAATTGTTGCGTTGTTGTTGTTGTGTGTTTGTCCTTCATTCTTGAAGAGGACCATGACATCAGGGAATGAGGACATGACTTATCATTGACTTAGATTTGAGTGAAGGAGGACTGTTCAAGGTCACTAGCCTCACTTTGTCCTCTAGAGCCATCTGGACAATATTGGTTTCTGTATAGCCTGGCAAGAAACAAGTCCATAATGAATACCTAGCTCATGAAGAACTAGACATCTTCCACAAGCACCCAGTTAAACACCACTCTAAATGGAGAGTTCCCAAAACACTACTTCTCTTAGTCAGCTATAACCAGGGGTGGGGGACCTGTGGCCTTGAGGCCACATGTGGCCCTCTAGGTTCTCAAGTATAGCCTTTTGACTGAATCCAAACTTCAAAGAATAAATCCCCATATAAAAAAATTGTTCTGTGAAATTTGGATACATTCAAAGGGCCAAATTTGAGGACCTAGAGGGCCATATGTGGCCTCAAGGCTATAGCTTCCGCACCCCTATCGGCCCATATAGTTTTTTTTTTTGTTATGTATTCTCTTAACTTGAGGCTGCTCACAACCACAACAATTAGTATTGTCTCTGTCCAGTAGAAAAGGACATGTGTGTGTGTGTGTGTGTGTGTGTGTGTGTGTGTGTGTGTGTGTTGAACTGCATTGTTGGTAATTCTTTTTAAGATCCTAAACTAGCTGACAAATGAAGCAGAACTAAATTGAAACCATCAAAATGCCAAATAATAATTTACTTTCAACATTTAGCCATATACCCTTTCTGAGAGGCATGCAATAGTAGGACTGGCAGCATACAGACAATTCAATAATATACTAAAAGTATATACATGGTTACAAATTGCTACAAAAGAAAAATAATCCTCATGAAAAAGAAGAAATGCGGATTGGTGTTTTCTTTATCCTCAAAATTTTTTTGAAACCTACTATTTGTCCTTATTGTGGTAGGTGCCAAAGGTATAGGCATGTAAGCAACAGTTATCTGTCTTCAAAGGATTCACAATTGCTCTGGGATGCTTATATAAAAATAGAAATTACATTAGATACATTACAAGGTAGCACACATTAAGTATCAGATAAGGAATGCAGAAAATGCCATAGACAATTTAAGAAAGAAACATCAGTTAGGACTAGAAGAGTCAGAAAAAGTCTCAGAGAAAAAGCGAGACTTGAACTTCACCTGGAAGGGAGAAGAAGAGAAAATTCCAGGCATAAGAATAGTTATGAGTAAAGTCCAAGTTGTGTTTGCACATAAGTCAGTTTGGCTGGAGTTGTAAAGTTCATGTAAGTGTATGTGAACAGGTTTGATAGGTAGTTAATGGCCTTGAAAGACAAAATGAAAATGGTGTTTTTCCTTTGGGAAGTGAAAAGTCATTAAAGATTGGCCAGAAGAGAATAAAACATGAAAAACTGTGGTTTAGGACAATAAAGTTGCATGGTTATGTATGGATCAGAAGTGGTCTAGCATTGAGGAAAGAGACTAGTAAGGAGATTATTGCTGGAGTAGAGGCTGAGGTAATAGGCAGCTGGTGGTGGGCATTGTGGTAGGTAGAAGGGACAGGACAGGGTGGGTAGAAAAGATCAAGGAGGAAGTGTCAGAATTTTGTAATGGGAGGGGGAGAGAGAGAGAGACGAACATGAAAAACTAGAAGGCAAGAAATTTGGCAATACCTGGAGATAATACCAAGGTCAAGAAGGTTTTTCCTTCCATCTTTTTAAAACTAAACATTCATCGCTTATCTCATGTTTCAGTAGTACTATACAAGATGTTGCATATTTAGAAAAGACAGTCCTTTTGGAAGGAGGAAGTTGAATGCTGGGCAAAGGAATTTAAGCTCTACTTGATGAGTGATGGGTAGCCATTAAACTTTTTTTTTCACAAAGCTATGTCATTACATCCCAGTTTGGATACTTATTACATGTGCAACCTTAGGCAAGTAATTAAATTTTTCTGGACCTCAGTTTCTTTATTTGTAAAATGAGGATTCTGACTTAAATGGCCTCTTTGGTCCACTCCAACTCCAATTTTATTATCCTAAGACCGGACCAATAAATAAGGAAAATTAGTCTTCTACTAGAACGAAAGATAGATTGAAGAGTAGACAGAAGGCAGGAAGACTTATTAGGAGACTATTATAACAATGTCTTGTCTTTTCTAATGCAATGGTCTAGACAAGTTGTAATGAGAACCTGTACTAGGGAGTAGAGAGGAGTGGACAGATGTAAATTGAAGTCATTACTTGTAGCATAATGGCTAGGTGAATGGCTATGACTAAGTCCAGGTTCTCTGTACCACCTTGAAACAAGTACAAATGCACCAAATTAAAGGAAAATTTGTTCATTTATTTATTGATACTTTAAAAAAATATCACTTTCATTTCCAAATACCGACCTTCCCCTTCTCGAATCCTTATGTCAAAGATTTTAAAAGAAAAAGTAGTTCAGGAAAACCAGCCAACATGTCAGCCATGTTTTGACATTGTATATAATTCTCCACACTCATAGTCTCCTACTTCTGCAAAGAAGAGATTGAGGTACTTTTCATCTCTTTTCTGGGGCCACACTTGGTCATTATAATTATATAACATTGATTTTCAGAAAAGAACAGCTTTTTATAAAATGAAACTCTCACAGAGAAAAATCTCTTAGGAAAGCTAAGAGACCATAAGAATGAATAGGCTCCAATATCGTTAATAAACAATCTAGAACAAAAGAATACAAAGAGGAACTTGCAGAAGAAAAAAAAATAGACTACAGTAACAACCACTTTATTTCTGGAAGAGAGAACAGGCAGACCACAATATCCTCTCAAATTATAAAAAGTGAGATAAAGGAAGGTCTGGCATCTATATGATTGGAAATAATATTGTTAAAGACTTCAAGGAGACTATTTGAGAATAGACACTATAGAAAAGAGAGTAGGAAATCTCACTGAATTAATGGATTCTTTGTTGAATAAAATGCCTTCATCGGAAAGAAATGATTCATAGATAGAATACCAGTAACAGATTAAAGTGACATTTAAAATGGCAAAGCTAGAAAAATCTCAGATCTTTACAAACCAAAGCAATAGGGCTAGAGTACAGAGCTTAGAGTAATAATTTGAAAATTATTGGGCTCACAGAAAAAAAGAAATGATCTGAATTTCATTCTTAGACAATCATTTAAGAAAATTTCCTGGAAGTGTTGTAAACAGAAGGCAGAGTGTACACATTAGCAGAATCTATAGGACACTGACAAATAGGAATTTTACTTTTATGGTCATTTAGAAATGCAGTTGCCAAGTTTGGCAGTTTAGGGTCAAAGAATGAATTTTATAAACAGCCATAAAGAAGCAATTTTTATATCAAAAGGCATCAGCTAGGATTGGGAGACTACCTGCAATGTATATTTATAAATAAATACAAAATATGAAGTAAAGCAACTGGAAGGATGGGAGAAATTGAAGAGGGGAGCTCACTTTAAGTAGAAAACCGTACTTAGTACTTAAGCAGATCTTTGAAGGAACCTATGGATTCTAAGAGGTGGAAGTGAAAAGTCAGAAATAAACAACAACAATAAGTAAAACAAGAGACTAGATTGCCATAAAATGAGAAGCAAGGGAAGTTGTCCTGCACCCTACACTACCTCCCCTGAAAAACCAGATATATGCCATTTTGGGAAATGATGATTCAGTAAGTTCAGAAACTGTAATTATTTACTATGGAAAAATTAAAAACTGGACACAGCTTTTGACATGTCAATTGACCAAACAGCTGAAACTTAAGGAAGTAACCTGGCATTGAATGCAAGTGATGACCGAAGGATAACTCTATGTTTACATGGACTAAGAAGGTGATAAGGCTACTATATTTTTTCAACCCAGGTCTTTGTGAAAACACAAAAGTCAAGAACTTGAGGGTAGAAAAAGAAGATAGAATGAGATTTGCTAGTGAATTGAAGGAAAAGGTAGGGAGAGAATAGAAAAAACTGGGATTTAGATATGCAAGTGAAGATTAATCAAACAAAGAGGGGGAGATAGAGAGAGATGGTAAAAGCCCTAGATTAGAGACTCCTGGCTTTGCTACTTGCTGGCTATGTGACATTTGGACAAATTACTTATGCTTTGTAGGTCTCTGTTTCCTCATCCATACAATAAAGTGGTTAGCCTAGATGACTTTTAAGATCTCTTACCAGACTAAGTCTCCAATCAATTCTATTCAATGAGCATTTATTAAATACCTACCACAGGCCCTCTGGATACAAAGATAAATACTAAACAATCCAAACTTCCATAAGCTGATACTGTACAAGGAGATATAACAACAGCTGGGAGAAGTAAACGTTAAATAGAGGTCAAGGAATGGGGAGGAGAGAATAACGACTAGGAGGCTCAACCGAGCCCTCTTGGAGAAAGTAGCACTTAATGGATTCCAAGAGGTGAAGGTGAGGAGGGAGAATATTTTAGGCTATTTAGAATAGTTGTCCAAAGACATGGAAGATGGGAGATGGGATGCAATGTACGGAGAATAGCAAGTAGATTATTGTTTTTAAGTGTAGAATGTGTAAAGGGAACTAATATGAAATTTCCAGAAAGATCAATTGGATCTAATTTGTGAAAAAGTTTAAATGCCAAATAATAGGATTTGTTTTTCATCCTAAAGGTAATAGAGGAGCCATTGAAGTTTCTTGAGCCTGAGGAATGACGTGGTCAGACCCTTTCAGAAATATCACTTTGGCACCTGTGTGGAGGATATCTGGAGGCAGGGAAACCAATTAGGAGGTAGCTGCAATAATCCAGGCAAGAAGTAATGAGAATCTGAAGTAGAATGGTAGCTATGGGAATGTAGAGAATGGGATGATATCAAAGGTGCTGTGGAATTAGGAGCCGCAAGTTAGAACTTGACTATTTATTGGATTTGAAGGGAGAGGAAAACTGAAGGAGAGGGGGAGAGTGAAAAGTAGAAGATGACTTCAGAGTTGCCAACCTAGAAAACAGCAAAGATGGTGGTGCTCTTAACAGAAATAGGAAGAGGAGTAGAGGAGGTTTTTTTTTGGGCGGGGGGGAAAGAGCAGTGGGGAAAGAGCAGTGGGGAAGCAGGGAGAACATGAGTTATGTTTTGGACATGTTGACCATGAGATGCCTGTCCAAGGAGAGATGTCTACCAGGCAGTTGATATGGGACTAAAGTTCAGAATAGAAATGACACATGAATGAGTAGATTTGGGAGTGAATTACATAGATATAATAATCTATGGGAGCTGATGAAATCACTACTGAGAGACTTAAGAAAGAAGAGAAGAGTGCTTAGGACAGAACCCTTGGATACCCTAATCCTTGATTGCAGAGGGGTGAGGAGGTGGTAGGGTCATTTAAAAAAATTAAGTCATTAAAGAAATTAATTAATTTTTTCAAGAAATTTGATACTGAAGTAGAAGACAGAAATATACATATTTGGTGGAAGGGGAAAGGGAAAGGTCTGGGGTTTTGTTCATTTTTTTTTTAAGGATTGAGATCATATTTGTAAGCTGAAGGACAAAGTCAGTGGAGAATGTGATGTTGCAGATGCCCAATAAAGAGAATTTCTGCTAGAACAAGGTTCTGTGTAGGCTAGAGGGAATAAAATCAAGTATATAAGCAGAAGGAATAGCTGAAGGGAACAGAATCTTCTGTTTTGTGTGACCAGAGAGAAGGAGAGAGTAGGTAATTGTTAGTACCATGTTCTGCCCACTGAATTTAAACAATAAGGCACTTGTAAAGTGAGGTGCTTGGCCAAATTTCACCTTCAGTGTTCTGCTCTTTTACAGGAGTTTAAGGTGTCTGGGAACGGAGGACAGAGAGAGATAGCTGAAGCAAGACCTCCACAAAATGTGATAAGGGCATCCTTGAGCCTTTTTGTAGCTAGAGGAGAGTAGCCATCCCATCAAAGAGATGAAAGATTCAAGAAAGAGGTGATGATTGAATGAAGTGAAGAAGGCAGATTGAGATAGGATCAAAAGTACAGATGAAAGAGTCAGTGCACCAGCATAGACCACAACCCTTTTGTACTTTAAAAGTATTTATCAGTTACTTTGGCCAAAATTACTCAACATCTACAAAATATAGTTAGGCTGTCCCTTTGTGACAGACACACAGTCCATTGCTGAGTTTGTACTCAAAGCCATTGCAGGTTGTTGGGGCTTGTCAAAATTCATATTCCTCTTTCCTCTTGCATTAACTTAAGAACCCAGGGTCACCTCTACACGTTGATGAGACATTTATTTAAAAATATAGATAAAGGAATAAGAATTTATATAGCATCTGCTCTGTGCCACAGACACAGAGACACACACACAGACACACACACACAGAGATACACTCACACACAGACACACACATGCAGACACACATAGACTCACACACACAGACACACACAAACACTTTTTCCCCCCAAATATCTCATTTGATCCTCACAGCAATCTTGAGAGGAAGGTGCTGTTATCCCCATTTTTCAGCTGAGGAAGTTGAGGCAAACAGCAGTTAAGTGACTTGCCAAGGGCGAGGGTCACGTTGATGAGGGAGAAGGAGTGTGGGATTTCTAACGAAATGCTTTCTAGGTTCGTTGTCGGAAAAAGAATTTACTGAACCCAGCTGTCCTTTGGTAGAGTCATAAAAGTTTTATTGTTTCCCTGAGGCAAGGGCTGCAAGCTGAAAGGGATTTAAGGCAGAGTTATGCTTTTCAGCAAAGCGGGCAGCAGGGGGAAGATAGAAAAAAGACCTGCAAGGTGCTGGGGCATAGAGGTGCCGGTTTAAAGACATAGAACTGTCAGTCAGAGGCTTATTATACTAACTAGGTGGGCAAAGGTAGGATTAGGGAGGAGTCTGGGAGTGGTTGAGTGCTTAAAGGGCCATACATTTTTAATATCAACTGCGCAGGCAAATTGCCCATAATTCATTGAGAGATTCCAATGGGATGGGGGGGGGTGGTTTTTGCCTTGACACGTCACCAGGTAACTTTTTGGTCAAGGATGAATGACATAGGTCCAACATAGCTGCTGGGAGTATAGGCTTGATTGTTTCAGGAGGTGCCGAGTTTGGAAGCTAGACTGATTAGAGACCATCTCAGGAGGGAGTTATCTCCTTGATAAAGTTGCTCAAGGTTTCTAAAGCACAGCTGGCCGCTAAGAACAAAGGCATTATATATTTCTCTAAGAATACTTGAGTGATTGATTCATGGGAAACTATCTAGCAGACTTTGGAAAAAGACTTCGAGGCTGGGGTCAGGGGGAGGGGCAGAGTGAATGCCTTTATGGCTGAAGGAAAGTGTGACTTTTACAGCTTAATGGCACAGGCTTGTTACAAACTGATGTGACATACATAGTTACCCAACCACAAGTGAAATTTTTACAAACTGGGGTACAAAAGCCCCACCAAAATGATACAGAAGCACCTCGTCAACGTGAGTAAACATCTGAGGTCACAATTGAACTCGGGTCTTCCTAATCCAAACCCAGCAGTCTTATCTACTGTGCCACTAGTTCCTTCAAAAATATAAAAGTTTTTCAGGTGGAGAGAAGGCTAAATAAAAGTATAGGTGGTAAGATCATTGGTTGAAATTCAGTGAAAGAAGGTAGGATTTAAGACTTAACCAAAATGGAGTGGTTTTGGAATGGCCACTTTAAGAAATGTGCTAAGGAGGCAACAAAAGGTGAATGAAAGAATTGCCAGCAAAAGTGTGGACACGTCTAGAGTTAGGTCTTTGTCTGAGGCCATGTCTTAAGGGAAAGTTTAGCAAATGTTACTTTGCACTGTTATGAAATAACAAATTTAGAAATCAACAAGCCCAACTAATTGTTAACTATTTGATTTCTTGACTGCCAGAATTTATAATCATCAAACAGGATTGATTACATAATGTATTAAATGGAGAGTACAAATAAATAAAAGTATAGTACAGTGTTATTTTGAAAGCATGATTAAATGATAGCACATAGACTGGAAGAGTAACAACAGTTTTAGCCAAATGTCCTGATATGACAGTGACCTAAATGTAGCAGAAATGGACTGTTGTGAAGAAAAGCCTGCTTACTGAAATTGAATCCATCAGATAAGAGGTTTCAGACTAGCTAGGACTGGCATGAAAGCAGTTGAATTTCTACTGATAATGAATCAGGCTAGTCCTAGGATGATGAAAAGACAAAAATGAAGGAAGAACCAGTAAAGACATTGAATGAATATCTGAAAGATCAGTGTTTCAGGTGGCAGAAAATTTTTTTTATGTTGGCATGACTGTGTGTAGAGACACTGATCAGCACAACATAGAAGCAACATAAAGATATACATTTTTTAAAAGATGGACTTCAAATAGCTGTTGCCTTGATTTATGAATAAAATAGATAACTTGAAATATGTACAGTATATTATTTAATAGTAGATATACCAGTTGTAACAGTTGGTCTAAAATGTGTTCTGTTGCATAACAATAAACCACTAAACCATATCATTTAAATTTAATACCAAGAATGAAGTGTGAATAAAAAAAGACAAAGAAATAACTTTAAGTGAGAGAGAATCTGAGAAGGCTTAGCCATACCAGAAACTGTCACAGTAATAAGATAAATCTCCTGAGACATTCTCCTCATTTAAAAAAAAGCAGGTAAATATGAATTCTAAATTTAAAAAACATTCATCTATGTATGCCCAAATTGGCTTCTCATTCTAAGAGGTTACAGATAAAGCCCCAGTGCTGTTAGACTCTCTTGATACGTTGGTTAGCTCTGCGGAATTGCTTTTTTCTCTTCTCTTTCTCTTTTATTTCTTCTTAGAAGGATTGACTCATTAGATAAGGGAATGATTTGTTTTGAAATGAAGGTAATATAAAAACAAAAATGAAAAATTTAAGAAAATTTCTAATTAAAAGAATTTAAAATACATAACTACCAGGAAAGGGAAGGTAGATGTGTAAGAACTTGTGTGCCAGAAATAATGCCTTACTATAACATCTGGCCCCTTCCAGCTAATAAAATTGACACGACCTTTATACATTCAATGTTTTATTACTGTCTTCTGCCTAGCACTTCTTTAATAAAATTTTTATTTATGACTTTATATTCTTCATTTCTAAATATATCCTTCTGCTCTTCTCTATCCAACAATATATTCTTTTTTTTTTTTTTTTTTGCTTTTTAGAGGGCACTCGGGGTTAAGTGGCTTGCCCAAAGTCACATGACCAGTAAGTGTGTCAAGTGTCTAAGGTCAAATTTGAACTCAGGTCGTCCTGACTCCAGGGCCGGTGCTCTACTCACTGCACCACCTAGCCACCCTAATATATTCTTTGTAAAAAAAGAAAAACAGAAAAAAGGGAACAGTTCAGCAAAACTAAACTGCATCAGTGAAGTCCTAATAGTACATGTTTGCAGTGTTCTGCATATATAATCTCCTACTCTGTAAAGAACTGAGGAAAGTTAACTTCCTCATTTCTTCTCTGGGGCCAAGTTTGATTATTATAACAACAGTGTTTGGTTTTTTTAACAACATAGTGTTGTTCTTTCTTTTTACCTTTTGTAGTTCCTACGTGTACTGTTGTCATGGTTCTGCTCGCTTCCCTCTTCATCATTGGTGTCAAACTCAAACAGCCACCAAATAAGACGCAAGGATCCCAGGGGCTGCCTGCTGACTTAGAAAGCTCTATTGTAGTTTTATTTATTGTGTTAAATATTTCTCAGTTTCATCTGCTTTGTGATTGTTGCCCTTGGGTTGTATTACTTTGACACTCATGCTCTTCATCTGTTTATATGTCTTCTCATGCCTTTTTGAATTCAACTTGTTTATTATTTATTACCACAGTGATAGGTCATTACATTCATGTAACATGATTTGTTTAGCCGTTCTTGAATCTGTCAGTTGGCATTTATTTTGTTTCCGATTCTTGGCTATCACTAAAAGACCTGCAATGAATAGTTAGTGTTTATATGACCTTTCTTTTTGTCTTTGACTTTCTTGCCCCCCCCCCTCCCCGATTGTTACTATCGGAACATTTTACCTTGTTTGAAACTAATGAAACCACTATTTGCAAACTAATCATCTTTCTCTGGTTCCTGAGAGAGGTTGATAATATTGGGCTTAAACAAAGGAGAAAAAAGAATGAACTGGAGGAGGAGATAGTCATGGGAAACTGGAAACAGGCCATTTGATTTGAGAAATGTACCTTGTAAATATTTATATCTATCTGGGATATTTGTTCAGAGACTTCACTGATATGGATCTCTATCTCTATAAATTTTTGAAAGCCTTTTTATTTTTATATCAACCCTCTATATTCGTGGGACAGAATTTTTATGAATATAACATTTTGCATTCACAGCCCCCACTTCTTAATTCTATAAATGTTATATTCCAGTTTCTGATTGTCTCTTGTGATTCTGAAATACAGAGGTTAGAATCAGAAGAGTCAGGTTCAGATTTTGCCTATGCCACTTACTATCCCTCTGACTTTGGCCAAGTCATTTGAAGGTCTCAAATTTCCTCAACAATATTAATGAGGGATTTGGACTGGATGACTTTTTAAAATCCCTTCCAGCCAGGGATAGCTAGTAAATGTTTAATAACCAGCTTTCTGGGAGGGAAATACGTATGTGACATATTTTAAAGTTTAATTTTCATTTTTAACATTTTCTCTATCACTTTCTTAAGACTTGAAATCAACAAAACAATAAATCAAGTCCTGATTTGTAGCATTTGCTAATTTCCAAGGGATAATAAATGCTTACACTGTGAAAAAATCACACTCTCACAAACTGATTTAAGCTGGCTCCACTAGGCTCTGACACACCCCTGCTTCTAGCTATGTGATCTTATGATCATACCTGATTATTGTTCCTTGATAAAGGATTTCATTCCTTTTTTGGCAGCTTGTATTTTTTCCCTTATGTTCTAGTAATCCTATGACTCTTGGGGCATCCTGGCCCGTTATTTAGATATGTATTTTTCAATGATTTGCATAATCTCATGATTTTCAGAGCCTGTATTTCCAGCTGTTTCTGCATTGTGTATAATTCTGTTTTGGAAAAGTAAAGATTATTATTGGTTATTTCTATTGATTTTGGGCAGAGGCATGGAGAGATTTTTCTAATGTGCTATATTGCATGACCACACCAGTGATTTTCCCAATTGTTTTTTTCTTCTTGATCTTTTTAAGCATCTTTTAATTCTGGTTTGATTTCTTCCTATGACTTTTTAACTTTTTTTTTACAAGTTCTTCATTTATTTGGTCTTAAGTTTTTTTTATCAGTGCCAGTTCTTACTTAATTTCTTCAAGGACGCTATTTATTTATCCATTTTAGGCTGTCTTTCAGAATATCTGGTATAGTTTCTTTTCCCTTCTCTGTGGCTTTTGATACATTAGCTAATTTAGTTGTTCTATAGTATTGGTTTTTTTTGTATCAGAACTATACTTTGGCCATTTAAAAAATTTGTATAGTTTTCAGACTCTTTTTAGTGTATTGTAAGAAAGAGAAGAAAAGGAAGTCTTACATCACTTTCATTTTGTCACATTGTCATTTTGCATCATTCTTCTTCATCATTAATTTGCTAATCCTCAGAGAAAAGTTAGTTTAAAAGCAACTAATGTTGAGGCTCGAATAACCTCTTTATCTCTACCAGCAGGCACGTAGGCCACTACCTGGGGGTCGTTCCTCACTCTATCCCCCACTGGTTACTTCCTTTCATCCTTATTTGGTCTGTTATAAACTATTTTAAAATATAAAAGTGTGTCATAGAAGTTAGGAAACATTGTTTTAAATCTATTTGTTTTTATTCATCCATTCATTCATCTGTCCATTCAACAAATAACTTGTTCCTTTCCAGCTCAATTATCTTGGTTCCTTTAACTTTTATTCTTAATTTTCATCTTTCAACCCTAAAAATCACCTCAATATCTTTCTCCTATTACCAGTATAAATTCAAAAATTAGGCATAATGGTTAATGGTTTAAATGATAAGTGTGAGTCCCATATTTATACATTTGAATAGCATATACTATCTCTCTCTTTTCTTTATTAAACTACATTTTTCATTTACTAGAATTCTACTTTGATGGCTCTTCTTGGTATGGAGGTGACTCTGGGGTCTTGAAGGATATGTCAGTAGTTGAGAAACTTTAGAAATCTGAAAAGATTAAAGCATAAGGTCTGGTAATGGACTGCCTAGTTTATTATCTGAAGACTAACTTGACTGTGTTCAGAGGGGCCCTTAACTAGACTGTTGACCATCAGGTGAGGAATGTTTTCCATTATGTGTGCTCATTGCGATCTCCTGTGAGGCTATAGAGGGGTTGTGTGCTATGTCAATGAGTAAATCATTAAATTAAAAGATCCTTGAATTATTAAAATGCTCAGTGGCTGACTAAATTAAATGTGTGTTGTTGTTGTTTTAGTTATTCTTCCTAACCTGAAATCTGAAGATACACCATGCCTTCTTTCTGTAGATCTGTTTCATGTTTTGGTAAGTAAGGACTACCTGTGCTTTATTCTACTCCAGTGCTTCACCAATGTGTGAAAGTGACAAGAGGTTCTTGAAGATTGTGCCATTCAAGTAAAAACTCCCACAGTTTCTTTTGTACCGGAAAGAATTCACAGATAATCCCAGCAACAGACCATGTTTGCTTTCAGAAGACCTAAACTAAATAAACATGGAGAGGCTTGTCACAAGAAGGCTGGCTACTTAGTAATGAATTCTTTGGCCATAGCAACCCATAAAAAAAGAAAAATACAAAATATCCCTCAGTCATGTGCACAATCTCCTCCACCTCCCACTTCTGTAGTGATAGTGACAGAAGATGCTAAGAATAATAAAGTTTTTAAGCTGTCTATAAATGCTGGCTTAGATGTTGGTACTCTAATTGTGAAAAAATAATTAATGATATCAGAATCATCCTTAAATCACTTATCTTTGTATAGGTTGGACCATCGGCTTGTTAGATAAAAGATCAAAATTCACATGAAGTTAGAAGAGAGAATAAGGGTGATTTGACATGTAGTTAAAACAGCTCCAGCCCATTCTATTTACACTAAGAATTGAATTTAAGAATAAAATTACCAAATGGATAGAGAAAAGGACATCAACACAAATTATGATCATTTTATATAGACATAGGTAGATAGATAGGTAGATAGATAGATAGATAGATAGATAGATAGATAGATAGATAGATACAAATCAATTGTAATGAGAAGACCAAAAGAACCAAAAACCATCTCAGCAAATAGTGGTCTGTTTACCAAGTACATAGATCTTGTAGCCAAGAGCAACACTGGTAAAGAACATAAACTCAAATGTAAAATTTTATGTATTAATGGAATTATGAACAGTATTACCTCATAAGACAGTGTGTAGTGGTGGATGGAAAAAACAGTTTAAGGAAAGTTGTGATCCTAATGGTTTTCAGAATAAAAATGGAAGGAAAACAACAAACTAAAGAAAGAAAAAAATCTCCAAAGATTTTTACATCAAACTTTTCACCGTCAAGGACAGAGGAGTCAACACATTTGTTTGGAATCCATCATCACAGTTCAGAATATACTTGTGGAGGGAAATAGAAATGGTAATGAAAAAAGAGAGATGGGTAAAGCAGCAATCAATTCTCAAGGTGTGTGAAAGAAAGGAAGATGCCAAAGATGGGAGAAAAATCTTAGATCTCATTACTAACAAAAAATGGTCATCAAGGGAACATTAATACCTTCCAACCCAGATGTCTCTTTTTCCATCTATGTAAAATTTTTAAAAGAATAATTACACACATAATCTTTTCATTTTCATGGTAAGCCACGTCACAATTGACTGAAAGATTGTAGAGAATACGAGATCCTACCATTCTTTATTGTTTGTTACTTTTTTGTTTTGTCTTGTTTTGGAGGAGGGAAGACAGAGCAATTGGGATTAAGTGACTTGCCCAAGGTCACATGGCTAGTAAGTGTTAGGTGTCTGAGGCTGGATTTGAACTTGGGTCCTCCTGACTCCAGGGCCAGTGCTCTCTCCACTGTGCCACCTAGCTGCTTCTGGCATTACTTTTAAAAATCATTTGATTTGGTAGAGCAAAACACCGCCTTAAAGCCTATTCTCCAGTAAGATGTCTCCCATCTCTCAGAATGAAATACCCTGAAAGATAAAACAACAAAAATAATCTTGCTCGATAACTCTCTAATTGTTAGTATCAATCAAGGAATAAAGTAGAGACATGTACCTGTCAAGTGTTTGCCCTGTCATGGAGGTGATCTAGACCCCAAATCAGAAAAGGATTCTGTGTAGATGGTAAGGTTATCTGGATGCATTTGTTTGTACTTGTCATTGTGTTAACTGCATCAAACATTGGGAAATTGTCAAAGCTCCTAAATGCATCACATAGTCTACTAAAAGAGTTCATTTAACTAGTCCTAAAGGGGGAAAAATGCCTATTGGACAAACAATAGTATGCATTATGCTTATCCATCAATGTGTGCATATCCTATACATACACTGCAAATGGACAATCTTTTGGGCTTAGAACCAAAGAAGAGAGTGTGCTAGATTGCTTTAGGAAATTCCAGAGCTCTTTTGATCATAACAGATTTCTCCCTAAAATGAAGGTCCGTTGTTTTAATTCTCATATTTTCCTGGTAATGTTATATGACTGCAAAAAATAGAATACTACAATTTTCAAAGAACTGAAGGTGAGAATCACCCAGAGGAACAGCAGAAAAGCTCCTTCCACTGAGAGTGGTGGTTGTGAGGAGGTTGTAACACATCTCAAACAAGAATCATAAAAAAGAGGTCATGTAAAGCATGTCATCTGAGACACATATGACCAAAAAAGAAAATGAATTGGTAACATGGTGAGAATGAGGGATAATCGATTGGTAGCTTAGGTGCAAGATTGGTATCCTTGTGTTGTCAGGAGAAATCAAAGAAGACTCTCCACCCATTCCCTCCTAAATTTGGATAGACCTCATGTAGCAAACTTAAAGAACCAGAATAAGAGGCACACAGGACAGACAAGCATGGATGAGTTGCTGCTTGCAACATGAGAAGGACTAATCCCTTTAATAAGATTACATATCCATTCAAGTTTTTTGAGTATTTGAGCAGTACAAATTTAAAACATCTCTTTAGGCTATTTAAAAATATATTTCATTTAAATTTGCATCCTTTGTTGAGTAGGATGAGTTCTTGGTCTTTGGCTCAGTTAAATATCCTATTCATTCATTCAACTTTCAGTAAATGTGTTAAGGACCTAATTTGTTCTAGCACAGTTCACTGTGGTAGTCAGTAAGGGAGATACAAAACGAAGTTCTCATGCTTTGGCTAGTTCTGTGTTTTGTTTGAAAGCAATTGGAAATTTCCTTTGGCTGCTGTCATTTAATTTGCCTAAGCACCTAAACTGATTTCACAGTATGTCTTGTCTTATTTGATGATTTGTAAATCATCTCTACAAAGGAAACATTTCTAGTGATTTGGCCCTAAACCACATTATTTTGGTCATTTTAGCTTGCCTGCAGAGCAAGCATTGGATGACACGTTGAGCTGCCCAGAAGGGCAGGAACCTGTAAGGGATAAGGATCAAGTTCTGTATACAAATAGCCTGTCAATACCCAGGGATTGATGCTGCCCCACTGTGTGCTCCTCACAGACAGGCACTTCCATCTGAGGATCCCTGTGCTTCTGTGACTGCTGCACAAAACTAAGCTTTCTCTCATCTCTAAAACCGTTTCCTATTCCCACTGACAACACCCTAATTGAGGCTCTCATTTCAATGTGATATACTGAAAAGAGTGCTAGACTCAGGTTCTAGAGCAGCCTCAGTTTCAATCTCACCCCAAATGCTAGCTCTGTGACCGTGTTTGTGCCACAGAGCTTCTCCGAACCTCAGTTTCTTCATCTGCAAAATGGGGGTATCATTACCTTCATTTGAGGATACCCTGTAGTACCTACTTACAGGATTGTTATGAGTCTCAAATGGGATATTATGAGAAAAGTGCTTTGCATCCTTAAAGCCCTAGTCTTTTACTAACATCACCCTTTCCTAGACTATTTCAACAGTCTCCTGTTATTCCCATCTCAGTCTCTTATTTCCAGTTCATCCTGTACATTGATACTAGATTTATTTTCTTAGGAAGAAGTTTGTTTTACCATGGTTTGTTTTGTTATTCCTTTGCTCAGAAACTTTTAATGACTTGCCATGACCTTCCAATAATAATAGTAGCTAACATTTATATAGCACTTCAAGGTTTGCAGATCTAATTAGATGTATTATCTCATTTGATCCTCACAGCAACCCTGGGGGATAGGTGGTATTATCCCCATTTTACAAATGAAACAGGGAGATAGAGGCTAAGTGACCTGCCCAAGTTCATAGTGCTAGTAAGTGTCTGAGGCAGAATTCAGACTCAGATCTTTCTGGCTCTAAGTCTGGCACTAGACCACTTAGCTGCCAAAGTAATTGCCAATGGTAGTTTAAGCCTTTCCTCTCTTTATTTGATTTCATGTACTCTATTATAATATATTTGCTATTGCTCATATGATTGTATTTTTCTAACTTTGTCCTTTTATCCTATTGTTGCTTCCACTACCTATTCTTGTCTTATTCTACTATCTTTGCTTGTCAAAATTCTGCCCATTTCATACTTTCCCTGTTTCCATGCACACTTTCTCTCATCTAGTGAGTTGTGAGGTTATTTTCCTTCTGAACTCATATAGTACTTTCTAAGCTTTTTTTATGTGCTACAGTAGAAAGAGCAGTGGATTTGAAGTTAAAGGACCCAGAGTCCATTAGTCAGCAAGCATTTTTTAAGCACTTAATACGTTCCTGGCTCTATGCAAAGTGCTGGGGAATGCAGAGTGAAGCAAAAAGGAAGACAGTCCCTGTCCTTAAGGAGCTTATCTTATATTTATTTATTTTTGCTTGTTAGAAGGGGGAGGGGGCAGGTCTATTGGGGTTAAGTGACTTGCCCAAGGTCACACAACTAGTAAGTGTTAAGTGTCTGAGATTGGATTTGAACTCAGGTCTTCCTAACTCCAGGGCTGGTGCTCTATTCACTGCCTAGTGAACTCTATTCACCACCTAGCTGCCCCATGGAGTTTATCTTATAATAGAGGAAGACAACACAAAAGCAAACCAGAAAATGAGATGGAGAGAGAGGAAGTGACAAAGTCTAGAGATTCAGAAGCAAATCTGGGAGAGGAATTGAAGAATGGATGACTTGGATCCTTGCTGAACATGGAACTTCCAAGAGGAACTCAATGGGAGAATGTAGTTGCAAGAGTAGAGGGATATTCCATGGTGAGAAGGCCATAGATTTTGAGAGAAGTTCAGGGTGAGAAGGCAGCTAAGGGATGGTGGAAGTCCAGAGTCAGAAGCAGAGCCAAGAGAACAAAAGATTCAGATTTTGCTTCTGCACTTACCTATATGATTTTAACAAATCATTTAATCTCTCATCTCATTTCCTTCTTCCTTAAAAGTGAGGGGTTTGGAAGATGATGGCATAGAAACAGGAAAACTCTGTGACTCCCCCCATAATCACCTCAAACACCTATAAAATATGACTCTAAACAAATTTTAGAGCTACAGAACCCACAAAGTGACAATGAGAAACAAATCTCCCGCTGAAGGGAGACTGACAGGCCAGCAGGAAGGGTTCATCACAGTGTGCTGGGAGCTGAACCCAGCCCTGCATGAGCTGAAGGTTTTAGCCCCAGGGTGGCCTGGATCCGCCATGGCTGGAGCATTCTGAAGAGTGGATCATCAGCAGCTATGGCGATTTCTAGAATTATCAACCTATAAATGACAAAGACAAAGTAAAAGATCAGTGGAAATTTGTTAAATCTATGGTGGACAAAGTGCAGTCCAACCTCTGCCCCCATAGCGAGAAGCTGCAGAGGGGCCAGTGGCCCTGCAGCTGCCTCCACGTGGCTGCTTCAGAGCTCCTGGCCTGCAGATCGTAGGGGGGCGCCAAGCGACCATTCAGAGGCTAAGTGCTCTTGCCTTAACCTGCCTGGATCAGGATTGCAGTCTTGGGTGGTGGTTCTGAGGTATGTGACCAGTGAGCCAAAGCTGGTGGGGGCTGTAGAGATGGTGCCCTCCTAATAGCTCTGGCACCTGTGAAAACCCCAGTGATTTGGGACAAAGCTCTCACCTCTGGAAGCAGAGTTATACTGTGGCAAAGAGCTCAAAAGTCAAGTAATTGACTGGCAAAATGAGTAAGCAAAGGAAGCAAAGCAAACACAGCCATGCAACTTTAGATTCTTTTTTGGGGAACAAAAAGGATCAAAGTATGCAACGGGAGGAAGACAACACAAGTCAGAACTCCTGTACCAGAAGCTTCCAAGAAAAATATGAATTGGTTCCAGGCCATGGAGGAGCTCAAGAAGGATTTTGAAACCCAAATAAGAAAAGTGGAGGAAAAATTGGGAAGAGAAATGAGAATGATGCAATAAAATCATGAAAAGAGAGTCAACAACCTGACTAAAGAAAATAACACCTTAAAAAATAGGTTAGTTCAAATGTCAAAAGAGGCCCAAAAAGCCAATGAGAAGAGGAATGCCTTAAAAAGCCAAATCTGCCAGAAGGAAAAAGGATCTTAAAAGCTCACTGAAGAGAATAATTCCTTCAGAATTAGATTGGAGCAAATGGAAGCTAATGACTTTATGAGAAATCACAATACTATTAAACAGATCCAAACAAATAAAAAAATAAAAGGCAATATGAAATATCTCATTGGAAAAACCACTGACCTAGGAAATAGATCCAGGAGAGACGATTTAAAAATTATTGGACTACCTGAAAGCCATGATCAAAAAAAGAACCTAGAAATCATCCTTCAAGAAATTCTCAAGGAAAATTGCCCTGATATTTTAGAACCAGAGGGCAAAATAGGACTTGAAAGAATTCACTGATCACCTCTTGAAAAAGATCCCCAAAAGAAAACTCCTAGGAATGTTATGTCCAGGTTCCGGAGTTCCCTACAAGCTGCCAAGAAGAAACAGTTTGAAGACTGTGGAAACACAATTAGGATAACCCAGGATCTAGCAGCTTCTACATTAAGGGACTGAAGGGCCTGGAATATGATATTCCGGAAATCAAGGATTTAAATCAAGGATTAAAATCAAGAATCACCTACGTAGCAAAACTCAGTATAATATTTCAGGGGAAAATATGATCATTCAATGAGATGGAGGACTTTCAAGCATTCTTGAGGAAAAAACCAGAACTGAATAGAAAATTTGACACTCAAACATTTAAAGTTTTAAAATCAAATGTTTTTTTAAAATATTATTGTTATTAATCTTATTATTATTTACATGCAACTGGGAAATAAGATATACAGGCATTGGGGTATGGAGATCCATCTTGCCCTACCAGAAAGT
>CM053582.1:404933737-404963502 GCA_028627135.1 Pseudochirops cupreus | reverse complement strand
TTAAACTCTGTAAGAAAATGAATGCCTTAATCATCTTTATATCAGTGTAAAAGTTAACTCAATTTTTCATATATATTAGGTGCTCAGCAAAATTGGATTATGGAAGGAATCTGGGGTTCTGTCTGTCCATGCTTACTGCTGGATCTAGTCCTCTTCATTGCTGGCATACCTATCACTTTAGAGAGTTGTCCACCTCCTGATGGTGAGATGGTGGCTGACCTCTTATATAGCTTCTCCCAACTTGGTGACAAGAACAACTGAACCTGTTATACCCAGTGACATCACTTGGTACTTTTCGGTATAAGTGGTAGTAACAGTTAGTGGAAATTTAAATGATGACCATCTGGGCCATTTTCATTTAGCTGTGAAGCTGATTTTGTTGGTCTCTTTGTTTTATAGATATTTGTGTTCATTTTTTTTCTTTCACAGGTGGGTGCTGTTTCATCTTTCCCATCTTTGTATTGGGATGATGTTGCTGCCTTGCAACCCTCATCAATTAGCTCTTCCTACAACCAGCTCTATCTCTTCCATTTGATCACGATGGCTCACATGTTCCAGATACTTCTCACCGTTGACACAGGTAAAGTTCCCTCCACTTTGGTGGCCATAAATAACATCCCCTTCCCCTACACACACTTTTTTTTTCTGTCTTCGTAGCATAGAGAATTAATTTTACTTGTAATAACAATCATCTCACATTTCTTCAAGTCTTCTGTGATTTCCTTTGGTAAAGAATCAGACATTTACATCAGAATAATTTTGTTTTAATTGTGTGGGAAAAATTGAACCTGGCTGTGAAAGGGTTAAACAACTGAACTACCTGTCCTCATTCCTCAGATCTTACCGTAGATACATGTAGAAAGCTCCTGGGTTCTTGAATTTTTTCATTCCAGATCCCACAGCT
This sequence comes from Pseudochirops cupreus, assembly GCA_028627135.1. Lineage (NCBI taxonomy): Eukaryota > Metazoa > Chordata > Mammalia > Diprotodontia > Pseudocheiridae > Pseudochirops > Pseudochirops cupreus. Next base: position 404,962,598 of record CM053582.1, on the reverse strand, counting down.
TCAATTTCTCCATATGATCCCTACACATTTTTATACATTTTTAACACTTTTAGTCCGTTAACAGGCTTGCCAAAATTTGCTGCATTAAATAGGCCCCTCAGCATACTTACAGTGAAGCCTTTACTGTACTTCTGCTTACGAGAGAGAACAAATGCCTTAGGGGAAATAGCGATAGGTAAGGAGGATCCGTGAGAGTGCCTTGGCTTTTCAAGAAGGACTACAAGAGATTTGATCTCTACAGCCGGCCTACTCAGGGCTTTGGCACTTTAAGGGAGACTCACTCAGACCTCGTGTCCTTGTTCTTTCATCCCCTTAAGGAGCCACTCGTTGTTAAGAGACGGAGTGAGATTCTTCAGCATTCTTCAAGTAGATGTTTTCTCCAACATTAGTTAACAAGAATAACAAAAAGGTCATGGGAGGAACAAAGTAAAGAACGTTTCTTTAAAAAAAGCAAACCAGGTCTGCACCTTCAAAGTTTAAGACCCTGTGACTTCTTCCTTCCCATGGGCAGGGAGCAAGCAAAAAAATGACCGGGGAGCCTAGTGTATGGGTTATGGTAATGTGTGGCAAAGGAGTCTCCTGGTAGCCTGGGTCCTCTGAATGGTAGGAAAATCGAGAGATCAGCTGGAACCAGGTAGTTTGGTGAAAAGGGATTCCTCCCTCAACTTTGTGAATTGTTTTATTGTTTGCTGATGACACCAAGCTCAAGGGAGGGTGATAAGGATGAATACAACTTTCAGAATGATCTTAATTTCATGAGAAGCGTTCAGGAGCAAAGAGAGTAAAATTTAGTAAGTGTAACAGTAGAGCAATGTGGTTAGCACAAATCATAAAAAGAGTATAAGCACAGTAATAACAAATGACATGCAGCATAAAAAATTGGCGATGTGTAAGTGACATAGGAAGAAATCCATGGGGAATTCATGATGAGTGACAAGGTAGATAATAACTCGATTTTTTTTTATTGTTTTGTGATTTACAAAATGCTTTTTTCACAACAATTCCAAGGTAAGTGATAGATTTGCTATGTATCACTGCAGAAAAGTATTGTCATGATACACCAAAGTACAACCTTAAACCAGTCACATAGCTGATTTGCTAGGAAACAGCAGCAGATAGACCAGCTTTTTAGCAGCCAATGAAAATGGAGCAGCAGTCTTTCGGTAAAGTTCTCCTTAGACCATAGTTGAATCACCTCCAAATCTTCTTTTTCTTTAGCTTCTTTTTATCTTCCCCCACTGTGTCTTATCTCTCCCATTAACCAAAGGAAGATTTCTAGGAATTCTATGCCCCTTGTGGGTCATCACATAATACATTTTTCAAACAAATAATTTGTGCAAGTGCTAGGGTTATTGACGAATACAAAGAAGTATAAAACATAATACCTCTTCAAGGCATTCATAGTTTTAGTTTATAGCTAACATAATATAACATAATAGCTAACAACCAGAACCATAACAGATACCTTTCAGCGACCTCTGAATTGGTGCCCTGGACCAAAATCCCAGTTACTTTCTGCCCTAGTTAAAGCTTTGATAACAATAGACAGCATATGATAAGAACCAAATGAATAACAGACAGAAAGTGCTATAGGATCTCCTAGGAGACTGATCCATGTGATCAGGGTTCTTCTAGGAAAGTTGGATGGAGAAGATGGAGCTTAAATTCTGCGTAGAGGAGTGGATAGCATTCCTGTAGACGGTGAGGTTGGGGTAGGCATTTCAAAGAGGAAGTAGCAGGTGATCTATAAGACAAGAATAAGCGTTGTAAACTGCAACCAGTTTTATAAGCAGGGCTTTGAAAACAAAGCAGGGTATTTGCAGGTTTTCAGTGTGGAAAATATGATTGCTATGCGGTAAACTTTTTAACCACTATATTCACATATAAATAGCGACATTAAGATCATTTTTGAATATATATTTGAATGGGCACATTTATATGACACATACTACTGTGCTTCAGGAAACCACGATTTTATTGATTTATGCATACTCACAGCCAGCCAGACCACTTCCTCTTTAGGAAAGAAAAATTATTATCATCTCCTACAATGAACTTCTCTGACCTGGATAATGAGCTTCTCATATCTACTAGGGGACATAATAAAGGACCCAGGCCTAATGACTTCTTTGACCATGGCCTGTACTTCACTAGTAGAACTTTAAGAGCCTTGCATTCTTGAGCCTGACTCCAGAAGGGGAGAATGGCACTGGAACAGGACTTGAGTAGGGTAGATGCCATACTGTTCTATTTAGTCCGCAAATATTTTTTTGTCACCTTTTATATACACAAAAGGCACTTGTGATACAGTGACAAAAATGAGAAACAGTCTCTCCCTTCAAGGAGCTTATGTTTTGTTTTATTTTGTTTTGTTTTGTTTTGGAAAAAAAAAGGAACTTACGTTCTTTTGAGTAATGCATCATGTGCACAAGTAAGAATACTATAATGAAAATTGAGAAAGTAAAAAGCACTCATTCAGTTCAGTCCAATAACATTTAAGTATCAAGAAGGTAGAAAGCACAGAGTTAGGTGCTAGATAAACCTGGATAAAAGCAACAGTATCCAACCTGAAGGAACTTCCATTCTACTAGAAGAGACAACATATTATAATCATAATACTTAGCATTTATATAGCGCTTTAAGGTTTGCAAAATGCTTTACAAATATTCTCACTTGATCCTCTCAACAACTCTGGGAGGTAAGTACTGTTATGGCCATTTTACAGATGAAGAATCTGAGTCAGAGGCTAATTGACTTGCCCAGAGTCACTAAGTGGATTTGAACTCAGGTCTTCTTGTCTCCTTATCTAGCACTTTATCCACTGTACCTCTTTGCTACCTAACATGTAAACAGATAAGTAAATACAAAACCGTTTGAAGAGTGTGAGAGCACTAGGAGAGTGAAGAAGGCTTTCCAAAGAAGATTGTGCCTTGAGAAAAGCTAAGGATTCTAAGGGGCAAAGGTGAGGCAGGCTTTCCTTCCAGGTTTGGCACATCGTGGAGAGGTACAAAAGTAAATTCTGGGAGTGGCAAGTAGATCAGTCTGGCTGTAATAGAGAATGTGAAGGGAAGTAGTGTGAAGTAAGTCTGGAATGGTCTCCAGATTATAAAGGGGTTTAATAACCAAGCTAAGGAGTATACATTTTATCATAGAAACCCACAGGGAACCACTGAAAATTCTTGAATAAGATAGTAACATGGTGATACTTACGCCTTAGAAAGACTCTTTTGCTAGCTATGTGGATAATGATTTGTAAAGAAAAGAGATTAGAAGCAGGAAGTCCTACTAGTTTTGGAAGTCCAAGTTTGAGATGATCATGGTTTAAATTAGGGAGATGGCTGAATAGAAACAAAGGGAGGTATGTGAGCAATTTTATGAGGTAGAATTGTTAAGATGTGGCAACTAATTGGTATAGGAGAGGAACGGGAAAGGAAGACTCTGTGGTCGTGAATCTAAATGACAGGAACAATGGTAATGTCTTTAACAGCAATCAAGGAATTTGGAGCAAGAGTGTTGAGAACATGTTGAGTTTGAGATGCCTATGAGTTATCTGGATGGAGATGACTAGGTAGCAAGTGTGGGACTGTCTTTCAAGAAAAAAATAGAGTTACACACATAGATTTGAGTCAACTGAATAGTTAATACTTGAACTCATGGTAGTTGATAAGATTTACAATATAGTGAGCTTAAAAGAAGAGGAAAAATACCTAAGACAGAGCCCTGGAGAAAATCCCCTTTAAAGGATCAAGAGATGAACGAAGGAGACCACTAAGTAGCAGCAGATTGGAGGAGAAGCGAGAAAGAGAAGTCTGCCAAGGAAGGGTAAGCCATCCGTTATGGAGGCATGAGCTATAGTATTCATAATGGCAGAATGCTAAGGGGATAAGAACTGAGAAGAAAGTGGATGATGGGAATATGGAGATACCAGGAGTAGATGGTTCTGGGAGTTTGACTATGAAAGGCAGGTAGGCTATAGTATAATAGCTTGAGGACATATCAGGGTCAAGTAGGAGTTTTTTAAGGGTGAGATAGGAATAGAAATATTTGTAATTAGTAGAGGAAAAGCCAGTTGATTAGAAAAGATTGAAGATAAGAAAGAGACTGAATGATTAATGAAGCAAGCTCCCAGAAATGGGAGGAGTGACCAGGAAGGAAGTTGCCCTTGGCAAAGAGAAAGGACACTTTTGTCCAAGAGAGGAGCGAAGAAAGATGAAGCCGAAGAAGAATTTTGAAGTGTTGAGTAAGGGAGAAGGAGCTTACCATGGATGGATTACCTGTGTTTCTCCAGTGAAATAGAAGAATAGGATAGCTCCTGAGAGGGGGTGGATGAGGACTCCAAGAATAGTAAAGGTAATCCATGTGGAATAAAAGCTTTGCCTTGTTTTCTGGTTGTGATTAGGTAACATAAATTTATAGTGGACTCAGTAAATGCAGTAATGTGATTTTTTCCAGTGGCATCAGCTTGTGAATGAGCAGAGAAGGCAGATGGTAAGAATGTTCCAAAACTGAGGATTAGCAGGATGTGAATGGCAGTATGGCCGAGAACAAAAGGAGTCATGGATGAAGGACAGTGAGAGAGTGAAGTGATCAACTACAATGGAGGATCAAAACAATGGAGAGAAAAAAAGCAAGGACAGAATGAGGATGATAGACTAGAGAATAAGATGAAGGAGAAGAACTGGAGGCAGCAGTGAGGACAGAAAATAGGTTTATGAACTAGAATGTCTGAGGGAATGTCAGCATGTATGTTAGAAGTCTTCAGGTAGAAGGCAATGTTTAGACTTTAATAGAAGGCTATGATTTAGGTACTGAACTTCTTGAGAAATAGGAAGAGTGACTCAAAAGCTAGCATGTGACAAAATAAGACTTTGGGTAGGATGCTATAGATGGAATAGGTATAGATGGATGGATGGAATGAACCACAGAAAAGGAGGGCTGCTGATCATGGTGGCAGAGAGAGGATTAAGACATGGCAATGGAGAAAGAGAACAAGCCAGTTCCTTTTCCTGACCCAGTATTTATTGAAACATGAGAGGAACCATAACAAGAAATAATACTGTATCTTCTAAGGAAATCCAGGCTTTTGTGAGTGAGGGCTGCGGGAAAAGTATGAAAAGAAGAAATCAAGGAAAAATGGAAGTTTGTTAACAATTGAGTGAGGGATTCTAGAGGACATAATGGAAAAGGAGGACAGAGCAGGAAACTGGACTGAGGAAATGGTTGGATTGAGCTTGGTGAGACTAATGCAAAGAAAAGCATTTAGGGAAGGGGGCTCATGACTGAAGAGATGTGAACTTTGGATCGCTGGGATTAGGGATATAGCGGGTGCTAATTTACTAGTTACAGCCGCTAGTTGTTTGGAACCTCTTCCTTCTAGTATCCTGTGATGATGGAAGTTGGGGATGATCCTGTTTTCCCTTTCTAAAGACTGGACAACAGGAAGTCAGACTGAAGACCTAGATCCCCTAGGACTGTAATGAGTTCTCGTATGGTGCTAGCTCAGTACATATATCTTAAAATGCTGGGAGATGGAACACCCTCAGAAATTATCTCACATATGGCTCATGCACTCTGGCAGTCCTGCTGTCCAAGTTCTGGACCTTTTGTCATTGAGTCTGTTGTCAGAGCCTCTGACTAAGGTAACTTTATATCCTTTCCTGGGATCCCGGTCTTTCCATTTCCAGGCCCAGCAGAAATTATATAAATAGTTATATATGACATAGTATTCTGTAAACCAGCAATTTGCAGACTGTGGTCTCAGGGGTATCCCTTACATCCTTTCAGGGAGTCCACAAGATCAGAAGTATTTTAATAGTAATGACTATGCCATTGGCAGATATAACCCACACAAACAAAAGTTCTTTGCGGTGGCCCTCAGTAATTTTTAAGAGTGTAAATGAGTCCTAAGACTAAAAAGTTTGAGGACCACTGATATATATTAAAGTTTAAAAGCAGTATAACTCATGTGTGTTCACCTGGCCTAATGCCAGAGGGCAGCCAGTCTTACCCTTTTTTCCCTGGGTTTTCGGGGTGCACCTCCCGGATGCGACCTGTGCATTCCACAAAGTAGAGTCAGGAGCCACAAGAGTTAGGGATATGCAGACAGCTTTATTGTTCTCTTCATCCATCCATATCCATATCCATCCCCATTTTATTCCTGGGGCTTCTCTTCTTTTATCCCCCTACTGAGCCCCTTGGCAAATAGCCCACCTCCCCTCTAATCACCTCTGATGCCACAAGGGTCGGGTAAACACGAAAAGGAAGGACAGAGCTTACATCCCCGGAACAGAGCATATCAACAGAACATCTGGGTCCCAAAATGCAGAATAAAACAGGACACACTGACCCAGAGACATAACTATCGTCATGACTTCTGTGTTTTGGTGTTACTGTCCTTCTGCATTCTCAGAATATTCTGGCGCTCATGCTTCTGGGCAGAACTACACATCCCCTATCAGTGTGTGTATGTAATATACATGTATATGTGTATAACATATACACACAGACACATAAATACGCTTACATCCACATACATATGTGTGTGTGTGTCCTTGACTTCATAGTCTTCCTCTGTAATCTTATCTCTACCCTACATCTTACATCTTACATCTGTTGACTTTTCATTCTTGTTGCCACTATCCAAGTTCAGTCCCATATTACACCTCACCTGTACTATATGTACTGCATGTCCTGCTGCCTTTGGTTTACCCCTACTCCAGTCCAGTGTAAATAAATCTGTCATTTTCTATATCAAAAACCTTCATTCATTCTCCATTATCTACCAAATGAAATCCAAGTTCCTTACCATATCTCTCAGGACCTTCACTGATCCAATCTCAGCCTATAATTCCAGCTATATCACTTAGCATTTCATGAATCTTATACTGGAGCCAAACTGGACAACTCTCCATTGCCAGAACATTCTTTACACATCCCTACCTCCATTTCTTTGCTCAAAATTTTTTTTTCCAGCACCTGGAATTCTCTTTCCTCTTAATTTCTGCCTTCTAAAAACTCTTCAAGGCCCAGTTCAGTTACCATCTCTTTCTTGGTCTTCTTTTCTTCTCTCCCAACCCTGCCAGTGGAAAGGAATCTCTCCTATGAATTTTAATAGTACTTTATACCTTTTTTATTCCCTCATGTTCAGTTTTATATTATAGTTACCTGTAGGCATATCTTGTCTTAGCTTCCTTCCTATATTGTATGTTTTTATTCCTCCTTATATTCCTTACAACACCTAGTACAGTGTCTTGTATGTGAAGGGGGAAGGGAAGGGAACAAGTATTTATTAAGTGACTATTATGTGCCAGACACTTTGCTTCACAAATAATATTTCATTCAGTCCTCTTAGCAGCACTGGAAGGTAGGTGCTGTTATTATCTCTTTTATGGTGGAGGAAACTGAGGCAGACATATTAAGTGATTTGCCCAAGATCATACAGGATTTGAACTCAGGTTTTCCCCTCTCCAGACCTAGCATTTAGACATACTATACTATCTAGCTGCTTTACTAGTGATATACCCTGAGTAAATTTTGAATGAAAAACTTGAGGATACATAAATAATATGATATATTGGAACTCTCCTTACCTTTTATGCTCAGTACTTATTTGAGTATTGTGGACATTTGTGGGATCAACCATTAAGGAGGGATATGGAAGGCCCAGAGAGAATTCAGAAGAAGAACACAGAAGACTAAAAGCATAGGATAAAATATAGGATAAAAGTAGAAGGAAATGGTATTTTTTCAGCCCAGTTGCCATAAAGACAATTTAGTAATAGTTTTCAGGAATATGAAGAGCTTTTATACTATTGGAATGGTTGACAAGGAAGTTTTGGAAACCCCTTCTCTGAAAGTTTTTAAAATTAAGATAGACTCTCATCTTTCTGGGATGGTTTAGGTATGATCTTGCCTGAAGACAGGGGGATGAACTAAATGACCTCACAAAGTCTCAGCCCTATGCTTCTAAGATTGAGCTTGGTGGCAGCAGCAGCAGGAGCAGCAATCTGCTTCCCCATTTGCAGGTTGAATTCCTACCAGCCTGGATAAAATTCCTAGGCACCGAGGGTAGGTGGATGACTGCTAATCCATGTGATTATTATGTTAATGGTCAACATTTATTAAACACCTATATTTAGCAAGGTCTTGTTCTAGCAGAGTTGACCTAACAGTACTAATCTGCAGAATTAACCATTTGGAATCAAAAGTTTCCTTTTGCAGCTTTTTAAGGGAATATAAAGCATTTTAGCCATGTGGAACATAGGGTTTGCAATTTATAAGCGAGTAGTAAATGAGTGAAATAATTTTATGGGTTATTTTCTTTACAGATAGCCTACCTGGCCAGTTAGAAGAAGATAGTGAGGAGGCTCGTTCTGCATCTTCTCTGTACTCAGAAATTTCTCAGTATATGGGTGGGTAAGTAGCACTTTGAGTTTGTTCAGGAATTCTTTCAACTAAGAGAAATGGGATCTTTTGAGAAAGACATACCTGTCCACCTGGGGTCCAGTAGTTGTGGGTAAAAGAGAAGTCAAACTGAAAACAAAGAAATTTATTAGCATGCTAATGAACACTGATATCTCTCTGTGAGCCACTATAGGCTTATTTTTGTAACTTACCAAGCCCACTTAGACTCCACAGACAAGCAGCAGTATTTTGCACTAACTTAGGTAAGTTTAAAGTATTTAACAGAAGGAGAGATAAAGAAGGGGATCAGCTAAAGGAGAAGAAGGGAGTATTTGGGATGACTGGCAGATTGCTCATCAAAATAAGAAACCATTCTCTGTTAAAAAGTCATGAGACAAGGAGAAATAACCAAATACTTTTACAATTAAGAAAAAAAGTCCTTTTAGATCATATGGCAAGGTTTCTTATCCAAGAACAAAATGTGACTCTATGCATATATGATTTTTAGCATTGGAGAATTATTATAAAGGCCTTAAATGTGTGACTTCATTTGCTACTGGTGAGTAAATACAAAGTCTGTGCTAACACGAGATGATTTCTGTATGAATTAAGGCCTCAGTGGATCATGTGAAAAATAACTGAAGCCATCTCTGAAAATAAAATGGATTTTAGACTAACTTTTTGAAAAGGAATGTTTTAGTATTACAGCAAATTGTTCTTTCAGCCCTATACCCCAACTGACCCTTCATTTAGCTACACACTTGCTCATATTAAAGCCCTTAAGACCAATTAAGTAGTGTAAGTAAAGTACATTGATAGTACAAAACTCTAAAATACTGTGCTTCTACTTTGTTTCTGTATGTCTGCTGCCTGGCTTCCCTAGTCTTCCTTTTTTCTCTTTCAACAGGCAAATAGCAAAGCCAAGAGAATTATTGATATTGTAACTTCTTGTTTATGTTAGTGTTTTATGATTTCCATTTTGTTACTGAAGGTTAATATTCTCAAGAGCAGGTTCAAAGAATATGGATATTAAAGTCTAAAATGTGTTATGGCATGAAATTCTGAATTTCTTTAATTTTTTTTAAAACATAAGGGTAAATAGATTATTAGCCTTTTATAGAAAAAAGACAGGAAGAGAGTAGGGGGAAGAGGGGTTTCATTGCTGCAGAAACTAGTGAAGGTTGCTAGAAATACTGTCTTTCTCCAAGAAAATTATAGAACAAATTCTAAATAAACAGTCTTAATTTGTTTTTGTCTTAAATAGCTGTAAAATAAAATATAGGCAAAAATTCTAAGGTTTTTTTTTGTTGTTGTTTTAAGAAAATGAAGGACAAATTTAAGACCTTAGGTTTTCATTCTTTCCATATTTTGATCTACGGTCTTTCGGAATTTCTGTCCTATAGATGCATCAGCTGTGATGTTCCTGGTTGGTATTTATGGGATTGTGTGAAGACAGGCATTACTCCCTACCTTCGATGTGCTGCTTTATTTTTCCATTATTTGCTGAAAGTGCCACCACCTGAAGAATTACTTTTAGGTAAATAAGCATGGCATTCTGTATTGAACATAAGCCAGGGAGCTGGAAATTTGGGGATTCTCAGAGGAAATTCATTTTTCTCCTTCAAGCTCAAGGATAGAGGCAATACAGTTTAATAAATTTTAGGAAAAGCCCTTGCCAATGGAATCTGTTCTCACACTGTATACGTGGATTAGCCCTGGCCCCACGCTAATGTTATATCTTCAGGTTGTTCAGAAATGAGACCATATAGATAGAAAGCCACCTTCATATTCTCTAAGTCACATCTTGGCCTGTGTTTAAAATGGTCCCTTCACATATAAAATGCACACATGAGGCAATGCCAGCTGTAGTTGGAAACATGTTTCTATAAAGCAAGTGTCCTTTCTTCCTTTGTTTGGCTATGATAGGTGGTAACAACAGAAGAGAAGACCTGATACCCTAGCCCTCCATGCCTGACCTGGGGAATGTGTATTCCTTAATATAAAAGCAAGAATAAGGTCCATTTTACTTATAGTAACACTCACTTGGACTAAAGATTCCTGTTCTGCTGCTTGACAGTCAGCTAAATAGCTGAGCTTTTCAGGATCATCTTAGATTCTTATACACCAGTTGCTTAATACTTAAGAGTTTGGCTGTTATTATTTTGACTGATCATATGATTTTAGGCTGGAAGGGACCTTAGCATCTAGTTCCGTCTTGTCATTTTAAGATGAAGTAACTGAAACACGGAGAGATTTTGACTTCCCCAAGGTCATACAGATTTAAAGTAACAAAGTCAGGAATCAAACCAAATCTCTTAATCCAAACCCAGTGTTCTTTCTGCAGTAACGTGCCACCCAGAGCCAAGAGATATTTCTAACTTCACCCTCACTCCATTTTTATTGGGGTTTTCTGAATTAATTCATTTACTATCCACCTGGTTTTTGCACTTTAAGATTTGAGTTCAGGAGTCAAGAAACCCTCTAGGTCTTAATGTTTCTACAAGCTTTGTTCTTTTCTCTTGGAATTGAGGGAGTGAATTCACCTTTTAGCTAATACCCCACTTTAGCAAATATATATCCCTTGTAAATGTTAAGATCATTGATAAAGTAGGTGGTTTTTTTTCCAAGCAATTATGAATACACAGATTATTTCCCAATGTTTTGTTTGTTCTCTCATGATTTCATTGTGCAGATGATGACTTATTTGCAAATTTCAGGTTTCATTAAGATATTAAAAATGTAAAATATATAGAAACTGTAATAATATGATCCCTAGTATGGGGTAATATGCTCACTAAATGTGCTGTTCTTCTCTTACAGTTGGTGAGGAAAGTCAGTTCAATGCACTCTGTACTTACTTATCCTTACCCACCAATCTATTCCTGCTTTTCCAAGAATATCAGGATACTATAAGCCCTTTGCTCCAGAGGTACTAATGTCATTTTAAATTGGTATTGGGACAACACATAGCTTCAGAAATTTGATGACTGCCTTAGACTGATCAGCAGTGAATGAACATGGATAGTATTGGTTTATACCAACTAGGAAGTTAACTACTTTCTCTCACTCAAAAGAATGTCTACTCTGCTGGCGTTGCTTCCTCAAAAAGGAAGATAGCGCACTTTTCTTCTCAATTTCTGTCATCCCTTTTTTACAAAAAAAAATTTCATTTTAAAATTTATTTTTTTAATTATCCATCCACTCAACTTTATTTGTTCTGTAAACTTTTTTCTATAAATGATTTGCTTCTGCTTCTCCTACCTCTCTCATTCTTCTCTCTCCTTTCCCCCTCCTCTCCATTTTTTCCTTTCCATTTCCTTTCATTCCTTTCTCCATTCTCTCTCCTCCCTTTTTCTTTTTTTCTCCCTTTTCTTCTTCCCTTCTTGCTCTACCTTTCTCCACCATTCTTGTTCCTCTTTTTTCCCCTTCTTTCTCTTCTATACTTCACATTTCCCTCTCCACAGTCAGTTAATCAATTTAAAAATCTGTTATGATTTCTGTTGAGTGTAATTGTGATAGGTTGTGCTAATTTTAGTCAGAATTTTGGACTGTTAAACTTCCTATATAAATCTATTAAAGTATATTCTGTTTATTCCATTGCAACTTTTGTAACCAAGATCCATGACATAATAACAACAATAGAAGGAATTAAAGGACAATAAGATAAAGGACAAGATGTCAGCTTAAAAGAAATGGGATACAAAGGATAGGAGAAAATAGCCACATTCTTGGCCATTGATCTTTAGTTGTGATATACTCACCTTTTTTTGTTGTCGTTCGGGTGATGCTATCCAGGTGGTGTTCTGATCCTGCCTTACACAGCCTTTTGAGAGGAAACAACACCATGGTCAGGTGGGTTTTACATTTTCAACTTTCTTCTCTCAAGTTGTGCATTCTGAAGTAGTTATTATGCCTGCCACCGTGCATGTAAGGTACCTACCAACCTACTCCTTCGTCCTCTCTTCCCCATTGTGTGTGTGTGTGTGTGTGTACACACATTTTTTTTAATGTGTGGGTTCTTTGCCTGAAATTAATTCTTCTCTCATTCTCTTCATCTCACAACTCCTTGATCTCATCTCTCACTCTTCCTTCCTTCCTCCCTGGCTCTTAGAAAGAGGTCTTCCCTATACCTGTTAAGACTAACTCCTCTATATGTACACTTGGTCCCATCTCCTGTTATCTTCTCTAGTGGATTGCATCCTGAATTATCCTCCCTTCTAGATCTTCAACCCTTTCCCATCAACTGGTTGCTTCTCTACTGACTTCAAACATGCCTAAACCTCACCCAACCCTAAAAAACATTCACTGGATCCTATCATCCCCTCAAGCTATTACCCAATATCTTGTCTCCTTTTCTCTTCCAAACTCCTTTGAAACAACAGAATGGTAGTATGTGCTGTGCAATTGAATTCTCAGACCCCTTGCAATATGTCTGTAGTATGTGTTTATGGTTTGGGAACCATTCCCCTAATTAAAAGTAGTCATGGAAGTGACCTGTTAGTGTTGGATACCATTACCATCTATGTGGGGGTGCAGGGGAGTCTGGAACAAACAGAACTCAGACTGTCACAAACGAGGCGTTTGCCCCATTTCCCTCATCTCCCACACTTCTTTATGTAAATATTCCTAAAGAATAGAAAACTTCACTCTGTCTCTAGTGCCAACCACTTTGTTCTTGAGGTAGACTTTTCTGTTACATAGCAAAGGGAAGGGCATAGAATTATAAGGAAGGAGAGAATAAGCTAAACTAATAAAAGAACTAGAACAGAACTAGAACTAGCCAGAACACCGTATTTGGAGACCTAACCAGGAGCTAACACCATAGCTCTGCATCTTAACTTAACATTTAGCATCCGTAGCTTTACGCTGTGCCCCCAGGATGGTGCTAAGGCAAAGCAGGATACACAGCCCTACAGCAGATGTTTAGGGAGATAACATGTACATGTGTTTAAAAAAAAGACAATGCAAACAAAAATGTGCTATTGTATATCACAGACTTGTTCTTATTATAGGAATTCCCAGAAAGAAAGAAAAAATTGTTCCATGCTTAGGGAAGTCTTCAAGACAGAAGAAGGTTTTGAGAAGATACTTTGAAGGCTGTGCAGGATTTAGATAGGTAGAAAGGAGCAAGGAATATATTTAAGAAGGGAAATACTATGTTCAAAGGCAAGAATGAGCATAATATGGGCTAAGGATAATAAGAAAAAATCTGACTGCAACAGGTTCTCATTGGAGAATTTCAGTGCAAAAAGCCTAGCACTTGTGGGAGAACACATGCCAAGAGAGAACTGCATGGGTATGTGGCCCCCACTTCCCTGTATTTCCACGGGTGGCACAGGGCTGGTGGCCTGGACTTGCAGCATTACACACATTCCAATTGTGCGGCAACCCAGAGCCACTCAGGGCACAAACTTTTATACAAAGTTTTTAGACAGAGAGGTGATGTGACACTTATGGGAGAGTGCCCTCTCTCCGGTGGCATAGGACAGTGGAACATTTTAGACCAGTGGTATTTAATAAAAACGGGATCACTAAATCATACATAAAGATCTCTGCCAACTACATTTAGACTTAGAAAACTACATATTAATATTATCTATGTTCTGTTATGTTTTTATTTTATTAAATATTTCCCAATTGTATTTTAATTTAGTTATAATAGAGTATTGACACTTGTGGTGTAGACTACTAAAATGAGTATAATCTCTGAACTGCTTAATAAGGAATGAGAAATTGATGGCAGAGAGCCAGGAAACTTAATTATAACTGTGCCACAGCAAGCCAGCATCTGGGGAGAGGGGACAGGGCCCAGTCTTCCAGTCCATTAACCCTTAGTATACACTCACATGGGCTGGGGCTAAACCATCAGACAGGGTTTCTGCAGTTCACAAGAGCAGTGAAATATAAAATTAAATAGAAACATGGAAGAAGTCAGAGGACTTTGAATCCCAACATTATTAGTTTGCCTTTCGTTCCGTATATAATAGGATTCAGTGTATGGTCTAAAGCAGAGGGAGACTAATTCTTTTCCCTTACCTTAGTCTGTTTTAAGTTTATACTTATATGAAATGTGATCTTCTATTTTAAATACCTAGGTACCCTAGAAAAAGAAATAAGTTGATAGAACTTCCAGAAGACTACAGCTATCTCCTAAACCAGGCTTCTCAATTCAGGTAAGAAGGAATTACTCAAAGATGGCGATCATTTTCCCCTTAAGTCTTTTGTTCTTTTATTTAAATAATTCTTATTTCTTCAACTGATTCACCTATGGCACCATTTCCAGCATCCGCACCCTACTCGACATGATTCAGCCAATCATTGTCCTATCTGAAATGTGGCCCCCATCCTGGACATAGTACACCAGATGGGGTCTGCTGAGGGAAGAAAGCCAGAGGGTCTAGCCCAGGGGTGGGGAACCTGCGGCTTTGAGGCCACCTGTGACCTTCTAGGTCCTTAGGTGCAGCCTTTTGACTGAGTCCAAGTTTTGCAGAACAAATCCTTTTATTAAGGGTATTTGTTCTTTGAAGTTTGGATTCTTCAGTCAAAGGGCCACACTTGAGGACCTAGAGGGCCACATGTGGCCTCAAGGCTGCAGGTTCCCCACCCCTGGCCTAACGCCTCTCTCACTATACCCAGTTGGGCTCTTTGATGCAGTGTAAGTCAGCATTAGCCATTCTGGAAGCCCTAGCATATGACTGACTTATTGAAGATGAAGTCTGCTAAAGTCTCAGGGTCATACAACCAACATATGTCAGAAGCAGGACTTGAACCCCAGGTCTTCCTTGCTTCTAACCCCTCTATCCATTACACTACACTGCCTCTCAACAACAATAATAATGATACCTATCATTTATAAAGCACTTTAAGGCTCACAAAGCACTTTATATATACTCTCATTTGATTTGATTAAGGCAGTATGGAGCTAGATTGTGAAGAATCTAAACGCAAAGTAAAGGTATATATAGTTGATACTAAAGGTAGCAGGGAGCTACTGGAATTTAAGGAGTAAGGGGGTGTGGGGAGGCATGTCTGACCTCCTTTTTGGGGATGGATTGGAGTGTAGAGAGAGGTAGGACCTAGAGACTAATGAAGCCAGTTCAGTAGTGCAGCTGAGAGGTGACAAGTGCCAGAACTCAGAAAGTGGTTTTGTGAATAAAAAAAGGGACATATTCAAAGATGTGACAAGATTTGGCAACTAATTGGACATGGGGTGAGTGAGAGTGATGAGCCTCTGAGTAGGACGCTGAGGTTGTGACAGCCACGTTGTTTTCAGGATACTCAGAACTAATCCCACCATCAGCAATATGCCTATTTCCCCATTCTGCCCCACTTTGAGTTTTATCATCATTCACTATACTCACCAGTTTGATAGATGTAAAGTGATGCCTTAAAATTGTTTTTAATATGTGTTCTTCTTATTAGTAGAGAGTTTAAACAGTCTTTCAGTTTGTTAGCTAGCAGTTTCTACTTCCTCCTTTGAAAATTGTATGTTCATGCTCTTTAAGCAGTTTATTATTAAGGAATGGCTATTATAGATTTGTTTCAGTTTGTTATACATTGCAGGAGTCACATTTTATCACATATTTGCTGGAAATATTTTTTTCAAGTATTTTCTCTTGGGGGAGAAATTTGCTTATTATACAAAATTTTTGTATAACCAAATCTACAAATTTTGTCTCATTTGTTGAATGAATTTTTTTTCTTTCTACAACTGAAATAAATATTACTCAGTTTGAATTTTGTTACCAAATATAATTAAACCATGAGGCTTCTATAAATTTTAAGTTTTTCTTTCTGTGAAATTATCAAGAAATATTTTGATGAAATTTATTTTGCGGGTATTAAAGGAAAGAAGAGGAGTATTTGTGATTAGATATTGCCTGATATTTCAGGAGCTTTCTTTCTGCAAAATAGACACATGGTTTTATAAAACGAAGCCTAAAAGCGTTCCTTATTTTGTGCACTGTGACCTTTTTGCCTCAACTTCAATTCATTGTTCTCTCTTTGCTTTTAAGATGCCCAAGGTCTTCAGATGATGAACGAAAGCATCCAGTCCTGTGTCTCTTCTGTGGAACTATGCTGTGCTCTCAGAATATTTGCTGCCAAGAAATTGTGAATGGGGAGGAGGTTGGAGCCTGCATTTTTCATGCTATTCACTGTGGAGCTGGAGTCTGCATGTTTCTAAAGTAAGTAATGAGTTACTATACATCTTTATGATGAATTTAGGGAATCTAGATCCCTTCAAAAGAAGCTAACATTGGAAGATAATTATTAATTATGGATAATGATGTGAAGTTTGTTTGTACATTTGTGTTAGTATAACAGCAAAATATGGATTCTTTTGAAAAATGTGGCAAATGACTGTGGTGTTTGATAATTTTATGGAAAGTCTTGTAGATGTGCACTGAGACTTTGTTTTTATAAATCAAAGTATAAAATAATCATGTCTACAAAATAACCAGGAAAAACAGAAATTTAAATTTTTTTCAATTTTAGAAATTTGTATATTAGTGAGTCAGTAAACACTTGTTTACTATATATATATATATATACACACACACACACATACATGTGTGTGTGTATGTGTATGGATATATAGAAATATATCGATAGATAGATAGACAGACAGACACACATGCATAATAGCACCTACCATGTTCTGGGGATACTAAGAAAGAGATAAGATAGCCCCTCCCTCAAGAAGCTCATAAACTTAATTGGGGAGACACCATGTGAACTACAATATAGAATGTGGAAATAAGGTATATACAAGATTAGCAGAGGGAAGACACTAGAATTAAGGGGGATCAGGAAAGGCTTCCTGTAGAAGGTGGAGTTTTAGCTGGGACCTGAAAGAAGTTCCAGGTTCTCACTCTAATCCTGCGGTTCTCAACCTGTGGGTTATGTTCAGTTTGTAACAATGAAAATACATCCTGCATATCAGATATTTACATTATGATTCATAACAGTAGCAAAATTAGAGTTATGAAGTAACAACGAAAATAATTTTATGGTTGGGGGTCACCACAACATGAGGAACTGTATTAAAGGGTCGTGGCATTAGGAAGGTTGAGAACCACTGCTCTACTCTGTTCCTTCTAACTACCACCATTATTACCTCTTCTCTCTCAACAAAAGACCCATGTAGCTAGAGCCAATAAAAAACATAAAGAAGCTGAGATATAAGATTAACAAATAGAGGACAGTAGGGTAACAGTAACCCAGCTTTTTGGAAAAGAGAAAGGAAGACCATCCTGATGTAAGGGAATCTGAGAGAGGGATGCGAGAAGGTTGCCAGGGCAGGAAAGAAAAAAAAAATCTAGTGTATTTGAAGGACTCTTTTCTTGGACACTTACCTTTTTTGGGCCTCAGTTTCTTCATTTATAAAATAGCGGTGCTGGATTAGATAACTTTTAAAGGTCTTATATTTCATGGTTTTTTCCATTTCACAATTTTTCCCATGTAAATGTACTTTGCCTATGATACAATATTTCTGTATAATCCCATGGAGTATATAAGATTTAAACTTGGGAAGAAGGGTAGACACCTTTAAATATGGAGAAAAAAAAACTAATTTTTAAAAATTATTTAGCTATTACTTAAGTACTTCAAGAAACCATTTTTTCATCCAGGTAGATGAAACCAGTCCAGTGCAAAATAAAAAACCAATTCCACCACCTCACCTTAAAAGATGATTTAATAAGTGTCTGTTGAACCCTTCACCCAATTATTACCTGGTAGCCAACCATCTAGTAATGAACTTCCCCAAACGTGGTTATAGTGCTTCAGACAACAGCAACATTTCATCGCCAGGTTCATGCTCTGAGACTGTCCAACTTTACCAGGACCTTCCTGTGCTCACACTTGGCTGACATAAGTCTTTAAGAACTCACCTTCAGACTAGCATAGTCTTTAATTCATCTTTATGGTACAGTGAGGCATTGGAAAACGTACTGAATAGAATAACCAACTATTAGTTTTGTAATTCATTTAGGTAGTTCATTCAGTCAGTCTAGTACTTACTTAAGGCTTACTACAGGCTAGGCACTGTGCTGAGTGCTAGGGATATAGAAAAAGGCAAAAGCATCGTCCCTACCCTCAAGGAGCTCACCTTCTCCATATCCATAGAAAATGTAGTTAAAGTAGTTGGTGGAAAGTAACCTCAGAGAGAAGACGGTACCAATGAGGGTTCTCAGGCTTCAGCTTGGGAGGAAAGTGGGGAGTGGGGAAGGAATAAGGAAGGACCTAGAAGCTTAGACCTGACAGTGCTCATGCCCAAGGGGGGCGTCTGTAGCTACTAAATCAGCCAGCTTGTCCTTTGGCTCTTTAGCTTTAACCTCACAGGTTTGTTGTAAGGATCAAATGAGATAGCACATGTAAAAATATTTTAAGTGCCGTGTGCATTTTTTCCCCGAGAATTCTCTTTCTTCCTACTCAAGTTCTCTGGCTCATCTCTAATAATTACTTCCTCCTACACAAGCTCATGTACACATTCTCCCTCAGAGTGAGTACTTTTTGAGTACTTTTGGGTTATAAGTATATGGAAAAGCATTATACACCCTAATGACATTTACTGCTTGTAGGTAGTGAAGGAATAAAATTTATAAAGTTCTCTGGTGTTCAATTAGGACTGACAGATTATGGTCTGAAGGCCAAATCTAGCCAGCTATTTTTGTACTGTTCGTGAACTAAGAATGTTTTTTACATTTTTAAATACAATAAAGCTTTGTTTAAAAAAGCAAAAACCATTCTTAGCTTTTGCGGGTCTGGATTTGGCTTGCCAGTATTCTGACCCTTTGTTAGAGGGTCGCTAGAAAGAGAAAACACTCAACTTAAACCCCAGGCTGGTTAGAGATCATTAGGCTATTAAGATATGTGGAGGAGAGGCATTCCAGCACTAAAATTTTATGAAGCTATGTAATTCAAATCTTTTGCTAAGCCCTTTCCCTTTTTCTGATATATTTGACAAGATACTAACTAGAAACTTCAGTCATTCTTTCAAGGAGGCTCAGAAAGGACTCCTACTGGTCCTTCTTCCACTGGTATGCATTGCTATTACTTCTGAATCCATTTGCCTTAGTCCTATTAGATCTTAACTCTTTGATCCAGTGACACAGGCCTCCTTGCTGTTCCATAAACAAGAAATTCCATCTCTCAGCTCTGGGCATTTTCTCTGACTTGCCCTCATTCCTGGAATGCCCTCCCTCATCTCAACCTACTGGTTTCCCTAACTTCTTTCAAGTCCCAGCTGAAATCCCACCTACTACTGGAAGCTTTTCCTGACCCCGACTCTTAATTCTAGGACCTTCTCTCTGAGGTTCCTTCTAATTTATCCTTACTTGAACTTGTTTGTACATAGTTATTAGCATGTTGTCTCCCCATTAGATTGTGAGCTCCTCAAAGACAGACACTATCTCCATCTCTTGGAACAAAGTAGGACATCCAATGTAGATAGCGACTGGTTGACTGACTGACTTTTCCATAACCCTGGTTTCTAAGCACATCATCATAATAAAAGCAGAGATTCTTCTGTGCCCACCAATATTTGGATGTCTGTTCTTGTGGTTGTAATGGATAAAAAATAATTTGTTTTCTTGGAATTACTTTCGGCACAGCGCCTAACCGAGCACTGTTATTGTGTGAGTGACGTTTTGTTCTTTCAGGATCAGGGAGTGCAAAGTGGTTCTGATTGAAGGCAGAGCCAGAGGCTGCTTGTTTCCAGCCCCCTACCTGGATGAATATGGAGAAACAGACCCTGGACTAAAGTAAGGACACTTGATGTCACACAGTCTTGGGGAACTGGAATTTACTGCTTTTCCATGATGTTCTTTTTAGCCACATGCACGCGTCTGCGTTGCAAGGACCATTATAATTCTGAACACAAGGAAAAATTGTATGTTTGCAGACTTGTCCTATTATTCCTTCTGATTTGTTCTTCCTAAACATGAAGCCGCCTTCTGTTTCATGTAATATTTTTAATAGTTTGCTACTATTCCAATTACAAAAGTGTGAGATAGCATATTATATTTCTTAAGTATTTTTAATCAATGACCAGAAAAAAGATCACCATTATACACAATTACAAAGGGCTCTAGATCATAGTCTGATTTTTGTTGTTGTAATACTAGAATTTTTGTTGTCCTTAATATGCCTCAAAAGGAATAAGCTAGTAGTTCTAGTAGAAAATTGAAACTCCATAAGTTACAGTTTTAAAAATCTTTTAAAATCATAATGGTATTTGTTGTCCTGTAGAGTCATAGAATCTGGGCATGATGGGAAGAAAACTGAGAAAACAGAATATTATCAGGTTATGGGGAAAATCTTTAATGGCTGAGTGTACATTGGTCTCCATTATTTCAGAAAGTATCTCACTGTGCTTCGTTACTGGCTAGATCTAAACCAGAGCCCTTCTGTGTCAACTACTCTATAACAATTGCTCCCAGAATCACATCTTGACTCATGTGTAAATAATTGTCCTATAATTCATTAGATTAAACAGAATATCACCTTAATGTGATGTTTTTTGAGAGGAAAGGGAGGAATTAAGTTCTTACTGGGAGCCAGTACCCCCAGTCAACCATCCACCCATAACTTCTTCCCCTTGTCTACTTTCTGTTCCCAAGGTCTTGGTCCGGTTACATTGGCCAGTAGCGCCTGAGAGAGAAGGAATAGAGTTCTGACTCTTTGAGTGGGAGTGGGGGGGGGGGGGGAGCAGTGTGATGGTAAGCAATATATTGACGCTGTAAAAGCAGTTAGTATCCCACTTGGTCTAACCAGCATAGAGGGGTGAGGGCAGGGCAGTGAGCTCTCCTCTTCTGAAAAGGAGAACTTGCCGTTCCAAGTGTCATCCTGAGATCTAGGCTCAGGTGAGTGTTTTGCTTGCACCTGCTCTATCTTTGTTTCCCCCAAGTCTTGCCCTGATAATCATTTCAGTAGAATAAATCTGAGTTGTCAGCAAGCATTTATTAAGTGCCCACTATGTGCCAGGATCCAGAGGCGTCTCAAGATCTCAGACTATGGATGTAAGCTGCCAGAAGGCACTAGAGGTTGTTTGAGTCAAGCTAACATATGTTCATTTCTTCTCCTATGAAGGAGGGGCAACCCCCTGCATTTATCTCGTGAGCGTTACCACAAACTCCATTTGCTCTGGCAGCAACATCGTATTATAGAAGAAATCGCAAGGAGTCAAGAAACTAATCAAATCTTATTTGGATTCAACTGGCAGTTACTTTGAGTCCCAGTTCCATAGAAGAGTCACAGAAGAAGGCAATAATGAAGATGGGTCTGGAACTGTGGACACATTTAGTAGGACTGAGGAGGGGGGCGGGGGGTTGGTAATGGGGTCATTCCTCAGTTCCTGATTCACATATTTCAATAAAATATCCCTTAATGGATTTTTGCTTTCAATCAGCAAGCTTGATGCCTCAAGATAAAGCATATACTTACCTATATCAATGTGTCTCTGTTGTAAAACACTGAAGAATATACTTGTCTGCCCCACAATTGTTTAAGATTCTGCTGATAGTTTAAGGAAATCATTTTCCCCTTTAGAGCCTTCCCTTCTTCAGTAATCATGCCAGAAATGGGAGGGTATTTCATAGTTCTAATTATATATTTGGTGGCATTTGGGGGAAAAAACGCCATCTAAGAAACTGTTGGATTTTTTTTTTTAAGTCTTTGTGACACTAGCCATCAAACTAGAGCTGCTAATTCTCGTTATGACTGTTTCTGGTCTTTTGTCCTTGCTTGGTTTTAATCAACTGGACCAATAGTTGTGTCGAAATGGCAGAAGAAGAGCAGCCATGACAAGATTACTAAAATTGACCATAATAACCATATATCCAATCAGAAAAAGAATGATAGAGGACAAGAATTTTATTAGAATAGAGGAAAAATTCCAAGACTAAAAGTTGACATTTCTCTTCTGGGAAATTACCCTAGATATGCCACTTGCTGCTGCTACCAGAAGTTAACCTGACTCCCTGCTTAGTCAAAGTTGCCTTTCCTAATGCAGATTTTTCTTAGAGCTTTTTTTTTCTCGTAAAACCCTGAGGGTTAGAATTGTGTAGTCACCTTGATGTTACAGTGAGTCTTGTAATCAGTTATCAAGGACCCAGTCCTTTTCAAAACTGCACTTTCCATTATCCAGGGCCTAGTTTCTAACAAAAAAAGTCATATCCTTTGTCCTGGTGCCGTTATGTAACTGACAGAAATCTGCTCGGATCCTGGCGTTAAGTAGCCATAGGACCATGATAATTCCCCGCTGAGCATAGAAACATCAGGCCAATTCTGTAACAATTTACGTCTTCCCAGAAGACTTTAATTCTTTGATTCATCCATATGTGTGCAGCCTTTCGTAAACTCCAGCTGTACAACAGATACAGACGACCAAAAAAAAGCCATGCGATAAAGTCTGTTTCTCTGTCTTACTGTTAACATGCAGTAATTGAGCCTCCTTGCATTTGAGTAATAGTGCTCTTGAGAATCTGCCTGTAGCTTTCTGGGTTCTTAGCTATGATTTGTATGTCAAGGGAACTTGTCATGCAGAGCTTTGAGAAAAGGATAAATTGAAGCCCTCAATTAAGCTTCCATGTCTCCTATGCCTCAGGAGTCTGAAAGATCTATTCAGAGAATATATTGTGACCTTGACGAGGACTATCTTCCACTTACGTACAATGGTTTCTTACCCGTTTACTTCTCTCTAAAAACAGGGAAGTTAAAAATATGTATGCCAGGTGTTTGAGGATACACATTTATATTCAGTTTTGTGCTTTGTTTTTCTTTTGTTGAGGGAAAGGGAAGAAGAACCTGTCAGAGGTATCAGAATAATCATGACTATGATACTTAAATAATTCTACAGCTTCGATTCTAAGCATTCAAAAGATATTCAGAAGATGACTCAGCAGAAGGAAACTTGTCGAATTATGGCAAGTTGGATGAGGTTTGAAATGTTCAGTGCTCAGTTGGATAAATTCACTGATGTGGTAAAAACACACAGATTTCTCCCTTCTTGATCTCATCTACAGTTCAGCAGGTTACAACTAACTCTTTAGCTGTCTAGGTGTCAGGCAACAGCAGCCAGCCAGCTGTTGACCTCCACCCTGATTCATGCCCTATATAAATAACATTATAAAGCAAAGGCAGATTCTTCAGAAGGAGAATTTCTTCCTGCTTTAGTAGTCTTTTCCATTCAGTTCACAGATCCTGATGGTAAGGCATCAGGCTGCCAGAGCAACTTCCTGGCAGTGGCTAGTAAAATCTTGACTGCCAAAGAAACCATCCCAAGAGATGAGCACATAGAGGCCTATTCACAACTTAGTGTTGGCACTTAAGTGCAGGCTCAGTGTTCAATGTTGCTATCAAATGAGAAGTTTTCATGTATGTTAGAAACCTTCTAGCAGTTTGCACTTGAATAGTGCAAGCACAGAAACGGTGTGTTCAGAAGTCATGAACACACAAAGTCACTTTTTTTCCTATTGAACCAGGAACCCGTTCATGAGGATGCTCCAAAAGCATGTTTTCCTTATGACTGGGGAAATGGGGCAGGAGGTCTTTGCAGTAGGAAAAACCTGATTCTGTATAGTTAATTTATTATTCTAATATATGAGCTATGAGGTCATCCATTAATGGTCATTTATCATTTCATAACCTACTATGCATTTTGGTTCACTGTGAGGATAATCTATGGTGTTTGTAACATGTTCATGCCACTGATTCAGATTCCATCCAGATGAACAGAAGTTCAGAAGTTATTCAAAATGATGCATATATTGATATCTTTTGTTGCAAAATGTAAATTTAAGACGTGTATAATGTTCTTGTGCTTTTTGAAATAAATATTATATGTGTATATTTAAAAAAGGAAATAAAAGTGACTTACGCTCTTTGGGATTGTTATCTGAAACATGAAATTAGACATCAGAAAGGTCTTCTAGATCAACCTCTTAGCTAAGTTTTTGAAGTGTAAAATGTCTAGTTTATCTCCGGGAAGGGAGATACCACATTATCCTTATGACATGGATTTCTTTCCTCTTCCTGGCTCGTGGGTAATCAGGATGTTTTTTAAAGGGTTCCCCAAAAGTTGACATTTCTCTTTCAGAGCTTTGAAAATCACTTTGCAAAAGTGGAAATTCTTGGGAGTAAATAATACCCAGAATTACTATCCGTCTTTACACCTTACTAAGTAAAGAATTGGAAAGCAAGCCTTAATTGAGGGTGAAGGGAAAGAGGAGGGAGCACAGAAAAGCAGAAGGGAATCTCAAGGCAGGAGCCCCCAATGGGAATTAACAATGTGACAGTATAGTATTGAAAATCCAGATTTAAATAGTAAGGTCTGCTTCATAATTTTGCCTAGTGATAGCCTTGTGTCTAACCTACATTTTATGCTACATTTGAAGTCCATCCAGTCTTATTCTATCCTTTTATAAAGCATCCTAAGTAAAGACTTGCTTCATTCAAATGTATTTATTGATGTCCTACTTTATACAAGATTCCATAAAAGAATAAATGACAAAATGTTTAAGTGCTTACACTATGCTAACTGTGCTAAGTGCCATAGAGACTAATGGAAATAAGAACAACCTTGCTTGTTACATTCTAATTGGTAAAGGCACATACGGGGAAGTAGTGTCTATGTGATTGATTTGGAAAGTCATAGCAGGGCTGGATGGAGCCCTAGGATAAGAGATCGATATACCCTTTCCAGTAGCCTGGCCATAATGACAGTATTGATTTGATTATGGTTTCAGAGGTGGGAATGGCAGGAAGATGGCTGATATGTAAAGTGAATCATGACTAAGTCTGCTAGACTTAGTGGACCATATGAGCCACTCACCAGTTATGATATTGGTGGGGGTGGTCAGGAAGGCCCCGTGTGCCCTGCCTTGGACATTATTTATAGGATGAAGCAGTATTCTCTGGATTGTCCTGAGTTGAGGACTAGGGACTTCTCTGAATTTCTATCCTGGATAGTTAGGTTACTCTTCGAAAGTGAGAAGAGTTGCCTTGTATAGAGGTTTATCTTGGAGAGTCAGTTGTTTGACTGACACTCCTCTCCAGGATGGTAGTGTTGGTATTATTGTTCCCAGAGCTAGTTTTGGAGGGGCAGAATTGGACATACTGGAAGCATCATGGCAGGTTGCTGGCTAGAGGATATATTGAATCTAGGGCTAACTCTTATTTGGAAGCCCAAGCCTCTGGGCTGGAGCTGATTTCTCATTATAAAATGAAAGAGTTAGATTAGATCAGTGGTGTCAGGCTCAAATAGGAACAGGGGCCGTTAAACCATACATAAAGATCCTAACAGGCTGTATAATGACTTAGAAAACCGTGCATTAATATTATCTGTGTTCTATTGTGTTTTTTATTTATTTTGTTAACTATTTCACAATCATATTTTAATCTGGTCCTGGAGTGTTGAGCCTGCAGGATGTATGTTTCACATCTCTGAATTACATGACCTGTCGGGTTCTTTTGGCCTCTGTGAATTTATCTCTTTATATTCTTCCAGTATTTCTCTGTCTCTTAGCCGTTTTTCCCTCTTCTTCTGTTAGAAATTAGCATATCTACCTGTTCAAGTCTGTGAAGTGATGTGGGTTAAATTGTAATTTTGCTTTTATATTTCAATAAATTACTAAAATTGCTAACAAATGCAGAAACCCATTTCTTCGTTGGTGTTAAAGACTAAGCTAAAGTTCCTTAAGTATCTGTATTACTTGAGCATGTGATCACACCAGGCAACACAAACTAGAAAAGAGACATCACCCAGAACATATTATGAGGTTTCCACATATTCAAGTATTGATTAAGCTCCCTCTATGTGCCCAACACTGTGCTGGTCCCATGGGCTACAAACACAATGAATGAAATAATCCCTACCCACATGCTACTTACATTTTAACAGAGGGGACCACAAGGAAATATATGTGTATAGACAGAATGAGAGCAAATAAATCCAAAGTAGTTCAATCCAAGGTTATTTGAAATGGAGGCTGAGCACTTTAGAGGATGAGGAGAGGCTTCATGTGGAAGCTACATGTTGAAGGAAGAGGAGGGGGATTTTATGAGGCAGAGGTGAGGAGAGTATTCCAGGATCAGAGGGTGGACATTATAAAGCCACAGACAAAGGAGATGATATGACATGTGGGGAGCTGAGGGAAGGCCATCTGTCTGAATTGAAGAGTTCAGGAGAGTAAGTAAAATACCATGGGGCTGAAAAGATAGGTTGGGGCTGTAAAAGCTAAAACAAAGGAGTTTATATTTAATTCTAGAAGCCAGTGGAAAGCCACTGGGTTTACTGATTAGGAGGTGATATAATCAGAGCTACACTTAAGGAAAATTACTTTGGCAGCTGTAGCTAACACTACCAGGTGGCTGCCTTCACTTCAAAAGGACTCTTGTAGTCTCCAAGAAAAATAGAAAAGACCTAAGAATTCCTGAAGTCCAATTGCCTCATTTTGCAGATGAAGAAACTGATGCAGAGGAGTTCTAATTCACCTAGACTCATACAGTTATCATGAGATGGGATTTGAACTCAGTTCTTCCTACTTCTCAGTTCAGTGTTCTTTCTCCCACAGCACACTATACTACAAAGCAGTAGCCTCACCCATCCAAAGGTAATCCACAAGACGCAAAACTCAGAAAAAGCTGGGGATACTCTCAATAAGGAGACTCAGAAATCAGAAATTGGAATGAATGAAGGAAGCGTTTATTGTTTTGTTGTTCAGTCGTTTTTTAGTTGTGTCCGTCTTGTGACCCCATTTGGGGTTTTCTTGGCAAAGACACTGGAGGGGTTTGCCATTTCCTTCTCCAGCTCATTTTACAGATGAGGAAACTGAGGCAAACAGGGTTAAATGATTGTATTGCCAAGGCAATATTCACAGCACTAACAGCAACTATGAACATGCTAGCATAGTTCTGAATCAAAATATAACAGACCTTCCATGTAGAAGACAGAAGCAAAACATTTATTCAGACACCAGAAGGCCAAATCTCAACACCAGAAAACCGAATCCATCATAGCAACAAAGAGATCTATACACAATAACACTGCAGAGGGCAACATCATCCCTCTGCTTGGGCCTTTCCACCAACACAATCCTAGCTGTGTGCTTGCCTGAGTTCTCTCTCTCCACCCTAACTGTTCTTGACCAACTTCCTCCCAGTTCTCCCAGCTCCACCTCTTCCTGTTCTACTCTTCCTGTTCTACCTGTTCAGCAAGCTCCACCCATCACAGGCTCCATGTGATTACATTCCGCCTATTAAGGGGCAGGGAAGATCTTCAAATTACCATTACCATTACAGTGACTTGGCCAGGGTCACACAGTAAGTGTCCGAGGCCAAATTAGAACTCAAAAAGTGAGTTCTTCCTTACTTCAGCCCTAGCACTCTATCCACTGCCCTATTAAATGTTTCCAAACACTGATGAGCACTAGGGATGATAAAAAATACGAAGAAGTACCAAACTTTGAAGGAGTTTATATTCTAAAAGGGGATTAAATAATATGGGAAGGGTGGCTAGGGAAGTGGGTTTTGGTCTGGGAAGTCACGGAAATGGTGAGAGAAGTCATAGGGTAATTAAGACATTCCTTTCAGGAACAGTAGTATTGGTTTGATTATTGTCCCTCTCCTGAATGGTAATTGTCCCTCTGAGAACACTCACTGTTTAAGAGAAACTCAGCTGTGCTTCTCACTACCACCAATTACTATTACTTCCCTATGTTCCTCTTTTCCCTGTCCAGTTGTGGAACTCTGAGGCATGATTAAATAAGTTTTGCCATTGTTCCTGCATGGCACAAAGTAATCTACTCTCCTGTAGCCCCACTGAACCATCCCAGTAACTTTCCTAACCAGTGTTCCGGGAGACCACCCTTCACCTACATGTGTTAGTTCCTTCATTAGAATGCAGTCTCCTTGAGGGCACTGTAATGCCAAGCAAAGGCAACTTCCAAAGTTCTAATTACCAGCATAGCAAACCCCATTTATTCAGCAAACATTCACAGAACAGAGAAAGTCAAAATACAGTGTAACTTGTTCATTTAGGAAGTAAGTTCTCAATTCAATTGCAAAGTATCAAGGTCCAAGTATCCTACCCCTGGCCAGTACGTTAGTCAAAGTATCCTACCCCTGGCCAGTACATTTAGTCAGTCAACAAAGTCTTTCCTCGCAAACGGAGATTAGTCTCCAATCATAAACAAAGTACATTCATCTGGACAATCACAGAACACAAAAAACTCAAAGGTTTCCCAACCCTAAATCTCAAAAGGGGAAGGAGAGCACAAAAGGCCATCTATCCTTAAGTTACAACAAGGTTAAGATACCATCTCAGCACTGAATACCCAAGGAAAGGCCCTTCTTTCATCTTCACTCGAGGCAAGCCCTCAGCAATCTCAGTTCCTGGGGAGACAAGGCTCAACAAAGCCATAGCCAGTGTCCTCATCAAGTCACTCTCTGCCTATAG
>CM053582.1:404912887-404933637 GCA_028627135.1 Pseudochirops cupreus | reverse complement strand
CCTCCTTCAGGGCTTCTGAACCAGCAGCAAGGTTCCAGGACCTTTACGACAGCAGCACTGTCCTTCAACAGCAGGTGAATCTGGCAAAACAACATCAAAACAGACAGACAAAACACCGGCATCACTGCCATGCCTCCTCAGTTCTTGGCAGCTCCAGGTGGCAGTTCTCAAAAGTCCTGGGCAGCTCCAACGGGCTCTCAGCAGTCTTTCTCTCAGCAACTCAGGCTCCACGATACTGGATACTGCTCTCCCAAAGTCCTTCAGGCCTTCTCTAGGCTTGGGCCTCTCTCCCAATTCACGGCTCCTCCCAGTTCAGCCCTCTCTCTTCGAGTCAACAAGTCCATCCCACAAGTGGGATTCACAAGCTCTGAGTTTTAACACTCAACCCAAAAACCAAGCCAATACAGGGGCATCTCTAAATTCTGTTGCCATTACAGGCACAGACTGTTTTTGTGTTTGTATTACCAATGCTTAGTACAGTACTTGGGGCAACTAGGTGACACGGTAGGTACAGTGCCTGTTCTGGAGTTATGAAGACTCATCTTCCTAAGTTCAAATTTGACCTCAGATACTTATTAGCTGTGTGACTCTGGCCAGGTCACTTAACCTAGTTTGCCTCAGTTTCCTCATCTATAAAATAAGCTGGAGAGGGAAATGGCAAACCACTCCAGTGTCTTTGCCGAGAAAACTCCAGATGGGGCCACAAAGAGGCAAACTTGACTGAACAACATCAACAGAAATATAGTGCTTAGCACAAAGTAAGCACAGAATGCTTTTTCATTTCATTTGTTCCCAGAACTGGGGCATCAGGATGGCCAAAGACTTTAATAGCATATTGATCCTTATCACCTAATGTGTGCCACATCCTAAAATAAGCCTCAGAAATGGAGAAATATGTATATATCTGCATATGTCTATAAATGTGTACATTGAAAAAAATATACAAAATTACCATATATTTTTTTAAAAATATTAATCCAGTTTTTACAGTAAATATGTCTGGAGCTGCAGGACATAAGCTCCTTTGTTAGTAATTTCATTCTTTCAATCCCCAGAGCCTAACATATAGTTTTTTATTCCTGTTCAGTTGTGTTTGACTTTTCATGATCTTATTTGGGGTTGTGGTTGTCCTTGTTGTTTGGTCCTTTGTACTTGAAGAGGCCCACGACATCAGGAAGGTGATGCTATGTTAGTTGAATTTAAGGAGGGTCGTGCAAAGTCATTAGCCCCATTTTTTTTCTTTGGAGCCATCTGGGTCCAGTGGCAAGATATAGATCAGGATGACTGAAGATGGCTCTGAATGCAATGGGAGACGTTGGCCTTTTTAAGCTAAGGTCTTTAACAGGTCTCAGTTTGACTGAGGCAACCCCCTTTCAATGATTATCTAGCCTTAATCATTTGGAATAGGAGCTTAATAAATACCTGATTGAGTAATTGATTGGTTGCAGCAGTCAGGGACTGAGGGGAAGAACAAACATCCTTTAGGGGTCACTGTAGCATAAATAGGCTGGTGTGATTAGCAGATATACAGAATGGCATTTGGTTGGAGGAAGAGGGGGGTAAACCATGGAGTACTGTTGATTCCATGTCCATTAACACTCTCTAGCCCCAAAAAGGGATAGGTGAAGTAAAAATAAGCGAATAAAGTCAATCAGAACATGAGTTTAAACTTCATTCAGGATTTGTACAGGATAAATTGGAGATTAGGAGCTGGGGAGAAAGTGTCAACAAAACACCTAACATGTATTGTAGTGTACTAAAGTTCTACTTCATCCCAGATTGCTGGATGGATGGCTTCAGCCCATCATTTAAGAATATCATCACCAACTCTTACATTTATGAAACTAGTGTTTTCCTATATAGCCCTAAGAAGAAAGAGTTTACTTTGTGGATTTATCAATGATGACAAACCGGCCAAGAAGCCTCTAGTGAGTCATACTTATTTATGTATTTCGGCAGCTGCTGTATCTGGGCAGCTCAGCCTACT
Organism: Pseudochirops cupreus; assembly: GCA_028627135.1. Lineage (NCBI taxonomy): Eukaryota > Metazoa > Chordata > Mammalia > Diprotodontia > Pseudocheiridae > Pseudochirops > Pseudochirops cupreus. Next base: position 404,931,650 of record CM053582.1, on the reverse strand, counting down.
AATCCCAGTTGGAGAATTAGAGAGTTATATCCTTCTCTGGAAGGGCTAAAAGCACCTTCTCTGTATTCTGGATACATAGCACATAAAGCATGCAGAGCATGGGCTCAGTACACAAAGCCACTGGCTAAAGAAATCTTAACCAATGTTTAAGAAAATAAGAGATTCAATTAGAAAGTCAAGTCAACAAGCATTTACTAACCACCAGACTACTTTTCTGAACGCTAAGAATATACATATGTCAAAGGAAAGACAGTTGCTCCCTTTCAGGAAGATGACACATAAAAACGAAGCTAAGAAGGAAAGGAGGGAAGGAAGGCTTGGTAGAGAAAGTCTGGAGAATTAGAAGGGCAACCTGGAGAAGGAAGACATGGTAGGCCTGCCCAGAGGTTCTGGGAAGAACCAGCCAATCAAAGGGAGAGGCTGAAGGGGCCAAAGGTGCTTTCATTGTGTGAAGTCCGTGGGTGAAGTGATCTTCCAAGGTAAAGTGGTTTCTGTGGCACAGTATTCTGTGGCTCTTGCCAACTGCACATGGGCACAGGGCATGCATCTCCACCAGTGAAGACAGAGTTCCCTACCAATGAGCTTTGGGAATAGGGTTACATTGGTAAAACAAATCAGGTGCTAGGAGATGCCTGTTTGACAATCGAGGTCATCTCCAAAGTGTGGAGATGCTTTGGAGGAGGGCCTTAGTGAAAGTGAAAGGTTTGTTCTCCTTAAAATCACCAAGCTGTCATTTTAGACTGTACTATTTCCAACAGAGTGAAGTTGGGGGGTGGGGAGAGAGACAACAAGAGTACATTTATTGTTTGGAGGTTACAAATAAAGAAGGAAGACAGACAGTCCCCTGCTCTCAAGGAGTTCACACTCTAATTGGGGGACACAACACACGTAAGAGATTTCAGCCTCAGGGCTAAGGACCAGAAGTCTTGAGAGAGTGTTGCAGGGTGGGCAGCCTTCTGGGACTGACCCATCACCAGAGATAACTGAACCTAAGGCGGAAGGTGGAAGGGGAATATCTGATTCTTTTCAGTGGAGTCAGGAGAGGGGTAAGGGAATGGGGCATTGGCAGGAAGGTTAGATGTGGAGTCTGAGTAAAGGTGGAGGAGCGAAAACAGCTTCTCTAGAGCAGCAAAGACAGCAAGGGGTATTCTCATCTAAGGACAAAAGAGACAAAGGCAACAGACAAGAACCATCTCATGCACTGAATTTGTCACTTCTCGGGTTATGGTCCAGGTTATTCTTCCTATTCGAGTATCATTTCTTCCACTGACAGGTTTTTGGTAAATGTGGAAATTAGTCTCTCCAACAATCCCAATTAGGCGCAGCTGGTTGTACTTGAGAATTATTTGGCCCCTAGTGATTATTTTAGATGTCCTTATTGAGATTTGGCAATTCAGAGACAGTGGACACTTGGTCACCTTTTCCAAGGTTTTTGATGAAATTCAAATTGTACCTGACAGTTTCTACAAAGTTGTTTTCAAGGAGCCACCCATCAGAATCCAACTCAGGTTCATCCAGCGGTACATTCTTCAGTGACGTTTGTAGGTATCGAACACCAGTGAGAACAGAGAGCTATATAGAAATAAGCAATTAACAAATGCCACACATCTTCAAAACAGTCCAACAGACTGAGATGCCACCCACCCTTAAGAGGTGTCATTCACCAGTAGAATGAACCCACTCCTTCCCCATGTATGAATTTTTATCTTTTTTAATTCATGTCCTCCCCCAGAAGAGTTCATCCTGTCACTGATGACAAGATTCAGTTTTTTCATTCTCAAGGGCATTCTACATTTTTCTCCATTCTTCCTGTTTCCCATGCATTCTCTCACACTCACCCCCTCTTGTTCATGTCCAGTGAATTCTATTCTTCCACCTACCAATACGTAAAATTGTTGAACTACTCTTTCTTTTTTTTCTTCAATACATCTATTCAGTCCCACTCATCCAACCCTCGCATTCTTTCCTGAACTAGAACTTTCTATTCTTATCTCTTTTCACAGCTAGATAGAGTACTGGGGCTGAGTTCAAATTTAGCCTAAGATACTCAATAGCTGTGTGACCCTGGGCAAGTCACTTAACCTCTTCCTCCATTTCCTCAGCTGCAGAATGGAGATGATAATATCTACCTCCCAGGATTGTTGTAAGGATCAAATGAGATAATATTTGTAAAGTCCTTAGTACAGTGCTCCCTCCTTCCTTTCTTCCATTTCTCTCCATATTTTTATACTTGTTTTTTAATTTACTTTTTTAATCTTCCATTCTGTTTTTCTTCTCCTTCTTTTTCTTCTGTTTTTCTCACTTCCTATATTTTTTTGTTTATCTCTGTCCTCCATTTGACCTCCTCCTTACTTGTTTTCTCCCTCTTGTCATTTTTAACTTCTTTTTTTAAACTTGTAATTATTCTTCCTTCCCTTTCTAGCTTTATAAATTGTCATTCAACTTTATTTGCTCTTCCTGTTGCCAGCCCGGCTCTTCCTGCTGATGGAGGTCAATTCTAGTGGAAGAAGTCGGAGAAAGAAAGAGCTGATGACTCTGGGATAGGAAGAGGGAAGGAAAGAGGATAAGCCTTGTACAGCACCTACTATGTGCCAAGCACAGTGGATGGGGAAAGTATGACACCTACAGATCTTAGGACAAACCAGGACAATCAATACACTTGACCAAAGATATATCTGTCCTTTTTGGGGGGGGGGGGCACCAGAGCAAACTTTCTGGGAATTGTGCTTACCTCGAATAACCAGATGATAAGCACCACCAATCCAATGGAGCGCATGATGTGGGTATAGTAATCTAACAGGGCTTCACGGCAGCCCCTCATCCAAACATTCAGCTCCTCGGTCAGAAAGTCATAGCTATAATGGGCAGTGTTGTTGGTGAGCTGGTGCTGGATACAAGGTCGTGGGGAGCTGGGGTTGCAGCAACTGAAAGGAACACCGTCCACCAAGAACTTCCCATCGATGTTGTTCTTCAGGCGGCTAGAGTGATGGAAGCAGCAAGAAACAATGACTGACATCAAGGCAATTCTTAGCCTCCTTGACTAACTGAAGACACCTGCCCTCACCTCCCAAAGAAGGAGATGCAGAGATTACAGATTCTTCATCTATTCAAACTGGGTAGGTGGAAAAAAGACCCAAGTTGTTTTAGAAGTTGAGACTATTTCAGATACAGGTAACCCTGCAAGTGCCTTCTCCCTGGGAGGACAGAACAAAAAATAAATACCACACCCATGTGGCAATGTGACAGAAATGCAAGTTTTGGCCAAAATGGTTATTTCTATCCTCCTTGCTGAATTAACTGAAATGTCTGTTACTTAGAAAACAGATCAGTAAGATAGTAAAGAGCTGACCACTAAAACAATGTATGCCACAGGCCAGGTCTTCTAAGACTTACACCTGACAACAGGTGTGACCTAGCTTTGACAGGTGCTTGAGTTAAAGCCCTTGAAGTACACACATAATATTCAGAGCAGACATCAAGAACAGACTCCTGGCCTGGAGATATGGGGAGGTCAGGGAATGTGCAGTCACTGCTGCCAAGAGCTCCTGGATCATACCTTTCTGCTGGTGCTCAGGATGGCTGCATTGAAATAGATGGGTTTTTGCCTAGTTCATTTTATCATGGATTCAGGATTACAGATTAAATGAATAATATGGGGATAATCAAACCAGGTAATGTGCTTTGAGATCCCTCTATGAAAAGCAATATGGCTAGAGCATTTTTCCAGCTGAATAGAATGGTCATACATGAAATATTATGACTAGTACTCTTTCTACTGAACCAAATAGTTTTTAGAGAAGAGTAGAATTCCTTTCTGAGACATTTAATTTTTACAGAGTTCTATTTTAAATTATGGGCTCTCTAACCTCCTAAATGGTCTGTTTTGTGGTGAGAGTCTCTACATATTCTGGAAAGAGCTACCTTGAGACAGTGAGACCAGGATCAGAGGATCATAGATTTAGAGCTGAAATTTAGGGGTATCAAGTCCAACCCTTCTGAAGTGGAGAAACTGAGTCTGGGAGATGTTAAGTGAATTGCTGGCCTCAGACATATGATTAACTGTAACCTGGGGCAAGTCATTTAACCTCTCAGCCTCAGTCTTCTAATATATAAATTGGGAAAAATTATAGCACCTATCTCCTGGGATTGTTGAAAGACTAAAATGAAATAATATTGTAAAGCACTTTGGAAACCTTAAAGAGCTACATAAGTGGTAGCTATTTTTAATTCTAATGCCGTTTATTCATTATTTCCTATTTATCCTGTAGATAGCTGGTTTTGTCTGTATTTGTCTGCATTCTGTCTCCCTGACTAGATTGTAAGTTCCAGCAAAAACTCTTTTGCCGCTCTTTGTACTCCCAGAGCTTAGCTTAGTGCCACATAGTAGATGCCTGATAAATGTTTACTGATTGATTATTATTGCCTGAGGTTCATGCACGTAAGCATTATCCTGAGACCAAGACCTAAGAGGCCTTAGACTTAGAAGACTCAGGACTTTCCAACCCCAATCCCAACTACTCTACTATACTCCCACTGAACTATCTTCTCTAGCCCAGATGCTACCTTCTAGAACAGCAGTTCTCAACCTGTGGGTCGCAACTCCTTTGGAGGTCAAACGGGGTCACCTAAGACCATCGGAAAACACAGATTTCCAATGGTCTTAGGAACCGAGACACTGCTCCTCTATCCATCTCCAAGCGGGTCCACCCACATGCAGATACGCCTACATACAGGTATTAAAGGGTGGCGGCATTAGGAAGGTTGAGAACCACTGTTCTAGAACCAGCTTGCTGCCCGGAGAGGAAATTGCACTCATAGAGCTACTAGGAGAAGACTAGGTCCTCTGTCAGGGTCTATTCCCCTGTTCCCTTCTGTAGGCAACGTTCTCCCCATCCCCATCAGGGACACTCACTCCACAACCTCCCTCGATGCCATGTTCAGGTATCGATCCGATATCCACTGGATCTCAAACCAGTCCCTGAAACTGTTGTTGCCACAGCACTGAAACTGAATCTGCAGCATGTCGATGGTCTTCTTCAGGAAGCAGCGTCCTGGGATATCTGTGTCCTTGTAGAACTTAATGGCTTCTCTCAGACCCAGATACAAAGACTCCTCTAGTTCCTTCCTTGTGGTATAGCACATAAATGAACCTACAAGGAGGCAAAACGTGAAACAGAAGGCAAAGGCAATGTAGGGAAACAGGACCAGCCTCCAGCGTCTATACCTGTGCACATCGGAACAGTCATAACAGATCTTGCCACCAAGGAAATTGATGACACAAGCAATGAGGCCCACTGAGATGAGCATGTTGGAGGCAGAACTGATGTCCCCCTTGGCCAACACCTCAATTCTCTTCTTCATCTCAATCTTCAGGAAGACACCAAGACTGAAGAGTATGACTCCTGTCATCACAGACAGCCAGTTAAGAATCCATAATATCTGGGCCAGCTTGCTCCGTTTGTATTTGGTGAAGGTCACTTTAAGGACAGCCATGGTCTCACTGACATTAGAATAAAGATGTCTTTAGAAGAGAGGGCTTGCAAATGGATTTGATTTCTGACACTGTAGAGCCTGCTGTAGGGGAAGAAGCCTATAGAGAAAAGTGAGATTATAGGTTTTTATTATTTTTACATATTTTGTTAAGCTCTATACACTGATAGAGTCTCCGGCCAAGAGTCCACTTCCCAGTTTCTCTCCCCACACCCCCCGCTCCTGCCATGAGGTTGCATATAATTCACCAAAGCTAGAAAATATGAAATACGGAAAGAGAAAGATGAGCTGATTCTACCGTACCTCTGGTATTCATTTGAGGTGGTCCTGAGTAAGTAGAATGACTGCCTGTACTATAAGTCAGGAAAAGGGTAATAGTTACCTGGGCTCAAGAGTTACCTGCTTATAAATGCCTCGAATAACCAGATGATAAGCATAAATGCCTGTTCTAAATGTTCTAAAATATGGAACAATTCTAAATGGATGAGAGAGTTCTGAGGAGACTTGTCTACTTGCAGTGTCTGTCTGATTGGGTTTCAAAAACAGGACCATTGTGTATCCTGACAGAGGAAAAAACGGTGATAAAACTCTGAAATATTACACCATCCTTGTAGGTGAAAGAGCGGGTCCCCCAATCATTTGCCATGGCTATTTTCTTGATGGGCACAGAGATCCTGTTTTATTCATCTTTGTATCTCCTCTGGCATGTAGCACACTATCTCATCCATGGTAGATGTTTAACAAATGTTTGATTACAAATCCCAATGTGAGTCTTTTTGCAAATTGATTAATTAGCTTTGCAAACTGAAAATTCATCACAAATGTCACTGTTATTATTTTTATCTTCTTTTGAAACCTGGATTCACTCTCTCTCTCTCTCTCTCTCTCTGTATATATATATATGTATGTATATATAATATATACATATTTATGTATTCATTCATATATATATGTGTATGTGTATACACATATATATATATATATATGAATGAATGCATAAATGAATACATAATTATTTGTTAAACACTGTGTGCTGAGAACTGTGGATACACATACAAACAATACAGTCCTTAACTTCAAGAGAAAAAAACAAACAAAGATTTTTTCTCAAATGTCTGATGGATGGAGTGAATGAATGAGATTATGGATCTGTTCCTTCTGTACCTGTAAACACAGGCCCAGATCAGGCTAATCACCCTTGCCTTTTTTTGTTACATACGTCACTTTTCCAGTTAAACTTTTTTTTTTTTTGCCAATCTTTACAGCAAACATTTGTTTGATGGAGTAAGTAGATTTCTCTTCTGGGGCAAGATCTGCTGAACGAGGTATCAGAAGAAAGCCTCAGGACCAAAAATAGCAAGCCTAGTGCTCACTTTGGAGTCATTTTCCGTCTTCACGGATGACACTTTTTAGGTAGCCAGACACTGCTATTTTGCTCCCCTAAAAAAGATCCTCTGTCATCCACAACAAAGACCAGATTAAATGTTTCCCTTCAACTGAAAAATATTTTTATTTGGTTTCTCAACTCTCTCTTTTTTTTCCTAATTCAGTCTTTGATTAGTTGAGATGCTACCACTTGCCTCACTAGTATGTTTAATAATTTTCTCTGCTACTACTCTCTTCTTGCTGATTGGCATATATTCTTTTCCCTTGTTGTATTCCTCGACTTTTCCTAGATCAGAGGTTCTTAATATTGTCTGTGTGTGTGAGTATGTGGGTGTGGGTGTGGGGGTTTGGGAGTGTGTGTGTGTGTGTGTGTGTGTGTGTGTGTGTGTGTGTGTGTGTGTGTGTATGGCATGGACCCCTTTGACAGTCCAGTAAAGCCTATTTTTCAGAATATTGTCTTTAAATGCATAATGATTTGGGAATGAAGTTCGGGGGACAGCTAGAGCTGGGAATATAGACCTGAGAGTTTGTATAGAGAAAATAAAGTCCTGAACACTGGCCCGGGGGAATATGCCAGATGGAACTGATCGGGGGGACACTGGGAAAATGAGAGCATGTGGGTGCATGTGAGAAATATCATCATACTGTCTGACCATTTTCCCCAAGGACAGCTTTGATGGGATCTCTTCAAAAAAAAGAAGAGAGAAAGGAGAAACATCAATAGAACCAGGTTAACTAACCTAGTGAGAATTTTGAAAGTAGATTGTCACAAGTAGATGGCACAGTGGATAGAGCACTGGCCCTGGAGTCAGGAGGACCTGAATTTAAATCTGGCCTCAGATATTTATTAGCTATGTGACCTTAGGCAAGTTACTTAATGTGATTGCCTCTAAAGAAGGCAGGCAGGCAGGCAGGCAGGCAGGAAGGAAGGAAGGAAAGGAAGGAAGGAAGGAAGGAAGGAAAGGAGGAGAGAAAGAAGGAAGGAAAGAAGGAAAGAAGGAAGGAAGGAAGGAAAAGAGAGAAAGAGAGAGAGGAGAGAGAGAGGAGAGAGAGAGAGAGAGAGAGAGAGAGAGAGAGAGAGAGAGAGAGAGAGAGAGAGAGAGAAGACTGTCAGGAACATTGGCGATGACACTCCTAACTGGAATAAAGTTAAGCTCTCCCTTCCACAAGTCATCCTTTATACCACTAGTGTCAAACGAAACAGAACAAAAAACCAGTATAGAAGGATCCCTGCTGTAGCATACCAAATTAGAAAACAACACATTAACATTATCTATGTTCTACTGCATTTTTATTTATTTTGTTAACTTTTTCCCAATTACATTTTGATCTGGTTCAGGGGCACACGTGTCCAGCACTTTTGTCTTATTATTGTTTGACTCTCTCTCTGTCTCCCTCTCTGTCTCTGTCTCTGTCTCTCTGTCTCTGTCTCTGTCTCTGTCTCTCACACACACACACACACACACACACACACACACACACACACACACACACACACACACACACTGGCAATTGGGGTAAAGTAACTTGCCCAGAGTCACAATCTAGTAAGTATCTGAGGTCAGATTTGAACTCAGGTTCTCCTGACTCCAGGGTCCATGCGCTATCTACTGCACCCCCTAGCTGCCCCCTTTTACTTTCAATCTTTTAATTTTTAATCTTTTTACCTTTTTTATTTTTTTTACTGAATCTTTTAATCTACACCGTTGCCAAATTAATTTTTCTTTAACACACAGGCCTACTCATATCACATTCCTGCTCAAAAAATTTCAGTGGCACCCCTCCCCTTGTTTATCAAATAATATATAAAACTCTGAAAATGAAAGCCCTTCTCAATCATGCACTAACCTAGATTCCTAGCCTTGTTTTATAGCATGCCTCTTTACTTACTGTGTTCCAATTCAAAACGAGCTACTATTTAGCCCTCTATCTCATCCTGTCTTCTCCTACCTTTGTATACATTGTCCCCCATGCATAGAATAACCACCATCTATCTCTGGATTGATGTCCTTGTCCTTCTTAGAGTCTAGATGCCATTTCCTCTGTGAAGCCTTCCTAGAACCATAACTAGCAATTTTGGAACTTGGGGAAAGCCTCACAAAACCTGACTAATGCAAGCTACATAAAATATACCACAAATCAAATTATTAAGACAAATTTAGAAGATGGTGGAGTAAAGACAAGGACTCACCTGAACTCTCCCAAATTTCTTTCCAAACAACTTTAAAATAATACCTCAAAATGAATTTTGGAGCAGCAGAACCAGTACAAGGATGAAGTGAAACAATTTTCCAGCCCAAGACAATTTAGAAAGTCATCAGGAAATGTTTGTCTCACTAGGATGGGAGTGGAGTGTAGTTCCAGGGCAGGCTGCCCCCAGCAAGCCAGCAGCAGGCCTTGAGGACAACTGAATTGGCAGCTAGAACTTCTGGAGCTCTCAGCCTACAGACTCCCTACAGAAAGGGGTCAGACAACTAGTCTGAAGGAGATTACAGGGGACACTTTGCTGACACTGGGTGTAGAACTCTGTTGCCTAAATGTGGTTTTGGGTCACAGTCCAGGGCAAGGAGGAACACTACCACACTAAAGTGTACACTTACAGGAAAGCAAGGACCCTCATCACAGCTTCTGGGTAGAAGAGAGTGCTTGTGGTCTCTCACAGACCAGAGAGGGGCCAGGAGAGCAGTGACCACAATTCTCTTCACAACATACCACCTGGGAAGGACTGAAAACTTACAGAACCTCAGCACTAGTTCTGAAAACAAAGACCCAGAATCTTAGGACAGAGCTCCCCCTTCACCCTGGAGCAGAGTCCAACTTTAACAGGAAGTTATAAGTCAAGAAATAGACTGAAAAGTGATCAAACAACCAAAAAAGAACCTGACCATAGGAAGTTACCATGGTGATAGGAAAGATCAAAACACAAACTCAGAAAAAGACAACAAAGTCAAAACACCTACATCCAAAGCCTCAAAGAAAAATGTGGAATTGGTCATAGGGCCAAAAAGAATTCCTGGAAGTGCTGAAAAAAGGATTTTTAAAACACACAAAAAAACAAGTAGAGAAAAAAAATTGAGAAAAGAAATGAGACTGATATAAGAAAATCATGAACAATCATGAATAATGTAAGAAAATCATCAATAACTTGGTAAAGGAGGCACAAAAATGCTGAAGAAAAGAACACATTAAAAAATGGAATAGGCCAATAGCAAAAGAAGCACAAAATCCACTGAAGACAACACCTTAAAAAGTAGAATTGGACAAATGGAAAAGGAGGCACAAAAGCTTACAGAAGAAAATAAATCTTTAAAAATTAGAATTGGGCAAGTGGAAACTAATGATTCCATGAGATATCAAAAAACAATAAACTGAAATCAAAATAGAAGAAAATGTGGAATATTTCATTGGAAAAACAACTGATCTGGAAAAGAGATTTAAGAATTATTGGATTACCTGAAAGCCCACTGTCACCAACATTATTCAATATTGTGTTGGAAATCCTAGCAATAGCAATAAGAGAAGAGAAAGAAATAGAAGGAATCAGAATAGGGAATGAAGTAATAAAATGATCTTTTTGCCAAGGATATGATAATATACTTGGTATACCCCAAAGACTCAAATAAAAAGTTAGTTGAAACAATTAATAATTTTTAGCAAAGTAGCAAGACATAAAATAAATCCACATAGATCATCAGCATACTTATATGTCACAAGCAAAACTCTGCAAAAAAAGATAGCAAAAAATACTCCCATTTAAAATAACTCTAGATAGCATAAAATACCAAGAGTATCCCCTGCCAAAGCAAACACAGGAACTATATAAACAAAATTCTTTAAAAAAAAACTTTTTATACAAAAAAATCAGATTTAAATAATTGGAGAAATATTTATTATTCATGGGTAGGCAGGGCCAATATAATAAAAATGACAATTTCACCCAACCTAATTTATATATATTCAACACCATCACAATTAAATTACCATTTTTTTACTGAATAAAAAAATTACAAAATTCATTTGGAAGAACAGAAGGTCAAGAATACCAAGGAACCAATGGGAAAAAATGTAAAGGAAGGAGATTTAGTAGTACCAGATCTTAAACTATATCATAAGGCAGTAATTATCAAAACTATCTTGTACTGACTAAGATATAGAAAGGTAGATCAATAGAGTAGAGAAAGCATACAATTTATAGCAGCAAAGAAACATAACCTTGTATCTGACAAGTGTAAAAACTTAAGATTTTGGGATAAGAATTCATTATTTGGCAAAAAAAAAAAAGTTTGGAAAACTAGAAAGCAGAATGGCAGAAACTGTGTATAGACCAATATCTTACACCATTTACCAAGATAAGGACAAAATGGAAACATGACCTAGATATAAAGAGAGATTTTACAACAAAATTAGAAGAACATGGAACAGATTGTCTAAAATGATAGAAGTGGAAAGTGACAAATGTTAAAGGGAATGTGGAAAAATTGGGACACTAAATCATTATTGGTGGAATTGTGAACTGATCCAACCATTTTGGAGAACAATCTGGAATTATGCCCAAAGTGTTATTAAACTACCTATATACCCTTTGATACAGAAATTCTACTACTTGGTCTGTTTCCAAAGGGCAAAAGGAAAAGAGTCTATATGTTTTAAAATCTGAAATGTTTATAGCAGCTCTTTTTGTGGTGGCAAAAAACTGGACATTGAGAGGACGCCTATCAATTGGGGAATGGATGAACAAGTTGTGGTATATGATTATGATGGAATATACTGTGCTACATGAAATTAAGAGCTCAATGATTTTAGAAAAACACAGACTTGCAAGAAATAATGAAGAGATAAATGAGCAGAACCAAGAGAACATTGTATACAGTAACAGCAATATTTTTTTAAGAACGACTTTGAGTGAATAAGTTATTTTGACTACTGTAAGGACCCAAATTAACTAAAAAGGACATATGAAGAAGCTATCTGCTTCCAGAGACATAACTGATAAATAGAAGTACGTACAGAACACACACACACACACACACACATATGTATACATACTTGTGTCTAATGGTAGCCATCTGGGGGGGGAAGGGGAAAAAAAAAGAAATTTACATGATAATGTTGTATATTTGGAAGAAATAGCAAGTTTTGCATAGAAGATTTACAGTTTCATGTGCAATTATCTTTCTTATTGTACTATGTTATGGAGATGCTTGTTTTATTCCTTAAATTAAAAATAAAAACAACGACATTGTAGAAGAAAATAAAAGAGGTAGAAAAGAGCTTTTATAGTGGAGGGGAACACAAAGAGGGGAGGGTGGCGGGCAGTGCTTGAACTTTAGTCCTGTTGGAATTGGCTCAAAGTGGAATTAACGTACAGACTCATTTGGGTATAGAAATCTCTCTTACCTTATAGGGAAGTAGAAGGGAAAGGGAGTGAGAAAAGGTGGGGCTGACAGAAGAGAGGGCAGATTGGAGGAGACAGTGATCAGAAGCAAAACACTTTTGAGGAGGGATAGGATGAAAGGAAAGAGAAAAGGATAAACGGGGAAATAAAATGGAAGGAAATATACAGTAATCATAGCTGTGAAAAAATTTTACAGCAAGATGCTCTGATAAAGGTCTCATTTCTCAAATGTATAGAGAATTAAATCAAGTGCATATGAATATAAGTTATTCCCCATATTATAAATGGACAAAAGACATGAACAGGCAATTTTCAGAAAAAGACATCAAAGCTAACTATACTTATATGAAAAAATGCTCTAAATCACTACTGAAACATAAATTTTAAAAGCCCTGAGATCCACCTCACATCTATCAGATTAGCTAATATGACAGAAAAGGAAAATGACAAATGTTGGAGGAGCTGTGGGAAAATTGGGACTCCAAAACACTGTTAGTGGAGTTGTGAACTGATCCAGCCATTCTGTAGAGCAAATTGGAACTATGCCCAAAAGGCTATAAAACCAATTTTTAAAAAAAAAGGAAAAAGAAAATGGCCTATATGTACAAAAATATTTGTAACGGAAATGGAAATGGAGAGGATATACATCAGATGGGGAAAGTCGTGGTATATGACTTTGATGGAATACTATTGTGCTATAAGAAATGATAAACAGGATGCTTTCAGAGAAACCTAGAAGAACTTACATGAACTAAGGCAAAAGTGATGTGAACAGAACCAAGAGAACGGCAATACTGTACAGTGATCAACTGTGAATGGCTTAGCTATTCACAGCAATACAATAATGTAACAGAATTCCAAAAGACTTGTGAAAAATGCTGTACACCTCCAGAGAAAGAATTGATGGACTGCAGCTCAAAGCATACTTTTTTTTACTTTATTTTTCTTGTAGTTTTTTTGGTCTGTTTTCTTCCACAACATGAGTAACATGAAAATGTTTTGCATGATTGCACATGTATAAACTATATCAAATTGTTTGCCTTTTCAGTGAGGGGATAAAAAAAGGAGGAAGAGAATTTGGAACTCAAAACAAAATTTAAAAAAAGAAATGTTAAAAATTGTTTTTAAGTGTAATTGGAAAAAAAATAAAATGAAAAAAGGACAAATTTAGTTGGGTTTAAGAATGACCCTGGGACACAAGTCCTCATGGGGGGAGACTCTTCTGCCCCATGAAAGGTATAGTAGGAACAGTATCATAACCCCTGCCTCTATATATGTTTTTCCTTAAAAGTTAATGAAACAAATTTCTCAGGGCTTAGCAAAGGTAGTAGAGAAAATTGGAGAACTTGGAAGTAATGTCTGGTGTCCTCCCTCGGGATCCAACCCCAAAATGGGCACCGGGGACCAAACCAAAGCCAAATGTCAAAGTCTCTGTAGCTGGATGGGTTGGGATTCCGATGATGGGGTTAAGGGTGAGGTTTCTATCAGGGATATGGGTCTCTGAAAAACATCTTGGGAAGTTCTTTCATTCCAGTGACTTAGAGTTGGGTGCAGAGATCCACGTCAGTGAATGTGATCCATGTGACTACTGTATGGGGGGGGGTAGTAAGGTGGGGGTAGTTGATGTGCAGTTTGTGCTTAAGTGGGACTTTATGAGAGTTCTGGGGTCCCTATGAATCCATGCTATTGAGCTGGGGTCCAGAATTTGTTCTTTACAGGGCAGGTGTGGCTTCCAGAAGCTGGAGGTGAGTAGGATGCGCGTACAGATGACCCTAGTCAGTGTTAGTGGAGTGGAAAGTGATAAAAGTGGCTGAGAGTGGTCTCTGGTCAGCCAACAGGATGTTGGAAAAAAATTTTTTTAAAGGTAATAAGACTGTTCTTGAGACTTAATCTGGTTCCGGAGACTGAAGTACTTTTGGCTATCGACATCAGTTTCTGGTCACCTGGTTACAAAGCAGCCAGTTGGAGCTACAAGTGATCTCTGGTGTGTTGCTATTGAAAAACAATGGGCAACTCAAGCAAGGCAGCTTTGTTCAGGTGAGTCGACTGGAGATGTCCCCAGTTTCTCTCCTTATTGCATATCCTTTTCCCCTATGACTTTTGTTAGCTGTTGAAGGATTAGCATCCGTCTCATTTTGTCTTAATGGCAAGCCTAAACTACCAAGGGTCTGAGTCAGACCCAGAACAGAACAGGAGACATAAAAGGGACACTAACTCCCATGAGTAGAGACCCTAGGATACCAAGAACCTGTTGCTGAGGGTAGGGGAGTTTGACGATGGGTGGGGGAACTGAGAAACTCAGCTGGGATGGAGTTTGAACCCTAGGGGTGTGGATAGGAAACCTTCCATCTGGTAACTTACTTTAACTAGTCATTCTTGAAAACTGGGTACTAAGTCCAATAGTTTCAATGAAGCTACACGTGAATGCTGCCAAGTGTCCTAAATTTCAGTGTCCTAGCACAAAGTCCTGAGGGTCTAATCCTAGTTCTTCGGATCCCCTCAGCTAAAAGTGATCTCTCCTTAAATCTCTCAGACAATTCTATTTGGCTTTTTTAATGTTCTTAATTCTCTAATTCCAAGTACAGCTATCTGTGTACTGTATTACTGTCTTCCATTCTTACTGGAAGGTGAGCTTCTTGAGGGAAGATGTGTTATTTTTGTGTTCCCAGTAAAACGCCTTGCATGACATAACTAGTGAATGTTTGTTGAACTGAATTGAATTGAGTTGTTCAGGGAGAAAGACAAGGTAAAAAGAGGAATCTTTGTCTCATACATTAAAGATATGTTAGTATGGGCAGGAAACAGGAGGCTAAGAGAGTGAACCTGGGTTTAAGGGGCTAAGAATAAGTATGACATCATTGTAGGATTCTATTACAGTCTTCTGAACCCAGACAGGGAAGATGGATAAGGTCTTTTAACTAAGTTACTGAAGCAATTTCAGATTGGGAATGGATGATAGTGGGTCATTTAATTATTATGCTATCCGTTGGAGAAGAAACTCACTGGGCTAGAAATCTTCAGGCAGCTTTTTAGACTATGCCTTTAAGGGCAGTGTCCTGATATAGAAGCAGGGGAGTCAATCAACCAAGGTAAACACAGTTCTTTACTTGATTCTTTCTAAGGCGATAGAATATTTTGGGGGAATGAAAGATAAATGGAAACTTGGGAAGAAGATATTCTATCACAAAATTTACAATCCTTAAGGAAGAGAGGCGAAAAAGCATGATTAAGAAAATGAATTTTAAGAAAACTTTTTAAAACACAAAAAGCTAAGTATAGGGCAAGCAATAAGAATAAGTTCTATAGGAAGCCTAAGGCTCATTGGATCAGAGTCTCAAAACTTTGAACAGACCTCATAGATTTAGTCGAAACTTTGTTTAAAGTTAATTAATTCCCTCTACAACATCCTTGACAAGCAGCTTTTTAAGCGTTTTCCGCTTGAAGACATATGTTCGTGGAGAACTCACCAATTCACTATAGCATTCCACTTTTGGCCAGCTCTAATTGTTAGGAAGTTCTTCCTTCTATTGAGTTAATTTCTACCCATCAGGCATAGAACATGAGTTCCAGAAACCTGGATGTTATTCAAGAAAATCATTATGCATGCTTATTAAAATGTATTCATGTGTGTGTATGTATATAATGATATATTAGCATGTAGAAAAAGTGAGATCATAATGAGATGAGTGGACAAAATTTCAAACCTTGTTGTATATAAAATTGAAGATTAAATGGGAAAGGCCCAGACAAAATAGAAATTATGTCAGATCACTTAAAAGGAATATAAAGAAATATTATATCCATATGATAATCTCTCATGCATATATAAAGCTATAATGAGCCCAGCATCACTAGGGCTTTGTCCAAGAACACACTGTAGCCAGCCAGCTTGCAAGAGTCAATTGTTAAAATTTCAGTGTGAGCATTTATACCTCAGAAATCACCAAATGCTACAAATCAAGTGTTGATTTATTATTTTGTTGTTGACTGTAGACTTAGGAGTTAATAATAATACAGATTAAGCTTAAAACTGTATACATACATTCTCCTCCCCTTCCTGCCCCTCCCCTCCCCCAAGAGCTCGGTGTTAAACATTTACTAGTATTGTATTTCTTTATAAACACTACTTAAGCTTAGCAGGAGTGCAGTAAAAGGCTTAGGGAATGAAGTCATTGCCAGATTGAAGGGTTGGATCATTGTAGCATAATAAAAATAATATAACATTTATATATTGCTTTAAGATTTTAAAAATGCTTTACATCCATCATCTTGCCTGAGCCTCACAATAGCCCTGGCAGGCTTCCTCCTCGCCTAGGTTGTTTCAGATGGCATCTTGCCAGTTTGGATCAGGAAACATTACCCTTGCACCATTTGGATATCCCAAAATTGAGTGTGATAGAGTGGAGGGAGGGCAAATGTTTTATCTGTTTCAGACTGCCTCACCTCTGACAGTCTTATTGATATCCCACCCCTCTTACTAGCCCACCTTCCCCCATGGGTACAACTGCATTTGACCAGCATGGAATGAGTACTTTTCAGTGGGAGAGGATCAGCTCATAATAAGCCTTTCCTCTCCCACTGAAAAGTGGATTTACCTCCCACTTACAGCTCCATTTATATAATACTTTTAAGGTTTAATAGATAGTATACTTTGATCCTCCTTTTCCAGCTGAGAAAAATGAGGCCCAGAGAACTTAAGTGACTCGCTGCTATACATTAGCAAACACAAGGGTCATAATTTGAACCCAGGTTTCTTGATTCCAAATTCAACTTTCTTTCCACTATAAAATGTTGCCTCTTGGAGAGAAATTTAGGAAGGCTGTAACTGGAAAGTAGGTTTAACTAGCAAAGAGCATGAAAATTTATGTTTTGTCAATTTTTCAAATATATTTGACTAAAAGAGGAAAAACACTAATAACTCACATTGACATACAGATTTAAAATTTGCAAAGGAATTTTCATCATGACACCCATATAAAGCAGGTATGCAAGTATTATCTCTTATTTTAAAAATAAGGAAACTGAGGCTTTGAGGAACTATGATCAGAAAGTATCTGAAGCATTATGTGAACCCAGGTCTCTTGATTACAAGTCTAGGATTCTTGCCACTCTGCTTGGATGACTCTCAAAAGAAAGTGTTTTTAAATTTTGATTGACAGGAGAAAACCTTAGTGTTGAGGATGAAAGTCATCTTCAATTCTCTCTTTTCCAAAAAGATCAGATATGAAGTTGATTACAGCCAGTCCCAGGTATGTTGGAAGGATGAGAAGCCAAAATAAAATAGGGAAAGATATCTTTTAAAAAGCACCTGTGAAAACTAGATCATTGAAATCAGCAGAGCATGGTGATATACATCCACAGACCCTTTCTTCTTTAAGAAGAATTGGCATTTGTCCTTGTATAGGTACTAGTCATTACTTTTGAGAAGTTCTGGAAAGCAGAAATTACTGAGGATTGAGAAAGGGCAAGTAACATGCTTGTCTGATTTTAAAACAAGAAGAAGAATGATCCAAGAAATAGAAGTTATATGGGGTGGAGCCAAGATGGCAACACAGAAGCAGGAAAACTCTGTGACCCCTCCCCATAACCACCTCAAATACCTATAAAATATGACTCTAAACAAATTTTAGAGCTAAAGAAACCACAAAGTGACAGAGAGAAACAAATCTCCTGCTGAAGGCAGCCCAGCAGGCAGACAAGAAGGGTCCATCACAGCAGGCTGGGAGCTGAGTTCAGCTGAGCCCAGCCCTGTGTGAGCCCATGGTTTTAGTCCCAGGGCAGCCCCAACCAGCTGGAGTGGACTTCAGGAGAGTAGATCACCAGCAGCTGTGGTATTTTTTCTAGAAATACCAACCCATAAATGCCAAAGACAAAGTAAAAGGTCAGTGTGGAACTCTGTTGAAACTGAGGGGGAGAGAGCACAGTCCAGCCTCTTCCCCCCAGAGAGAGAAGCAGCAGAGGTGCAGCTGCCATGCAGCAGCCTCCATGTGGCTGCTTCAGAGCTCCTGGCCTGCAGATCATAGGGGGACCAAGCAACCATTCAGAGGGTAATCATTCTCGCTTTAACCTTCCTGGATCTGGATCATGGTCTTGAGTGGTGGTCCTGGGGTGTGTGACCAGTGAGCCAGAGCTTCTGGGGGCAGCAGAGAGGGCACCCAACTGGTCGTTCCAGCAGCTGCAAAAACCCCAGCAGTTTGGGACAGGGCTCTCCTCTCTGGAAGCAGAGTTCCACTATGGCAAAGAGCTCAAAAGTCAAGTAATTGAGTGGCAACATAAGCAAGCAAAGGAAGCAAAGCAAGCACAGCAATCAAACCTTAGATTCCTTTTTTGGGAACAAAAAGGATCAAAGCATGGAACGGTAAGAAGACAACAAAGTCAGAACTCCTGCACCAAAAGCTTCCAAGAAAAATATGAATTGGTTACAGGCCACAGAGGAGCTCAAGAACGATTTTGAAAATCAAGTAAGAGAAGTGGAGGAAAAATTGGGGAGAG
>CM053582.1:404896706-404912387 GCA_028627135.1 Pseudochirops cupreus | reverse complement strand
GAACTCCTTCTAAATACTTCCGGCTGAGTGGATAGCAAGGACTCCAAGACTGAGGCCCAAGACGGCGATCCGGATCCAGGCCGCTCAATGAGAGAGCCGTGGCCTGAGTTCAATCGCTCAGTCCCCCTGCTGCCTGCAGGCTGGGGCGGGAAGCTGCAACGCCCAGGCGGGTGCAAAACCTCTGCCTTTCGCTTTTCCGCTCTGGAGGCCTTCTGGCCAGACTGCTTATCTCCCCCTTTCAGAAATCTCACTCACAGCTGCCTCTAATCCGCTCACCTGAGAGGCTCCTCCGCTCCTCCCGTCCAGCCGCCCCCGGGGCACAGCCGCGGCTTCAGGCCAGGCTGGTTTCGGTTCGCAGTGCTGATATGGTTCCTCATAGCCGAGCTGACTTTAGTGGGAAGTATCTTTGTGTGCGTTTTGGAGTTCTAGGATTGGTTTAGAGTCCTATTTTATGGGTATTTTGGGGTGGCTATGTGAGAGCTGCGATATGTTGCTGCTGCTACGCCGCCATCTTGGCTCCGCCCCCAAATTTATGTAATCTAATTTCAACTGAGCCCTCAGAGCAGCAAGACCAACCTTTCATCCTTTCCTAATTTATTTTCTTTTTAAAAAATTAACTTTCCACTGATATCTTTTTTTTTACAATGTATAAATTTCTCCATATATCCATCTCCCACCCTCTCCCTCTCTCGGAAAGCCATCTCATATAACAAAGAATATTTTAAAAGAGAAAAAGAAAAAAAGAAGCAAAACTGTCAATACATTGAAAAAAAAATCTAGAAATATACACAGTATTCCATACCAATGGAAAGGTACCTCCTACCTCTGCAAAGGAGCAGGGAAAAGTGTTTTCTCACATCTCCTTTTTAAGGCCATGCTTGGTTTGTTTGTTTTTTTAACTTTGCAACATCCATTTTTTGTTGTTTTGTAGTTTTTTCTATTTACATTGTTGTAGTCATGTATATTGTTTTCTTCGATTTTTTTACATCAGTTCAATGTAAATCTTCCCCTAGCACTCTGCGTTCATCATATTCATTGTTTCTATAACATAATAATATTCCATTACATTTTTACACCACAATTGGTTTAGCTATTTCCAATTGATGCCCATCTACTTTATTTTCAGGTCTTTGCTACTACAAGAAAAGCTGCTATAAATATTGTGATATATAAGTCTAATAGTGGAATCTCTTGGTCTAAAAGTACAAACATTTTAGTGATTTTATTTGCATAATTCTAAATTGCTTTTTAAAACAAACTAATTCAAAGCTCCACCAATGATGCAGTAGTGTGCTTATCTTCCAAGAATTCCTCCAAAAATGACTATTCTCACGTTTCATGATCTTTCCCAATTTGATATATTATGAAACACTGCTGGGTTTTTGTGATTTACATGTCTCTTAATTTTAGTGATTTGAAGCACTCTTTCACGTGGTTAATAGTTTGCTTTTTTTTTTTTAGGTTCTAATCTCTCTTTTACTTTTGGCTTTATTTTATCTTATTTTTTGTAAATAATATTTTATTTTTTCCAATTATGTGTAAAGATAGTTTTCAACACTCATTTTTTTTTGTTTGTTTGTTTTGGAGGGGGGAAGGCAGGGCAATTGGGGTTAAGTGACTTGCCCAAGATCACATGGCTGGTAAGTGTTAAGTGTCTGAGGCTGGATTTGAACTCAGGTCCTCCTGACTCCATAGCCAGTGCTCTATTCACTGCACCACCTAGCCATCCCCGACATTCACTTTTTATAAGATTTTGAGTTCCAAATTTTTCTTTCTCTATCCTCTTCCCCAAGACCACAAGCAATCTGATATAGGTTATACATATGCAATCATGTTAAACATATTTCCACATCAGTCAGGTTGTGAAAGAAGAAACAGAAGAGAAAGGAAAAAAACACAAAAACAAAAAAACAAAAAACAAAAAAAAAGGTGAAAATAGTATGTTTCAACATGCAGACTCCCACTGCTTCTTTCTCTGGATGTGGACAGAATTGTCTTAGATCACTGCATTGCTGAGAAAGAGTTATATCTGTCATAGCTGATCACACAATATTGTTATTATTATGTACAATGTTCTCCTGGTTCTTTCGATTCTTTTTTTTTCTTTGAGAAATATTTGCTCATGTATTTTTACCAGTTTTCTATTGGGAATGGTTTGGGATTTTATATTTGTTTACTATTTATAAATCTTGAATACTAAAATCCTTATGTGAAAAAGATACCTGATACAAATATTTTTCCTCCCATCTTGACATTTTGTTTTTTGTGTCTTTATCCTAGATGTGTTCATTTTGTTTGTGTTGAAGTTTTTAAATTTCATGTAATCCGAATTTTAACTTACGTAACTGTCTCTATCACTTGTCTGGTTAAGAATACAGCTCCTAAAAAGTGTCTCCTACTTATCACCGTGAAAGGTATATCATCTGCTTCTCCTTCAGTTTTTTTTATGGTATTATCCTTAATGTTCTGGTCACGTATCCAATTTGATTTTATTGTGAGATATAGTATAAGATATTGGTCTAAGCCTAATTTCTGCCAGAATGCTTTTCAGTTTTTCCAGCAGTATTGTTCAAATAGAGTTCTTTCCTAAGTAATTTATTTGGAGGTCTGTCAAAAAATGACTTAATGAGTTCCATTATTTTTGGATTCTCTTGTCTACTCCGTACCATTAATTTATTTCTCTATTTTCAAAGCAATATTGAATGATTTTGATGGTCACTCCTTTATAGTCTATTTTGAGGTCTAGAAGTGCTATTCCCCCTTCATTCCTACCTTTCTGAAGTATTCCTCTGATATTCTAGATCTCTTGTTCCTCTCCAAATGAGTAATTATTTACTGAGTTTTGTAAAGTATCCCTTTGGTAGTTTGATCGGTATGGCATTAAAGCTGTAAATTCACAATTTGGTAGTATTGCCATTTTTATTATATTGGACAGCTCCACCATAAGCACTGAAAATTCATCCCAGTATTTAAAGTTGTTTGTTAGTTAAGCAACACTTTGTAATTTAATCTAAGTAAATATTTTGCGTGTTTTGAAGACCAACCCCCAAATATTTTATATATTTTGTAGTTTCTTCCCAAGTGGCTTTCTATCATATTCCTCACAGTATCTATTCCAAACTTCCCATACTGACTCCTTCCCTCTTCTCTCTCTGTAGAGGACTTCACCTCATACTTTCCTGAGAAAATAACAGTCACCTGCCATGAGCTCCCACCTCTACCCTCAACATCATGTTTTGTTCTCTCTTCTTTGGCTTCAGTCTCTAATGAAGAAGTTGCTTTTCTTACCAAAGACAACTCCTCTTCTCTTGACCTTTATTCCATTCTCTTTGGTCTCTTCCAGGAGTTTGCCCAGGAAATCCTCCAACCTTTCACATTTTTAAAACCTTCCTTCTCTATAGGGTCCTTCTGAGCAATAAACATGACAAAATCTTTCTTATTCTTAAAAAAAAAGAAAAACCTTCACTTGTGTCTCTCATCACTATGAAAGATGTAACTAGCCACTCTGGGACTATATTTCATATCCCATTCAGCAGGGAAATTTTGTCCTCTGCCATGCTGTCTGCTATCCATGTACTGTGTCCATTCCCCTACTCCCTTTCTCCTCTCTGCTTTCCACTTTTTACCTCAGAGATTTAGAGCAGGTCAATGCTACCATTGCTTCTAGAGAAGAAGTAAAAATAAACTTCCCTATGGATCCACTTCACCATTCTTGTGATTTCCCCAGACCATTACTCCCCTACATGTGTTGTTTCTCCCCAAAGGAATATAATTTTAAAGGCAAGAACGGTCTCACTTTTGTATACGTCTTTGGTGTCCAGGATAATATTTGGTACCTAGTAGACACTTAACAGGGGCAGCTAGGTGGTGCCATAGTGCAGAGTGCCAGACCTAGAGTCAGGAAGACTCATCTTCCTGAGTTCTAATCTGACCCCATACACTTATTAGATGTGTGATCTTGGACAAGTCACTTAACCTTGTTTGCCTCAGTTACCTAGTCTGTAAAATGACCTGGAGAAGGAAATGACAAACCACTCCAGTATCTTTGCTATGAAAATCCTAAATGGGATCACAAAAAGTCGGAACTGACTGAACAACAAATTTGAGCATCTCACATTTCTTTTTAGCCACTGCAATTCAGTTTTGTTCATAGAGCATAGTACCTTCTTTGAGGTGGGCATGCCATGCTGGGCAGTCCTGTGCCTGTGTCTCCTATGTCTCACAACTGATTCCAAAGTCCTTGGCTCTGTCAAGTGAGTCAACATCAGATAAGGCTGTGGTTTTATCAGGGAAATAACAATAAAGAAGATACATTACTACCAGTTTTGCCATTGTACTCTAATAACTGGGACCTTTTCATCTTATTCACTGCTGAGATCTGCTATATACATGCGTTGTCTTCAGCAGAACATGAGCTCCTTAGAGCAGAGACTGTCTTGCTTTTCTACCTGTAGCGCAAGCACTCAGCGCAGCGCTAATCAGGGCTGTTGCGTCCACCCAACCGCTCGCTCATGTCTGCCTACGCCTTTTCTGCGTTCTTCACATTCGGCGCTTCTTCCGATGCAGACAAATTCCGCTGCATTTCTATTGACACTGCTTCCAGTTCTTTGCAACTCTTTGGAATTACTTTGAATGGAAATTATCTTCGCGTCACAATGCCAAGAAATGCGAATGATTTTGTGTATTTATTCTGTCCCTAGTAAGTTTATTAAAGTCATTAATCCTTTCAGTTAGTTTCTTCGCTCATTCCCAAAGGTTCTGAGTAAGCCGTCTTTTGGTCTAGAAGTAAGGATGATTTTGTTTCTTCTTCACTCATATTTTGTGCTCTTAATTTCTTTTTCTTATCTTATTGCTATGGCTTTAGGAAGTACTTTAAATATTTACTGGCCGTCTGACTCTCAGCAAGACACTTAAATTCTCTAAACCTCAGTTTCCTCATCTATAAAATGGAGAGAACAGCTGTACCAGCTCACAAGGTTGTTATAAGGATCAAATGAGAAAATGTATGTTTGGTATCTGGCAAACATATAAATATGTGTGTGTGTGTGTGTGTGTGTGTGTGTGTGTGTGTATACAGAGATCTTCTCTATTTATATATTTCTATATCTATGTGAGAGAACTTTTATTTTTAAAATTATGTCTGTTCTTAGTGCTCTTTGGCCTTTGCAAAGGCCATTGCAAGACTTAGAGACATTTTTGGCAATAAAATTTTGACTTGAGATAGAGCAGGCCTAAACCCTTCAGTAAGGAATAATAAAACAGAATATCACCATTTTGACTTGTTGTTGTTTTTGGCGGGTAGCCAGGAGAAAGAATGAGGCCCTAATGAACTTGTATTGTCTTCCTAAAGGCAAAATTCTTAAAATGGCACAAAATATATAGGAGTGAAAACATTTGCCAAGACTTTTCATTAATCAAAAACAAAAACTGGAGGCTTAAAGATATTTAGAAACAATCATTGTTCTAATCATAAATGATGCTAATGAATAATATGGTAACATTATTCTCAAGACACAACAGTCAGCTTCCTGGAAACCAAAGTCTTTGGATTCCAAGGGGAATATATTTGCAAAGCTGAAGCTTACGGGAATTGATGGAAAAGCACCACATTAGTGGCAACTGCAACTTAATTTAACTCAAAAACTAAAGTGACCAAGCTTGGACATAGATACCAGTGCCACTTCTCCATAAATGTTATTCAGAGTGAACTTAAGACGGGTGTGTGACTTCATCTCTATGGCAGCTAAGACTTTAAAGGGTTGGAGGAAGAAGGTCTGTTTGGTTCTTATTCTGATGTGATGATACCCCCAGCAGCAGAGACCATCATGTGGATGTGTCCACTATTCCCAACTTCCATTCCTGCCAATATCTTCCCCTTTCTGGGGGCATCAGAACAGGAAGGAGGCAGGAGTTCCCTGAGGAGAAGCCTGTGATAGTTGGCATATCTAGCGGAGATCAAAATCGGTCTTCAAGCAGTCACTTAGCTCTTAGACATTTAATTACTTAATTTCATCAAAGCGAGGGTTGAGTGGTAGAGGTGAAAAATGCCCAGTCATGCATCATCCATTAAAAGCCTTAAAGCATCCACAACATAAAGGGAACTCTATTAGAACAAAAATAAGAGGTCGCTTGAGGGGAAGGTTGACTATACATGAGAAGAGAGAAGTTTGGAAGAAGAGAAAAATTTAAAATTTCAGAGAACGGAAAAAATGTTTTAAAAAGACAATTCCTCATTTGCTCTTGAATGATAATATAACCTTCACTTTCTAGAACCCTGGGGTAATGAGCAGTTGGGGTTTCTGAAAAGCTGATGATCCTCTCTTTTTTTTTTTTCCGCTTTTTTAAGGAGAAGGTAGAGCAGTTGGGGTTAAGTGACTTGCCCAAGGTCACACGGCTAGTACGTGTCAAGTGTCTGAGACTGGATTTGAACTCAGGTCCTCCTGACTCCAGGGCTGGTGCTCTATTCACTGCACCACCTTAGCCGTCCCTGATGATCCTCTCAAGCACAAAGCTGTTACAATTTCAACCATTTTGGCTACACAGCTCTTAAGAAATACAGTTCATTTTCTTGACTCTTAAACTGAACATATCTTAATGACTCAGGATCATGACAGTCAGGTTCTTTCCAGCTTTAAAATTCTATAGTTGGTGGTTCTATCACTTTGAATATAAATATGGTATCATATCATAAGGGTCCCAAAGGCCAGTTTAGTGGGCAAAGCTGTCAAACTTTAAAGCTATACTGAGATACAATTATTTATTTCTGTGATGAATGACTCAGATTTCTGTGCCTTTGTGAGCCTTGGCTTTTTAGAGTTCATTTGCATTCCTAAATCTTTCTTTTCACAACCTATTCTCCCCCCCCCACCCCCGCCGAAATTATTTGTTTATTTTTAGTTTCCAACATTCATCTCCACAGGATTTTTGAGTTCCAAATTTTCTCCCCATCTCTCTCCTACCGCCCCCCCCATGATGGAAAGCATACTGATTACTCCTTCCCTCAGTCTTCCCTCTCTTATATCCCCCTACCCCTCCCTTTCCCGTTTTCCCCCTTACTTTGTAGGGCAAGATGAATTTCTATACCCCATTGCCTGTATATCTTATTTTCCCGTTGCATGTAACAACTATTTTTTAACATTTGTTTTTAAAACTTTGAGTTCCAGATTCTCTTCCTTCTTCCCTCCTCACCCACCACCATGGGAAGACAAGCAATTCAATACAGGTTATACATGTGTAGTTATGCAAAACATTTCCACAGTAGTTACATTGTGAAAGACTAACTATATTTCCTTTCATCCTATCCCACCTCCCACTTATTCTATTTTCTCCTTTGACCCCTATCCTTTTTCAAAAGTGTTTGCTTCTGACTACCCCCTCCCCCAATGTGCCCTTCCTTCTATCACCCCCCTCTTATTCCCTTCCCCCCTACTTTCCTGTAGGGTAAGATACCCAGTTGAGTGTGTATGTTATTCCTTTCTTAAGCCAAATGCAATGAGAGTAAGGTTGATTCATTCCTTTTCACCTCCCTGTTCTTCCCCTCCACTGTAATAGCTTTCTCTTGCCTCTTTTATATGAGATAACTGATTCAATTCTATCTCTCTCTTTCTCCTTCTCCCAAAATGTTCACAACATTACTTTCTGATTTGCTTCTGGTCTTAAGACAAGATCAATAAGCCATGTCACATTTGGATAAAATAGGAGTAAGAAGATTTGATTGAAGGACTGAGAGACTTGTCTATGAGTAAAGTGCATGAAGAGGCAGCTCAGTGGCGCAGTGGATAGAGTGCTGGGCCTGGAGTCAGTAAGACTTGAGTTAAAATCTGTCTTCAGACCCTTATTAGCTGTGTGACTCCAGGCAAGTCACTCAACCTTGTTTGCCTTGGTTTTCTCATCTGTAAAATGAACTGGAGAAAGAAATAGCAAACCATTCCAATATAGCTCTTGGGCTTGAAAAGGACCAAAATGACATCACTGTACTAGTGTCAAGGTACAGTGTGTCCAACTGTGGCTGACCAGACCAACCCAAGCTCAGAATGCTCTACCACCGGACAGGCACAAATAGTCCATATGAACATTTGGAGTGTAGATGTCTCTAAATTTTGTCAAGAAAATCCCAAGTGGGGCCATGAAGAGTAACAACAATAATAAATGCATGAAATGTGCTACACTGACTTTCTAACATTGCCTATGGCTACAAAGGGATTTGTTATTTTCTTCCTCTTTTCCAAGTTGCTGAATAAATGAGTTCTAGAGGGGCAGGTAGGTGGTGCAGTGAATAGAGCAACGGCCCTGGAGTCAGGAGGACCTGAGTTCAAATCCAGCCTCAGACACTTAGCTAGCTGTGTGACCTTGGGCAAGTCACTTAACCTCAATTGTCCTGCCTTCCCCCTGCAAAAAACAACAAATAAATGAGTTCTATATGTGCAAATTGTTATTATAATTATTTCACTTAGGAATATAACATATGACATATAGTTAGCAACTGAATGTCAGTTCTAAGCAAGTTCCTAAAACCTTCAAATGCAGGTATCACAGTCTTTGACACTAAAAAGGTAAATCCATTTATTCAACCAAGTGCAGTATATTGTTGAAGTAAAAGTAAAAAAATAAAAGTAAAAAACAGTAATAAGCATAGAGAAACTACTTCTCATTTAGCTAGAAAGAGTTTCATTTTAGGTTCTTTCTTAATGAACCTGTCTATCATATATAGTAATTATTCCTTTAGGGAAGGACTGAAGTGAAAACAAGCAGCAGGGAAGTCTATTAGGGTTATTGCTGCTCTTGTGAAGTCAAATTAATTTCTTTAGCATATGCTTATTTACAAAGGCTCTTATCCATCACTGCTTAGTTGAATCTTTATTAAGATAGCCTATTGTCATGATTTTTAACTCTAGAATTTAAAACTTGTATCACAGACTTGTATGGTGGAATAGCTGTTTTCTTCAAACATCTCCAACCCAAATGCCAAAGAAAAAAAAAGAAAGAAGTAAAGAGAGAAAGAGAAAGAAAGAATTTGTCAGATATAAAAGAAATGGAAAAGTAGCATAAGTTAATAGACAGGGAGTTCCTGGTCTCAAAGCCAGCTTAGAAGTCACCTCAGACAAGTCCACAGTGGCTGTGTGGCCCTGGACAAGTCGTCTCTTATGGTTCTAAGGAGTTTTCTCTAAGCTGAAGAGAAGGTGCCAATTTGCATCGGTAAAGGGGGAATTTGGTAAACCTGAGAATTATCTTTACTAGTGAAGTCACAGGTTTAGTCCCTATTTCTATAGAGTATCTAAATTTTTAAAAAAAAAAGGAAGACAGAAACCTTATCCAGGGAAAAAACAAGCAGATAAACATGAATAGCAGAGAACTTAAACATAGAGTTCTCACCATTCTGCAAATTTGTCCCTGGTTTTTCTTCTCCAGTCTTTGGCTCCTATCCCTTCTACTGTGGCCTTGGAGACCTTAGAGTCCCAGTGATGTCATTCTCTATGTTTAGGTGGGAGTGTGAGGAATCATACCTGGGTCCCTAAGCAAAATAAAAAAGTAAAATCTAGGGAAGAAAACCAGCTCCTGGATTTCTAATCATTTTTACTTAGCAAACAGAAGCTTCCCCGCCTCCCCTCATAAACTCTCAAACCTTTCCAAAACAGGGACTATGTACCAGAAATAAACCAATTTCAGTTGTCTCCAAGGTCTAGGAAACCCAGAACCCAAATAAGGTAAAAATTCAATTAATTAACAGCAGAGAAGGCTAATGCCTAACCCTTTATACACTCCCCAATATAACCCTCTATACCACCAGTTTCACCGCCCCCCCCCCAGAAGCAGAAGTCCACAGAATGAACCATATACTTACAACAGAACTCAACTCTACACCCCAAACCTATCCTTCTCCCATTGCTTCAGAAACCCAAAAGCAGGAAATGTCTCAGGCTGTAAATAACAGTGAGTAAGTAGTATGACTGCGGTAAGTAGTAATACTCTTATGCTACAACAGAGATCAGCCAGAACTGAGGAATAGGAAACTGGAGCAAATGGGAAGGAGGGGGGGTGCTACACCACTAAGCCTGAGGGAAAGTATCCCTGGCTAGGGCCAGTGCTATCCACCCAGAAGTCACTTGGGTCAGAGAGCTATGCTGATGAATTCCAATGCCCAGCATTGGAAGAGGTTTTGAGATCCAGCTCCCAAAGAAACTTAGCAAACAGAAGCTTCCTCACCTCTCCTTCCCCGATCCTCATAAACTCTCGAACCTTTCCAAAACAGGGAATATGTACCAGAAATAAAGCAACTTCAGTTGTCTCCAAGGTCTAGGAAACCCAAAGCTCCCAAAGAAACTGCTATCAAAGGGGAGTCAGAACATGAGCAAATGGAGAAAATAATAATAAGAAGAGCTAATATTTACATATTGCTTCTTATGTGCTAAGTGCTTTACAATTATCCTATTTGATCCTCACAACAGCCCTGGGATATAGTATTATCCCCATTTTACTGGTGAGGAAACTGAGGCAAACAGGGGTCAAGTGAAGTCTGGTGCAAAACTATAACAAAAATGTGCCATTACCAAACATCTCAGGAAGAAGAAAAATCAATTCAATATTGAGCATATACAGATAAACCAATAAGGAAGATAATAATAATAAAGGAAAAATGGCCTCCAGAGCTGAAAGAGTTTAGGCATCTAGAGCAAGATAAAGGAAAATGAATCAACACCTGATGAGGCAGGGGACCTTGTGAATTCCCAAGAGACCACAGCAAGATGTTCCTGAATGGTTTAAAAGAGAAAAAAAGAACTGTGAGTGCAGAATATGGCCTACATGGAAGAAATAATTGGCAGAACAGAAAAATTTGAATCCACAGTGGCATATCTCACCGAAGAAACAAAAGAGAGTACAAATAATTGGGAATTCAAATACATGGAAGTGAAGGACAATGTGGCAGAAGAAAAACAAAAAGCAATTAACATGAAAAGAAAGCATGATCTCCACACAAACAAAATATACTGATCTCAAAGAAAGGATACACAGAGGCAATTTAAGGACTAAAATTCTCCCTGAAGAATATAAGAAGTAAAAAAAAAATATATGAACATCATAATGCAAGAAATAATGCAAGAAAACTGTCCATAACTTCTGAACAACAAAAACAACATGCCAATCAAAATAATCCACAAGATCACCTTTGAGGAAAAAATAAAACAAAAACCTATGCTATTAACTTCAAGATACATAGCGGTTAAGTTGAATAATTCCACTTACAACAAATTCTGGAAGCAACCAAGAAAAAGCTCTACAAGTATGAAGGAAAAGAATTTGAATAACACAAGAGTATTCTGGATTCATTAGAAACTTTAGGAAGGAATGCAAAGATTGTGATGTACCCTAACCAAGTCAAAGGCTAAAAATGATGGGAAAATAACTCCAGTAATCTCAGGAAGAAGAGAGTATAGCCATTTTGGAAAGCAATTTGGAATTATGCAAACAAAGTGACAAAAACATTCATACTCTGACCCAGAGATAGATAGATATTACTGGAATTATATCCCAAGGAGGACAATGAGAAGAAGAAAGCCCCCAAATACATCAAAACATTTTTGTGAAAGCAACAAATTGGAAACCAAGTAGAAGCCTATCAATTTGGACAATAAATAAACAATAGAAGTACCTGAATGTAATGGGATATTACTGTGCCGTAAGACAAAGGTGATGAATACAGAGGAGCATGGAATACAGAGGAGCTCATTTATATGAGCTGATGCTGAGTAAAGTAAGCAGAGCCAAGAAAATAATGTATGTAATGACTACAAATGTGATGGTGATACAACAAATGACACCAATAAAAATTTATTTTTAAAAAAGACTATTAATCTTTTTTTCTGGTTATCTTTTTCATACTTAAGATTTCCATTTTTTAAAATTTTAAGCTTTTATTTAGTATTTTATTTTTCCCCAGTTACATGTAAAAACAAATTTTAACATTTGTTTTTTTAAAACTTTGAGTCCCAAATTCTTTCCCTTTCTCCCAGCAATTTGACATAGGTTATACATGTGCAGTCATGCAAAACACATTCATAATAGTCATGTTGTGAAAGAAAAGACAAAAAAAAACTCAAAAAAAAAAGAGAAATTTTAAAAAGTATGCTTTAGTCTGTATTTAGATAGCATTTTTCATCAAAAGTCCTTCAGAGTTTTCTTGGGTCACTGTATTGCTGAGAACAGCTAAGTCATTCAATGGCTGACCATCTAACAATATTGCTGTTACTTTGTACACAACATATTTAACTTTGCATCGGCCCATGCAAACCTTCTCAGGTTTTTCTGAGAGCATCCTGCTCATCATTTCCAGAGCACAAGAGTATTCCATCATAATCATATAGCACAACTTGTTCAGATATTTCCCATTTGATGGACATCCCTTCAACTTCTAATTCTTTACCCCTAGAAAATAGCTGCTATAAATATTTTTGTACATACAGGTCCTTTTCCTTTATGCTTTTTATCTCTTTTGGGATACAGATCTAGTAGTGGTATTGCTGGGTCAAAAGGTATACATGGTTTTATACCTCTTTGGGCATAGTTCCAAACTGCTCTACAGAATGGATGACTGAAACAGTTCACAACTCCATCAACAGTACATTAAATTCTCATTTTTCTCCCATGTTCCCTCCAACATTTGTCATTTACTTTTTCTGTCCTACTAACCAATATAATAGGTATGAGGTAGTACCTCAGAATTTTTTAATTCACATTTCCCCAATCAAAACTGAGTTAGAGCATTTTTTCATATAGCTAAAGACAGCTTTGAGTACTTCATCTGAAAATTGATCATATTTTGATCATTTATCATCCGGGAAATGGCTCTTATTTTTATAAATTTGACTCAGTTCTCTATATGTTTAAGAAATGAAAAAAAAGCAAAAAAATTAAAGAAATGAGTCCTTTATTAGAGAAGCTTGCTTCAAAATTTTTTTCATAGTTACTACTGCTAAATATATTTCCCTCCATCCTGTTCCCGTAACCCCCATTTATTCTATTCTCTCTATCCTTTTACCCTGTCTCTCCTTAAAAGTGTTTTGCTTTTGACTAGCCCTCTCCCAATCTGCCCTCCCTTCTATCACCCCATATCACACCCTCCCTCTCTTGTCCCCTTTCCTGTAGGGCAGGCGTGCACAATATATGGCCTGTGGGCCGCTTGCAGCCCACTAAAGGATGTCAGGTGGCCCACAGAAAATGCAGAGGATATAAAAGAAAGTAAAGATTTAACAAGTGCTTTGTCCATGCCCTGATTAACCTGCCTTCCACTAATTACTATCGTGCCCATCATGGAACTTGGCAGGTGGTTTGCCACTGCACAATCTCTCCTGTTTGTCACATGACTCACAGCAACCAACCATTATCAGTCTGTCTCTAGAAACCTATCCGTGGCCTAAAGAAGTTTAGACAATTTTAATTTTGGTCCCTACCTACTGCTAAATTGTGTAGGTCTGCTGCAGGGTAAGACAGATTTCTATACTCAACTGAGTGTGTATGTTATTCCCTCTTTGAGCCAATTCTGATGAGACTACAGTTCGCTCATTTCCCTTCACCATCCCCCTCTTCCCCTCCACTGCAAAAGCTTTTTCTTGACTCTTTTATGGGAGGCAATTTACCCCATTCTATTTCTCCCTTTCTCTTTCTCCCAGCACATTCCTCTCTCACTCCTTAATTTTATTTTTTAGATATCATCCCTTCATATTCAACTCACACTTGTGCCCTTGTAATGCCATGCACCAGCACATTCCCAAAAGAATGCTACTGTGAATAGCTTTTAAGATTCGGATTACACAGTATAGTGAACACTCTGTTTATTCTATTACAAATCAAGGTAAACATTCACTACAAATCACAATAAAATATTCACAACATTACATCTTATCACAGAAAATCACAATATAGTGTTCATAACAGCTTAATATTAGAATGGCCACACAGTTTTCACTACAGTAGCCACAACATTTAGAACAAAGTATTCAATCAATTCACAATACAGTAATCAATAATCATTCAATCAATTCACAATACAATAATCAAACTTCCACTCATGGGGCAATTATACATCAACTCAGTCATTAAATAAAATCATTAGAAAAAAATCACACAAACCCTCCACCCCTTGGTGTCCAGCAAACCTCAATTTCATCCAAGGAAAGGCCTTTTTCTTCATCTTGATTCTGGGTGGTCTCTCTGATTCCCTGGATCCCCTTCTATGGTCCCAGCTCCCTCCTGAATCCACCAAACAGTCACCTGGATTCAGAAGCAGATAGCTCCCAGGTCCTTGCCAGTCCTCAGAGGTAGACAGCTGACAGGTCCTTGTCCAGTCCTCAGGGCAGTCCCTGGCACACACTCAAGTTCACAGGGTTCAGCACATCTCAAACCCTTCACCACTTCTCTTCCCTGGAATTCAAGGATCAGCTAGGCCATGAACAAACAAAGTCTTATCCCAGTCATGCTTCTTCATTCCTCCAGCAGTTCAGTTGGCCCTAGGACCAGAATTTCAGCCTTCCAGGCAAGCCCTCTCAGCCTTCCAGGTGGCCTTGACCAGATTCTGGCTCAGTTCTCAGTCAGCTTCCAGATGCTGGGAGAGAAACTCTCTCTCTCTCTCTCTCTCTCAGCTGGCTTCAGTGTCCACAATTCTTCCTTCACCAGGAGCAACATTCCAATTCTGTCTCTTTGTCTCTAGAATTCTTGCTTATATACACACACTGGCCTCCTGTCTCAGCCAATTCCCCTTCTTCCATGTCAAAAGGGGAGTTCATGCCCTCTCAACAGTGGGACAGAGTTCACATCTTCCATACTTAGCCCCAAGTTACTAAGTGTTAAGTATCTGCCAAGCAGATTGCTGTTACAGCCCTCTGTCTATATATGCTCCTTCTAACTATCCTCATATTGAGAAAGGTCATATGAGTTACAAATAGCATCTTTCCATGTAGGAATGTAAACAATATAACCTTATTAAATCCCTTATAATTTCCCTTTCCTGTTCACTTTTTATGCTTCTCTTGAGTCTTATATCTGAAAGAAAAAATTTTCTATTCAGTTCCAGTCTTTTCATCAAGTATGCTCGAAAGTTCTCTATTTCATTACATACCCATTTTCCCCCCTCAAGGATTATACTCAAGTTTTGCTGGGTAGCTGATCATTGGTTGTAATTCTAGCTCTTCTGCACTCTAGAATATCATATTCTAAGCCCTCTGATCCTTTAATGTAGAAACTGCTAAATTTTATGTTATCCTGACTGTGGCTCTACCATACTTGAATTGTTTCTTTGTGGCTGCCTGCAATATTTTCTCCTTGACATGGAAACTCTGAATTTGACTGTAATCTTCCTGGCAGTTTTTCTTTTGGGATCTCTTTTAGGAGGTGACTGGTGGATCCTTTCAATTTCTATTTTACTCTCTGGGTCTAGAGTACAGGGCAGTTTTCCTTGATAATTTCTTGAAATGTAATGTCTAGGCCAGTGGTTCTCAACCTGTGGGTTATGTTCAATTTGTAACAATGAAAATACATCTTGTATATCAGATATTTACATTACGATTCATAACAGTAGCAAAATTACAGTTATGAAGTAGCAACAAAAATAATTTTATGGTTGGAGGTCACCACAACATGAGGAACTGTATTAAAGGGTCGTGACATTAGGAAGGTTGAGAACCACTGGTC
>CM053582.1:404772064-404896606 GCA_028627135.1 Pseudochirops cupreus | reverse complement strand
GGTTTTCACATAGTCCAGTCATTTTAAAATGATCTCTCCTGGATCTATTTTCCAGGTCAGTTGTTTTTCCAGTGAGATATGTCATACTGTCTTCTATTTTTTTCATTCTTTTGGTTTTGTTTTATTGTTTCTTGCTTTCTCACGAAGTCATTAGCTTCCATTTGCTCCATTCTAATTTTTAAGAAATTATTTTCTTCAGTGAGCTTTTGTATTTTCTTTTCCATTTGGTCAGTTCTGATTTTAAGGCATTCTTCTTGTTGACTTTTTGGACTTCTTTTGCCATTTGGCCTAGTCTGTTTTTTAAGATATTTTTCAATATTTTTTGGTGTCTTCCTTATCAAGTTGTTGATTCATTTTTCATCATTCTCATTTCTCTTTCCAATTTTTCCTCTACCTCTTTTACCCGATTTTCAAAATCCTTTTTGAGCTCTTCCATGGCCTGAGACCAATTCATATTTTTCTTGGAGGCTTTGGATGTAGAAGTTTTGGCTTTATCATCTTCTTCTGAGTATATGTTTTCATATTCTTTGTCACCATAGTAACATTCAATAGTCAAGAGTTTTTTTCTTCATTTGCTCATTTCCCCAGCCTATTAGTTGACTTTTAACTCTTTATTAAAGTGGGACTTTGCTTCCAGGGTGGAGAGTACACTGTCCCAAGCTTCAGGGATTTTGTGCTGCTGCTTTCAGAGATACTTCTTGGAACCTACAAGTTTTCAGCTCTTCCAAGTAGGTAAGATTTAAAGAGAGGTATTTACCAGTCTCCTGGCCTGTGCTCTGGTCTGTGAGTGACCACAAGCTTTCTTTTATGCCCAGAAACTATGAGGAGGGTCTCTTCTTTCCCCCACCCCCACCCATTGCTGCTGCAAGTTCTTTTATATTAGTGCTCCTTATCCTGAGACTGCTACCCAGGATCTAGAAACAAGTATGAGCACAGCAACAGAGTCCTGCCTCAGTGCTAGTTTAAAAAGACCCCTGTAATCTCCTTCTGACCAGTTGTTCAACCCCCTTACTGTCTGTGGGCTGAGAGCTCTGCAAACAACTGTTGCTGCTGCCACTACTGCTGCTGATTCAGTCACTCCCAAGGCCTGTGCCTGGTTTGTGGCCATGGCTTGTGCTGAACTGCACTCCACTCTCACCAAGGTGCAACAGATCTTTCCTGCCAACCTTCTAAGTTGTCTTTGGTGTCTGTGAGTTAAGTGGTCTAGAAACCACCACTGTTGCCAGTGATTCAGTCATCCTGAGGCTTGGTCTGTGCTGATGCAGCCTCATTTGGACTGTGCTCCTCTCTCACTCTGGTGCAATAGACCTTTCCTGACAATTTCTCAAGTTGTCTTGGGCTGGAAATTTGTTTGACTCCTTCTTTTTGTGGGTTCTGCTGCTCTAGAAATTGTGTAGTCATTTTTTAAAGGTATTTGAAAGGGTTTTGGGAAAAGCTCAGGCAAGTCTCTGCCTTTACTCTGGCATCTTAGTTGCACCTCCCAAAAGACTATTAATCTTGCAAAAGCTACTTTTTGAATCTAATTTGCTAGACAAAAGATTAGCAGAATTTCAAGTTTACCCAAAGTGGTTGTGAAGCATAATAAAATAATTAAAGGAAGAGATTTAAGTAGCAGAAGTAGAAAAGCCTTCAGAAGGCTTTAAAGAAAATCACTGACTTATAAGAGAAGGTGAAGAAATTTAATAAAATGATGAATACTGAAGTAACAAAATGGCAGAGATCAAACAGAAAAATGCAGTGAGCAATAAGAAACAAGTTGGGCAACATTAAAAGATAGTAAAATTGGTAGAACACTTGAGATCTCTACAAACCAAAACAAGTGACTTTGAAAAAAGAAATTGGCAAAGTAATCTGAGAATTCTTCATCTCCCAAGAGATAAGAATATGATTCTACTTATTCTCTTATTGGCCAGTGAAACAAAATTTCATAAATAATACATTTCAGGAAATTATTCAAGAAAATTGCTTACAAATTGTAGGGAAAGACAGCTAAGTACTGATAAACAGAATCTAGAGGATTCTAGATTCTAGCAAAGAGAAACCCTACGTAGATCTCACCAAGATATGCATGATTTAAATACCAAATAGGTACAGAGATTTAAAGCTGAAAGGGACTTTAGAGATCAATAAGTCTAACTTCCTTACTTTACAAATGAGAAAACTGAGATCCAGAGAGGTTAAATGACTTGTCCAGGGTAAAAGACCTAGTAAGCATTTGAACTTGGGTCTTCCTGAATGAATTAATATTTCTTGAAGTAGAATGCCATAGATGAAGTTATTTCCACCAAAGGAGTGGGAAGATATGGGTCCAAAATCCCACTCAGAATTGCATAAATTCAGACGTGAAAACTTTAAAATTAAAAAAAATGTAGATGCTTTCCTACCTCAAAAGCTTCACATATAGAGTGTCCCAGGACTCTGGGCAAATTCTCAATGTTAAAGTATAGCAATAGGCTTGGTTTGGAAGGAGATTTCTATAAAGATATATCTATATCTATATCTATATCTATATATGTAGATATATATCTATATATGTAGATATATATCTATATATATATATATATAGATATATATCTGAGCTTAGGAAAGGTGTGACTGATCAGGTTTTGTGATTTATTGCAAGGACTTTTCTCAACTTATAACACTTGGAAAAAATATCAAAATAACCACACTTTTTTACATCAAGTTTTGATTTAAAGAGCTAGTCACATAGATTAGTACCTACTAGTGAAACAGCCTGTGTAACTGAGGGGATGCTTTGAATCCTCTCTATTTTTCAGTGTAAATACCATTGGGGCACTCTGTTAAGAGCATCAAAAGGGACAATAAAAGGCTCAGTTAGTCAATATCATCGTGGTAAACTACTATACTAATTCAAGATTCAACTATGAGAACTAACTTTAATATATGCTATTAGAGCTAGAATAACCATGATTGCTAGCATTATATAGTTTCCCTTACTGTATTTGCATTTTACTCATCCCATGTATATTGCTTTAAAAGAATCTTGGCGTTTTTATTTTTGGTCACAACTTTAGCAAGTTGAAAGTGAACACATTTGTGATCTTTACTTTGTTATGCATCTCCACCTCTAGAAATAAATATATCATCTATACCAATAAAAGTTGAGAAAGCAAGTGTCTAAATAAATCATTACTGCTACCAGGGATTGACAGTAAATCAAACTTATGAAGATTCATTAACCCCTAGGGGAAACAGATTGGTTTGGGTTTGATAAATACCTAATATCCTCACTTAGCAGTACTAATAGACAGGTTATCACGATCATGCAGCATTATTTAGAGATGAAAACTGGGCAAAGAGGTAGATAATAATGTACAACATATCACTTGGGGTGGCAAGGCCTTAAAGAGAACAGAGAAACCAATTAATCCCCCATTATCCCTTCACTATTCATTCAATGGTGGCAGTAGGGGCAGTGAAATCTGGTATAATTCCCTGCTTATTTTAGATAACTTCTTATGAAACCTAATGCCTTTTAAAAAAATTTTCCTGCATAAAAGTATATATAGTCTATTACCATGATAATCAAAAAACTCCTCTACAATTGTCAGGCACCTGATATGGATTTGTTTTCAATTGCACACTCACATTTTTATGTTTTATATATATACTTACCAAGATACAGTCAATCCATTAGAACTAATGTTTCAACTTAGACTAAAATGAAACTGGCAGAGGTGGAGGTTAATATTTAGAAATGAACTTAGGCAAGCATGCAGAAAATAGACCCTGGGAAAATTTTAGTCATAGCAGAAAAGACTCCCACCTCCACCAGAAAAATATGTCCTTGATCAATGGGCCACTCTTACCCTGCCATTGATGGGGCTGATTTTTCAGGCCACTGCTTTCAACAGTAAATTATTAATGACTTTCATTCTAAGATGCAGACATAAAACCTGATACGCTACTTCCCAGCGGGAAGTTCAATCCATTATGAAAAGGCTACTCTCCCCAAGTGTAACTGTATAAACAACAGAGTAACTCCTAGATACATAAAAAAGTGAATAAAGTCTTACTGGTCGGACATCACCACAGGAATTGGTAAACTGTCGAGCCAAGCCAAAATCCAGCATATAACATTTTCTACAAGTACTAGGAAACCGGCCCATGGCAAAGTTCGACTAGAAAAAAAACGAGAAAAAAAAACTTATATTATCTTCATATTTCCTGTTCTTTTAAAAAAATTCAATTTTAACTATAAACCACAAATTTCTCAAATACAATAAACTAATTATAGCATTACAGCATATTAGGGATAGATGACATCACTGAGGCCATTTCATCCAATCCCTTCCATTTATACATTGGTTAGTCTCTCAAAGAGAGACTGATTTTGCCCAAGGTCACACAGCAGGGCATTGGTAGCAAACCTAGGACTGGAATTCTGACAGGGTGTGCTGGTAGATGTCTAATGCAAGAACCTCAAAGTTTAATCTGCATTATTAATATTTTCTCCATCATTTTCCTAATTTTAGACAATCAAGAAAACAATAAATCAAGCCCTGTATTATAGTGTTTGCCAATTTCTGAGGTATAAATATTTGCTCACATTGAAAATTTGACAAATGGCTCCCACAAGACAGTCCAAGGTGGTTCCAGTACACCCGTGGACTCAAGTGTTTTCAATCCTAGGCCTATGGTTTTTCTACCACATAACACTGATATTTTGCTAAATACTAACAATTTCACCTTTGGTTGGTTCTATTTATGTCTAGTTCGGTTACATTAAAATAAGATTATTTGTATTATGCATTTAATATCGAACAGATATTGTTTAGTAAATGCATTTAAACAAAATATACTTTATCAGTTACACATTTCTACCAGTTTTTATTTTGCAAAGAGTTTTCCTTGTACTCATTATATCTCGCAAATTTTACAGATATAAACTGAGCAATATTAAAAGCTAGAAGTCTAAGGTCACTCATTACAAGATAATGTTAGAGCTGGAATTAGGAACCCATGTCTTTTGGCAGTCTAGTTTATTCCAAGCTACTATTTTAATGAAGCTGTGCTTGTTTTATGTATTTGGGGGTGGGGACAGGGAAGGAGGAAAGAGTATATAACACAAAATAAATAGATAACTAAGATATTTCATTGTCTTCCACTAAAATCCCCATAGATAGAATTACCATTCTGGGGAAAAATAAGAATGTAATCTAATTCCAAAAAAAATCCCAAAAGAGATTTAGGAAAACTATTCTCTATATATCCCTTAATTTAAGAATAACAATGTTCAATGACCCCAAACTCAAGCATATTTGACCTACGGAACTCAAAATACATACAGAAGAATGGAATTCTAGAAAGACAATAGCCATTGAGCAGAGAAATAACACTCTTTTATAAATAACACTCTTTGGGAAATTCTTTAATGACATTGGTTATTCTTCAAATCACCATTTTTCTCAAATCACACTGTTACTTTGGCAGTATAACAAGAGTAAGAGCTGCCATGTGATGTTAATCCAAATGCAATGTATTAATTGTAGCTGGTTATGTTTTCATGTCAACTGCTCAGTTTGGGATAGACTAAGAAGTAACAGATGACTATAATTTTCAAGTACACCAACATATGATATTTATAATAAATACAGTCTAGCTAAAATGGGTCATTTAATCAACAACGAAATCCTAAGAAGGAAAAATCAAGGTCTATTTCCCAGCCTCCAAGAGAAACAGAATAGAAAAATGAGGACTTTTATCACTACCAAAAAGGTAGAAGAGGGGAAAAAAAAATCAGTTTTTCACAACAGGGGTTTTCTTATTAGTCCAACTTGTCATTGTAGTAATGATTCACAAAATATACTGTCAAATTTATAAGTTCTTTGAAAATATATTTTAAAAAATCCAAACATACAGTAAAAAAAAGATTCTAAAGGTAATTAGCTAAGTTTAGGTGCACAATTGAGAGACTATTAGCATAGTATCTACTATTACTTATTTTATTATTATTATTATTTTATTATCTACATAACTGCTTAGTTAAAATGCTCAAATATTTATTTTTGTTAGTAAAAAATTGTCCCTATTTCTGATCTGCTAATACCTTTTTTCCCTATACTTTTTCAGGTATACATGTAAGAAACATAAAAAGCACACCTGAACTTACAAGCTACATTCCCACATATCTTATTTTGTTCTTGCACTAACAGAAGCAGTCTGTGGAAGAGAAAAATCAGCACAAATCAAATGATGCATCAAAAGAGACAATTTTGTCCAAAGCTCCATTGATGATAAAAATCCAGCCAGGCCTATAGCAGGGAGACCTCCGCTTGCCCAAGGTTTGTGCCTCCATTAAGGAAAAGCTCTTACAGAGAATTCAACTGAAAAGGGATTCCGCCTAGACAGTGAGGGCCTCCAGATCCCATGGGGCCCATAAAATTGTTCTGACTGCATTACTAAACCTGTTCTGAACACTCCAGAGCCTCTGACGTGATTCACAACTACTCTTGAACTGTCCACAGTGGATAAAGAGTATGCCTATTGTCCAAGTTTACCATTATATTCTTTAAAATAAAAATGAGTCCAACATAAAAGATTTTCAAATAATATATTTTCCAGTATAAGATAAACCTTTGAGGGAATATTTCATAATTATTAGCTTCTTAAAATAAAATAAAAATAAGGGAAAGATACATTTTCCTCTTCTGTGAGAAAAACACATTGCTCTGTTTGACAGCCTTGTGGGTGACAGCTGCCCAAACTGCCAACCACACATGGAACTCACTGTCTCTCATCACAAATATCAGAAGCCAACAAACTCCTCCAGGATTCTGGCTGACAAAGACTCTCACCGGCTTGATGTCTCGGTGTAAGAAGCCCACAGAATGAATGCTCTCGATGGACTCCAAAATCTGTTTACCCAGCCGCAGGGTCGTGCTAATGGTGAATGTTCCCCGGGACTGGCTACGACGAAGATCAGCCAGATTCCGACCCTGAAGAAACCAAAGACACAGATTCAAATGAGGCACCAAAATTCTAGATGCCAAGATAAGACTAGGAAATTATTCACTTACCATTTTAAAAAATACTTTTTAATAGAAGTGTCAAGAGTTGCACCCAAATACTGACTCTCTCATTCAAGAACAGAGATTTCCTTAAGACAATGACTCAGATGCTTCAGGCCAATTTATAAACAGCCAAAGTTTTTGAGCATTTCATCTTTCTGAGCCACCACTTTTCCCTTTATCTTTGATGTCCCAACAAGGTATTAAAACTCCTGCCTATTCAAAGAGCATACAAAATAATTCAGAGCATTAATACTGTCAATACTTCCTAATATCTATCTCCAAAGATGCTAATGAAATGCTATGAATGGTCACCTTTCCATTAGCTGTACCAATGAAAGTGAGCATTGGGTTTGGATTTTTTTTAAAAGATGATAAACAGCTCACCCAGAGTTGGGGGGAATCATGGCCCCTCAGCCTGGGATAGTATGCCCCTGAATCCTAACTACTATACCAAAACTTTGCTGCAGGGAACAGGACCATTCTCATCTATTTTCTCTTTCACAGTGATGAGGGAATGGCTCCCAGATATCCTGAGAAGTTACATCTCTCTAACTGTGGGGCTGATGACCTAAAATTTCTTTTCCCATTATTCTTTCCCCTCTATGTCTGGAACCGAAAACCACCATCTCTATCACTCCTATATGAAATACCAGATAGATTAGGCATTTGTGCCTGGATTCATTCAACCTATCTTTGGATCTTTGGATCATTTCAGTACCATTCAAAATAAAGTTGAATACATAAGCAACATATTTTATATGAATCATGAGTCTTTCATCATTATGTACCAGTATAACTTTATATCAGTTACACCAGTTTATAAAAGTTATACCAGTATACTCTGTAACAGTTATAGCAGTATAACTTTAAAAAAATCCAACTATGGCATTCTAAAAATTAGTCTTCACAGTTTTTTGTATCTTCTATACCAGTACAAACTAGAAACATTTAGGAAATATTAAATAATATATTGGGCCTATTTGTTCAGTTATTTTTCTGTAGCGTCCAATTCTTCATGACACCATTTGAGATTTTCTCAGCAGAGATACTGGAATGGTTTCTTATTTCTTTCTCCATCTCATTTTGCAGATGAGGAAATTGAGGCAAACAGGGTTAAGTGACTTGCCCAG
Source organism: Pseudochirops cupreus (assembly GCA_028627135.1). NCBI lineage: Eukaryota > Metazoa > Chordata > Mammalia > Diprotodontia > Pseudocheiridae > Pseudochirops > Pseudochirops cupreus. Next base: position 404,888,439 of record CM053582.1, on the reverse strand, counting down.
GGTCACAGGGGTTAGATGAGTCTTCCTGACACCAGGCTCAGTATTCTAATTCACGGCATCACTTAGTTGCCCATTGGCTCTATCAAACTAGGCCTCCTAATCTCAGATATATATATATATATTTATATAGTCCTAATACATAGTCCTAATATAGACTATATCTTGCTAATTACTTTTTCCTCATTTGTTAAATGACGTGGCTAGACTAGATGACATCTAAGGCCCCTTCCAGGTCTAAACACGTGATTCTATAATCCTTCCCTTCAAAGTTCAATATTTTAACTTCTAAAATTTATCTATTTGAAAAAACAAAGGGATTATTTTTCTTATACTTTCAAACTACAACTTCAAAAAATAAAAATATAAACATGATTCTCTAACAATCAGATTAAAAGTACACTTTTAGTAACAATTTAGTCCTTTAAAAACATTTACATCTTCACCAAACCCTCTTCTTGTCATTTTAATTTGTCTTCTCCCTTGTCATGCTCAACCAAAACTCTACTTCAGTTGCCCTTGCCAAGATCTCTTTACCATCAAGTACAAGGCCCATGATCCTTGTTAATTTCTCCACAGCTTTTCATGCATATAACCAACTCACTTTTAGTAGCTCTCCATTTCTTAGCTGCTTCTAAAAGCTATTCCTCTAGTCTTTGTTTCTTCTCCAATCATCCACACAATATTTCTTTTATAAGCTATAATACATTAATAGTTCAACAGAACTTCAGTAGTTTCCTAGCCAGTTTTCTTGCCTCCAGTTCATCTCCACCCAAAGCAATTTCTCCTATTCTAGGTCCATTAAAAATGAGTTCTAAGTGAGATAACTTTCCTAAATATAACATTAAGGGCTAGATGGACCAGTGAAAATAAGCTGAAATCATTTTCCAACTGCACCCTAATTCAAACAAAGAGACAAGGCAACATCAAGGGGCATGTCGAGTTGGAGAAAGGCCTAATTAAAACTTCATGTGATGAGAGGTAGAAGTGAAGGACTTACAATAGTCCCCTTGAAGAATCTTTTTTTAGGTATTTTTGATTTCTGTTGTGCTAATAGGAAAGTTGGGGAAATGCTGAGATACTGATCTCAAAGCAATGGGACACAGGATCATAGATTTAGACCTTCAAAGTCATCTAGTCCAATACCCTCATTTTATATCTGAGGAGATTAAGGTCCAAAGGGAGTAAGCAGATTGCCTAAGGTCAAATGGGTAGTAAATGGCAAAGCTGTGATTCAAACTCAGATCCTGTGACTCAGTCCAAGTTCAATGTTCTTTCCTGCGCTCTGTGTCACAATGACCAGGACTAAAGATTGAACACAAAATTCTATCTCTTGACAGTGAAATGAATGAGTATCCTATAGGAAAGTATGACTTTTCTTCATGACAGTAAACCCAAAATTCCACAGGTGTTTAAGTCCTTATTAAGAATTAAATGGGGGTGGCTAGGTGGCACAGTGAATAGAACACAGGCCATGGAGTCAGGAGGACCTGAGTTCAAATCTGACCACAGACACTTAACACTTACTAGTCATGTGACCTTGGGCAAGTCACTTAACCCCATCTGCCCTGCGTTCCCCCCTCCAAAAAAGCAAAAATTAAATGGCAGGGATATGAAATGAAAAATGACATGATGCTGTTGCTGGTGGAGCTTACTATCTGACAGGGTGTATATAAATATAAGGCCAACTATAACAGGATGAAAGGAGAGATCCAGACAAAGTCCTCTAAGAAATTCTGAGGAGGAAAAGATCACTTTCAACTCGGGGATCAGCAAAGGTCATGTGGAGGTGGCGGCATCAGACTGAAAGTTTAAAGGAAGAATATTTCAACAGGTGAAGAGTATTCCAGGTATGAGAATGGATTAGAATGAATACACAGAGTTGGGAGAACACAGAATAAAATCAATGAACATCTCAGTAATTTACTAATTTGGCTAGAATGTGGAGTCCACCAAGGAGAACAATGGGAAATAAGGCTGGAAAAGCAAGCTAGAACCAAATCTCGGAGGGCCTTAAATGATGGGATACAATACTTTATAATTCAGTCTACGGGCATGGATAAACACATCACTAAGTTAGTAGAGATTAAAACTTTAAAATTTTTCCTTAACCCCTTATTGAACCTATTTGTAATCTCTACCCATATTCCCTTTTCAAGTAGTAAGTTTACTAGATGACTGCTCATTATAAAAAATCTTTTATTTGTCCTAAAACTTTTTTCATGGTGGCATCCCAGTTCCAGGGTTCTAAAATTTAGTAAACAGGTACATATTTAACCTAGATAAATATTTCATCATTCTGTCAACCCTGATTTTTTCTTCCTCTCAATTATCTTTACAAACTAAACAACACACAGATTTTTCTCTTAGCCTCTCTCCTCCTTGGTCAATTTAGTTTTCTTTGGATCTTCTCTGACTTCACTATGTTTCTGAAGCATAGTTACCAGGACAGCACACAGTATTATTATAGGCACAAATGTTTCATGGTTTTATACATAGGCACAACAATGTTTCTTGTTTATTTTGCCCCAATACCTTTACCAGTGATGTCCAAGATTTTATTGGCTTTTTTGACTACAGCAACATATCGGACAAACAAACTACAATCAGCATTAGAGTCTTCCTAGGTAAAGTATGGTCTAAAACAGTGGTTCTCAACCTTCCTAATGCCGCAACCCTTTAATAGGCGTTATGTGGGCGTGTTGGCATGTAGGCAGACTGTCTGAAGACGGATAAAGGAGTGTGGTGTCTCAGTTCCTAAGACCATCGGAAATATGTGTTTTCCAATGGTCTTAGGAGACCCCTGTGACCCTTGTGAAAAGGTCATTCAACCCCAAAGGGGTCACAACCCACAGGTTGAGAACCGCTGGTCTAAAGGAAAGGAAATTGGGCTAGGAGTCGGGAGACTACTTTTTAGTAATGGCTTTGTTATATTAGACAATTCATTTGGCCTTTCTGTGCCTTGCTTTCTTCATTTGTAAAACAGGACAATAATCCTTGCTTCACCTGTTATAGAGTTGTTATGAGAATGATGTTAGGTAACAGATGCAAATCTGCAGAGACAAGTTAACCGTCATATTTCCGTGTAAGAGATCAATGCCTTGTATTTATTTCTCCTTTAGTTCTGGGGGATTAGGGAAGAAGGAATGTAAAGAAGTACTGGTCTACATGCTAATTCTATTACTCTAACCCTACCAGAAAATAATTTATTTCTTGAGTCCAACTCTTTTAAACCCTCTTTAATTCCAAGGCGCCCAGTAGAACACATTCCAAACTAGGGATGCTCAATAAATGTTGGCTAACTAAAAACTATCTCTGACAACAAACGACTATTGCATTCTCTACCCAAGCTATATTTTCTACCTTTCCCCACCACCCTCAAAATGATTCCCTATGTCACTCTGTCAATTAGGACCAAAGTTCTCTTCTTTCAAAAGTTTTCACCACTGCACAACAGATGAATACATTTTCCTCACCCAATACTTTTCTCCTTAAGAAATCTAATTATCACTCACTCAGTCTGAATTGCCCACTGACAAATTTGTACTTTTTTCAGAGTTATACTCGCTTAAATTTCCTTTCACCCCCAGAGCACTGAGCTTCTCTGAATTGTCCTTAAAATTCTAACTCATAACTGGAATTGCATTTTAAATAAACATTTCCTTAGCCCTAAATTACCTATTTCACCATTTCCCAATCAGTAATTTGGGTGCTTAAGCACGTCAAGGAGGAGGCATTTTTACTAAGTTGTGACGTAACAAATTTGGGGTTTTGTCAACCCACTTGAAATAAAAACATTTGTCAGTTATTTACTCTCTATAAAACACTGTGCTGTTCACTGGTCGACTTTTGATCCAATGGAATGAAGGAATAGTGTAAGAATTCTTCCCCAGGAAAATGGCTTGGATGTCTGTTAGAGAAGGAAATATTAAGTATGGAGGAACAAATGGCAGTGTCAGGGAAATGTCTGCCCCTAAAACATATGCCAGCTATGTTCCAACAAGCTCATGGGCATGTCACAGACTACAAAGAATATTGCGAAATGCTGACCTATTCCAATATTTAGCACGTAAATACCAGTACATCATACATGCTTGTAATAGCAGGTACCACTCGGTAAGCTCTTATTAAATCTCTTCATATGAGCTGGGAACTCTGTCAGGTGCTGAGGATACAGATATAAAAAATATAGTCCTTGCTCTCTAAGACCTGATATTGTTCTGATATTTTATCTCAGCTTGTACTTAGGGGAAGCATTATATCAGTGTTTGAACAAGTATCTGTTTCTGTTGTCCACTGAAATATATAAACTTCCAGCGTGAGGAAGGGGATGCATCTACTAACTTGTTTTATATAATAACTCACTTCAGCACCATGAGTGGCACATGGGCTTGTCATTCAGTCAACATTCAATGAATACTTACTATGTGCCAAGCAATGTGCATGTTAAGCCTACTCTGCTAATGCAAAAATTATTTACTATTTTATAGGTATAACTTTTGTATACACTTGTTTCGTGCATGAAGCACATTCCTAAGAAGTTGTAGACAAAATCAAACATTTGTAAAACTAAATCTAATAACATTTTAAATGCCCCACAGTAACTACTATTTAATGGAATTATTAAATGACAAATCACCCCCTAGTTTATCTTTTCTTGAATATATGGAGTTTCACATCAAAACCATCATAAAACTCAGCAGAGGCAGTAATAACTTGTTCACAACTGTTCTCTTTATCAATATCAGATCTTTATTAGTCTTTAATCAAAACTGAAAAGGATTTTAAAAGCTTTTTTCTAGAAAACATACCTGTAATTGCATGACCACATAATTGAACCGATCGTTCCTCCCACAGCCAATGAATCTGCAAACGTGGTCTTTGCCTGGGTAAAACCAAAGAAAATCAAATTGAAAAATGTTATTCAGGTATCTTTTTTGAAATTATAATAATTTTCTCTTATGTATTATATTTTAATAATTAGTTTTGTAGGACAAGTCTTTACGTCAATCAAAGGTCCAGGTATAGAGTGATCCAGATCAGCTTATACTCAATGCAAGGAGAAACACATTGAAACTCAGTTAAAAAAAATAAAAGAGAAATGTTAATTTTTTCAAATGTAACCAACAGCATGTAGAAGAAAGCACACTAGACTGAGGATCAAGAGACATGAGTTCTAGTCCCAGTTGTGCATCTAACTACCTTGTATGACTCTAGATAAATCAACCTCTCTAGGCTTCTATTTCCTCACCTATAAAAATGAAATGGTGATACTAGGTAATTTCCATGGTGCCTATCAACTCTAAAATTCTATGACTTTACTTCTAACAATTTTCTATAAGCCTAAAAAAATTCAAAAAATGAAAATGCACAGAAGAGGGATAAAAAAATATGGAAAGAGCAAAAAGGACTGAATTGCCTAAGCAGTCATCAAGTCTACTCTTGGCTTTAAAACAGAGTTGTCATTTAAGCCTATTCCATGATATTAACTGCTATTATTATGAACATTGTTAAGGCTGAACTACACTATTTCAACAAAAACTTATTCAAGTTTGATGTGGAAGATTCAGTCAGATCATATACCTATGATGAGAAATATAATTGTAAGCACCAATAAACATTTAATTGATTTAAAGAATCAGTGCACATAACTTAAAATTCATTTTAGTTAACAATTTCAACTTTCTACATTAAAGTTTATGATAAGCAGCACAGTTTATGAATAATATTTTATACTGCTTCCCATCCCTCATTTTTTTGTAGCTGTTAGATGTGCTTACAAATAAGAGGACCATGTAAAATATGCAATTCATCTCCAAACTGAATAATGTAGATATCTGCATAGTTACTAGCTATTACAGCATCTATGAATGATTTTCATATATTTTTCCAGAGTTTTGGAAATTAATGAATTTAAGTAAGATTGATAAAAGAGAATGGCAAATTGGCACTTAACCTCCCTCTCCTGACACAGGAAATAAAGTTTTCATTTTAGGTTGTAGTTTCCCTTATTCTCCATTTTCTATGGAGGGATGTTTTTTCTCCTCTTGTTTGTGCTTACAGATATGTCATATTTGAGCATAATGCATACGTTACAAAGATTTTTGCAATCATCTAAAGACAGAAGATCAATTACAGGGTTTCTCGATTTAAAAAATAAAATCAGTTTCAGAACGGAAGGAGAAAGAAACAAGAACAGATGAAAACTCGCTATTGCCTTTGCACTGCTGAAGTGTTTCCATCTAATATCACCGATTCTCATAAGGATATCTTAAAGGTTTACTGTCCATTATGCTAAAGTACTTCCGGTCTCTTGTTGATATCAAATCCTGTCCTCAGAAAATTTAGTAAATTGCAAATGTAATCCTCTGCCCTTTAATGGAGCTGGGCATGGAGCAGAGGCACAGCCTTAGCAATAAAATCACCCAGAATTCAATTGTGCATCTTCACGCCTACAGTTACGTGCTTAGTAAGGTTTCGGCTCATAAAGCTATGGTCCACTTTACTACTCTTCTGATATTCTGGATACATGCACAGTTCATGAAGTATATATTGTTATTGCCTTTTGCTATATGTATATGCATATATATATACATATATTTAGTTTAATAAAAGTATCCAACTGATGCCACAATAAGCAGTATTACAGAAGCAAATCTAACTTCTGCATAAACAAAAGTATCTTCAAGAAGTTCCCAGGGGGCAGCTAGGTGGCACAGTGAACACAGCACTGGCCCTGGAGTCAGGGGGACCTGAGTTCAAATCTGACCTCAGACACTTAACACAAAAAACTAGCCGGGTGACCTTGGGGAAGTCACTTAACTCCAACTGCCCTACCTTCCCCCTCCAAAAAAGCAAAACAAACAAACAGAATATTTGAAAGTACTCTATTTTGGGGGGCAGTAAGGTGGTGCAGTGAATAGAGCACTGGCCCTGGAGTCAGGAGGACCTGAGTTCAAATCCAGCCTAAGACACATAACACTTACTAGCCCTGTGGCCTTGGGCAAGTCACTTGACCCCAATTCCTCTGCCTTCCCCCCTCCAAAAAAAAAAAAGTTCCCAGGATGGCAGGCTTCTCCGAGCCCCATATGTATGTACTATGAACCTCATACTCCTGAGGAGGGAAAAGGGGGCATGTGCACTGTCCCAAGAATATCAATGTATAATAAATATTTACTGAACTGAATGTTTCTATTATTGGTTCCATTCTTATAGGCTCTCTTCAATGACAGATCACCAGCGTATGATGACATTAACACATAATAGCTACAATAATTCCAGTAGCTTTAGGTACATATATAGAAAATAACTGTTTATTTCAATAAAATTTGAGATTCTATTATGGACAAAACAAGACACCACAACTTTGGTACCTCAGACAGATGAGTTTACACTTACATACATTTCATGTGAAATCATCAATACTCTGTTTTTGCTAAAAATAGAAATCATTACTAAAACATCTGTCATTTCTTTAAATAAGAGGTAATCTTTGTCTCTATTTGTCAATAAATCAAGTTCCTTTCAATCTTGAAACCTCTTTCTTGGTGGAAAGATTCAAGTGAACAATGACTGATGTGACAGAGACAAAGTCCACCGCCAAGTCAGGTAAAAGGGCTCGATCAAGATTCAGGACTATTTGACTAATGAGAACCTTAGCAGTGTTTAATTTTTCAATGGCTTTTACCAGGAACCATTTTTTGCTGGTAAGTTATAGTGAAACCCAGGTGATGATGACAATCACATAACACACGGGCGAGAATTTTATGACATCTTTTAATGCCCAAACCAGAGACATATGCACTGTTCAATGTGACACAGTTCAGTCTCATACGGTGCAAAAACTGCCATTTTGTGAAGTGATTAAAAGTGTCTTCTCACATAAAAAAAAAAGTTGGGAGGATTAAACAGCTCTAGTAATGGAAGAGGGCTTGGTCAAAATGACTGTTCAATTTTTCTCTTCAGTACTGAAGAACTGCTGCCCTCTGTGAGCATTCTTTCTCTAGTGCTAATGGGTAATCACTGAGCTAGAGTAATTCCCTGTCATGCTTGTTCTTCATTTCATCTGGGACTTCACGAACTAGAAGGCAGCTGGGTACAGGCAGGACCATACATCTGAGGCTGCTGCTGTTTTCCTTCACAGTCCCCAGGCAGCAAGCTGTTAAAGACAGACAGCAAGCTTGCCTTGGTTACAGATCACATCTTAGTCAATTCTTCACTATTTGCCAAAGGAAGTGTTGGCCCAGATCTATAAATATCAATAGTCTTATGCTATAAATAAGTGGCTAATTTTTACGTAAAAGACTACCATCATAGTAATAAGTTTATGCTTTCTACTTCTATTAAAGGATGGGCATAATCAACATCCAATAAATGAAAGAATACAAACTGCCCAGGTAAAGACCACTTTTTGAAAAGGACTGCTATAAAAACTGGGAAATAACTTGGCATAAATTAGATTTGGAGTAATATCTTATAACATATGCCACGAAAGCTCAAAATGACTATGTGACCTCAATGTAAAATGTCATATCACCAAAAAAATACATGCACACATGTATATATAAGAGAATGGATGGGAATTCCTTTCACAATTATGAATGGGGAATTCTTCGAAAAAATAAATCTGATTACAAAATATAAAATAAATAAATGTAATTACATAAAAATTCGTGAAAAAAAATTAATGAAACTAGAATAAGAAGAGAAGCTGTTGAATGGGAGGGGAAACCGTTTATATAAAATATCTTTAATAAGGGTCTGATATCCATGACACACACACACACACACAGGCACACACCAGGTATGTGTGTGTGTGTGTGTGTGTGTATGTGGTATATATATGTATATGTACATCGAGAGACAGACAGATATATAAGGACAAAAGTCATCCTTGAACAAAAGTAAATAGTCAAAGGATATCGATGGAAAGTTTTCAGAAGAAAAATGTAAACTATCAACAACCATATGAAATAATCCTAAATCTCACCAATAAAAGAAATATAAACTTCTAAATCACCTGTGAGGTTTTTGCTCATACTCAGATTGACAAAGATGACAAAAATTAAAAATGATGAATGTCACAGAAGCTACTGAAAACAGGCACACAAATCTACTGTTTGTAGAGCTGTTACTGAATGTCACAGTTACTGAGTCAGAAAAGACCTCAGCCATCTAGTCTAACTCACCTGGAAAAAGAGATCCCATTACAGCATATTAATAAGTAGTTATCTAGCATCTTTGGGAAACCCTCCAATGAGAGGGAACCCACTGCTTCCAAAGGCACTTCATACTTCTAGACAGCTCTAACGATGGGCCTAAATTTGCCTCCTTGAAATTTTCACCTATTGTTACAGGTTCTTCCTTCTGAGACAAAACAGAGTAAGTCTAATCCTTCTTACACATAACTATCCTTCCAATTGCTTGAAGACAGCTAGCTTATCCTCTTGCCCTCCCCAAATCTTCTCTTTTCTGAACAAACTGGCCTATGAATACAAAAGAGTAGCATCATGCTCTAAGAAATTATAAATAACAGAATTTTTTGAGACATTCGAGATGATTTATATGAAATGATTTAAAGTGAGCAAAACCAAAAGAGCAATTTACACAATAACCATATTAATATACAGAAAAACAACACTGAAGGATACCAGATCTCTAATCCATGCAATGACCAATCATGGATCCAGAAGACTCACAATGAACCTTAGCAGAGAGACAGAACATAAGGACAAAATGAGGTGCATGTTGCTAGGCACAACCAATGTAATAATTTGTTTTGCTTGACTATACTTTATTACAAAGAAGGGTTTTATGGTGGACAGAGGAGAGGGAGGGAGTGGAGGAGAATACTACAAAGTAACATCAATGTTTTTTAAAAAGAATAATGCATTTGTTTATTTTTACGTCTCATGTCAAGTTCCAGAAACAGCAAGTAGACAGTCTAGCTACAACAGAGAGGATGTAAAGGGGGGTAATGAGACATAAAGCTGTAAAAAGTATTTTGCAGTCTGACTGCAGAAGGCCTTAAATGTACAGCAAAGTAATTTATATCTTATCCTATAGGCAATGAAAAGTCACTGAAAGTTTTTGAGTAGGGAGTGACTTGGTCAGATCCATACATAATGAATATTATTTTGGCAGCTATGTGAAGTATGGATTGAAAAAATGAGGTACTGGAGGAAGAGAACAATTAGGAGGCTATTACAACAGTACACGTGATAAATGTTTGATTGGAGTAGGAGCAGTGTGAGCAGAGAAAAAGAGACGAATGTGAAAGATACTGTAGAGGGAGAAGGATTTGGTAACTGGATATGGAGGGTGAGGTAAAAAGAAAGAGTTAAAAATGACAATGAAGTGAAGACATTGAAGTTTCAAACCTGAGTGAATATGAAGATGGTGGCATAATCTACAAGAACGGGGCTGTACAAAGAAGGGGCAAGTTTTGAGTGAGGAAGAAAATCTGTTTAGATTGGGACATGTTAAATTTAAAGTAAGACATCCAGGTGGATATATTCAGCAGGCAGGAAGAGATGCAGGCTTGGAGTTCAGGGGTAGTATTAGGACCAGATGTACCCATAGAGGTGATAAATGAACGCAAGGGGATTGATGAGATCACCAAAGGAGAGAGTTAAGAGAGAGAAGGCCCTGGACAAAGCCTTGGGGAACATTCACCCATACAGAGTGGGAAATGGCTGATGAACTGGCAAAGATGACTGAAAGAGTAGCCAGGTAAAAGAAGACTCAAGAGATCAGCTTTCACAGAAGTCAAGACAAGATACGAAAGAGGAGTGATCAATAGTGTTAAAACCTAAAGCAGGTCAATGAAACAAAGGCCATTACTTTTGAGAGAACAATTTTCATAGAGTGAGGTGGTCAAAAGCCAGTCTGCAATCAGTTAAGGAGTAGAAGTTTGCATTAAGGAGGCAGAAACAGAGAGTTTCTTGAAGTTTAGCAGTGGAAAAGCAAAATCAATCTAGTATAATGCATGATTTGAGAGAACACCAAAGTCAAGAGAAAATTCTGTTTTCAAAATAGGTGAGACCTGAGCAGCAGGAGGGAAAGAGCTAAGGAAGGAGAGATTGATTATGAGAGTGAATCCTTCTGTGGGATTTGTTCTGTCAAGTTTCGATTCAGTCAAAGGGCTGCACTTGAGGACCTAGAGGGCCACACGTGGCCTCGAGGCTGCAAGTTCCCCACCCCTGGATTAAAGGAAGCTCTTGAACAAGATGAAAAGGAGGGGAATTGAAAGTACAAATAGAATTGAGACTAGAAAAAAGGAGGAAAGGATGGATGAAAATGCAAAAGGGAAAAAAAGTCAGTTCAAAATCACTTAGCACAAAATCAATCTGACTATTATTTCCTAGCTCTGGCAGTTTTCCTCTTTCCCTAGCCTCATACCCCTACCCCAACCCCAGCCAAGTACTCCAGCAAGTTCTTTTCTAGACAGTCATCTCTCTTATTTCCTCCCAATCATTGGCAATATGTATTTGTTCCCAAAGGAAGCAAAGAGCCAGCTATGTGGCCCTAAGGAAATCACTTAACTTCTCTGTGACTTTTTCTCACTCTTCATCCTTCTTGACCTTACCCTCCACTCCTTGATATCTTCTCTCTCTAGGTTTCCAGGACACTGCTCTCTCCCAATTCTCCTCTACCTGATTGCTCTCTGTCAGTCTCCTTTGCTGAATCTTCATCCAGGTCATGCCTACTAACTGTGAGTGTCCTACAGGGCTCTATCCTGGGCCCTCTTCACTTCTTCCTCTTGGCCACCTCATCAACTCCTAAGGATTCAATTATTATCTCCACGCTAATGACTCTCAGATGTACTTACCTAGCCCTCACCTCTCTGCTGACTTCCAGGCTTACATCTCCAAATGTCTATAGGTCATCTCAAAGTGGATGTCCTGTAAACATCTTAAACTCAAAATGGCTACAAATGAACTCATCTTTCCTTCCCTTCTATACTTGCATATTACTATCAAAGGCACCACCCATTTTCCCAGTTACTGAGGCTCACAACCTAGATGTCATCCTTGATTCTTCACATTCTCACCCCCCACCCCAGCCAGTCCTATATATTGCCTGTCCCCAAGGTCTGTGGATTTCACCTTTAGGACATCTCTTGTGTACATTCTCTTCTCTCCTCTGAAACTCCCACCACCGTGGTGCAGGCTTTCATCACTTCACAACTGGACTAATACAATAGCCTGTTGGAGGGTCCCTTGCGTCAAATTTCTCCTTATTCCAGGTCATCCTCTAATCAACTGCCAAAGTGATTTTCCTAAGGTGCGAGTCTGACCATGTCACTGCTCTCTTCAATATACTCCATTAGTTCCTCACAACCCCAGGATCAAATATAAAATCTTGTTTGGGGTTCTAAGTCCTTCATAACATAACCATTCACTCCCTATACAGTCTTCTCATGCTTTAAATACCTCCATGTAATCTGCGATCCAGCACCACTGGCCTCCTCGCTACTTCTCCAACAAAACACTCCATCTCCTGACTCGAGATATCTTCAATAAGGTTTCCTGGCCATGCCAGTTCCTTCTTCCTCTCCATTTCCTGGCTTCCCTGGCTTCCTTCAAGGTCCAGCTAAAATCCCACCTTCTCAAGGAAGCCCTTCCAGATCCTCCTTAATTCTAAAAAAGTATTTCTAATTTTTCTCCTACATAGCTTGTTTGTAGATAGTTGTGTGCATGTTGTCTCCCCCATCAGACTGAGATCCTTCAGAGGAGAGACTGTCTTTTGCCTTTCTCTATATCTCCAGCATTTAGCACAATGCCTGGCAAATAACAGGCACTTAATAAATGCTTACTGACCTACTGTGTCTCAATTTTCTCACCTTTGTAAAATGAAGAGGTTGGACTAAATTATTTCTAAGGACTTTTCCAACATTCAAACTCTGTGACTTTACATTATTGTTTGGTTTTTTTAACAGACCATTCAAAGCAATTAATACCTTGCTTCACATAGCAGAGTTCAATAATTTTATAAAGGTCTGAAAGGTTGGAACATTTAGGCATGGCTGGGTCTCTCTTTTGATGGGTAACAAATATAAGGCATCACTAAGAAAAACTGCTGTCATTTCCAGTAAGATCTATAATAGCTTTCAGAGGTATAAGCACTTCTAGATATCCTATGTAGAGATATGAAAGTCAGAGCAGGAAAAAAAATGTCTTTTTCTCAAGATTCTCTTGGTTTAAAAAAAAATAATCAGGCCTCGGGGAGTTAGTTCTATACCCTAGAAGGAAAGAAGTTAGTCAGGGCTAAAGAGAAAGGTGGTGTAGCTCCCTGGAGCCTCTAGAGGGGACTAATTTGGGAGGGAACAGGAACAAAAGGTCAGTAAGGATGGTGATGAGAAATAATTTTGAAAAGTATAATTGGTCACACCATTATACTATAATGTTCTATTCAGTCAGATACATATTTTTCTATATAACAACTCTTTACAATGCTTCAGCACTCCAGTCTATTCCCAAGGGCTTTAAAACTTTTTAAAAACTATAAACATAATTTAACAAGCAGAATTTAAATCCAAAATCCTAAAGTAAGAAAGAACACTGGATAAGGAGTCAGGAGAATTGAATTCTGGACCTGGTTCTGCACTAAAAGGTCTAAGACCTTTGGCAAAAAATTCATACACTCTGGGCCTGAATTTCTTCATATGAAAAATATGGGGTTGGGGAGGAATGAAATTGATGATCACTTAATTTTTTCCAAGTTTTAAAATCTTATGATTTTAATATTAATGCTTTAAATTTATGGGAAGAATGTTTGCTCTCACTAAAATAGGGCTGAATTCAGGAAGTCCTCCATAAAGCAAGTAACTTGCTATTACATAACCTGAGGCTGCTGATACTATGTGGACTGTGATGTACAGAAAGCCAAGAGACAGGCTAAAAAGTTCCAGCTAGTATGTCACTGTTTATGTAGAAAGAAGAAAGCAACTCTTTCTTATGATAACAGAATCAAAGCCAGTGGCAGGAAAGCAGGAAGTTGGCACCCAAGGAAGAGTAGTTCCAGCAAAGAAGGGAAAGGGGGAGCAGCTTCTGGGAGTGCAGGCACAGATAAGAAGGTTCAGCGTGGAAATGACGTAAAGGTCTGACATATTTTGTGTGAAAAGTATGGCAGAATCATGGAGGCCATGGAAAAACTGAAGAACAGAGAGTCAATGAAGTTGCCTCCCAAGACAGTGAAGATAAAGCCCAGCAGGGGGGAGATTTGGGCAGGATGACAGGAGGGTCCATGGTAGGCCCGTTCTAAGAAGCAGCATTTGCTTTGTCTGTCAGTGGCCTGGACCAGCCTGTGCACACATATCCTCCAGTGAAAACCAAATCTGAGTACCATATTATCATGGCTGAAAGGAGAAAATAAACTGATAAATGGGTTGGAAAAAAAAAGGTAACAGAATCAATATTAGTCACCTAACTTGCAAACCAAACATAAAAGAAAATCTCAATTGGACAAATAGATTTTAAAAACCTATATAAGTGTTGCTTCCACTAATTACATCTGTTATTCATTGTTATTTGATTTAATTTAATTCTAGTTTTAACTTGCACTACCTATTAATGTGAAAAGCAATCTAGGAATTGACACCAATTCAATATCCTCTCCAAAATCACACCTTCTGTATAAGGAGACTTCAAGTCATATCAGCCATCCTAACTTACCGTGGATAGATATCATATCCCTTATTTCTCACCTTTCAACTCAAAGGAGATGTGTTGAGAGGTGCTTCCCTTTCTCTATTCCATCCCTCACAAAAGACTATTCTATTTTTTCTATCCTTGGTAGTTAGGCCATAAAGCCTCCAAAACAAAAATGGAATTAAGGCATTTTTTTAAAATTAACTTTTGTTTATTTTTAGTTTATATCATTGATTTCACAAGATTTTGAGTTACAAATTTTCTCCCCATCTTTCCCCTACCCCCCCCCAAAACAGCAATCCCACTGTATATCCCCTCCTCCAATCTGTTCTCTCCTATATCCTCCCCCATCACCCCTCTGACTTTCTGGCAGAGCAAGATGGATCTCCCTATCCCAGTGCCTGTATATCTTATTTCCCAGCTGCATGTAAATAATAATAATTATGTGTGTGTGTGTGTATATTTTTTTTAAACATTTGATTTTAGAACTTTAAATTCTAGATTCTTTCCCTTCCTCCCTTGTCACTCACCCCCACTGGAGATACAAGGAATTCAATACAAGGCCGTACATGTGTAGTTACATGGAACATCTCCATAATGGTCATACTGTGTAACACTGATGGTATTTCCCTCCTTTCTATCCCACCCTCCCCTTGTTCTATTCTCTACTTTGTGCCTGTCCCTTTACAGAAGTGTGTGCTTCTAACAATCCTCCCCCTCCACCCTGCCCTCCCCTTCATGATCCCCCCTCTCATCCCCTTCCCCCCTATTCTCCTGTAGGGTAAGATACCCATTTTAGAGTGTATGTCATTCCCTCACTAAGCCAAATTCAATGAGAGTAAGGTTGACCCATTCCCTTTTGCCTTCCTGTTCTTCCCCTCCATTGTAACAGTTATCCCTTGCCTCTTCTATATGAGATGATTAACCCCATTCTGTCTCTCCCTGTCTCTTCTCATTCTATTCCTCTCCCACCTCTCAATTTCACCTTTTAAAATATCATCCCATCCTGTTCAATTGATAAGGGCATTTCTTTCCATCAAAATACCATTACCTAAGTAACTACGTTAGTGCTGCTATTTACTTTGTATGTCAGTAAGCTTCTTAACAGATGGGCAGAATAGGGTAATATTCCAATTGGTCAAAAAGCACTGATTAAGTACTTATATATGCTACTCACCATGCTGAGTGCTAGTAATACAAAGAAAGGAAAAATAGCCCCTGTCCTCAATGAGCTTACATTCTAATAGGGTAACAACAGTATGTAGGGAGAAATCGGAGACCTGTCAAAGAAAAGACTGAATGAGCAATCTGCCAGAGCAGACAAGAAGGGATGGAATCAAGGGTAAGAACAGAAGGCCTGGCCTTGAGAAGGAGCATCAAGAGACTGGAGTAGAGGAAAAAAGAACGGAGGATGACATCAAATAGCCTCTATTTTCTCAGTACAACGGTGAGAATTTTCTTTTCCAAGTTTTCAGTGACTGTGGTTGCTAGGAGCAAAGGGTCCCTGCAGAAGCAGTTGCCAAGCTGTTTCTCCATAGGATTTTGCTTCCCTCCATGATGACTTTGGGGCTGGGCCAGAAAGTCACTACTATTCTCAAGTCTCTTGGGTTCTGAGTCCTGGAACTTACTGCATTTGAAGGGAGACCATTCCATTTTGGGAATGGCTCTAAATTTTTCTTATGAAGCCTAATACAGCGTGGTTCTCAGTTCCCCTCATACTCCTATAACACTTGATCTAGCCGATCAAGGTCCTACCTAAAATGTGGTGCCCAAAACTGAACACAAATCATCAAGTAAATCAACCACTAATTTGCAATCATGTATAAGCTCCAACTCGAGTCTTTAATTTCTCATTCTGACCAAAGTAGAGGGAGTGTTGTGTGATTTTCTGTTTGCAGATGATTGTACATTAAATATAGCCTCTGAAGCTGAGATGCAACAAAGTATGGATCAATTCTCTGCTGCTTGTGCTAATTTTGGCCTAATAATTAACACCAAGAAAACACAGGAGCTCCATCAGCCACCACCACACCATCCACATGTGGAACCATTGGTTATAGCAAATGGAGAAGTTTGGAATGCTATGGATAAGTTCACTTACCTTGGTAGTGTACTTTCCAGGGATGTACACATTGATAACAAAGTTGATGTATGCATTGCCAGAGCTAGCACAGTGTCTGGGAGGCTCCGAAGGAAAGTATGGGAGAGAAGGGATATTAGACTCACTACCAAACTGAAGGTCTACAGAGCCATTGTGTTGACCTCATTGTTGTATGCCTGTGAAATTTGGACAGTGTACCAGCACCATGCCAGGAAACTGAACTGCTTCCATCTGAACTGTCTTAGGAAGATTCTGAAGATCACCTGGCTGGATAAGATACCTTTCTCGAACTAAACTGCCAAGCATTCAGACTCTGCTTCAGAGATCTCAAGTCCAATGGGCTAGCTACATTGTTTGAAAGCAAAACGTACGCTTGCTAAAAAGACTATTTTATGGAGAAGTCATACAGGGCAAGTGTTGACATGGTGGTCAGAAGAAGTGATACAAGGACACTCTCAAGGTATCTCTTAAGAACTCCGGAATTGATTGTGTGACATGGGAGACACTGGCAAGGATCACTCAGCATGGCATGCCCACATCAGAGAAGGTGCTGTGCTCTATGAGCAAAGCAGAATTGAAACTGCTCCAAGGAAATGCAGGATGCACAAATAAAGAGAATCCGCCCCAAATGTTCACATGGACTATTTGTGCCCAACCTATGGCAGCACATTCCAAGCTTGGATTGGTCTAATCAGTCAGCCACAGTCCAACACACTGAAACTTGACTCTAGCACAGTGATGTCATTTTGGTCCTCTTCCAGAGAACAAAGGACAACAACCAACCAACCCTGGTGAGCAAAGTGCTAATTGCCCTAAAGCGAGGAGCCCCAAACCACCAATCAGCTGAATCCATCTGAAAGAAACAGTAAAGTCAGGCCAGATTACTCCTGCCTTAGGCTTCCAGGAGTTGAGCTATTAATATGCATATATAGTGAAATAATCAGTGAACCTGAAGTCAAGAGAGATCTGAGTTTCAATCTAGATTCTTATACTTACCAGTTATGACCTTGAATAGGGCAAAAAGACTTATAATCCTTACTTCACAGGGTTGTAAACCTTGAAGTGAAGCACTGCATCGATGGTGCTATTCTTATTACCCTTTTTAGAAACATATGCAACTTAAAAGATGACACTGGGTAAGCCTATAATTTAACCCAAAGGAATAAATGGCTTAATGGAGAATTTTTGGTTCTGCGGCAGGTATTAAGTGAGATATACCCGTCTGTGTACATAATACATATCAGATTATATACACATGCATGTTTTATATGTATATATGTATGTACATACACACGTATATCTAATGTTTTATTGTTTTCCTTTTTTTTTCACCAACACATTACAATAAACCCTGGCCTGAGAGAACCCTCTCTTACAACAAAAACAAGTAAAACAAACCAACACAGCAACTATATCTAACAATAAATGTAACAATCCATACCCATATCAACTCTTTGGTAAAAGGAGGGAAGTACAGAGTTAATCATAATTAATTCTCTGGAACCAAGATAAAACATTGTATATGACCTGAATTTTGATATCCTTTAATGTTTTCATTCATATCACTGTAGTTATTGTGCATATTGTAGTCCTGGTTTTGATTTCTTATGTTTGCCTCATGTTTCTCTTAATTTTCATATTTATCACTCTTATGCTGCAATAACATTTCATACAGCACTTTTTAAAAATCCATTCCCCATTTACTGAGGACAGGAAATATATCTTAGGCAGGAGGAGTTTTCCAGAGCTCCTCAAATCAAACTCTGTAAATAACCCCCTTATTCCACCTACCAGCATGTCCCTGCACATGTTCAAAGCGTCTTATAGCTTCATCGTCATGATTAAAATAATCCACAATATACAAGTCCTGATATCTGATACATGCTCCAATTAAGTTTTCGCTAGGCAAAACCAGTATAGTTCTAGTCTATTTCTTGGCATAAGTATTCTTATATATAAATACCCCGAGAAGTCAAACAGGTGACCCAAATAGCACCAAAGAGAGTCGATACTGTAATTACCAACCTGAACACTGTGTTACTGTATCAGTTATTAGATGATTACTCTTGAAATGGGCTATGGAGATGAAGAATCTATATTTTAAAAACTGAGAATGCATTAGTGCCATTAAGCGTCTATCAAATCCCATTACAGAATCGTCTACATTAGCACGACAACAAAAGGAAAGGCAGTACTGTACTACTAGGCTGCTTCTTATTTTACTTCCTAGCTCTTCAGAGTATATGACTGAGTTGATAATGAATACCTAAGAAATCGGAGATGACACTGCCTTCATGATAAAGAGCACTAATATAAATGTAAGGTCTAGAAAGACTTACGAATACTCAGTAGAAGTAAATTTCTGGCAGAGCTACCCCTAAAACTGATACAAAGAATCTTAAAGAAATTAGAGCGCACAGAAAGAATACTCCGGACAATAGGTGGTGTTTTGTTTTCTGCAATTATGTAAAAATTTATATTATATTATATTGTATTATATTGTATTATATTGTATTATATTATATTATATTATATTATATTATATTATATTATATTATATTATATTATATTATATCATACTATATTATATTATATATACCACTCACCATGTTAAGTGCTAGGAATATCAAGAAAGGAAAAATAGCCCCTGCCTTCAAGGAGCTTACATTCTAATAGGGGAACAATAGTGCACAGGGAGAAATTAGAGACCAATGAGAGAAAAGATTGCATGGGCAATATGTCAGGGCAGACAAGTGGAGGGAATCGTCTGGCTACTCTATTGAGGCGTGGTTGCTCACCCCAACCTTTGAAATCAATTCCACCCATGCTTCAACCCATTTTAAACCCAGGAACATGGAGACATGTTTGTTAACTGGATCCTTCAATCTGCTTTCTCCTCACAGACATGTCATTCTCTTCTAACTTCCCCTCCTGTCTGTGCAGTATTCTTCAACACTCAATCATCCCTTTCTGGATCTAGGGCTTTCCCCATTTGCTAACAAGCACTCCAACCTTTGCCAAACCACACCTACCTAGCCTATTCAAAAACAGATCCTCTTACCCTGTATTGTCCCATCCCATTGCAGTTAGCGTTATAGCTCTAATGGAGAAAGTATTTCCTCTCTAATATCTGAAAAGATCAGTATTTTCACAGATGTTTCAGTTCTTCATGAAATGTCTATGTTGAGGCATTAAAGTTGTGTCTGACTTTAGGGACCCCATTTGGTGTTTTCTTGGCAAAGATACTGGAGCAGTTTTCCATTTCCTTCAACAGCTCATTTTACAGATGAGGAAACTGAGAGAAATAGGGTTAAGTAACTTGCCCAGTCACACAGCTAGGACGTGTCTGAGGCCAGATTTGAACTAATGAAGATGAATTTTCCTGACTGCAGATCCAGCACTTTATCCAGCGCACCACCTACCTGCCTCATGTTTAAGGATCGAGTATACCTAAAAAAAGCTGCTAAGGCTAAACTTGCCTTGTATCTTACACATCTAATTAAAGTCTAACTGAAAAAGAAGGGGTAACAGAGATATACCCACCTACTTATGTCCACCAAGCTATATAATAGTAGAGATCATGGTTTCTTAGTATTTTGTTCTGCTTTTTAAATTAACGGACGGACCCCTTCAGCAATCTGGTGAAAACTATGGACCCCTTCTCAGAATAGTGTTAAGTGCATGAAATAAAATACATAGATTATAAAGGAAACTAATTATGTTATAATATAGTTATCAAAAAAAATATATTTTTTAAAGTTCATGGATTCCAGGTTAAGAATCTCTGCTATAGACTATAACATCGTAAGAAAAAGAATAGCAGATGAGATACCCAGGAGTACCTTTTATCTTTAGACTATAAGCTTGAAAGCAGAGATTGGTTTTGGGGTTTGTTTTTTGCCTTTCTTTATATCCCCAGAATTTAGCAAAGTGCCTGGCTCATAGTGATGTTTAATAAATGCTCAATGACTGAAGTTCACAGGAAACAAAATCTAAGACAGGAGTCAGTAGTAAAAACCATAGCCTTGTATTGTCTGTCCACACTTGCTGCCTTGTGTCATGTTACAGGAAAGATGGATCACTAGCAGTAACTCTGTTGGAGTCACTTGTGCAACCACAGCCAGGATCTCACTCTGCCCCATCTATTTATTCTAACCCACATGGTCTGCTATGCAAGTATAGCCTCACCATGTGCCTCTAATGCTTACAGCAGTATACCAAAGGTATGTTTCAAACTGAACTAAATCATCTTAAGACATGACACTCTGGTCATTACTCTGAACACCATTTTACTGCAACTATTTGCTCTTCTCTACTAAAGATCTTATTACTGATCTATGTAATTAACGTTCATAAAATTAAAAAGGCTCACCTTCAATCACAAAAAAAAACCCCTCAGTAAGGATACACATGTGATACCCAAAGCTTAAGCCATGAGCATTCCAGGGATGGGAGACAGATGGTGAAAAGGTACAGGGTCAGAAGATGGAATGCCATGTGCATTGAACAGCTCGATCACAGAGTAGATGGAGGGGAGTAAATTAAAGGAATATAAAGGCAGAAAGGGACCAGGTTATAAAGGGCTTTAAAAGCCAATATATAACATATTAGGCTATTTTTAAAAGATTTTATTTTCATATTTTAATTTCAAATCTAATATTATAAATAACTAACGATGAAAAACAATGTGGTTTCTCTAGTTATTTTATAATCAGGAAGGATACTGGGTGTAATAAAAGGCCTTGTAAGATGTTTTACCACACGGCTCAAGATTAATTTTCACTTTCTTCCTTTCTTTTCACAGCCAATATTTTATGGGATTCCTTTACTTTGTCATATTTTTGCCTTAAAATTCAAACATTTTATTCTTAAATTTGTCATTATATTTATAAATGCATTTCTAATTGTGTAAGAAGTAGGCTATTTTTAAAATCTGCACAGAAAGATCATTGGCAGTCTGAGGCTCTTGGGACCACCCCCCTCTCCCGCCATGGGAAAGGCCCAGCACATTTCAAGAGGCAGCCGGGGGTGAGACGGACGGAGCAGCAGGCCTGGAGTCAGGGAGCCGCCTTTGTGTGAGTGCAAATCCAGCATCAGACAGACGCTACTCAAACCCTGTTTGCCTCAATTCCTCATCTGTAAAACGAGCTAGGGAAGGAAACGGCAAACCACTCCAGTGTCTTTGCAAAGAAAACCCCAAATGGGCTCATGAAGAGTTGGACACAACCCAACAACAACATACTTTAACAGAATTATCCCTTCTCTGAATTACTGACCCCCTCCCAGATGATATGGAGACTTCAGTATCAATTCTCCTTACAAGCATACATGTTCACAAAACTCAAAGCATGAACAGTTTTATCTACAAGTTAATGGAAACAAAGAAGTCACTGAGCCTTTCGAAAGTAACAATCCATGGTCAACTAGGTTGTGCAGTGGATAGAGTGCTGGATCTGGAGTCAGGAAGACTCCTCTTCCTGAGTTCAAATCCAGCCTCAGACACTTACTAGCTGTGTGACCCTGGGAAAATCATTTAATCTTGTTTGCCTCAGTTTCCCCATCTGTAAAACGAGCCACAGAAGGAAATGGCAATCTTTGTCAAAAACCAAACCCAACCCAACCCAAATGGGGTCATGGAGTTGGCCACAACTGAAACAACCAACAATAACATACCAGATCCATGTGCAGTCCTCCTCACCAGATACCTGTCTGTCCAAGGCCAGCAACCACTCTGTGCTGCCATAGGGAAGATCCCGCAGGGGTTCCTGCAGTAACTCAGCACAGCTAGTAATGAGGCATTAGTGGAGGTTATGTTCCAATAGTATTCTCTGCAGTTTCCTCTCTTTTTTCTTGACCTGACCTGACATGTACTTCTCCTGTTTTCAGTCACCAACAGATGAGACTCACTCTTTTTCTCAGATGAACAGATCTCTAACAACTTGCCACTGGAGAAAAACACTCTGGCATCTCTGACATGGTCAAGTGCAGTAACAGCTCAAAAATGCCACTAAGTTCCATTCTTCTTTAGCCTGACTTGGCAGGCTGGTGCCCGTAACCCCAGGGCTCCACACAAGTAATCACTGCTGTTTGCACTCTCTCTTTCTTACATCCATCTCCTCCTTGCTCACATTATTACTTATTACAACTAAGTCCCAATTAATGCAAATAATGAATCCTCTAAAGTAGTCACACACATTCCAATTTGTGGTATTTGAAGTTATAACTATGTAAAATATGGTAAGTGGTTCCGACCCAATGAAAATATGCAGTGCAAATTCCAATAATGAGTTCAGGGAACATATTATTCACTTTATTTTGGGTTTAGGGAGAGGAGGATGGAAGAAGTACCCTATACTTTCCCTGATTGTCCCTCCATCTCCTGTAATGCCCCAGGGCAGCTAGGTGGGGTTATTCAAATTATCCAGACCTGTTTCACAAAACACCTAGAGAAAAGACTTGCTCCCTCCTCTCAGAACAACCCAAACACTGAGGAAGAAGATCTATGATCCTCCCTATAGAGGTAAACTTAAACTAGAGACAGTTACAGTCATATTCGTGTTTCTCTCGTATTTAAGAACCTAGATTAGTTAGAGTCTTAGACATAAACACTTCTGCTTTCCTGCCTCTTCAAACTCCCCAACTGAAGTGCTCTGTAATCTTAAAGTACTATATAAAAATATCAGCTATTAACATTATTGGAATTACCAAGAAATATTTTTAAAAACTCTAAGAATGAATGAATGAAAAAGCACTTATTAGGTATTGGACACCATGTTAAGCATTGGTAATGCAAACAGAAAAGAAAAACTGGCCCTGTTCTCAGGGGCTCACAGAAGGATGTGTGTATATGTATATATGTGTGTGTGTGTGTGTGTGTGTGTGTGTGTGTATACACACATACATATACACAAATATGCATGTATGTGTATATATATACACACATGTATATATACACAGATGTATGAATGTGTGTGTTCACAAATATACATATATGTACACATATATAGTGTGTGTGTGGTTTTCAGGTCTAAGTCAGAAAATAGTTTGAGAAGAAATAATTTAAGAATTATTGGACTACCTGAAAGCCATTTTTCCAAAAAAGTGCTGAGATACCATATTTCAAGAACTTATAAGGGAAAACTGCCCAGATAACCTAGAACAAGACGGCAAAATAAAAATAGCATTTTAGAAAACTTAAATATGATAGATCTCTGGAGAATAATGAATGGGAATAAAAAAGGAATATACCTTTTTATCTCAGTTGTACATGGCACCTTTACAAAAACTGACCAGAAAACCTCATAAACAAATGCAGAAAAGCAGAAATATTAAATATACTCTTTTCAGACCATAATAAAAAATATATTCAATAAAGGGCTTTGGAAGCCTGATTAAAATTAACTGGAAACTACATAATCTAATCTTAAAGAATGAATCGGTCAAAGGACAAATTACAGAATCAATAATTTCATTAAAGATAGTGACAGCCATGAGACAACACACTAAAATTTATGGGATGTGGCCAAAGCAGAACTCAGGAAAAATTTTATATCTTAAACACTTACATCAAAAAAGAGGAAAAAAAGTAGATCAATGAATTGGGCACAAAACAAAATAAAAAGAACAAATTAAACATCCCCAATAAATATAAAAATAGAAATACTGAAAATCAAAGGATTAATAAAATTAAAAGTTAAAAAAAATCACTGAGGGGCGGTTAGGTGGCACAGTGAATAGAGCACTGACCTTGGAGTCAGGAGGACCTGAGTTCAAATCCAGCCTAACTATCTGTGTGACGTTGAGCAAGTTACTTAACCCCAACTGCCTTACCTTTCCCCCTCCAAAAGGCTGGAGAAAAAATAATTGAACTAATAAATAAAATTTGATTTTATGAAAAAAATAAAATAAATTAAACTATTGGTGAATCTGATTTAAAAAAGAAAACCAAATTAGCATCATAAAAATGAAAAGGATCAATGCACAACCAGTGGACATGAAATTAAAGATTATTAGGAGCTATTTTGTTCAATTATATGCAAATAAAACTGATCATCAAAATGAAACATATGACTATTTATCCCAAAATTGCCTGGATTAACAGAAGAGGAAAGAGAATACTTAAATAATCTTATCTTAGAAAAAGAAATTAAACAAACAGTAAATGAGCTCCCTAAGGGAAAAAAAAAATAACTCCAGGACCAGATGGATTTTCAAGTAAATTCTACCAAACATTTAAAGAACAATTCATTCTAAAACTATAAACTATTTGGGAAAAAAAAGTAAAGAAGGAGTCCTACCAAATTCCTTCTATGACATAAAAACAATTTCGATACCTAAACCAAAGAGAACAAAAACAGAAAGAAAACTATAAACCAGTTTCCCTAATGAGTACTGACACAAAAATTTTCAATAAAATACCAGCAAGGAGACTACGGCGCTATATCACAAAAATCGTACACTATGACGAAAACATATTTATATTAGGAATGCAGGGCCGGTTCATTATTAGGAAAATTATAAGTATATCTGACCACATCCAAATCAAAAACAACAAAAACCATATGATTATATCAGGAAACGTAGGAAAAGTTTTTGACAAAATACAACATCCATTCCAATTAAAAACGCTTGAAAGCACAAGAATAAATAGAGAGCTTTTCTTAAAAATAGTAAGTAGTATCTCTCTAAAACCAAGAGCAAACATTGTCTATAATGGGGAAAAGCCAGAAGTCTTTCCAAGAAGAGTACAGGTGAAGCAAAGACATCCATTATTACCATTATTACTCAGTACTGTATTAGAAATGCGAACTAAAAAGAAACTGAAGGCATAAGGAGAACTAACGAGGAAACAAAAGCATTACTTTTTATAGATGAGATGATGATATATTTAGAGAACCCAAGAGCATTAACTAAAAACTAGTCAAAACAATCACCAACAGCTTTTACAGAGTTAAAAGATATAAAATAAACCCACGTTAAATCATCAGGATTTGTGTATGTCACCAACGAAACCCAGCAGGACGAGATGGAGAGAGAAATCCCATTTAAAATAACTGCAGAATGACTGTCCACACATAACGTCTATCAAATTTCTCACCGTCTCAGATGTGGGGATGGGAAGGGAGGGAATGTAAGGAGGGAAAGAATATAAATTAAAAATAAAAAAGAGCGTTAAAAATTTTTACACACAATTGGGGAAAAATGCTAAAAAATAAAACGACTACAGGTAGTATGAAATATTTGGGAGTCTATCTGCCAAAACACACACACACGCAGAGGAACTATATGAACGCAACTACAAAACACTTTTCACACAAATAAAGACAGATGTGAACAACTGGAGAAACATTAAGTGCTCGTGGACAGGCCATGCTAGTATAATAAAAAGGGCAATGCTCCCTAAATTAATTTATTTATTCAGTGTCATATCAAACTACCAAAAATTACTTTATAGATGTAGAAAAATAATAACTAAATTCATCTTGAGGAACAAAATGTCAAGAATATCTATGAAATCAATGAAAAAAATATGGAGGAAGGGAGCCTAGCGATACCCTATCTCAAAATGTACCACAAAGTGGCAACCGTTGAAAACAGTCTGGGACTGAGTAAGAAACCGAGCGGGCGAGAAACCGAATAAATTAAATACACAACGTACAGAAATAAATGACCATAACAACCTAGTGTTTGATAAACCCAAAGATCCTAAGAACTCACTATTCAACAAAAACTTCTGGGAAAACTAGAAAACAATATGGCAGATACTAAGCACACACCAACATCTCACACCAGACGCCAAGACAAGCTCAAAATGGATACATGATTTAGACAAAAAGAGTGACAAAATAAAAACTGGGGATGTACGGGAAACATTACCTGCTGGATATACGGATAAGGGAAGAGTTTAAAGCCAACTAGAAAATAGAGAGTATCACAGGAGGTAAAATGGATGGTTTTGATCACATTAAATTAAAAATATTTTGCACAAGCAAAACCAATCAGCCAACATGAAAAGGAAAGCAGGAAACTGGGGAAAAATGTTTATAGCAAGTTTCTCCGATATAGGTCTGATTTCTCAAATATACAGAGAACTGAGCCAAATTAATAAAGATAAGAAGCATTTCCTAAATTAATACACGATCAATAGATACAAACAGGCATTTTTTCAGAAGAAGGAATTAAAGCTATTAAGTCATATGAAAAATGCTCTAAATCACTAATAATAAGAGAACTGAAAACAACTCTGAGGTACCACCTCACACCTCTTAGATTGGCTAACACGACAGAAAAAGAAAATGACAAATACTGGAGATGTGAAAAAATTGGATACAAATGTATTGCTGGTGAAACTGTGAACTGGTCCGACCATTCTGGAGAACAGTCTGGAACTATGTTCAAGAGCTACAAAACTGTGTGTACTCTTTGACCCAGCCATACCACAAATATGTTTGTACCCAAAAGAGGTCAAAGAAAACAGAAAAGGACCCATATGAACAGAAGTATTTATAGCAGTTCTTTCTGTGGTAACAGAGAATTGGAAACAGAAGGCATGTCCATCAACTGGGAAATAGCTGAACAAGCGGTAGTATATGATTGTGATGGAATAATATTATGCTGCAAAAGACGATGAAGGGGATGGTTTCAGAAAAACCTGGAAAGACTTGTACGAGCTGATGCAAAGTGAAGTAAGCAAAACTAGGAGAACATGGTACACAATAACAGCAATATTGTAATATTAATTACAATTATGTTATAATGATTATGTTATAATATGTTATATTATTTTATAATGATATCATGTTATATTGATGTAATATTATGTTATAATGATAATTACAACTTTGAAAACTTGCTATGCTAATCAATACAATGATTCAAGGCAATTCCAAAGTATGCATGATGAAAAATGCTATCTATCTCCAGAGAAAACTGATGAACTCTGAGTGCAGATTGAAACGGATTTTTTTCAATTTATTTTTCCTGCCTTTTTTTGCAGCATGACTAATATGAAAATATATTTTACACTGACTTCCTGTTTAGTGAGTATCATATTTCTTGCCTTCTCAATGGCTGGGGGAGAGTATGGTGGAAGGGAAAGAATTTGGAACTGAAAAAAATTAAATAAATGATTTTAAAAATAAAATTTTAAAAAGGACCATGGACTTCATATTTACCTGAAGAGGCTTATACAAACTGATGCTGAGTGAGAAGAGCAAAACCAGGAGAAATCTGTACACAACTACAGACACAACATATGTGTAACAACCAACTTTGATAGACTGGACTCTTCTCAGCAATGCAAGGGTATAAGACAACTCCAAAAGACTCATGATGGAAAAAGATGTCTACATTCAGAGAAAGATCTAGAAAGAACTAGAGAGAACAGGGTTTGAATGCAGATTGAAGCAAACTACCTGCTCTCTCTTTTTTTCTGATTTGGTTTTTTTTCCTACTTCTTTACAACCAGATTAATGTCTAATGTGAAAGTATTTGCAGATCCTATACTTGACTGCATGCTGCCATGGCAGGGAGGAAAGGGAAGGGGAGAAAATTTGAAACTCAAGGGAAATGTGGAACTGAATCTTGCAAACCAAAAGTAAACAAACAAATTAATAAAGATTTAAAAAAAAAAAAAAGGAAGGCCCAAGGAAATCATACAGTTTAATTTGTACTTATAGATTCCCCTCTTCAACCTTATGAACAAGTGGTCTAACAATATTCCATGGAACTCAGAAAGAAATACTCATCTGGAAAATTTAAAAGATGGCTGCCCTAATTTGCCACAGGGGGAAAAATAACCCCTTCATAATCAATATGTGGTCTAAGGATCAAAGAAATTAAATGCTGAATAAAGTAGACTGTATTACAGTTTTGGGGAGGTAAAATCTCCAGACAGACCTCCAGGCAGGTCCAGGACCATATGTGAGAAACAAAGTTTATTTTCAGTGACTTTCTGTACTCTCTCTCTCAGTTACCTTTATTCCAGCAGATGCCTACTGCTCTTTTAGTCCATAGACTCCCTTTTCCTATTAATTCATACCTCATTGCTATGGCTCTATATATTACTTGCTTTTTAAAAAGAAATATCCTGGAAACAGAAGGAACAAAGTCTTTAATAATGTAAATTTCAGACACTCTGGCAAGCCAGTGGGGAATGTTTTGAGATGGGAAAGATCCTGCTCCCTGAAGACTTATTTTAAGAAATGTTTAGTTCACTTAAGTTTTTCACCAAGTGTCCTCCCTTATTACTTGATTTTACCAGTTACGCGCTTCCAATTAATGTTATCTCTTGTTTATTCATTTATTTTGCATAGTTTTTACTATATTTATTCATCTTTGTTCCTTACTACAGACTTATTAAAGCACTAAATTAAGTCATTTATTATTATTATTAATATTTAAAAGTCAGCAATCTCTTATGTGCTAAATCATTTCACTGTAGGATTCTGAGAAGGAAATTTGATATAAAGTAACAGCCTCTATAGTCAATCTGGTTCATTTAAGATATTCTTTTCCTTTATGCTCTTGTGCCAAATATTAACATAACCTTACTTTTGTACATTTGTATTAAGTTAATTTTCAGTGTTATTACTTACTTCAATACTTTAAGAATTTGTGATTTTATCAATGTGGGTATTCTCTCCACTGATGCAGATTCCTGCCCCCATGCTACATAGTTCAGATCTCCATAATTTGCTACGACCAGTCAAATCCATCACTTGGTGGCAAAACTTTTGGTAAGACATACCTCTGTTTTAAACTAAGTTGGATGACAGAAGCAAGATCCAATTCCAAGCCAATAAAAAGCTTTGTCAACAAGGCAGTATGACATTTAAAAAGTTTGAGAGACACTGTTTCTGGGTAATTTATCATTTTATTAATTAGGCTAGCATAATATTAATAAAAGAGGTAAGTGGCACTCTCAAATGACAAAGATCCCATATGGTGGTGGGCTCACTGCCCTTCAAAAAGTGGATGTTCCTGAGGGTGGTGATTAACTCTGATTGGTTAACAATTAATGAGAGAACAAATACTAAAATGAGAGGCTGAGCTATGTTCCAGTTAAGGTCTTGGGGATAAGACCACCCAAGTCTTAGTCAAAGACACTTATCAATTTCCATATCACCAGTCTAACAAAAGGGAGAATATACATTTTCCCAGACCTGTGGAAGTAAACACAATGAGCAGGAATCCACAGTCTTTGCCCAAGACTTCCCATACTGGTTGATTTCTGGATGAAGAAGTAGAAAAGGGAAAAAAAAAAACCTTGGCCCTAACTAAATAATTAGTTATTAAATAAAAGTGAGAATATCATTCCTCTCAGCACACTATGCTATAGTGTTTGTGCTCACGTCTGAATACATGATGACATCTTTGCCTCTTCAATGGATAGTTTGAATACCCAAGAAGTCTAAGCAGCCTTAGGCTTATACTACTCATGTCCAATGAAGTAAGGTCTAGAGAAATCACACTAAACACTGCCTATTTCAAACAAACTTGACTCCTAAAACTACTACAACTAGTGAGTTATTACCTTGGTCGTGCAAAAACAAAGATAAAGGTATGCAAAACAAATACAGCAATCATTATATTATAGAACATCAGGGTGTAACACGACCATATTAATAGTGATTACCTAGAAAGGTAGCATTCAGCATAGGAACTGTAAGTTAATGGCTACAACATTATATCACTGAGCAAAACTAGATTTTATTACAAACAAAAAAAGATGCTAGAAATATTGTTCAGATTCCATATTTCTTTTTCTGGATGTGGAGAGCATTTTATATCATGAGTCTTTTGGAATTGTCTTAGATCCTTGTATTGCTGAGAAGAGCTAAGTCGTCAAAGTTGGTCATTGCACAATGTGGCTGTTATTGCGTACAATGTTCTCCTGGTTCTGCTTACTTCACTCAGTATCAGCTTATATAAGTCTTTCCAGGTTTTTCCGAAGTCTGCCTGTTTATCATTTCTTACAGCACAATAGTATTCCATTACATTCATATACCACAACTTGTTCAGCCATTCCCCAACTGATGGGCATCCCCTTAATTTCCAATTCTTTGCTACCACAAAAAGAGCTGCTATAAATATTTTTATACAAGTGGGTCCTTTTCCTTTTTTTATGATCTCTTTGGGATACAGACCTAGCAGTGGTTTTGCTGGATCAAAGAGTATGCACAGTTTTATAGTCCTTTCACACACAGTTCCATACTGCTTTCCAGAATAGCTGGATCAGTTCACAACTCCACCAATTTTCCCACATCTTCTCCAACTTTTATCATTTTCCTTTTTTTTCATATTAGCCAATCTGATAGGTGTGATGTGGTACCTCAGAGATGTATTAATTTGCATTTCTCTAATCAATAATGATTTAGAGCATTTTTTCATATAACTATAAATAGCTTTAATTTCTTTATCTGAAAACTGCCTGTTCATATCCTTTGTTCATTTATCAATTGGGGAATGACTTGTATTCTTATAACTTTGTTTCAGTTGTCTATATATTTGAGAAATGAGGGCTTTATCAGAGATACTGGTTGTAAAAATTGTTCCCAGGTTTTGTCTCCCTTCTAATCTTGGTTGCATTGACTTTGTTTGTGCAAAATTGTTATGGTCTAGAAATAGTTAAGAAATATTTTCTGAAGTTAGTGGTCAGCCTGGTGAAACTCTATGGTATACAGCCAAGTGAAACTCTATGATAATTAGCCAAGTGAAACTCTATGAACCTGGGAAGCCTCCCTAGAGTGATTTATCTGTGCCTGGGAGGCTGGGAAGCCTCCCTAAACCAATTTCTCTGTACCTGGGAGGCTGGCCTAGGATAATCTATCTTTCCCTTAGCTTACCCCCTCCGTTTTCCTTTGTAATCACTTGTTTGTATCTATATGACAAATTGCTTAGCGACAAATGATGTTAGTTAGATATACAAACCTAATGAAATGTATAAAAGATTCTACATCTCTGAACTCGGGGCTGCTCCCCCTTTAATTGGCATGGAGTAGCCCCAGCTGGTAAATTAAAGCTCCTTAAAACTTTTTAATTCGGACTCTGTGGTCACTTTGTTAAGACTTGTCAAATCGAACCATTTCAAAATCTTTTTAATTTAATGTAATCAAAATTATCCATTTTGCATTTCATAATGCTCTCCATCTCCTGTCTGTCAGAAATTCTTCCCTTCTTCATGGATCTGACAGGTAAACTAATCCTTGCTCTCCTAATATCACCCTTTATGTCTAAATCATGTACCCATTTTGACCTTATTTTGGTATACAGTGTAAGATGTTGGTCTATGCCTAGTTTTTGTCATACTATTTTTCGAGTTTTCCCAGCAGTTTTTGTCACATAGTGAGTTCTTATCCCAGAAGTTGGAGTCTTTGGGCTTATCAAACAGTAGATTACTACAGTCATTGACTACTGTGTCTTATGTACCTAACCTACTCTACTGATCTACCACTCTATTTCTTAGCCAGTACCAAGCAGTTTTGATGATTGCTGCTTTATAATACAGTTTTATATCTGGTATGGCTTAGCCACCTTCCCTTGTATTTCTTTTCACTGACTCCCTTGATATTCTGGATCTTTTGTCCTGTAAGATGAATTTTGTTATTATTTTTTCTAGCTCTATAAAATAACTTTTGGTAGTTTGACTGGTATGGTACTGAATAAGCAAATTTAGGTAGAACTGTCATTTTTATTATATTAGCTCAGCCTACCCATGAGCAACTAGCAGTTTTCTAATTATTTAGATATTATTTTCTTTGTGTGAAAAATGTTTTGTAATTGTGTTCATATAGTTCCTGGGTTTATCTTGGCAAGTAGACTCCCAAATATTTCATACTGTCTATAGTTACCTTAAATGGAATTTCTCTTTCTATCTCTTGCTGCTGGACTTTGTTAGTAATATAGAGAAACGTCAGTGAATTATGTGAGTTTATTTCATATCCTGCAACTTTGCTAAAGTTGTTAATTATTTCGAGTAGTTTTTTTTTTAGTTGATTTTGTCCTTTGTTTTGAAAGAGGACCAATGATATCACAGGATTGATGTCTTGATTCGTGGGGGAACTGGTAAGTGAGGTAGAGAGGCACAAAGTCATTAACCTCACTCTGTCTTCTAGAGTCATCCAAGTCTAGTGGCAAAACAAAAGTCAGGACAACTGGTGATGGCCCAGGATGCAGTAGATGACCTTGGTGTCTTCAATGTCTAACCAAATTCGAAGTGTTCCACAGAGCTTGCTTCAGCTACCTTCATGGTCACCAGAAAAAATTATTCTCATCCACTCATATTAGACACCCCACTAACTGGTTTGAGGCCTGTCAGTTACTTTCAACTTGGTTTGGCCTGTCTGCCAAGACAATTTATTGGGGTGTAGCGGTTGTGCATGCTACAGCTTCTTAGAACCACAGATAAGAATTGTGCCAGAGAAGCCCTGAAAAGGGCTTAGAGTCTAGGGGAAACTGTTCTCCCCCTTTCTCCAAGGCAGGAAACCAGTCTGGAGACTTGACAGAATGGTCTCTCTCCTCTCCCCTGGAAGGGAGGAATTTGATGCTTGATGGAATGGTGTTTCCAAGTAGGAGATGGGTTCAATGGAATGGTGCTTATCCTTTTCCTGCAGGAGGCTAGAGATCAGGCAGCAATATGGCAGAAGAGGTGGGTAACTGACTAATGAGTCAGTAAACAAGAATTTATTAAGGGCTTACTATGTGCCAGGCATCGTACATGGAGAGAAAATGCAAATATTCTAATGGGAAAGACAAAACATAAAAGGAAGCTAAAAGGGAAGGGAGAAGGGAAGGTACAGGATGTAGAAGCCCAGAGAAATGCAAACTGGTGGGAAATTAAAAGATGCCTCATTTTGACTTATTATCCATGAAGGTTCTAGAAGAAGCCCTCTACCCTATAATCAGAAAGAGGAGTCCCTGGGCTCCAGGGATGTTTCTGAAGCATGAGTACAGAAATTTCAGGGATGAAGTGATCTTTTAGGATGAAGAGATCTCTGGGGCACGACAGAGAAGTCAAGAGGAGTGCAACGTGGTAAGAAATGAACTAACAGCCTGGTTGTCCTCCATAAATGGACATTCTACGATACCTTTCCCCTCCGATGAGAGGGAAGCACCTCAGATGTACTTCTGAAGTGTGAGTTTGTGAGTTCCTGCAATAAAGTGATCTTTCAGGATGGAGAAGTGGATAAAAATTTCTGAAGAAAAATTGAAAAGATATGCATTGATTACTACAAGAAACTGTTTTTGCCATCAAGGGTAGAACTGCCACACTTGGAAGCAAACAGCAAGGCAAATAAAAGCAGCAAGCATTTATTACGTGCTCCCCATTTGCCAGGAACCGAGCTTAGTATTGAGGATAAAATACAACCAAAAAGAAAGACAGACCCTGACCTCAAGGAGCTTACGTTCTGAAGGGGACGTCAATACAGTCCATAAAAAGGGAGCTAAATAGGCAAGGGGAGGGAGCATCATACTCCCAGAGGTGCTCAAAAGGTAGATAGAAATGGTACTAAGAAGAACAAGAACAGAAGGCCCAGGAAAGCGTCAGATTGCATCAAGTGCATAAAAGAGATCCATGATGAAGGTAAAACAGCTGTGAAGGTGATGCAAGATTCTTATGTAAAGTATCTGAGTGTTGGAAAGACTCAGAGGCATGAAAAAATCTCGGACTTTATTAGTGCCCTCCAAAAGGCAAAAGAGACAGTATAAATTGATATTCTATATGCCTAAACTCTCCCACTGATATAGTCTTTATGAAATTCATCTCTACACAAATTGAGGGTATTCTCCATGAGGTCATAAGGGAGGGACAAGCAGGCTCTCTCACAGGCAACATTCAACAACTTCCCCACTGCTGAACTGACTGAAAGATACGCAGAATGTAAGATCCCTCTGTGCTCGATGATTGTTATGAAAGAGCATTCAACAGGGTAGAACAAATGGCCATTTTAAAGGTTCTTTTCCACTGAGGTGTCTCAATGGGAAAGACTTTTTTTTTTTAACTGTACCTGTGACTTCACTAGTATAAGGAGCTCCCAGGGAGGAAATCCCACCACTAGTGCAGACCAGCAACTGCTTGTCAATTTAGAGTCTTAGAGAATTCCCTGGAGCACTGAAATATTAAATGGTCTATCTAGGGTCATACAATCAGTATGTGTCAGAGGTAGAAATTTGAACTCCGGTCAATTCCTGACTTCAAGCTAGCTCTCTATTCATTACACCATGCTACCGCTGTTATATATTACATAAATGGATATGTGTAATTATAGATTTTATAATTCAGATATTACATATATCTGAATATTATACACACATATTTTACATGGGTGTGATTCATCATATTTCATTTTTTCATTTGATATGTAAATTCATATGTGAGTATACGAATTATAAAATCTGTAATTGCTATAGGAATTCAGAGAAGGAAGAGTGCTTCAGATTTAAAGTGGTCAGGAAAAGCTTTAAAGAAGGTTGGGTACACAATAAAGAAAACAAACATGCAGTGATGTGGCAAGTGAGTGGTTGTGTCAAAACTAAGCACCATTTAAAAAGTACACTAAATAAGATTAAGCAACAAGACAATAAAAAAAAGGAGGGGGAAAAGAGCCCTCTCATCACAGGAAAATTAAAAGGAAAAAATTGTTTTTTAAAAAAGGTCCCAATATGGGGGTGGCTAGGTAAATAGAGCACCACCAGCCCTGGAGTCAGGAAGACTGGAGTTCAAATCTGACCTCAAGACACTTAACACAAAACTAACCGTGTACCCTTGGGCAAGTCACTTAACCCCAATTGCCCTACCCTTCCCCCTTCCAAAAAAGCAAAAAAAAAAAAAGGTCTCAATACAATGATTAAGTCTTTCACAGTCTTAATCCAACCAACCTCATACTTCAGTTCAAATCTATTATTGTCTCTTTCCCTTGCTTTTTTTTAAAGAGATTCCCCATCATGCATTCAATTTCTCCTACTCTGCTATTTGCCTTTAAAAATTATACATCAAAAAAAAATTATACATCAAGAACTCTGGTTTTCTAAATTTATTTCTAATTTCTTCTTTTAGGTGATTTATTTCTCATTTGAACCATTCTGGAGTTTCTTGCTGTTGTCCTATGATCCCTGAGGAATCCATAGGATTCTGCCTTTCATTAGATAACACAGGTTCATTTCCCTTCATATTACTATATTTGTTTACGATTCTTTGATTTCCTTTTAAGATTTTTTTCATCTTGCTACTGGTTTTATGATCTCTGTTTAATCTGCTGATGGGCTTATTTTTTAATTGGACTCTCTCTCCTGACTAATGCTTCAGTTTTTCTCTTATATTCCTCATTACTCAGTTCTAGGAATGCTCACTCTTCAGTCCCTGCCCGCTTCCCCATTGTTCCAAACATCCCTAAAACTGGGAAGCCTCAGCTTCCTCACACTGGGATACATGGGAGTAGGGCTGGGCCTAGGCTCTTGACTTTAGTAACCTCCAGGGGAGAGGATTCAATCCAGATAGACTTCTAGTTCCCTATCCATCAGGCAAGAAACTATTTCTCCTTTCACCTGCGGCTTGAGCCCAACCCAGAGTATATCTTCTGCCCTGACCAGTGCTTTCATTCCCCCTTTCACCTTCCTTCAAGTAGGTGGGCAGAATCAGGGGCTGGAGCTTCCTGCACAGTGGAGGGAGGAAGGTGGTTTCAAGGAGACTCACTGTCACACAGGAGCACTCCTACAACTGGACAAGCTTACTAGATTTGGTGTCAGAAGGCATGGATTAAAACCCCAGCTCAGTTAGTTGTTACCTGTGTGACCTGATGCAAATCACTTTTAACCCTTCTGGGTCTCAGGTGCCTCATCTATAAAATAGTGGGAGGGTGGAAAGATGACTTCTGAGATCTCTTCAAGTTCTAAATCTATCATCCTGTGACCTTCCGTGAATTCCTAAAGGACGACATGAACAATGACTGCTGACAACCAACTATTTACCTCCTAAAGTAACATGGAGTGGCAGAAAAGGTTCTGGGCTTGCGGAATCAGGAAGACCTGGGCCAAATCCTGCCTGTAACATTTACTTGCTGCGTGACTATCAGCAAGTTATTTAACCTCTCTGAGCACCAGTCACCTCATTTATAAAACAGGGAAGATAATACTGAAAGTAGCTGCCTCACAGGACGGTTGTAAGGATCAAATTATGCAAAGGGCTTTGGAACCTTTAAAGTGCAGTAACCATTCTTATCATTAACATGAAAATGTCACACAGTAAAACACAAAAAAGTCAAATTAATCTTTCACGGCTAGATTAACATTGGTGGTCCCTTGGGATTTAATTGGGGAGGGGAGAAGGTAAGTTAAAGATGCTACAATTTTGAAAATGCTTGTGGACTTATTCTCCAGAAGAAAGCAGTTATAGAACATGCTTGATGGAGTACTGAGAACCACCCAAACGTTAGCTTCCCATCTTCCCATTCCCAATTTCCATTTCCCCAAATCATTCAACAAGTATTCAGTACCTTCCTACTATGTGCTCAAAACTATACTAGGTACCAGGGAGAAATAGATAATGATTGTTCCTGACGTCAAGGAACTTCTAATCTAGGAAATGAAAACAAAATTAAAGAAAGAAACATGCACAATACAGAATATATAATTAAGTAACAGATTATGCAGAGTTCAGATAAATGATAAATAAAACAAACTAGAATGCCTGAAGCAAGTTTCATTGAAGGGGCAGGATTTAGAGACTAAATTATGCTACACTTCACTCCCTCTTCTTTAAGATGATGATGAGAAAAGAAGAAACAAAATCTAACCTGAACCAAAGTTTGTATGCATCTCCACATCAAAGTATGAATCTAGCTGCTTTCTAAATTCTTCACTAAAATATAGTTAGCCCAAAAGGACTCAAGCACTGTCTTTCAAAACTAAGGAATTTTCTATGCTTGATCTCCCATCACAATGAAATTATATAGCTGAATCAAGCTTTTTCATTAATGTCCTCTCATGATGGTCCAATTAAGGCTCTCATGCTTCTCTCTTTAATCAAGTGGCAAAAAGACTGAGCTAATTTTATCACATTTTATATAATTCACAATTATACATTTTTGAAGTAACTAGCTCAGAACACTGAGTGTACCTATCTATCACTTGTCCATTTTGGATAAATAATCATGTACATCCCACTTTTAAAAAGTACTGTGTGTGTAAGCACCAACAAACATTATCTTTTGATTCTCAAAAATAAGTTCTATTAATCAATTTTTAAAATGGGTTTCATGCCTACAAGTTTTTAAAACTGCAGTGGTATATAAAGAAGCAATAAGCTATTAGCAAGATAAGTTAGTACAAATATAAATGACATGTAAATTAGCAAGGTTATTAGAAATATTTATTAGCAATAAACTAGACAATGAAAACCACCTAAAACAAACTTGTATCCCCAATATTGCATTTTCTTATCTTCTAACAAACTACTCTGTCATTTGAAACATCTATGGGCATTGGGGAGTGACTAAAAGGAAAGAGCTTAGGTTAAGAGCTTAATTACTACTTATTTTTAAGAGAAAAAAGCACTAGTTCTTTTATATGACTTTCTTTTAAAAGATTAATTATGAATATTAACAAGGTGAACATTTCAATACACAAAGAACAGAAGAAAACTGTATATGAAGCTGTAAACTTGTGACATAGTTTCTTTAAAAAAACCCCAGGTATATTCATCTTGGCACAGTAATAACAAAACTGTCTGGCTTTACTGACTATGCAGCCTTCTAAAGTTGCTTCTGTGTATTTTTAAATGTTTCGCTGAATTCTCTTTTCTTTTATCTCCATCACAGCCCACAAACTCTACTCCTTACCCCTGAATGGAAGCCCTTCAGTGTAGCAAACCTAGGATTTGCTTTCCTGCAGGAAAGCATGCCTATGTAATGATCTTGAACGATTAGAAGAGACGGCACCCAGTGAATTCTCTAAGTGAACAGATGATGCAAAATCTTCCATGTAGGGAAATACCAGGATGAAGGTATAAACTTCGGGAATGAGTCACAAAGTGATATGAATGATTCTAAAAGTGGAAGGTAAGATTTAATCTAGGCAAAGATAAATTACCTTGGGGAAAAAAAACCACTTAAATTGTACTTTTAGGATAATAAGATTCAGAGCTATCAACTGTGGACCTATGAAAGCAATCATACAATCACCATTTCCTGGACACAGCACCTGGCTTTCACATATGGATAAACTACAAAGATAAGCATTCACAGTACTATCTGTAAGGATGAGGCTAAGCAGAATATGAGTGACATCTACAAAATCATGAATGGGATAGGATGAATATGGACTTGCTAATCAGATTCCACAACACTACAACTAGAGTTTCCTCTTAAACCTTAGAAAAGGCACCTTTAATGTGGGAGAGCAAGGAATAGTTATCTGTCAGATTTATGGAAAAGGGAAGATTTTATGACCAAACAAGAGTTAGAGAGCATTATGAAATGCAAAATGGATAATTTTGATTACATTAAATTGAAAAGTTTCTATACAAGTAAAGCCAATGTAACCAAGATTAAGAGGGAAGTGGAAAATTGGGAATTTTTATAACCAGCATCTCTGATAAAGGCCTCATTTCTAAAATATACAGAGAACTGAGTCAAATCTATAAGAATACAAGTCATTCCCCAACTAATAAATGGTCAAAGGATATGAACAGACAGTTTTCAGAGGAAGAAATTAAAGATACCTATAAGCATATGAAAAAATGCCCTAAATCACTATTGATTAGAGCAGTGATTCTCAACCTGTAGGTTGTGACCCATTTGGGGGTCGAACGACCCTTTCACAGGGGTCGCCTAAGACCACTGGAAAACACATACTTTCAATGGTCTTAGGAACCGAGACACCTCTCCTCTATTCGTCTCCAGGCAGGTCCACCCACATGCAGATATGCCCACATATGAGTATTAAAGCGTCATGGCATTAGGAAGGTTGAGAATGACTAGATTAGAGAAATGCAAACCAAAACAACTCTGAGGTACCATATCTCACCTGCCAGAGTGGCTAAGATGACAAAATAGGAAAATGATAAATGCTGGAGAGGAGGTGGAAAAATTGGAACACTAATGCATTGTTGGTGGAGTTGTAAACTAATCCAACCATTCTGGAGAGCAATCTGGAACTATGCCCTAAGAGCTATAAATAAGTGCATACCCTGACCCAGTAATACTACTTCTAGGGTTGTATCCCAAAGAAATCAGAGAAGTGGGAAAAGGACTTGTATGTACAAAAATATTTATAGCAGTTCTTTTTGTGGTGGCAAAGAACTGGAAATCAAGGGGATGCCCATCAATTGGAGAATGGCCAAACAAGTTGTGGTATATGAATGTAATGGAATACTATTGTGCTATAAGAAATGAGGAGCAGACAGACTTCATAAAAACTTGGAGAAACTTATATAAACTGATGTTGAGTGAGAAGAGCAGAACCAGGAAAAATCTGTACACAATTACAGATACATCGTATGTGTGATGACTAACTTTGATAGAATGAGCTCCTCTCAACAATGCAAGGTTATAACACAACTCCAAAAGACTCATGATGGAAACAAGATATCCACATCCACAGAAAGAACTACAGAGTCTGAATGAAGATTGAAGCAAACTCCTTGCTCTCTTTTTTTGTTTTGTTTTCTTTCTTCTTTCTCACTGTTCACTCCATTGGTTATAATCCTTTACAATTTGACTAATGTTTAATATGATGGTATCTGGAGATCCTATATTTGATTGCATGCTGTCTTGGGGGGGAGAGGGAGGAGAAGAGGAAGGGGGAGAGAAATTGAAACTCAAGGGATTGTGGAACTGAATGTTGTAAACTAAAAGTAAATAAATAAATTTAAATTGAAAAAAATTGCTGGGCTTTGAAGAGTTCTTGCAAGAGTACTGCATTGTATATTTTACTGTAGTCTAGTTTGTAAAGAAAAAAAAATATAGAGTGGGAAATGGGTTTTCATCTTCACATAAAATGGAGCAGGATGTTTTTAGTTATAACTTCATACAACATAATACAACTTAACAACACATTTCCAGCTAGAATACCTATCAATAAAGCTGGCTTTAACACTAAAAAAAAAAAAGGTAGCTTTAAGGCAAACAAAAGGAATCATTGCTTTACAAAACAGGTAATAAGCATAAAGAAACCATTACCTCAAGAAGTTGTGCAAAATGATCATGTAACTAGGTTAGGCTGCAGTTCAGATAAATTCATGGATGATAAATCCATAACAGTGTTCATTAAAGGGAAGTAACCTTTGGGGGTAAATGTCATGGACAGCAATTACTATGCTTTCTCACAAAGTGTCCCTTGGTGCCAGCAAAAGAGAGACCGCTGGGTAGGATGAAGCCTTACTCTAATCAAGTAAGGCTTTTCTTATATTCTTATGTCAGGGCCAAGGGAGGAGTCATACTTTGAAGCAGCAGCTGGAGACTTCAAGCAGGGAAGGCAGAACAGGCACAGTAGCTCTCCTTTAAGAGTGACCCTTCTTCCCACCTCTCAGCTTGTGCTCTGTAGCCTACAAGGCAAAAATAAAATCCAGGACCAGTATTTCAGGGGGGAAAAATACCCTGAAACCAAAACGATATCACTTTCTCCTCCAAAGTTTATGGAAGAAAATGTGGCCTTTTTCTGAATTTTCATACATCAAATTATTTCTTAATTATCTCTCTTGTGACAGGTACAGAGTAAATTATGCTTTCAGATTCAGTCACCTAGTCTAATTTGTTAATTTGCTGATATTAACAAAATCTCTTTATGCTGTTTTAAGAAGAATTACACAAGAAGACAAGGCTTGGATGGGTTGCCATCTAAGCCAATATTGGGAACAACCACATCACTGAGATCATGGACTCACAGAAGTTACAAAATCCTCGAAGAGATGACCTCCTAAATCAAAATCTTTAATAGGCTTCTCAAATCAGGGAATGTATGAACCACACTAGCACCAATCCTGCTTCAGGTACTTTGCGACAGACTGAGAAATCAATGGTGCTAATAAACAGAATGAAGTGGGAAATCCTGGAGGACAAAAGAGAGAGACTAGACAGCTCTACAGTTACTTCTAAGGCAAACCATCAAGGTATGCTGTATGAACTTATATACAATGAACTCCACTAATTTGAAATAATTGGGGCCCATCAGAATTGTGAAAAGTCTGACCTATAATTTTCAAATAAATTAAGTCTTTTTACACTAAATATCTTAAATAATGGACTAACACACCGTTATCTAGTAAGGATCCTTGAGGAATGTGCCCTAATGAATGGAAATTCTGATTACTATTACTACTAGTAGTAATAATCAATGACTGTAATTTTACATTTGTATAGTGGCATTTTTATACAAATCACCTTCTCTGCAAATGGGTACTTCTAAAATGAGTATGCTTTGCTTTACCATTTTCTTACCTAGCTGAAACATTCTCACTGTCAATCCTGTTTGTGTTATCAATTTACTTAATAAGTTTTTTGTACTAACTAGTATAAAAGTAAACCTCAGCTTGGCACAGCTTCCAAATCATTAAAAAGCATAAAATAGGGAGATTGAGTTAATTGAGACTGAATTAATGAACTTTTACTGCACTGTAAATCTCCAAATTTTGGACACAACCGCACTCAAATTTAATATTAAAAAATCCCTAACCAAAATAGAAATAATTTTGTGCATTACCCACAACATTTTTTTTCTCCACTAGTAAAAATAATACACAGTTGAATTTAAATGCCAGAGGATTGTGGTAATTCAGCTCCCAGTAGATTTCATTATCATAGACATATTATGCCATAATTTAACAAATACCTCTGGAAACTTAGAAATTAAGACAGTTTTATTTTCCTTGGCAACAATAAATCAGGTGAAAAAAAATCAAATAGAAACAAACAGGGAAGTTCGATCATCTTCTCCTAGGTCTCATTTATACATATTTATGCTACCACCAAACAGGAGGTTCACACTGTCATCATACTGGGCACTAGGCAGACATGGCTCCTACCTTCTAGGAACCTTAAGACACAAAACAGATGACTGACATAAAAAGCTCAAGAAAGCAGAGAATAAATTTAGGCATGAGAGAAAACAAAGTCTACACTAAGGGTTAGTAAACGTGCTAAATGGAGATGGAATGTAAGACACAAGGAAAGTGGAGCTGGAGTGACTTAGGAAAGTGGAGTTTGGAGCTTCAAATGCAATCTCCACCTCTTAGACTAGCTTTGGTTCTTCTAAGGCTCAGTAAAGGACAGCCTCCATAAGGCTTTTCTTAACCTCCCCAGTTGTGAGAGACTTTCATCTTGTGTCTGTTTTCTTATACCATGCATGCAGCCTCTCCTGGCTAAACAATAAACTCCTAAGGGGCGAGAAATGTTTCACTTTTGGCTTTGGATTTCTAGTGCCTGAGATACAATAGGTACTTAAATGCTGATGAAGAAAAAAAAAGACTCATTGAGGACAGCAGCACAGTGTAGTGAATTCAAAAGTCCCTCTAGTCAAAAGATCTGCATTCAAATTTGAACTTTGCTAGTTACTCTTTATGTTAACCTGAGTTCAAATCAAGCTTCAGACACTTACTAGCTGGGTAACTTTGGCCAAGTCATCTGTGTGCCTCAGTTTCCTCGAGGGAAATGGGGATTGATATAGCACCTACCTCTCTGGGTCTTGTAAGTACTTGTACACAGCAGGCGCTCAATGAATACTTGTTTCTGTCTTTTCTTTTTTCCCCCAAACTGGTCATCCTAAGACTAGGGATCAGACACTTATAAAACAGAGGTCAAGGCATAAATTGTGGGAAACTAAGATATTAATTGAGTACACTAAAGGACAGAGAAAAGAGGAATACAAGAATAACAGCTCCTTCCTTTGAACATAAGCTGAAAGGGAGAGGAGACGAGGCTTTATGAATCCCTTCATTAAGTTTACTTTAGAAAAGCATTGTTTCCGGGCACGGGGGAATACTACCTACTAGGTCTGCTAGAGGAGAGGGCTGGTGTTAGGTGAAAGAGGCATTAAAATATAAAGAACAAGCGAATATCAAGAGGCAAAAATACCGGAATGGACAAACTACAGGATATACACAGGAGGTTTCCAAACTGTTTGAGAAAAAAAGGAGTGCTATGATATACTGAGATGGAAGCCAGGAAGTTTACTGAGAAGAAAAGACCATTGAAGCAATGACACACTTTAGAGCCAATAAAAAAGAACTACATTATTTGTACAGGGGAGAATGAACAAAAGCAGAAAAATGCCAGAGTTATAGATAGAGGCCCTTTTCCTAATAAATAGACTGAACTCAGGGAGGTTAGTTATTAACTCTAGGGGAACCTGGAGGTCAGAGAGAGCTAAAGGATAATCTGAGACGACTGCTGAAAAGAAGGTGCTAAGAACCATGCCGTTTTTACACTATCTCTAGATATTAGTGGAATGGCAGAAAAAGGATTGAGAGTCATCGGACT
This sequence comes from Pseudochirops cupreus, assembly GCA_028627135.1. Taxonomy (NCBI): domain Eukaryota; kingdom Metazoa; phylum Chordata; class Mammalia; order Diprotodontia; family Pseudocheiridae; genus Pseudochirops; species Pseudochirops cupreus. The sequence continues at coordinate 404,844,220 of CM053582.1, read as the reverse complement.
TGGGCTTCAGATATGGCCCTGAGTTTGAATCCCAGCTCTGCTACTCAGGACTTGTAGAACCTTTGGCAAGTGTGAGCTCTCACTTCTGTTCATCTAAAATGAGGGTATTACGCTGGATAATCACTAAAATCCCTTTCAAGCTCTAGACCTACAATCCTATGAATTTCTGTACACATTATGAATATGATATTTCTGTTCAATGACACACTAAAGAAGGAATTGCTTTTATATAAGGTTTTGTTTTATAGAAAGAGATTAATTTCTTAGGGAAGCAACCTGGATTTCAAGCTTAATTCACAAATAAAACATCCTTCTATCTATAAAAAAAGTAAACCCACATGCCAGCTAATAGTTAAATCAAATCAGCATGAATAGAATTATCAACCCGTTACATACTATAAAGGGTCAACACAGCTGGATATCTCTTCATTTTCCTTTATCCTTTTTTTTGAAGCTGCCCAGAGATGGATCAAGTAGTGAGTAATCCAGGCATATAAAAGAGTACTCCGAATGGCCCAAAGTCATGAATGGGAGCCATCAGAAAGAATATACCTTAGACAAAGCAGAGGGATAGCAAGGGAGCAAAAAGAGGCAAGAGTCTGAAGCTTGTGACACATCAGAGGAAAAGGAACTTAATTTTTTAAAGAGATTTGTTTCAAGAAAAATGATGTAGAGGTCAGCAGATAAGAAAACTTCTTTATGCTGACTCAGTACGATATCATGAAAAATATATTTATAAAGGCAGTAATCTGCATGCAGGGAAGATAGTAAAGAAACCGCTGACATTCTGGGGTCCTCAACATACTATTAACCACTGGCTATTAAGTGATTCAAGCTGTATGGTGCACGTTATTAGAAATGGGATTATCTTCTGCCAGAAATATGGGCAGGGAAAACTAGAGAGCCTCAGCCTACATCACCTAGAAGTCACTCCTCAGGAAGGTCACTGGCTAGTACTCCTGCAGAGGACAGACAAGCCACCTTCTTGTATTATCTCCAAGTCAGTGGGACAGGAATTATCTCTGGGAAAGAGAGGGATTATAAAGATTGACAAGCTTTATTCTGCCATGCCTAAGACGTAGGGAGAGACTTAAAGAGTCAGTCAGCATCCTCTCCATTTTCCTCATGAATCAGAGGTTTCCTCACCAATTACAAACTGAATCTTAACAAACTAGCTGATGACATGTCTTTGATTTTCAAAATGTTGCACATCACATTAAACATTTTTGAAATATTTTAAAACAGGTTAACAAATGGCAGATCACAAGACTTTTAGATGAATCAAAAGTAGCTTCTTGTCAGGAAAAAGGCAGGGGACCGGACCCCTAAGGTGCTTCATCTGAATTATACATAAGACCTATCTGGATAAAGGTACCAGGTGCTACGTTTACTGAGAAAAGAATGATATAAATTATGCTGTGAAAGGAAAAATAACATTGAAAACATAAAGTCATACAAAGATGATGCTACTAACCCAGTGACAGGTGTAGTGGCTTATCCCATGGAGTAATAGTCTGTGCTAACCCATTCCAATTCTCTTATTCAGTTCCCAGCACTGAGGTGATTAGTCAGATTCAGGAGTACTGATGACCATGGAACAGATTACAATCTTGGCGTCATAAACATCATTCTCTAGCAAAATAAGCTAAGCAACACTGACAGCCAAATAACCAGGAAGTGTGGCAATAAAAATTAGAAGACTTCAGTAGAATATATGAAGCCCCTTTTCCATTTAACAGAACGGAATACCAAACTTAAGGAACTGATGAAGTAAAAAAAAAAAGTCAGTCTCTAGTGAGAACAGGTTTTTTTCACCTACACAATCTTAGTATTCCAGGATGTATTTTTTTTCATAATATTATCCTTACATGGAGTACCAAGATCCTGTCACTATATGTAACTTCCTTCAGTTGACTAATGCTTAGCAAATTTCTGAGCTCAAAAAAAATATTGATTTACTAATAAACAAATAAATAAAAATAAACTCTAAAAAGCCATTAGGGTTGGGAACAGAATAGTCAATAGATGAACAAATGTGCAATAATGTGTTTTGTCACTGTCCATTATTAGAGAGCTGCTAGAAAAAAGGCTGTTTTTACAATGAGTGGGGAGATACATATCCATGGGCTAAGATGCATGCCAGAGACAAAGTCGAGAACTAGCCACTCTTTGAAAATAAAATATTAAGACTCCACACGGAGGCGGCTAGGTGGCGCAGTGAATAGAGCACTGGCCCTGAAGTCAGGAGGACCTGAATTCAAATTCGACCTCAGACATTTGATACACTTACTAGCTGTGTGACCTTGGGCAAGTCACTTAACCCCAATTGCTTTGCCTCCCTCCCTCCAAAAAATAAAAATAAATAAAAAGAAAAAATATATAACCCATACTACTATGTCAGCGGTTCTCAACCTGTGGGTCGTGGGGTTGCCTAAGACTATTGGAAAACACATATTTCCGATGGTCTTAGGAACCAAGACACCACTCCTCTATCGGTCTCCAGGCAGGTCCACCCACATACGAGTATTAAAGAGTCAAAGCATTAGGAAGGTTGAGAACCACTGTATTATGCTATCATTTAGAGATAGCATATTTATTATATAAGGGTAGATATATGACTGTCAGTGAAATCAGAAAAAAAGTATTTAAAATTAATTAGCTCTGTGAAAAAAGAGAATTTCATGATAATAAAGAGTTTTGAAAACCCTGTTTCTAAGGAATGCAATGCTTCTGTCAATCCATTTCTACCTTATCCTTACAAACTCCACATCAAAACCTCCAAAATTCATAATTCCATGCAAGACAAGGTACTGTACATCAAAGGGTGCTAACGTATGTTATCTAACCATGGATAACTTCCAAAACAAGACTGCCAAACATGGCTACACCTACCTAGAAATTTTGTCTTCATCCCAAACGAAATCAGTTAATTCAACTAATGATTAAGATTCAAATGAAGGCATAGAAAATGACAGGCTATAAGATTAGGGGTATATAAAATAATGTATCTTACCTTGTAGTTTCTTCAACACAGCAACTTCCATTTTCAAAACTTGTTTTGGTTGTTGAGCTGATTCCACTTTCAGTGCAACATTTTCCCTGGTGAGCAAGTCCAAGGCGTCGTAAATTTCTCCAAAGCCCCCACCCCCTATTTTTCTCAACTGCATAGGGAATAAAAGAATAAAAGGGGGGAAGGAAAAAGAAAGGGGAAAAATGTTACTGGCAGACCATGTACTTGAAAATTAAACTAAAATTTTTAGATTCTTCCTTGAATTTTGAAGCTTGTACATAGAGCTAATCTTATTATACTTTCATGTAATGAAAGAATATAATGTGAAAAGTACAATGGTATAAAAACTCTATATACTGAAAAAAAGAAAATAAAATTTCTACTGATACCATAAAAAAGATCCACTTTTATCCCCTCCTCTTGTGTTTTCCTTTAAGGAATCATACGCCTTCAGATACAGATACAGCTGCTAACTTAGTCCACAGTTTGCAAAGAAATGACCCGGACGGTATACGGTCCAGAAATATCATTTCTGCCAAATCCCATTCAAAAGACAGATATATTACTGCCACAATCCACCATATATTTTTGTACTCAAACTATTAAGAGGAAACTCTGAACAAGGCAAATTAATCTTTTATCAAGTTCTTCAGTTTTTAGTAATTTAACTAGTTCTAAGTATATCCATATTTCTCTAACTGAAAGGGTCAAGACTTATTGGGGAATTGCAAGAAAATTCTGAGTGTGTATTAGAAAACTGAACCATAAACTTCTAAATGGTTGTTGGTGAAACACAATGGGCTCCATAACTCAATAGATCAACCTTCTGTCATATACCAAACATCAAGGCCTCCACTTGTCACTAACCAAAGTTTTAGGAGTTGATACCAAGGAGAATAGAATATCAAAGTTCCAAAGGAAAACAACCACACTTAAAGGGCAAGAGATCAGTGATAAACCAGAAATGGAAACCGAGGAACAGTCGAACAAAAAGAAAATCAGGAGATAGCAGTGTCACTGGAACAAAAAAGGATGAGACAGTATCTAGGAGGATAGCTACAGAAAGGCCAAAGAGGATTAAGACACAGAAAAGGCCAATGACTTTAATAGTTAAAAGATCGCTAGTTACCTCTGAGGGAAATTTCAATAGTGCTAGTGCTGGAAGCTAGATTAAAAGAATTCAAGAAATAAATTGGTGGTATATGAGGGAGTATTTATATTGTAATATGTAAGGTATCGTATTTATATAAGTATAAATTACATATTTATATTTTAATAATAATTATATTGTATGTAATATATATTATAAAGGGACTTTCTAGGAATATGATTGTGAAAAAGAAGACTACAAGGCAATAGCATGAGGGGATGACAAGGTGAAGTGAAAGCTTAAGATTTTTAAGCACGTTTGCAGGTAAGCTGAATTCAAGAAATTCAGAGAGAGGAAATAACCCACCCATAGGGCAAGCTCCCAAGGAATGAGAAGATGAAGAGTAGACTCTGCCCCTGGACTCTAGACAGGGCTGGGCAGTTCGCCCAAAGCAGATCAGATTGTGGATTCAGCCCTGGATCCAGGCTAGCAGTGAGGGGCTTCCCTGAGGAAGGCCTGAGACTTCAGACTTAGTGCTAGGCTAAGAAAAAAGCTAGGCTAACAACACAGCGTGGCCCAGAGTAAAAAGGGACAGTTTCAATGAAACTTGAGAAGACTCATATAAAAAATATTCATAATGAAGTAAGCAAAGGAAAACAATTTATATAACACTGTAAAGACAACTCTGAAAGACTTCAGAAACATAAAGGGTGACAACATTATAAGCAAGTTAAGAGAGTGTGGAAAAAAATCCAAACAGGAATAGAGAGAAGTTCATAGGATGTAAAATGAATAATTCTGATTAATTAATTCAAAAAAAATTTGAGAACCATTCAGCAAGACATATATTGCCCTCTATTTTGCATTTTACCTACCCAACAGAATCTAGCTTAAATTCAGTAGTCCAACAGAACCTTGGAGCAAGTTAATTCTACAAGTTCTTAACTGTCAAAACACCAGAGAAATCAACCTAAGTCCAATTCAACAAATATTTATTTAATATTGACTATCTGGCAAGACTGTCAGTTCAGTCCAGATGGAACACGTTAAAATGTGTTTCAGAGATGATCGATGGTCTAACAAAACATAATCCCATCCTTTTATGTACAGTTAAGCAAACAGTCCCCTTATCTCCAGTAGAACTAACAGCTACAATATTCCAGAGCACAGAAGAATCCTTAAGAGAGGTAATGTGATGTAGTGGAAATCATGCTAAGCTGGGAGCCAGGACAGACTTGGATTCAAATCCTCTCTGAGACACTTACTAGCCATGTGACCATATGCAAGTCACTTTTTAATTTCTCTGAATCTCAGTTTCTTCATCTGTTAAATGGAGACAGTAAGACTACCAGAGTGGTACAGTGGGTAGATAACTGGCCTTGGACACAAGTCCTAAACATAATGGTTGTTTAACCCTATGCAGGTCTTTTAACCTCTTAAGTTTTCCCAGCATCACCCTAAGCCTAAACTATAGAATAGTTTCTGGTCCATGTTAGTTGAAGGAGCTTCCTTACCCAGAAATTCCCTAGGAGATAAGGACTGGACCTATAATTTCTCCAGGATAAGGACCTCAAAGTGAGCAAACTCCTTTTAAACAGGCAGGTCAGCACCTTCTCTGCAATATACAGTTTTAAAGACTTACCTAGATAACTGAGAAGTTAAATGACTTATTGAAGACGAAAGAGCCAGTATGCGTCAGAGGCAGGACTTATCCTGGCTCCAAGGCCAACTCTCTAAAAGATGAAATTATAGACCTAGACCCTACCCCCATCCCCAAAGATCACTTTTCTTACAGAGTTGCTAAAGCCATGGATCAAATAAGAATGTACATTAAAACACTCAGCAAACCCTAAAACACCATACAAAAGTTATTATTATCCCTTAGAAGGAAGAGATGTGCTTTCAATGGGACAAATGTAACCATGAAGAAATGTTGTAAAAGACTTCATTTAATAAACAACACCAGCAAACCACAAAAGGTTCTACTTGATTAACTATGCTATGTACCGGAGAAAATGACAGATTTCTAACACAAGGTCCCTGCCCTCATAACATGCGGTCTAACAGGGGAATAAGACACAAAGTTAAGTATACTACAGAATATAACACATTAGTGAGGTGCAAAACAAAATGCTATATGAGGTACAAGGGCAAAGAATATTGTTTACAGAGGAAATCAGGAAAGGCTTCAGGGAGGAAGTGGCACTTGAGTTAAGAGCTCCAACTCTTTACAAATGGGAAATCACTTAGCCTCTACGTTTAGCTCCTGTATTTCTCGAGATTTGTCTCTCTCTCTCTCTCCATCCTCCGCTCCCTCTCTTCCTCACTACCTACAAAGTTCTTTCACCATTCATGGCCATCCATGAGCTGATGATATCCTACCTTTGTGGCCTTTTCTCACATTCCTTCCATGTACTCTACAGTCCAGCCTAAAAGAGCTACTCATCAACTAAAGGGTGCTCCTGATTTCCCCACCTCCTGATTCCATGACTTTACTACAACTGTTCTTTATGACAAGAATTTCCTTCCTTTCCCCCAAACTGTGCCTAATGAATTCCCTTCAAAAGCTCAATTCAAAGGCAAATTTTTTTTCAATTCTAACAAATCTTCTCAGGTTCTCTGAAATTTGCAAAGGCCCTTCCTGCCTTAAGATCTTCCATAGCAGCCCTTTCGTTACAGTTATCTGAGTACTCCCTACTCCATGGTAAGCTCGATGAGGGCAGGGACAAATGTCTTACCTAAAATTTGCACCTTTCTACCCAAAAGGATTACAGAGAGCTGATACTTCCCTACAACATAGCGATAGTGGCATCACAGAACTTCTCCAGTTTTGAGAATTCATTCATTAACTGGCAAGCACAAGAATTATATGTTTTAAACTTATTGAAACAATACATGTTTTAAACCTATTTGAAACATTATACAATGCTCTGCCCAAAGGAAGTGCTTAATAAATGTCGGATTTAACTTAATTTTCAAACAGAAATATACCATCAGCCTTCTAAAAGTAGCTGTCTAAAATGTTCCTCCTCTTTCCCCTAGTCCCTCACTCTGGAAAAGAGCAACAATATACTTTTTAACTTCCCTTTCCCTCCCCGCCCCCCAAAACTACATGCTAACAGAAAATAGAGTAGACCAATGTAACTGTTCTTCAGATTGAAATCCCAATGCTCTCCCTACAGTGTTATCTGAGTCTAGTAATACAAGGCTACAGGCAGGGGAGTTGCCAACACACTTTCCTATGCAACTCTGCCAACTCACTTCAGGCATTAATCAATCTAAAACTTCATTACCAATAAGTCTGAGCAGCATTTACGTAGAAAAGACTGGATAAAGTGTGTGGCAACACTTACTTCTTTTCCCTTAATATCACTGAGCAACAACCCCACCCTCCCCAAAAAAGTGACGTTTTAGTAGGGCATTTAGACATATCAGCAACTTTATAAAGGGGAAGGATATGACATCACTATCAAATCTGCAAGAGACATAAATCTGAGAGGAATAACTAACAAACAAATAGTTAGCTTGCAAAAAGATCTTTACAGGCTAGAACATCTGGCCAAATCTAATAAAGTCATATACTTGGGGTTTTTTAAAATCAACTTCACAAGTACAAAATGGGAAAGGTATAGTTTAGCAATTTCTTTTAAAAAGATATGATGGTTTTAATTATGAGCCAATCGTGAAATATGGCCATCAAAAAGACTAATGTGATCTTGGGCACAAGAGGAATAATTTCCAGGAATTAGAAGGTGACTGTCCTGCTATATTCTGCCCTAAATTCAGACCACGCTTGCAGAATATGGTGTTAGTTTTGGGCACCACATTTTAGGAAGACCATTTAAATAGGAATGTGTCCAAAAGAGGGTGAGCAAAAGGATAAATGTCCTCAGGTTTATGCCAAATGAGAATCAGCTGAAGGAAACGGGAGTATCTAACTCAGAAAAGAGAAGACTCAAGAGGGAAATGTTAGCTATTTCCAAGGACTATCATGCAGAATAGAATTGTTCTGCTTGGGCCCAGAGAACAGAAATGAGAAGGGATAGGTGGAAATTACAAAGAAGCAATTTAAGCTTGTTATCAGGAAAAACTTTCACTAGAGATAGTCATTAATGGAAAGGGCTTCCTCTAAAGGTATTGTGTTCTCCTTGCTTGGAGGTCTACTAACAAAAGATGCACAATTACTTTTTGAGAATGTGGCAGAGGAGACTCTTTTTCAGACAAAGGGTCCCTTCCAACTTGGCAGAAGGTACAAGTGGGGAGCATGGTACAGATGTGGAGGTCGGAGGAAGGAAGGATAGAGGTGGAATGCCACCTCCCTCAGCTGACTTTAACAAATATGCTCCTACTTGCTCAAAACAGAGGGAGGGAATAGGTTTTGAACCTTATTAGCTACTGTTACCTGGGCCATGGAACTACACACCAGGCAGAGGATTTCATGTACTGCCTTCTAGCAAGTATACTGGAGGGCTGCCAACCCCTGGTAACAGATTACTATTAATACAGTGCTGTGACCAAAGCAGTGCTCAATAAATATTTTCTGCTTGACTAGCTACCTGAAAGAATTTCTGATAACTTCCACCTTGTCATACAGAGGTATTATGGTCCTTCTCCAGTTTTAAATACTCATCTCTTTCAATAAGGATTTGGTGAAGGGGTATGAGGCAAGGAGCAGTACCAAGGTAGAGGGAAGATGAAGCAGGAAACTGAATGTTGTGTAAAAACAAAAATCACTTTTTAAAAAACCTTTAAAAATAAAATGAAAATGCCTAATATGGAAATGTTTTACATGACTTCACATGTATGCTGAGTACCATATTGCTTGCTTTTTCAATGGGTGACTGAGGGGCTGAAAGGAGGGAGGAAATCTAGAATTCAAAATTATAAAATGAAATGAAATTTTAAAAAATACTTATATGGAATACCTTATCAGTGCACCAGGCTATTAGATAGTTTTGCTTAACTGTTTTTTGAGAAATGTATATGGTAGAGAGGTATGTTTGGGAGTTTACTGGGAAGTGTCCATATCAAAAAACAAAACAAAACAAACCCAGTATACATATTTAAATGAAAAATTAAAATAAATTTTAAAATTAAAAAAAATCAAATGGCAGGTAACATGCACATTTTTGAAGCCTGTGAAATCACCAACTAGTAGAGTAGGCTGTATCACAAATATAATACTTTCATTTCCTAAAGTAAAAAGGAACTTCAAAATGCTGCCAAACTCCTAAAATAACTTTACTGAATTTCTTAACAAAACATTTTGAACAGCAAAGGATTAGGTGCTGGGGGAAAAAATAATCAGGTGAAAAAGTGGAGACCATCCCTTTGGGAGGACTTGACTTTGAATAGGACCATCCTATTACTCAGACACTGAAATGTGTGTTTTGTTTGACCTCTCCCATCCAGATATGCTTCAGGTCAAACAACAGGTACATGAGCATAAGAATACTTAACACTATATGAGGAGGAAAGGGTAGTAAAGGGATAGGTTGTTGTTGTTAAGTCATTTTCCAATTGTATCTGACTCTCCATAACCCCATTTGGGGTTTTCTTGGCAAAGATACTGGAATGGTTTGCCATTTCTTCCTCCAGCTCATTTTACAGAAGAAACTGAGGTTAACAGGGTTAAGGGACTTGCCCAAGGTCATACAGCTAGTAAGTGTCTGAGGCCAAATTTGAACTTGGGAAGATGAGTCTTCCTGACTCCAGGCCTACTACTCTATCTACTTTACCCATGATGAAAAAGTATAATCAACTTAATCACAGAAAAACTGCTTCAAGTATACAAGCAAATGAATACATTTATTATTGTTTCACTGAAAAACAATTTGCTGAATAATAATGACTTATCCAGCTTTTACATGAAAAGCATACCCACCACTTTCCATCTTTCTTTGACCAAGATACCAACACTGAGGATATCTGGCTGCTCTCCTCCCCCACTCATCGCAATCTCCTGATGGGGCAGATCTACTACACAGGCATCCAGCTCCCAAGGGTGACTTCCATTTAACCTGAAGCAAGAAAAACAACAGCAGCATATCAGGGTTGGCTAATTAACACATGTAGTACTTCAGCAGTAGGAACCATTACCTTAATTAGGTTGCTTTGCTAGAGAAAAAAAATACCCAGCACTAACTCAATTCCAAAAATAGTATTTAATGGATTAAAAAACAGTACTTATGTTTTCACATCAAAATGCCTGAGATGCCTTTTGCCAGACTTTCCAAAAGATATTCTATTATAAAAAAAGGTACTGTTCACAATAATTTATATTAGAGGGGCCTGGTAGGGCTACAGCACATGTAATTCTGTCAGCAAGTCCACTCTCTGTAGATCACTTGTGTGTGATGTGGCTTGGGGGTGCTGCGACCCCCAAATGCCAGGGTACAAGGCAGAGTTACCTGGAATGAGTTCACATGCTCAAACTGTCCCTTAGTCAAGTGGCAAAGTTTATTGTGACACCAGCAGAAGCGGACAAGGGCTCTTAGGGAACCTGCCACCTGATGAGAATCATACTAACGTATATATATGGAAAAGGGACAGTATAAGGATTCCAAGTATTCTAATTAGGTGATGTGGGGTGGAATTAGGGAGTGATCAGTATACGCAAGTAGTCCAGGTACTGCTGTTGAAACGTATGTGAAAACTCAGAGAGTTAACAAAGATAGCTTTGTTGAGGGAAAAGATAGAACCATTGCCAGAGCGTGATTCTTGGGCCAGCTCCAGAGACAGGAACCTTGGGCTGGTTACCGCCTGTGCTTGTGATGATAGTCTTTATCTGATGAATTACAGGATCAACTCTGTCTACCTGGAACAAGCAGAGAATTTCCCACCAGGTGACGGCAGAGGGGACACTGGGATTTTGGGTTACTTCCAGAGACATGATCTAAGGGCCTTTTGGGGACCAGGTCCCACCACTCTATCATCTAGGTCCTATGCAAATTCATAAAATGTAAAGAAAAAAAGACGCCTAAAAGTATAAAATAGCACTTATAGTTTACAAAGCAACTTTACATCAATTATTACATTTTATCCTCTCAATAATCCTATGAGAGAATCAGAAAAGATATGCTCAAGTTCCTGATGAGGACAGAGAGGCTCAGGAGATGCTAAGTGGCTTCCCCTAGATCACAAAGCCAGTAAGGGACAGCCAAGGCTCAAATACTGACCTTGTAACTCACTCATTCATTCTATGAATATTTACTGGGCACTTATACGTGCAAGAAAATGTTACTGGACACCTACCTACATGAGCAAATGACACTTTGGAAGATACAAAGAAAATTCAGAAAGGGATCCTGTTCTCATGGAATTTATAGTCCACTAGGAGAGAGGGCATAGACAAGTAAGTGTAAGATAAAAAATAAATAAACATAATAAAAGGCATGAAAATACAATATTCAGAATACAAAGTAATGTTAATTCAGAAGTCGGCAAGATTAGTTTAAAAAAAAGTTTCATTTGTTAGATGGCATGGGGGGAGGACACATCAGACAACTGCTCAGAAAGAGATTACAAGGGGCCCTTTGCTGGCACTGGATGCTGCTGATGACTGTCAACTCTATTGCTCATATGCAGTTCTAGGTGGCAGTTAAAGGGTAGAGAGGAGTGCTTCTTAGTTGATCACAAGGGAGCAGGGGTCCCTGTCAGGACCAGAGAAGTCCTAGCATTTGCAACCTTAGGGAAGCAGGGGCCCAGCCTGTGTAAAAACTAGAGTTCAGGCCAGGAGAGAAGTAACTTTTAAAAGCACCAAAAACTTGCAGACCCCCAGAACTAATTTTAAGTTTATTGTGTTTAACACAAAAAGGCTGAAGCTTGGCACAGTGCCCCCTCATCTCCAGGTAAGCAAAGCTCAATTTTAAAATAAACCTCACAGTCAAGAAACAGACTGGAAAAATGAGCAAATAAGAAAAAAGAACTTGACCATAAAAAGCCCTTTTGGTGGCAGGGAAGACCAACATATAAACTCAGAAGAAGAAAACAATGTGAAAACAGCTACAAGCAAACACTCAAAGAAAAAATGCTAATTGGACCCCTGCCCAAAAAGTATTCCTGGAAAAGTTAACGAGATAAGAATGGTAGAGGAAAAAATGGGAAAAGAAATGAGAGTGATGCAAGAAAATTATAAAAAGAGAATTAACAGCTTGGAAAATAGGGAACAAAAAAAATACTGAAAAAGTAACACGTCAAAAAAAACAACAACAACAAACCAATGGGTTTGACCTGATAGTAAAAGAGAAACACAAAAATTCACTGAAAAAAAGAATTTAAAAAGCAAAATGGGCCAAATGGAAAACAAGATACAAAAGCTAACTAAATAAAATAATTTCTCAAAAATTAGAATTGGGCAAGTGGAAGCTAAAAATTCCACGAGACATCACAAAACAATAAACCAAAGTCAAAAAAATAGAAAAAATATAAGAAAATATGACTATCTCACTATAAAAACAACTGACTCAGAAAACTGATCTCTAGGAGAGATAATTTAAGAATTACGGGACTATATGAAAGCCATGATCATCAAAAGAACGTTGGCATCATATTTCAAGAAATTATTAAGGAAAACAGCCCTAATACCCTAGAATCAGAAGATAAAATAAAAATGGAAAGAATCCACCAATCACATCCTGAAAGAGATACACAAATGAAAATTCCTGGTGGTATTATAGTTAAATCCCCGGGCTTCTGGGTCAAGGAGAAAATACTGAAAGCAGCCAGAAAGAAACAATGCAAATATCATGGCATCACAGTCAAGATCGCATAAGATTTAGTGGCTTCTACGGAAGGCAAATGAGCTAGGATTATAACCAAGAATGACCTATCTGGCAAAACTGAGTATAATCTTTCAGTGGGGAAAATGGATATTTAATGAAATAGAGGATTTTCAAACATTCCTGATTTTTAAAAAAAACAGAGCTAAATAGAAAATCTGACATTCAAACATAAAACTCAAGAGAAAAATAAAAAGGTAAACATGAAAAGAGTGAAGCATAAGGGACTCAATAAAGTTAAACTGTTTACATTCCTACATGGGAAGATGATACATACAGCTCCTAAGAACTTATTATTATTAGAGCAGTTAAAAAGAGTCTACAAAAACAGAAGCCACGAGCATACGTCAATTATGTTGGGATGATCTTTAAAAAAATGAAGGGATGAGAAAGAGGGATGCACTGGGAGAAGAGCTGGAAGGGAGAGGTAGAATGGGGAAAAATTTCTCACATAAAAGAGGCATGCTAGGAAGAGCTTTTCTTTTTTCTTGCTAATATCCTTTTTATTATTATATAATTTAGTTATTTTCAGTTTTCAAAATTCACTTCCACAAGATTTTGAATTCCCCTCTCCCATCTCTCCCCTCTCCCCATCCCAGGACAGTGTGCACCTCAACCCCCTCCTTCCCCCAATCTATCCTCCCTTCTATCACCCCCCCCCATTTCTCCCATCCCCCTCCCCTCTTTTCCTGTAGGGTAAGATAGATTTCTATATCCCATTGCCTCTACATTTTATTTCCCAATTGCATGCAAAAACAATTTTTAACATTCATTTTTAAAGCTTGGAGTTCCACATTCTCTCCCTTCCTCCCTCCCCACCCACCCTCAATGAGAAAGCAAGCAATTAGATATAGGTCATAGATGTAAAGCCATGCAAAACACTTCTATAACAGTCATGTTGTAAAAGACTAACCACATTTCCCTCTATCCTTCCCTGTCCTCCATTTATTCCATTCTCTCCCTTGACTTGTCCCCCCACAAAAGTGTTTGCTTCTGATTATCCCTTCTCTCAATCTACCATCCTTCCCCCCTGCTTTCTTGCATGGTAAGATAGATTTCCATACCCAATTATGTGTTTTATTCCCTCCTTAAACCAAATCTGATGAGAGTAAGGCTCACTTATTCCCTCTGGTTCAAAGAGGAAAGAATATCATATGCAATCAGTAGGGTATAAAAATCAAGAAAATCTTATTTCCCCAAAAGGGAAATAAGAAGGGAAGGAGATAATAGAAGGAGAGTAGGTGGGATGATAAAACAGGGCAGATTAAGGGAAGCAGTGGTCAGCAGCAAAACAGATTTTTGAGGAGGCACAAAATAAGAAGAGAAAGAAGGATAAACAGAAGAAAATAGGATAGAGAATATGATATTAATATATATAAATATACTGTAACATATATGAGTATATTATAATATATAGGATACATAAAAATATATAATATATTGTGATACATATTATAAGAATATAATATACAATATATATTTTTATATATAGTATATAAATAGGATAGAGAATATAATATTATATTAGTAATCATAACTGTAAATGTGAATGGGATAAGCTCCCCCATGAAACAGAAGTAGATAGAATGAATTAGAAACCAGAATCCACAATATGTTGTTTACAAGAGACGCATTTGAAACAGAAAGACATACACAGAGTTAAAATAAAGGGATGGAGAAGAATCTTTTATGCTTCAGCTGAAGTAAAAATGGCAGGGGTAACAATTATAATCTTAGACAAAACAAAAGCAAAAAAGAGACTTAATGAAAAAAGATAACAAAGGAAACTATATTTCACTAAAAGGTACCATAGACAATGAAGTAATATCAATTTTTATAGCAAGTTTCTTTGATAAAGGTCTCATTTCTCAAATATATAGGTAAATGAGTCAAATTTATAAAAATAGAGCCATAGATGAGTGGTTAAAGGATGTGAACAGGCAGTTTTTAGAAGAAATCAAATCTATACTTATATGAAAGAAAATGCTCTAAATCAATACTGATTTTAAAAAGGCAAATTAAAACGACTCTGAGGCACCACCTCACAGAAATTATAAATGTTGAAGGGAAGGAGGGAAAATAGGCACACTAATAAACTGTTGCAGTGGTGAACTGGTCTAATCATTCTGGAGAATAAAACTCGGCCCAAAGAACTATAAAACTATGCATTCTCTTTGACCCAGAAACACCACTACTGGGTTTACACCCCAAAGAGATTAAAGAAAAGAGACCCATATGTACAAAAATATTTATCACAGCTCTTTTTGTGGAGGCAAAGTATTGGAAATTGAGGCAATGCTCACCAATTGATGAATGGTTAAACAACTCATGGCTTATGATTGTGATGGAGTACTATAAGAAATGATGAGATGAATGGTTTCAGAAAAACCTGGGAAGACATATGAACTGATGCAAAGTGATGTGAGAAGAAATGGGAGAGAATTGTGCAGGGTCACACCAATGCTATAATGAAGATCAACTGTGAAAGATTTGGCTACTCTGATCAGCACAATTATCCAAGAATATTCCAAGGAATCATGATGAAAAAATGCTATTCACCTCCAGAGAGAGAACTGATGAACTCTGAGTACAAAGTGAAGGATAATTTCTCTTTTTTTGTTGTTTATCTATTTTAAAGGCTAATATGGAAATGCTTTGCATGATTTCACACGTATAAATGATTTTGTTTGTTTGCCTTCTCAGTAGGTATGAGAGAAATGTGAGAGAGGGAGAGAATTTGGAACTCAAAATTTAAAAAGAAAAGAATGTCTAAAAAAAATAAACAATAAATTTATTTTTTTAAGAGAGATGGCATTTGGTCTGAGCTTGAAATCAGGATGGCTAGGAACTGAAGTGAATGAGGGGAGAGAGCTGTAGGTAAGAAGATTACAGATAGAGTAAATAGCCAGTGAGCAAGCACAAATACAGTGCTTTTTTCCAAATAACCAAATTACATATCCAACATGATCCCCTCACCTATAGTACCATATAACTAAGGAACTTATAATTGTGCTTGAAGGCATGATTAAAATTCATAAATGTTGGAAAATATATTAAATAACAGGAAGAAGTGACAAGGTCAGTCTACTTTCTTGGGATAAATTCTTCTGTGGGACAAATTCTCATGAAGTAAAATATTCTAAGCTTAACTTAATGGCTCTCAGTCACTTTGAAAAGTATTTATTAAGCACCTGTAGATCTACACAGATGTTGTGCTGACTATACTATTGTATGCCTGTGAAACCTGGACAGTCTATCAGCACCATGAGACATGCTATGTCTCAGTAATATCCTGAAGATCACCTGGCAAGATAAGGTACCAGAAGTGCACAGCAGAGAACAAAAGAAAACTTATGAGAAAGCAAAGAAAAGATGGACAGCTCAGAACACAATGTACAGTATTTATTATACAGACAAACAGGGTTAAGTAACTTGCCTAGGTGCCACTACTAGTAAATGTCTAAGACCAGATTTGAACTCAGGAAGATACATCTTTCTGACTTCAGGTCTGGCACTCTATCCACTGTGCTACCTAGCTGCACCATAGGATAGCAAAATAATATTAATTTAGAATTTGAAATAATGAGGACATGACAAAATATTGAGTTTCCCTCTAGACCACACTCCTAAAATGAAGTATCTTAGAAAGAAATATAAGTGTATACACTGACAAATAATAACGCAAAATTACCTTATTAATATGTTTTGCTGAAAAAGTATTTTTATATTTCTTTTAATTAAAAAATAAAGATCTTTTATTCATTTTATCATACCTTTAGTACTATCATCTTCACTACCATTCATTCCTGAAATCAGGACTGTAGGCTTCATTCAGCTTTTATACTAGTCAGATTTGGAAGGAAATATAGTCTATATCTGAACTATAATAGAATATGTAATACTGAATGGAAAATCTGAAGTTAGTTGGAAATTCTGAATACTCTTTAAACAGGCTAGGAGACTATTTGTCAAGGTAGGGATTTCTTGTCTTTTTGGACTGCTTTTTTGTGCGCTGCCTGAAATCCTTTGATGGGCTGCAAGTGGCCCATGGGCTGTATGTTGTGCAGGCCTGACTTAGAAGGTTAGCAGGAAAGGTCTGTCACACATAGGTGAGTCACACTGAATCAGCAGCAACAGCAGCTGCTTCTGGAGTTCTCAGCCCACAGAAGGTAAAGGGATCAAACAACTAGTTGGTTAGGAGGAGATTATAGGGGGTGCTAGCACTGAGGCAGGATTCTGTTGCTTTGCCTATACTTGGATGCAGATTGCAGTCTTGAGTGGCAGTCCCAGGGTAAAGAGGTCACTAGCATAGCAGAGCTTGTGGCCACAGTGGAGCGGGGGAAATCTCCTCACAGCTCCAAGGCAGAAAACAGTGCTTGTGGTAACTCACAGACCAGAGTACAGGCCAGAAGAGCAGTTAACACCTCTCCTTAGATCACAGCACTTTAGAAGAACTGAAAACTTAACAGGTCCCTAGAAGTATCTCTGAAAACAGTCGCACAAAGTCCGTGAAGCTTGGGACAGTGCACCCTCCACCCTGGTAACAGAGCCCTACTTTTAACAATGAGTTAAAAATTACCCTGGAAAACTAGCAAACAATGGGAAAAACTCTAACTATAGGAAGTTTTTATGGTGACAAGGAAGATCAAAACATACTCAGAAGAAGATATTAAAGTCAAGGTTCCTACATCCAAAGGCTCCAAGAAAAATATGAATTGGTCTCAGGCCATGGAAGAGCTCAGAAAGGATTTTAAAAATCAAGAGAGGTAGAGGAAAAACTGGGAAGATAAATAAGAGTGATGAAAAAAAAATCATGAGGAAAGCATTAACAGCTTGGTAAAGGAGACACCAAAAAATACTGAAGAAAATAACACCTTGAAAAACAAATTAGGCCAAATGGCAAAAGCAATCTAAAAAGACAATGAGGAGAAGAATGTTTTAGAAGCAGAATTGGCCAAATGGAAAAGATGTCCAAAAGCTCATTGAAGAAAATAACTTCTTAAAAATTAGAATGGAATTAAATGCACCCTTTTCAGATCACAATGCAATAAAAATTACATGTCATAAAAGGCCATAGAAAGACAGACTAAAAACTAATTGGAAACTAAATAATCTAATCCTAAAAAATAAATGGGTCAAACAAAAAATCTGAACAACAATCAATAACTTCATCCAAGAAAATGACAATAATGAGACAGCATACCAAAACTTATAGGATGCAGCAAAAGTGGTTGTTAGGGGAAGTTTTATATCACTAAATGCTTACATGAATAAAATAGAGAAAGAGGAGGATCAATCAATTGGGCGTGTAACTAAAAAAGCTAGAAAAAGAACAAATAAAAATCCCCAATTAAATGCCAAATTAGAAATTCTGAAAACAAAAGGAGAGATTAATAAAACTGAAATCAAGAAAACTATTGAACTAATAAATAAAACTAAGAGGTGGTTTTATGAAAAAAAAAACAATAAAAGACAAACTTTTGGTTAGTGTGATTTAAAAAAAAGAAGAAAACCAAATTACCAATATCAAAAATGAAAAGGGTGAATTCACCCACCAATGAAGAGGAAATTTAAATAATAATTAGGAGCTCTTTTGCCCAACTGTATGCCAATAAATTTGACAATCTTAGTGAAATATTTATAAAAATATAAATTGACCAAATTAACAGAAGAAGAAATAAAATACTTAAATAACTCTATTTCGGAAAGAAGAAACTGAACAAATCATCAATGAACTCCCTAGGAAAAAATCTCCAGGGCCAAATGGATTTACAAGTGAATTCTGTCCAATATTTAAAAAACAATTAATTCCAGTACTATATGGACTCTTTGGAGAATAGGTGAAGAAGGAGTCCTACCAACTTCTTTTTAAACTACAAATATGGTACTGATACCTACATCACAAGAGCCAAAACAAAGAAGAAAATTATAGAGCAATTTCCCTAATGAATATAGATGCAAAGTTTTTAAATAAAATGTTAGCAAAGAGATTACAGCAACTTATCATGGGAATAATACACTATGAATGGGTAGGATCTACACCAGGAATGCAGGGTTAGTTCAATAGTAGGGAAACTATCAGCACAATTGACCATAATGACAACAAAACTGATAGAAACCATATGATTATCTCAATAGATGCAGAAAAAGTTTTTGACAAAATACAACATCCAATCCTATTAAAAACACTATAGAGCATAGGAATAAGTGAAGTCTTCCTTAAAATGATACTAGCATCTATCTTAAACTATCTGTAAGTATCATATGTAATAGGGATAAGCTAGAAGCATTTCCAATAAGATCAGTCAGAAAGCAACAATTCAAGTATCGTGGAGCCACACACACACATGATTTAGCAGCTTCTACATCAAAGGATCAGAGGGCTTGGAATTTAATATTCTGGAGGGCAAAAGAGCTAGGATTACAACCAAGAATCACCTACCTGGCAAAAATGAGTATAATCCTTCAGGGGGAAAAATGGACATTCAAGGAGACAGAAGAATTTCAAGCATTCTTGATGAAAAGACCAGAGCTGAGTAGAAAAGTTGACTTTCAAATGCAAGACTCAAGAGAAGCATAAAAAGGTAAACAGCAAAGGGAAATTATAAGGGGCTTAATAAGGTTATACGGTTTCCATTCTTAAGTGGGAATATGATATTTAGAACTCATAAGACTTTTCTCATTATTTGGGTAGTTAGAAGGAGCATATATAGACAGAAGGCACAGGTGTGAGTTGAATATGAAGGGATGATATCTAAATAATAACATTAAGGGGTGAGAGAAGGATGAACTCGGAAAAAGGGTGATATAAAATGGAGCAAATTATCTCACATAAAACAGGCAAGAAAAAGCTTTTACAGTGGAGGGGAAGAAGGCGGAGCTAAGGGATAGCAGGAAAACCTTACTCTCTTCAGAATTGGCTCAAAGAGGGAATAACATACGCATGCAACTCGGTACAGAAATCCATCTTCCCCTATAGGAAAGTAAGAAGGGAAGGAGATAAGTAAAGGTTGGGGGGGGTGACAGAAGGGAGGGCGGATTGGGGGAGGGGGTAATCAGAAGCAAAACACTTTTCTGAGGGGGGACAGGGTGAAAGGAGAGAAAGAATAGAATAAATGGGGAGTGGAACAGGATGGAGTGAAATACAGTCAGCAATAGTAACTGAAAAAATTTTGAAGCAAGTTTCTCTGATAAAGACCTCATTTCTCAAACATAAAGAGAACTGAGTCAAATTTATAAAAATAAGAGCCATTCCCCAATTTGTAAATGATCAAAAGATATAATCAGTTTTCAGATGAAGTAATCAAAGCTATCTATAGCCATATGAAAAAATATTTTAACTCACTATTGATTGGAGAAATGCAAATTAAAGCACTTTTGAGGCACTACTGCATACCTATTAGATAGGCTAATTGGACAGAAAAGGTAAATGATAAATGGTGGAGGGAATGTGGGGGAAAATGAGACTTCAACGCACTGTTGGTGAAGTTGTGAACTGATTCAACCATTCTGTAGAGCAATTTAGAACTAGGCCCAAAGGTTTATAAAATCTGGCCTATCCTTTGACCTAGCAATACCACTACTATGTCTGTATCTCGAAAGAGATTTAAAAAAAAAAACCAAGATTTATAGCAGCTCTTTTCTGGGGTTAAATAATTAGATTTTGAAGGGATGCCCATCAATTGGGGTATGGTTAAACAAGTTGTGGTATGTGATTATGATGAAATACTATTGTACTATAAGAAATGAAGAGCAGGATGCTATCAGAAAAACCTAGAAAGGCTTGTGTGGGCTGATGCAAAGTGAAATGTACTGTGTACAAAATAACAGCAATATTGTAAGATGATCAGCTGTGAATAACTTAGCTATTCTCAGTAATACAACAATCCAAGACAGCTCTAAAGGACTTAGGATGAAAAATACTATATATCCCCAGCGAATGAACTGATAGTGTCTGAATACAGATTGAAGCAAAGTGTTTTTTTTACTTTATTTTTCTTAAGTTTTTTTTGTCTATGTTTTCTGTCACAACCTGACTATTAGGGAAACGTTTAGCATGACTACACATGTATTATGTATATCAAACTGATCTTTGCCTTCTCAATGAGGGGAGGTAGTGAAGGAGGAAAGGAGAGAATTTGGAACTCAAAGTTTTAAAAACAAAGGTTAAAATTTTTTTTACATGTAACTGGAGAAAATTAAAATACCAAATAAATACAAAAAAAAGAAAATGGTGAATAATTAAATAATGAAAATATGAAATAATTTTTTAAAATCATGCAGTAGGAGGCAAGGAATACTAAAGAATCACAATTTTAGATTATCTGTAAACATTAACTTACCTCTAGGGATTCTAAATGTGAGATATTTTTCCAATAACCAAAAAAAAGCCTTACTATTGAAAAAAATAAAACATGTAATATATATATATATATATTCTCATGATAACACAACCAAAGACAAAAGTTGCAACTAAATCAAAGAATGGTTCAAAGATTCTCTTTGGAGAAATAAAGAATTTAAACTTGTTTCTTTGTGTACCAAAAGGCATTAAGGGATATCACTGATGGGAGATTTGGTCATCTCATTTTGCAGTGATTATGCTATACATAAAGACTACCATGAAGAAAACTGAAACTTAATGAGCCAACATCTGCTGATGATGAAGAGAAAAAGAAATTGTATGAAGAACTGGAGAAGAGCCTCCAAATTAATTCAATATATATTTGTTGGCTTCAATGTAAAGGTGGCACAGGTAACAATGGGGGAAGGTGTGTTGGATAAAGATGAGTAAAGTTTAAGAAATGAAAGAGGCTAAAGGCTTATAGAATACACAGAAGTCTCACATCTCATTTCAGAAATACTTTCATCCATTAGAGTCACAAATACCAAAAAATGAAACTGATAGCTTGACCTCAAAGAAGAGATATGAGGAGACATCTCCCCCCACTCCTTTGAAGAGGTGGAGGCAGGGGTCCATAAGTGCTGAACATTACAAGATAGGGCCAAAGTTTTTTGATATATTGATTGGTTTTGCTCATTTTTTTTCTTTTCTTCTTTAAATTAAGTGTATAAGGGATGTCTCTCTGGGATGGGAAAAGGGGGAAAAGATATGGTAGAAATATTAAGTGATAGAAAAGTAAGAGATGCTAATAATTTTTTTAAATACATGAAAACTCTCAGTATCTTATGTAATAAAGATGGTTAGAGGAATCAAGGGAACCAAAAGAAACACTTAAATGTGAAAAAACCAAATGGTGTATGGGCAACCGGGGTATTTCTCACGGAATCCAGCATTTGCTCTGGTTCTTTTCTGTAGGTCATTCTGACCCCTGATGAATCACATACATTTTTTCTGAGATGATGCAGCAATTCCTGATTGGTCTGCAATGATGGGGCCTGTACTGAAGAAAACTGTCAGAGTCAGGAGGAACCCACTTGGTGGAATACGTGGGGGAAGATACCTATTGTCTAGATTGTGATGTATAGTTGTCAATCAATTCATTCAGTTTATCCAACAGTATATGTTTATCTGGGTCAGGCACTGCAGATGGACAACCAGTCGGGCCCAGAACTGAACAGGAGGAAGAGAGCAGGGAGCATCACATTTGGGAAACTGTGCAGTCCTTGCAGTCTTTTTATTGATCCCAAGCTGCTCCTTGACCTAAAAACCACATTTTTAGTACAGATGCTATGTGGTTGTGAATCTTAGAATACCACAATCCCTGAAAGACCATCAACAGTCTAGGTAACCGAAAGGGCAACGGAAAGGCAGATGGAGAGTATGTTTGCTGTAGCATTTCCAGCGAAATATAGGGCTAACAAACGGAGAGCCCAGGCTCTGCACTAGGACTCAGAGAGTCTAAAAAGATCTACAGCAAGGCCTCCAAAACACTGATTGAACACAGACAAGAAAGAAGCAGAACAGGAAGTCATGGAAAGGTAAGAATCTGCTATGATAGAGAGAAAACACAACAGCAATTTGATCCCCTCAACCCCCAACGTGGGTTGGTCATAAGTGACCAACATAATATTGACACTATTTTAGTTATCAGCTAATGGTATTCCCAAACTGCCATAGCTCCCTTTTACAGACAGTCTGTAATGTATTTTGTGTTAATTATGTCCAGAACTTAAGTTCCAACAACAAAAAGCAAAAGTCAGTTGCCATAAGCTCCTACTTCTCACTTTCTCCTCATCTCACAATCCGTCGATAACCTTCCTCACTCTTTCTCTTTTAATTCTTGTCCCTGCAGAAGAGGTGGCCGTTAGCCTCTCTAAATGAACTCTCCAAGTTAGGTGGCCTCACCAAGGCCTATTTGTCTTGATTCTATCGACGCCTGTCTTCTCCAGAACATGGTTCCCACTGTTATAATCTCTATCATCATCATCCCTATCTTCTGGTTCCTTTCTGCTGCCTACCAACATACTTATCTCCCTCATCCTTAAAAAAGAAAACTTTCTGCATCCCAAAGAGATCAAGGAAACTGAAGGAATGCCCAATCAACTGGGGAATGGTTATACAAATTGCAGTATATGTTCATGATGAAATACTACTGTGGCCTAAGAAATGACGAGCAGGATGATTTCAGAAAAAAACTTGGGAAGATATATACATACATACATACATACACACACATACACACACACACACACACACATATATATATACACAGATATATATATGAAGTGATGCAAAGTGAAGTATAATGCAGAACATTATACACAGTAATAGCAATATCATACAATAATCAACTGTGAAAGACTTAGCTATTTTGAATAATACAATGATCCAAGACAATTCCCAAGGATATATGATGAATGCTATCCATCTCCAGAGAAAGAACTAATGGAGTCTAAATGAAGATTGAAGCATATTTTTGTACTTTATTTTTCTTGGGGTTTTTTTTTTTTGGTCTATGCTTTCTTTTCCAAGATGGTTGATATAGAAATATGTTTTTCATGACCTCACATGTATAATCTATATCAAACTGCTTGCCTTCTCAAGGCAGGGAAGGGAAAGAATTTGGAACTCGATTTTAAAAAACAAATATTAAAAAATTTACATGTAATTGAGAAAAATGAAATAAATGTTTTTAAAAAGAAAACTTTGCTAGTTCATACCATCTCTGCAAGTAATTTTCTTATATCTTTTCCCCCTTTTCAGCTAAACTCTCTGAGAAAGTCCTCTATACTCAGAGTCTTCCTTTTATCTCCTCTCACTTTCTTCTTAATTCTCTCTTCAATCTAGCTTCCAATTTTATTACATAACTGAAACGATCCTTACCAAAGTTAGCATTGCTCTCCTAACTGCCATATTTGATGACTTTTCCCCAATCCTCATTGTTCTTGATCTCACTGCTGCATTTAATACTGTCAACTCTCCTAATTTCCTCTCCGGTTTTTCCTGATAACTGTCATTGGCAGGTATAGGAAAGTTGGGAAGAGAGGAAGGTTTGCAATGAAGGATAACAATTTCTGTTTTGGACATCCAGTTCAAGATATGTGAAATGCAGTTAGTTATTCAGGACTATAGTTCAGGAAATTGAATATAGCTAGATATATAGATCGGGGGGAGGGGGATCATCTGCATAGGCAGGTGATAAATTCACACAAGCTAATGAGATCACCAAGTGTGATAGCACAGCACAAAACAGAAGAGAGACCAGAACAGAGGCTATGGGACTCCCCCAGTTTGTGGGTATGACATGGATAAAGAACCAGCAAAGGAAACTGAAAAGGAACAGTCAGATAGATAGAAGGAGAAGTAGGAGAGAGTAATATCAAGAACACCTAGAGAGGAAAGAGGTCAAACCCTAGACTGGAGAGAGTTTAGAAGAGAGTGAGGCAAGAAGTATTTACAGTATTCTCAAGGGAGTAAACCTAGAGAAATACAAGACGATAGCTAGCGACAACAATGGGATCAAGTGAATCAAGTTTTTTAACAGATGGCAGAAACATGAGCCTGTTTGTAGGCAGCAAAGAATGAACCAGCAGATAGGAAGATACTGAAGATGAGAGAGTGGGAATGATAATGGGCACAACTGATTGGAGAAAATGGAAAAGGATGCATGTGGAAGAGTTGGTCTTGGAAAGGAGAAGGGCTCTCTCTTTATCCAAAACAAGTGGAGGAGAGGGTAGAGGAAACAGCTGAGTGATGTGAGATGAAGGAAGAAAGGAGAAAGGGAAGTTCTCAGCAAATGGCCTCAATTTTTTCAGTGAGGTATGAGGCAAGGTCCTCAGGTGAGCTGATAAGAGGAGATGCCATGGGAGGCTTGAGGAGAAACAAGAAGGTTTAGAACAGTTGTTATATGGTATAGCATAGTGAATCAATTAGAGAAGTAAAGAGTGATTACTGAGATGGAGTGAGGTATGTGTACGAGTATGTGATTATGTTTAGATGACATAAATTTGTAGTGAACCCAAGTGAACATAGTTTCATGATTTCTTCCAGCTCCATTCAACAGCATATGAATAGAAGTGAAGGTGGCAGATGGTAGGAATAATTTAGAGATGGCATATGATAAGAAATTTATCAGTGTCAGGATAAGAGACCATGGGATTCAAGAGCAGAAGATATTGTAAAGTTGATGTGGTTCACCAAAGGGTCAAGTTAGGGAAGGAAGGACAGTATAGGCAGTGCAGGGACAATGGCTTCATAAAGAAAAGAAGGGTGGAGAGAATGGAGGTCACAGTGAGGATGAAGAAAGGGGTTAAAGGTCATACAACATAGGGAAAGATGGAATAATAAAAGAATTGAGGAGTTTGTAAACACAGAAATAAAATACTTGTGAGTGATGGCCAGCTCAACATGGCCATCTCTTGAGTGGTTTAAGTGAAATGGAGGAATAGGTGATGAGAATTGAGTAGACTGAGAAACTGGGAAGTCTGACTGATAAACAGATACACAGACACTGATATACAGAAACACATACACATATATAAAGCATTATATAAATGTGAGTTATTACTATTACTATATACATAATTTGAGATGAGATGGAAGACTAGCAATCAAGAGAATTAGGAAAGGCTTCTAGTAAAAAAAATAGCACATGAGCAGAATTTTAAAAGGGATTTGAAAAGACAGCAGAGAGGAAAATCAGTTCAGAGTTAGGACTTTCCCACACCTTTACTTACTGACCTACAGTGCTGATTCATACAAAGCAAAGAGCAAATTCTACTAAATAACTACCATTTCAAAATATTTAATGGCCTATTCTTTAACAATCCTATTTCAATTCATTCTAGCAAGTGACTGGTTGAAAATGCACAACACAGGTGAGAAAGCTTGCAATCAGACAAGGGGCTCTAGCATTTATACCAGAAGCCACCATATGCCCCTCAGATACATCCCTCAAGTCCAAGTCGTTTCCATAATATTAACTCACCCCCTAGCAGATCTAAGCCATGGATGAAGAGGCGACAGAATCATTTTGGCCTCTGTAAGTAAGAAAAGACCCAAGCAATTTGCATCTCAAGGGCAGGCCTGGATTTTAGAACTAAAATAGGTTTTCTGTAGTATGAGGTATGAGGCAAGAATTCCCGAAAATTGTGTGAGCCATAATAGCACATTCTAGAATCAAGTGTCCTTCTGTATCATGGTATGAAATATACCTGAGAAGTCAGACAAATCAACTTGAATGCCAGTACTACTGAAAAATATTTTTGACACAATTTTTAATAAGACTCATGGAGGCAGCATAGTATGGTGGAAAGAACACTGAACTAGATCCAAAGGTGGCTCAGTCACTTACTACCTGTGTGACCTTGGGGTAGTCATTTACCCTTTCCTGGACCTCAGTTGCTTCATCTGTAAAATGAAAGGGTTTTCAGGGTTTCTTAAACTTGTTCCACTTGCAACTCCTTCAGCACTTCTTAAACTGTGGGTCGTGACCTCATACATTTTAAGAAGCGTTGGATTAGGTGACCTCTAAGATCTCTCCCAGTTCTAGGTCTATGGTTTTTTTAAATAAGCAAGATAATCACTTATGGTATAAAATATAGATTAAGCTAATTCTGATTTGGCAGTATTCTTAATGACCTAAAATAAGCCGTAAATGATATGCTAATGAAGTCTAGAAATGCTTCTAAATAGGGAGATGTTGCCAAAACAGACCTAAAGAAGATCAAAATATGGACAGTACACACACGAAAGGAAAACTAAACTTGTAAAATGAAAAATAACATGTAGTTAAATATATATGCACATATGTGTGTATATACATATATAAATATATATATACATATACATACATATATAAATATATATATACATATACATATACACACATAAACATTTGCTGCAAAGGAGAAATCTAAGAAAAAATGACAGTCAAGATGCTTTTGGTCCACTCATGATAAAGAGATCTGCATAAGAGAAGATGGAAAGACAGGAAAAAAGAAAAAAGGAAAAGATAAATGAGAATTAAAATGAAGGAAAGATTTCACAAGTGCCCTGCACTGGTGACACACAAAACAGTTAAAATAAAATGAACCAAACATCAGAGGGCTTTATGGTCAGGGGGAGGAAATCAAATCAACATCTGAAGACCCGCAATGGCTGAGAAAGGTTAAGCCTACTATAACCAGAGAAGGCCCAGGTATCAAGCTTCTGCCGCCCTAATACCCAGAGTCATCCCACTACCAAAGTCTTCGCCACAATCCCAACAGAAAAAAATTTTAAAAGCATCCTAGCTAGGGCTTGGGATAATACTATCATTGCTTAGGTGAGGCATTCTATTGTACTGTAGTTAGCAAACTCTCTCTTCCTCTAAGAATATCTAAAATTAAAGGTCGGCATCTAAAGCTCCCTTCCCACTTATATGAACCGAAGTAAGCAAAACCAGGAGAATATGTGGATATATGCACAATGACCACAGTAATGTAAAGGAGGATGACAGTGACTTCAGAGGACATGGTGGTGATGTATGACCTCCAAGCATCCAAGAGTGATGTAGATGTTGAGACGTGGTCAACGTGCTCACATGTTTTATTTAACTATATTTATTTGTTATAAAAAAGATTCCTAATGGGGTAATGGAGTTATTTCAAAATGGCAGAAAAAAAGGAGGTGGGAAGCATTAACAAAACACTTTTTAAAAAAACCATCCTAGCTACCATCCCCCTTTCTTTCATTTCCCCAATACCTCATTACTACCCTAGACAGTTCCTATTCAGCTCAGCCCTCCTTTCCTAATGTATGCTCTGGAACTCCAGAGGAACTCTACTACCCTTCGGAGACCTTTTCCTCTTTCATGACTTATATTTTCCATCTTCTTGTACTTGCAGAAACCTGGCTATTCCCCAAAAGAAAAGGCATCCCTGGTCATGTATTTTCAGTACTACTAGCTCAATCAATCGATTAACCAGTGCTCTGCTAGGTAGACTTGGAGTCAGAAAAACCTGAGTTCAACCCCTGCCTGAGATACTTACTAGCAGTGTGACCTTGGACAAGTCACTTAAATGCTGTCTGCCTCAGTTTGCCTAATTATAAATTGGGAATAAATAGCACCTACCTCTCAGAACTGTTGAGAAGATAAAATGAAAAACTGTTAGGTGCTTTGCTAATCTTAAAATGTTATATAAATGCTAATTAGTTGCTATTATTATTATTAAATAAACACCTACTCTGTGCCACACACACAGAAACTTGGGATACAAATACCAGAAAAAATGGTATAGTCCCCTATTCCTCATGCTACAAAAAAAGGAGATATAATATAAATATAGTGACGGGGAACCCAGAAAATTAGGAAAGGCTTCCTGAAGGAGGGGGCACCGAAGGAGCTAAACCTTGAGGGGATTTAGGAGTTCCAAGAGGCGAAGGTGAATATGGAAAGCATTCCAGGCAATGGAAACAGCCTGTACAAAGGCACTGAGATGGAGGATGGAGTATCTCATGTAAGGAACAGCAACAGCAAGAAGGCCAGTTTGGCGAGACTGTAGGGATCATGGAGATGAATAATGCGTAATTAGCCTGGAAAGATAGGCTGGAACCCAGACTGTTAAATTAAGGGCTTTAAATGTTAAGTAGTGAAGTTAGTATTTTATACTAAAGGAAAACTTCTTGAACAGGGAAATGACAAAGTATAGTCAACTCTGTGGAGGATGGAATGGAGAAGGGAGAGATGAAGACCGAGGAGGAGGCTACTACTGCAGTGTTCCATTTAAGTGGTGATGAGAGTGTCTGAGATATGAGTAGACGGAAGAGGACAAATGGAACAGAAGTGGAGATGATATCATCAACAAAATGTGGTAACCATCCAAGCGGAGGGAGAGGCCACAGGTGCCTCACAAAGCTGTCATGAAGCTACCTATTACTTCTGTGATCAAATAAAACCCTTCTGTTTAGCATTTAAAACTCTACACAATTTCATTTCAGGTTAATTTCATACCACAGCCCCTCATACATTATACAGCCTGGCCAACATGGGTATACATGTTGTTCCTGACACATTCTATCAACTTCCTTCATGTTTGTGCGCAAGTTTTCTCCCATGCCTAGAATGCTCTCCCTCCTGGCCTCCAAATCTTGGAATCCCTCATTTTCTTCAAAAGGCTCACTCAGGGTCACTCAGTACCTCTAAGACAGCAGTTCTCAACCTTCCTAATGCTGCAACCCTGTAATACTCGTATGTGGGAGTATCTGCATGTGGGCACACCCACCTGGAGATGGATAGAGGAGCGGTGTCTCAGTTCCTAAGGCCATTGGAAATATGTGTTTTCCGATGGTCTTAGGTGACCCCTGTGACCCCTATGAAAGGGTCATTTGACCCCCAAAGGGCTCGCGACCCACAGGTTGAGAACCGCTGCTCCAAGAGGAAGCTTTTCCTGACCCTCCCAGTTGTTGATGTTATCATTATTTCATATTTACTTTGTATAGATTTTGTACTTCTCTTTGTACGTGCTGTTTTCCCTCCATAGCCTTTTGAGGGGAGACTTATTTTTGTATTTGTATAATGAGCACACTGCCTGGCACAAAGCAGCTGCTTAATATATAGTTGCTGAATTGAGATGAACACATTTGATTGCTTTTATACTGTCTCAGTTTGTTCATACTTACTTAGTTTTGTCATATAAACTGACCAAAAAAGAACCCCAAAACAACTTGCCTCCCTATTCCTAAAGTATTAATGAGGAGCTTAAATTAGGAGCAATGCAAATATTCTTGAAAAGCCATTGACTTATCATTCAACACTGAAAAGTTACTGGCTTTTGATAGATGTGACAAGGATCTTCCCTATGTATGATGTAGGGCAGTGGTGTCAAACTCAAATAGAAATACGGACCACTAAACTCCTGCAGAGTTTAGGGATAAGGATCCCTGTAGGCAACCCACATACTAATGTTATCCTTATTTTATTGTAACTTTACTTATTTTTTTCAGTATTCCATTTACATTTTAGTTTGGTTCTGGCCACACTGGGGAGTGTGGTGGACCATGTGTTTGACACCTCTAAGGTAGGTAAAGAGCTCTCTCAACCAAGATTTCTTGGACAGATTTCCAAAGGTATTCATTCCCCTATGGCTACAATTTGCCTATCTCTGAAAGTGAGTCAAATTTTCTATCCCTGTAGGTTTCAAGGTCAGGCACAGTCCTTACACAGTGTCCCATAGCCCATTTCTTTTTCTCTACCCAAAGAACTCATCCTATTTATCACCCCTGAGCCTGACTCTTGGGATGAAATGTCCAATAGGATAGCCGTTTTTCTCCTGAAATATAGATGAATCTTACTGCAGTCATTGGTATACTAACATTCATCATTAAAAGTCAAAACATTGTCTCTCTATATGATCTAAAATGGGAGGGAGGGAAGGGAGAGGAATGTAGGCAGAAAGAGGACAGGCACCGTACATTAACTTTTAAAATTCTGTTTATCCCTTTGTTAGTAGAACAATAAAAACTCATATAAAATCTCAAAAAACTCTGTGTCCCTGCTTCAGGGAAAGAAATAAAAAGGAGAAGCAATGAGATTTGTACTCTGTCCTAGTGCGCCAGGTGAGGAAATAAATCGTGGCTGGTCAAAAGCAGTAAGTAGAAAAGAAATTAAGCAGGCCCACTAAGGGGCTAGTGAAAAAAAAGGAAGTGTGACAACAACGGAGATAGCTGGGAAGGCAAGGTAACCCAGACAGGTGACACTTCACCAGACTGATCTTTCAAAGGAAAATAAAGGTTGGTTATGGAACCCCCTGCTCAGAAACCTTAAACAGCTCACTCTTAGACTAAGGTTCTGGCAAGCAGCAATGGAAAAGGAAGTTCCAAGAAGCATTAGGACAGGAACTCTCAGCAAGGCCCAGCCAGTCATTGGCTGGGGACACAGCAGGCGGTAATGAAAGAAGCCTGAGAGAACTCCGGTCCAGAGTCTGGAGGACTGGGATGATCTCCATGTTGCTGACCTGTCCACTCCATTACATTTTAGTCTAATGCACCAGTGTAGCATGAAAATACCCCTGGGCTCTAAAATACGCTACAAGAATGTCCAAGGATGTCAGGTCCTTTTTATATGGAGTTAGGGAGGCTTCAAGTAGAATCAATAGGCTCAGCTTCTGCAGAGTGGATCCTGTTTTATGTCTGTATCTCCAAAATTTAGCACAATGTCTAGTATACAGTAAACACTATTAACTGAAAGTATAAGCCCAGATGCAGACTATATATATGCCTTTAAACTCTGGCCCAATCTAAGTTCAGAGAGGCTAACCACAAGAAAGCTGATCTTTTAACAGATGAGGAAATTGCGGCTTAGATTATTTGACTTGACCAATGTCACACGGTAATTTATTGGTAAAGTCAGAATTCAAATTCATTTCTTTTGATCCCAAATCTAGTACTCTTTAATGACTGTACTCTGGGGAAACACAGGAAGGGGAGGCACTATCAAAAAAAATCATTTTGTTCAGTTACGTCCAACTCTTCATGACTCCACTTGGGGTTTTCTTGGCAAAGATGCTCAAGTAATTTTCCTTTTCTTCTCCAGATCACTTTACAGATAAGGAAACTGAAGCAAACAGCGTTAAGCAACTTGCCCAGGATCATGTGGCTAGTCAGTGTCTGAGACTGGATTTGAACTCTGGTCTTCCTGATTCCAGGCCTGGTGTTCTATCCCTCGTGCCTCCTAGCTGCCTCAAAATAAATAGGTAAGGTCATACACTCCAAAAAAGATGAATGAAGGAGGAGAGAAAGGAAAATGAATTGTATATTCAGTCAGCAGATAAATTTGACTGGAGCAGAGGCCTCTTGTTAGGGAGTAAAGAGAAATAAGGAAGAAAAGGTTAGTTGTGTCCTCCAGTTAAGACGATGACATGAAAGGTCACAGAGGACCCCACTTTACCCACATATTCCCCAACAATTATCTAAAAAGTGCCCCAGACACAATTTGGTCATTAAGAACACCAAAAAGGAAGAGAAGGAAATTCATCCATCTAGTCCAGGGTATCACAAAGAGATAGACAGAGGTCTGTGAGATCCAGGAGAAGAACTGTGCCAGAGAAGCTAATGTGAGCTCTAGTAAAAGGGGCTGAAGTCTACCAATGTTCTGAACAATAACACTCCAAGGATGTTGGAAATCAAATCTCCTACAGTTTAGGTCTGAAGCCAGCATGATCTCAACCTTCATCTATCAGAACAAAGACAGGACAGAGCTGGTCCCATAAAAGCCAATATACACAGAGAAAGAAAGGCTCGCATTCCTTAGGGCAGTAAGAGTCACATCAAGAAAAAGGGACAATTCAGAAAGCTGGTGTACACCTGGGCTTTGTGGTGAAGTCTGAGACCAACCAGCATAATCTCCAACATCTGACTAGAACCTATCAAGGCCACAGAAGGGGATGAAATCAACTCCAAATTGGAAACTGTACCAGGAGAAAGAGACAGAGACAGATTAAGATCAGCACTCACAATGAACCACTATATACCTGAGAAAGAAGCCTGGGATTGAGGCAGAAAGTGGGGTCTAGCACCAGCCATTTCATCAAGAATGGCAACTACATGTAGGCTGCAGAGGGGACAGAACTATACAGTATAATCAACCCATTCAAGATTGCAAAATGGGAAAGAACCTTGCCCTGGCAAGAAGTCCCAATCTAGAAATTAAGGCTAGAAATATGGGTAAACAAAAGAAAATATAGAACACAAATATTCCAAAAAGCAAAAGATAAAGGGTTACAACCAAGAACTAACTTCCCGTGCAAAAACTAAGTATAATCCTATAGAAGAGAAAATAAACTTTCCAAAGAATAATACTTTCAAGAATTCACGATAAAATGACTAGAGCAAAGCGGAAACTTTGAAATACAAACAAACAAGAGTCAAGAGAAACTTTTAAAAATACATTTGAGAAATTAGAAGTACTTACTTCCTGGCTAGAGAGAGAAGAGATAAATGTCCTTTTCAGAATCCCACTGTATTCAAGTGTCACAGAAGGAATTAAAAACAACCAAATAAGCATTTTTTTTGTTATTATTCAGTCTTTTTTCAGTGGTGTCCAACTCTTCATGACCTCATTTGGGGTTTTCTTGGCAAAGATACTGGAGTGGTTTGCCATTTCCTTCTCTAGCTCATTTTAACTGAGACAAACAGGGTTAAATGACTTGCCTACAGTCACAAAGCTACTAAGTGTCTCAGGACATATTTGAACTCAGGAAGATGAGTTTGCCTCAGGGCTGGTCATTCTACCCACTACACCACCTAGTTGGCCCCCAAATAAACACAGGGACTGGCTGTAAACAGTTTGTTCTGTTTTGTTCATTTTAAGAGAGGGAGAGAAAGAAAGAAAGGAAGGAAGGAAGGAAGGAAGGAAGGAGGGGTAGAAATTATGATCTCAGGCAAGGCAATAGTAAAAATACCTGTGATTAAAGAGGCAAGCAGGAAAACTATATTATGTTTAAAAGCACCATATATAATGTAATAATATCAGTAATGAGAATATTTGCATTGAATGGCATAGTATCTAAGTACTTACAGGAAGAGTTCATCAAAATTACTGAGAGAAAGAGACAAGAACTATAATACTGGGGGAGAAGGGGGAATGTTTCAATATACCGCTTTCAGCATTATCGAAAAAATATATAAGAAAGGTAGGTAGGTAAGGACCCAAATAGAATTTTAGAAAAGTTAAACATGAAAGATCTCTCAGTATTACTGAATGGAAATAAAAATGAATATACGTATTTCTTAGCTGTGTGTGACACTTTTACCAAAAAAAAGACCTTTTTCTAGGGCATAAAAAAATCAAACACATACAGAAAAGCAGAATATTCAGAATATCCATGACTGATCATAGTAATAAAAAATGTAATAAAAAAGGCATTTGAAGAAAAGATTCAAAGTTAAGTGGAAGTTAAATAATTTAATTCTAAAGAATGTGTGAACTTAAAAATTCATAGAAATATATAATTTCATATTTTAAAAAAATAACAATGAAACAATATTCTGTTAGGGATAAAGCCAAAGATTTCTTATGGAAAACTTCAAATTTCCAAATATTTTCATTAAATGAGAAAGAATAGATCAATGCATTGTATATGTTCCTTAAAAAAACAACTAGAAGAGCAACAAATAAAAAAAACTCCAATTAAACACAAAAAATAGAACTAAAAGAAGACCAAAACTAAAAACCAAAAGAAATCACTAAAATTGATTACTAAAACTAGAGACTGTTTTTTAAACTAATTAGACAAAACTTTAGTTGACCTGATAAAATGACATGAAAATTAAATCGGCAATACACAAAAATTAAAAGATAGAATTCACAAAAAACTAAAGAGGAAAAAATAAAATATTACTCACTATTATGTCCAATTATATGCCAAAAACTTGATAACAAATGAAATGGATAGATATTTACAGACATATAAGATATCTAGTTTAACATAGAAAGAACTAGAGAATTTAAATGATCCAATCTTGGAAAATTAATTGAATAAGCCATAAAGAAAAACCCCTAGGACCAGTAGTTTAATTTACAAATAAATCTTATGAAACACTCTAATAATAATTAATTCCCATGTTACATCATTTGTTTGCAAAAACATGGAAAGAGGAGATTCTGTTAAAAGAAAGCTAGATTGGGGGCTCACTCTGATCAGCTGAGGTAAACTCAAGAAGACAAAAGGAATTTATTAATACACCAAAGCAGCACAAGTTGGTGGACCCAACAGGATTTAATTTAACTGTGTTCTGCATTTTATAGACAAGGGTAAGCAATTTCCATATAACAGAAAGAAAAATTTTGATTGGTTCATGTTTCAAATGAGGAAATGGAGTTAGTGCCTCCTCACTTCTTAACTGGTCCACAAAATTTACAAAGAGAAGGGATCAGTGAGCATATGCCCTGCCATCTTAGACAGTCTAACTACCACATATTCAAGGTTAAAACCAAGGTTTTAAAAGGAAATCACCAAAACTGACTCAGCACAAAATAGCTGATTCCCCACAGTCCTATCAAACTCCTTCTATGAAGCAA
The DNA here is from genome assembly GCA_028627135.1 of Pseudochirops cupreus. Taxonomy (NCBI): domain Eukaryota; kingdom Metazoa; phylum Chordata; class Mammalia; order Diprotodontia; family Pseudocheiridae; genus Pseudochirops; species Pseudochirops cupreus. The sequence continues at coordinate 404,808,877 of CM053582.1, read as the reverse complement.
ATACGATCCTGATACCTAAACCAGAACAAGTTAAAACAAAAAAAGAAAACTATAAACTACTATCTCTAATAACTATCAAGGCAAAAATAATGAACTAAATACTGGCAAAGAGTTTGCAACAACATACTTAAAGATAATAAATGACACTCTTAGCAGGTTGGATTCATACCATGAATAAAGGTTTGGTTAAATATCAGGTATATAATAAACAAGGATAGAATAAAGCTGCATGATATATCAACAGATACTGATAAAGGTTTGGACAAAATACTTCTCTATGAAGGGCGGGAGGAAGAAAACAAGCATTTAAGTACTTACTATGTGCTGGGCATTGTGCTAAGCATTTTATAAATATTATTTCAATTGATCCTTACAACAAACCTGTGAAGTAGGTGCTAGTATGATCCCCATTTTACAGTTGAAGAAACTGAGGCAGACAGTGGTTCAATGACTTGCTTAGTGTCACATAGCTAGTAAGCGTCTGGGGCAACATTTGAAATCAAGGGTTCCTGACTCTAGTCCCAGTACTCTATTAAGTGTGCCACCTAGCTTCCTCTAACATTAAAATCCATAGAAATAAATGCATTGTTCCTTAATAGGATAAATAGTCTCCATTTAAAATGAAAAATTAACATTATCCATAAAGAAGAAATGCTAGCAATTTCTCCAGTACGATTAAGGGTAAAGGAGTATGTCCATTTTCACCACTGTTATTTAATATAGTTCCAGAAATGTTACCTAGAGCAGGAAGAAAAGAGAAAGAAACTGAGGAAATAAGCACAAACAAAAAGACAAAATTATCACTTTGACACCCTAAGGGCCCCTTAGAGCTATTTGCCTACCTAGATGTCTGACCTCGGTCAGTGTGTCCTTGCTAATAAGGAAAACCTGAGGCGGGTAAGAGGCATCCAGGTGTGTACTCTGCCTGGAAGGCTGCACGTCAAACACGGGGGCATTGGGCATGCACCATCAATGGAGGAGCACTCCCCACCCATCAGGATCTTGTTGCTGGGACACCTGATAAAAGGGCAGACGGAAAGGGAATAAAACGGGCAGGCAAATAAGGCTGGGGGGGCAGCAGCAAGAGGAGATTTGTGAGACAATAAAGACGCTTGGCCACTCCACTGAGGTGTGTCAGAGTATTCTGTCCATTTCCGGAGTTCTCCTCCGAAGAGTCGTTGGGGCGACTGAGAGCACCTGCAGGGTCGTCGGGGCCACTGGGCGCAACTGCGGGGATACAGTAGGTACTTTGGGACCCCTGGAATTCCCGAGTCCGGCTAGCCCAGACAGACACCTCATAAGGAGAACTCTAGAGATTTAATTAAAAATCAACTGAAGTAACTAATATCTTCAGTAAGGCAGCAGGATAGAATATAAACCCATAAAATCACTGACTTTTTTGCATAGTAAAATAAAACCCCAGTTAGATACAGATGTAATGCAAAATAACAGAATATTGTAATGGCAAGCAAAGTAGTACTTTGTGGCTTATTTCAGCTATTCAAGTGCCTTTGAGCCTCACCTTTGATTGTATCAAAATTCTTTGTTGGAAACAATATACATTGTGGTGCCCTTAATAGGCTTAAAGTCATCATATGGAGCCAACAGTAAAGAAAAGTTTCCTGAAAGGAAGCAGGGGACAGGAAGAAGCAGAGAAGAGAAAAACTTGAGCAGAGCTGGGACCAAGCAGAAGTAAGAAGGAGAATGCTTGTGATGTTGGCACTCTATAGCACTCTGTCTGTTGGTCTGTCGGACAAAAGCAACCTGTCTGTTGTTCTTAGACAGAAGTCCTAATACTACATCTCACCACTCATATTGGTTAAGACGACAAAACAGGAAAATGATAAATGCTGGAGAGAATGTGGAAAAATTGGAACACTAATGCATTGTTGGTGGAGTTGTGAACTGATTCAACCATTCTGGAGAGCAATCTGGAACTACAGCCAAAGGGCTATAAATAAGTGCATACCCTTTGACCAGCAATACCACTTCTAGGGTTATATCCCAAAGAGATCAGAGAAGTGGGAGGAGGACCCGTATGTACAAAAATATTTATAGCGGCTCTTTTTTGTGGTGGCAAAGAATTAGAAATCAAGGGGATGCCCATCAATTGAGGAATGGCTGAACAAGTTGTGGTATATGAATGTAATGGAATACTACTGTGCTATAAGAAATGAGGAGCAGACGGACTTCATAATAACCTGGAGAGACTTATATAAACTGATGCTCAGTGAAAAGAGCAAAACCAGGAGAAATCTGTACACAATCACAGACATAATGTAAGTGTGACAACTAATTTCAATAGACTGGGCTCCTCTCAGCAATGTAAGGTTATAAGACAACTCCAAAAGACTCATGATGGAAAGAGATATCCACATCCAGAAAAAGAGATACAGAGTCTGAATGCAGATTAAAATAAACTACTTGCTGTTTCTTTTCCTTGTTTTGTTTCCTCTTTCCCACTGATCATTCCATCAGTTATAATCATACTTTACAACCTGACTAATGATTAATGTGAAGATATTTGTAGATCCTATATTTGAGTGCATGCCACCATGACAGGAGGGCAGGGGGAAGGAGAGAGAGGGGGAGAAAATTTGAAACTCAAGGGACTGTGGAACTGAATGTTGTAAATGAAAAGTAAATAAACAAATAAATTAATAAAAAAAAAAGTTCTGAAAGAAGACTTTACTGTTGTTACAGAAACCCTGAAAGAGTACTTTACTGCTGTTAAAGAAGCCCTGGGACTTTACTGTTGATTTGTGTTTGATTTGTCAGACAGAAAGTGAACTGAGATGATAGTACAGCAAGGTGTGTAAATATTGTTGTAGCTCTGTTTAGCTTAATGTGTGTAAATATTGTTACAGCTCTGTAAAGCTTTGTCTTCAAGAGCTTGGAATGGAGCAGTAAACTGAGGTATGAAACAGGAGCAGAGAGCTGCCTAGGTGTGAGTCCAGACAAGAGCTGGGAGAGCTGCCTACCTGTGAATCCAGGAAAGAGCTAGTCAGCCTGGGGAAGAGGAGTCTGAGGTTTGGAAGTCACTCTCCAATTAAGATGAAAGAAGACTTTACTTGGGTACTCTGTGTTGACTGACGAGATTGTGACTTACTGTGACCTAGGTGTGGGGAGTTATTTGTACTTTCTGCTACCTCTTAAGGATTGACTAAGGAGATTGTAACTTACCGAATGATATGTTTTGTTTAAGACTATGTGGCTGCCTTAGTAATAAGTTATGTTATGTTGCTGTGAATGTTGTGCTTTAGTGTCTTGAATGTTTTGCTTTTGTTTATTGCTGAATAAATAGAGTTTACTATACTATGTGATTAGATCCTTAAACTAATTCATAGCAGCCGTCCTCAGGAGAGCTGCTTGTGGTTGGCTTCACAAATATATAAACTCTAAGAAAGTCCATCTAAAAACACACAGGAATTATATGAATACAACAACACAACACACTTTATAGAAATAAAGATTTAGATAATTGGAGAGATATTAATTGCTCAAAGTTGGGCCATGGCAATATAATAAAAATGACGATTCTACTTAAATTAATTTACAGCTTCACACTATTCCAAATTACCAAAGGTTACTTTGTATACCTAGAAAAAAGTAACAAAACTCATAATGAGGAACAAAAGATTAATAATATTTTTTAAATAATGAAAAAAGGAGGAAAGAAGGGGACCAAGCAATACCAGATTTCAAATTACACCACAATGCAAACATCATCAATATTATTTGACGAGGATTAAAAAACAAAAAGTATAAGTGACTGAGTACGCAAGACTCAGAAGCAACTGAACATAGTATTGCAATGTTTGATAAACCCAATGTCTCCAACACTTGGAGTAAGGATTCACCTGACTCAACAAAATCTTCTAGGAAAACTGAATTCAGTCTCATAAAAATTAAGTTTTAGACCAAAGTCTCATACTATATGCCACAATAAGCTCCAAATGGATACATGACCTAGACATAAAAGGTCATACCACAAACAATTTAGAAGACCAGGGAAGATATCTTACACAACAATGAAAAAGGGAAAAGTTCTTGATTAAAAAAAAAGGATAGAAAGGATCTTAATACTTGGCAGAGAGGTGACAGGCTAAAGGTGCAGAATAAAACATACTTATCTGTTTCAAAGGAGGGCCTTTATTTGGGGAGAAGAGTTATGGAGGGAGATGAGTTAGTGATCATGATGCAAAAAAAAAAGGAAAAAATTAAGAATTTTGATGAAATATTTTTAAAAGACGCAGAAGAAAGCAGAAGAACTCAGAAGTGGACACAGATAAGCAGTGGGGCAATGTTGGGACTCTTATGATAACCTTAAGATATACTTTTTAAAATGCTATTTTCTAATGTGACATTCAGAGGAGCATAAAGAATGAACTGATACAAATAACAAGAAAAGAAAGAAAAAAGTAGATTGGGACCAACTTCTGAAAAAACATGCTTAGTTTGTTCTTCAGCCCGTGGGCAACATGGGAACAAACTAAAGGTTTTTAAGTAGGGGAGTGTCTTGATCATCATTAATTAAGGCAGTGAGTGGCATGAAGGATGTATTGACCCAAGGAGACTGGGAGATAAGAGAGAAGGTTAGTACAATAATTCACGCATGAATTATTCAGGTATAAATTCAAGTATAAAATCCTGCCTCATGTGATAGTAAGAAGAACAGAAAGGAAGGATTCAAGAGACATTAAAAAGAGAAAAATAACAGAACTTAAGTCACTGATTAAGTATCCGGCAGGGGAAAAAGTGAAAGAGCTCTAAGTAGCTGAGGCTGAGAAACTAATTTTAGCTCTTTCCTCACAACAACCTTGTTGGGTAATATCGGGCTCTCAGCAAATATAGTGGTCAAGAGGGGGATATCCTTTCAAGATGATGATGATGATTTACTTGACTTTAGATAATTAGATAAGTTCTACAATTTTAGGTGAAAAAACATTCATTGAAAAGGCAGAACAACAATTTGGAAAACTTTTAAAAATAAGATTCTATTTTTTAAAAGAATAGTATAGAAAATATGATTAGCCTATCACTTAAATCTCAATATATTTATAGGAAATAGGTAAAGTCCCAGAATCAACTGTCAAGAAAGTAGCACGTGACTTGTCTAGAGGGTTAAAAAAAAAAACAAACCACCACACAGTTGAAGGTATATTCAGGCACAGAACTAATACAAATACTTCTTGTGACAGAATAACTGTGAAATATGACTCTTCCTTGAGTGGCACTTAAAACATTCCCGCAACTCCTATTATTAACATGAGGTTCAAAAATAGACATTTTCAAAGTCATTATGATCTGCTGCGTAAATAGTATTTGGGATAAGCAATCTGCATTCTAAAAATGCACAAAAATGTGGTGACAGGAACAGCAGCCATTTCAGATATCAAAATCAAAATGATAAACCTTACAAATTACAAAATAAATGCCTAGTTAGCTACTGAACTAACGATGAGTGTATGAACACAAGGAAAATCAGTGCAACAATGGTTATAAAGTTTAGGAAAACAATGACCCAAGTTTAGGTTCAGACACAAATCAGATTTCTAAGAAACATCTAAGACTGGAGCCACATCTGTATATACAGAATAATGAAGAACAAAAGAACACAAACACTATAAAACTGCTCCGTGGGTCCATCACTAAAAACAGTACCTGCTTAATAAACGCTTATTGATACTAGATGTTGCTTAAAATCTGTGTAAGGAAATGAAAGTGGACTGAATGACACTATTTACTGATGTTCTAAAAGGGTATCTAATAATTACTCACACTTCAATACTTCTTTCTAGGAAATGGGAGGACAGGGGTATTGTGATTCCAGCTACTGAGAATCAGTCAACTGACAAATACGTGCTAACCATTATTTGTGTGCCAGACACTGGGCTGGGTACCGAGGATGAGAAGGTAAAAAAAATGAAACAGTCTCTGCATTAGGGAGAGCTTACTAGGCTTGGAATGAGGAGACCTGGACTCAGACCCCGCCTCATCAACAAAAAGTTGTTAAGTGCCTACAATGTCCCAGGTGCTGGACATTTATCAGTTGTGTGGTCTTAGTCGAGACATTTACTCTTTCAGAGCCTCTATTTCCTCATCTGTAAAATGGAATGGAAGCAATACTTACACTTCACACTTTGCGCAGGGCTGTTATGAGCAGAATACTTTCCAAACCACTCGATACATATTAATTATTACTTTATAAGATGTTAACTGTTAAAAGAGTTAGGCAGGTAGGGGTGGATAGGGGTCCGGCCTACTTTCAGGAAGACCTGAGATCAAATCTAGCCTCAGAAGACACTTATTAGCTCTATAATCCTGAACAAGACACTTAATCTCTGCTTCAGTTTCCTCAATTGTACAATGAAGATAATAACAGTACCTACCTCCCTGAGTTATTCTGAGGATCAAATAAGATAATATTTGTAAGGCACTTATCACAATGACTGGCAGACAGTAGGTGCTTAATAAATGCTTATTTTCTTCCTCCCTTTAATGTTGGTTCATTCATTCAAGAAACATTTAATAAGCACCTATTTATTCTATGCAATGCATTTCAGTAGGTTGGGGTTGGAAGAATGAAAAGATAAATTAGATCATTCAGAGTTCATAAATTTATAATCTAATCTAGTAATAGGAGATAAATAAAACTACAGATAAAAGTAGTTCTGATTCAAATTTGACAGGTACACAAGAGGGAAAGTATTACAAGATAAGATAAAGTAGGAATCACAATGCAAACAGAATTAAGTTTATCTCAGTACCTGATTAAGGGGGAATATATCTAAAATATTTGGTTAAGTACTCTATGATCAAGATGTGAGTATTCTCTCCCAAGAAGACTGACTGCATGAAAGGAGAAAGAGAAACACAGAAAAAACTAGAATGACTTATAGAGCTAAGAGTATAATCTTTAATACTGAAGGAATCATATCAACCCTTGTGTTTTTTCCTATCTGGTCTATTCATGATTGGTGTATTTTGTTGAGTGCGTAAAAGAATCTAGTTTGGGGAGGGATTCTATTGGGGGAGGAAAGGGTTCGGAGGGGGGGTAATGTCCTACCTTAGGATAAAATTCCAGAGACCATAACCTCCACCCCAAACTCAAATCTATCTATATCTGAATACGAGCCAATGCCTAAATTACAGTTACCCATATGATTTCAGTACCCAGAACGAGATCAAGAATGATACCCAAATATGGCAGTGAGAAAGAAACATGCTTCTTCATGTGCTTTTTTTGGTGAGAGTGAGTGTTCTAGCTGTGCTCCGTAAACTCCTAATAAAACCCAGTTAGCTTAGAAGTAATTGTGACTGTCTCTTTTCTTTAAACTCTAGACTGATTTGCCCTCCAACTCTTAACAGTTACAAGCTAACATTAACCAAATGAACGAACATTTAAGTATTGAAAAGTAGCAAGTAAGGACAATTTCAGTGGAAGATGTCTTCTGAAAACTGATTCAGAAACACACCGTAACTAGTTACTTGGCATAGACTCTACCTGTAAAAGGGAAAAAATCCCCAGTTACCATTCACATCCAGTAATTACTTCTAAAGACTCAGAAAAATGACAAGAAGGAAAGGTTGAAACATAATTCAGTGGCAGGCCCAAAACATGGGGACAAGAGTCCATAATGAGAACCTAAGAACCCAACATTTTTGGAAAGCACATTTTAAAGAGTCCTTTGCTCTTGCTTTGATCTTCCTGGGGCTTCAATGGGGACAAAGAACTCACTGCTCCAACTGGGACCTCCTCAAACGAGGTTTGGAAGTCCTAACACCTTTGGAAAAATTTAAAGATACATGTTAGAAAGCATTATGGGGATCTTGGGCTACTCTAAGGCTGGAGACCAGAAATGCAACAACTCTGTAACATCTTGCATTAAAATTGGGTTTAAAGAGGATAATCCTCAAACTCTTTCAACCCGTTCTAGGAGGCATAATGTTCTTTCGTAGCTCTATTGACTATTCTTTTAACAGAAAGGCACATTAAGAAAAATACCTCCCAAAAAGTGTAGGCATTTGTTTACCCTCACCATGCGTAATAGATACAATGGTTTTATTTTTTTTCTTTTCTTTTTTCCCCCAATGCAACAGGTAGGAGGGACAGAAATCAAAGGCTTGTTAATTGAAAAAAATATGTTTAAAAGAAAAATACAATTTTTAAGATTAAACCTCAAAACAAGGTGAAGTTCAGGGGGAAAAAAAACACTAACAGAGATGTAGGCCACAGAAGAGCATGACCAGCGGGAATTAAACCTTCCCTAGAGGCTTCACTTATAACTGATTCAATTCTTGTGATGAAACTAATATTGTGCTTTTTTTTTCTTACTTGCTATCCTAGCATCTTCCACTTGGATGGTAGAACACATCTAATACAAGAAATTCTTCTGTTTGCTTACAAATTAGGAAGACTCTTTGTATCGCTGGGGCCTTAAATTGAATCGAAAGGATCAGAGGTGTCAAACTATTTGTGATTAAAATACTGTCCAGACTCTACCACTGAAATATGTTGCAGAAATGTTATATAAAAGATTAGTCTTGATTTGGTGAATCAAAGGAAAATATCACATGTCTGGAAACACTGTGCAAAATGTGAAAAGAGAAATGGTAGAAACATAGTAAAGAAATATAACATTTATATGTTCAACTGACAAGAAAAAATGCTAGAAAACAGAAAAACATTTTATAAAAATCATACATATCAAAGGAAGAAATTTGAGCTCTGTATAATCATATTAAAAAATGTTCCAAATCACTAATAATTAAATAAATGCAAATTAACGTAACTCTGAGGCTCCACCTCATAACCATCAGATTAGCAAAATTCACAAAAAGGGACAAAAGACAATTGTTGGAAGGACTGCAGGAAAACAGGCAAAGTGGTGCACTTTTGGTAGAGCTGTGAATCAGTATAGATATTCTAGATAGAAATTTGGATGTATGAAGCAAAAATTACTTGACTATGCACATCCTTTGACTCAGCAATATACTAGGCCTATACTCCAAAAAGATCAAAGAAAGAGGAAAAAGGACCCATTTGTACAAAAATATTTTTGCAGCTCTTTTTGCGGTAGCAGAGTACTAGAAACTAAGGGGGTACCTATCAATTGGAAAATGTATGAACAAATTAGTATATGAATGTAATGAAATACTATTGTACCATGAGAAATGAAAGGGATGGATTGGACCAAGGATGAATAATGCTACCCATCTCCTGATAGAGTGGTGACAGACTAAATATAGAGATGAGACATTTTTATATGGATAATGTGGGAATTTGTTTTGCTTGAATATACATAGCTATTACAAGGATTTTGTTTTTCTTTCTTATTTCTTAGTTGTGGGAGGTAGGAAAGTGGGAGGGAGAGAAAATGAATGCTTTTAATTGAAAAAAATAGTTTTTAAAAATTAAACACAGATATTCACATTAGGTATTTCTACTTTTCCTATTGACTACACACATGTGGACACAGAACTGGTCGCACCTAGTAGTAAGTATAAAATACAACTTAAAGAATCTATTCGAGAAGCAGAACTCACTTCAATGTCCTGTTTTCTCAATCCTGCTTTCTCAAGCTCTGACCTGCAGGATTATGGACCCCTGTCTCATAGGTCCTTAAAGACCTACCTGAATCTGTCTCTGCTTGCTGCCTGTTGGAGGTGGGGGAGGGAGAAGAGAAGATAGGAGAAGGGGAAGAGGGAGGGGGAGTGCCGGAGAGAGGGAGGGAGGGAGGGAGGGAGAGAGAGAAAGAGAGAAAAAGAGAGAGAGAGAGAGAGAGAGAGAGAGAGAGAGAATTTAGAGGTCAATGCCCAAGACCTTGTAGAGCAGAGCAAAGAGATGAAACATCTTAGTTGCGGAAACCTGACAAATGGGAGTTGGAGTAAAAAGTGCCTGAGGCAAAGCAAGCCAGAACCTGTATGTGAAGCTGGGTATAAGAAGAAAGTAGTTGTAAACCAGATGCTCAAGAATGGCAATAGGGGAAATAGGTCCTCCTAGAGACAGGCCAGGCCTTGAAATCTTCAGTCCTGGGCATCTAACAATGCAGAAAGAGAATAACAATAAGATTCAAGGAGCTGGAGTCCAAAATTACTTTGAAGAGAAAGTAGAAGGACACAATAATCATTAAGAATGTAGCTATTGTTTTCATTACTTTATTAATTTCTGTCCTAATTAAATGTTTTACCATTTTAAAAAATTCTTCTTCCTCATGAAAGCTATCCTGATTTAGGTAGAAGCAAATACTCTGTGTGTGTGTACATGTATATATGTGTGTGTGTGTGTGCGTACATATACACACACATATGTGTGTGTATTATATGTGTGTGTTATATACACACATGTGTAAAAATATACATGTATGTACATATACATATATAACAATGTTATATTTTTTACATGTATATTTTTTACACACACACCGAAAGCCTGAATTCTCCAAAGAGAGTTCCTTTTAAAATGTGGTGCCCAGAATTAAAGACAGTACTCCAGATATGCTCTGATTAGGGAAGAATACTGGAAAACTCTTACAACTCACTCATTCCTCAGCCTCTTGTCATCTAGTTTCCAACCTCATCACTCATCTTATCAACTGCTTTCTCCAAGGTTAGCAACGATCTCTTAACTGTCAAATTTCATGATATTTTCTCAGTGTGTATAAGAGACATAACAAGTGAACCAGTTTGGCTAAGCTATAGAATGCATGAGGGAGGAATAATGTGAAATCAAAAAGGAAAGCTGGAGTCAGACTGTGAAAGGCTTTTGAATGCCAAACAAATCTGTATTTGATCACAGATATAATAGGGAGTCAACGAAGCTTTATGAGCAGGCAGTTATCATGACCATACCCGTACTTAAGGAATTTCACTTGGGTAGTGCTGTGGAGAATCGATTGAAGAAAAAAGAAGCTGCATATTATTACTAGAAAAATTTAGGCAGAAGGTAATGAAGATCTGAAATAGTGTTGTGGTGGGCAAGTGCAGAGAAAGGGAAGGATGCTATAGATGTTGCAGAAATAAAAATCAATAAAAATTAGCAACTAATTGGATCAGGGATGGGGAGAAAATGAAGACTTGAGGATGATTCCATGTTTCAGAACCTGAGTGACTTGAAGATTATCAATATGGAGACAATAATTGGACCCATGAGAGCTGATAAGATCTCAAGACAGTGTCAAGAGAAAAGAGAAACCAGGATAGAGCTTTGGAGAACACTCACAATTAAAAAGACACCATATGGATGATGAGCCAGCAAAGGAGATTGAGAAGATAAGCCAGAGAAGTAGGAAGAAAACCAAGAAAACCCAGAGAGAATTTCTAGGAGAGATTATCTATTTTAAAAAGTAGAGATTTAGAAAACAGAGTGAACTTTGGAAAGGGGAGTAAGAGATAACGCATTCTGTGTAGGACACAATAGTCTTTTTCCCCCGTCTTTACTTTTATTTTTATAAGCATTTATTTTTTCACCCTCCCACTCCTCCAACTGAACAATTAAAAAAGAAAAAGAAAATCTTCATAACAAATAGGCATAGTTAGCAAAACAAATGACTACATTAGCCACGCACGACTAAATATTATGTTTTATTATACATTTTAAAGAGCACAACTAGGGAATATTCAGGTGGAGAATCAATCTGGTTTCCAACCTTGTCAACGAACTAAAACTGTCCTCTCCACAGTGGCCCATGGTTTCTTAATCACCCAATCTAATGACTTTTTTTTCCAATTGTTATGCTACTTGACCACTTTGTAAATCTTGATAATGTTGACATACCCTCCTCCTCTTAGGTTTCCTTGATGCCATTTTCCCCTCTGCCTATTCCTCAATCTCCTTTGCTAGACTTAATTCATGTCATTTCTACTAGCTATAGGCATTTGCTAAGGCTCCCTCTTGGACCCTCTTCCCTGTTCATTTTATACTATCTGGTTTGATTATCTGAGCAGCTCACATGGGTTCATTTATCATCTCTATAATAATTCTATGACTCCCAGATCCAGCCCTAGTCTCTCTCTTGAGGCACAGTCACCCATTATCAACTGCCTTTGGAAATCTTGAACTGGATCTCAAATTCAACATGTCCAAAAGAGGACTCAATTATCTTTCCCCCCTAAACTCTCCCCTCTTCCCAACTTTCCTATTATGTACTGCCAAGGGCACTACCATCTTTCACCTTCCCTATTTATCCAATTGACTGCCAAATCTTGCTGTCTCTACCTTCACAAAAGTATCCACTTTACGTCACATAGACGCCACCCAAGTTCAGTTGCTCATCACCTCCTACCTGAACTAGGAGACAGTGGCCTCCTAAATGGCCTCCCTGCTTCAAATCTCTCCTCACACCAGTTCATCTTCCACACAGCTGCCAAAGGCTGTTTGTTTTTTGTTTTTTTTAATGATATCTGATGTCATTAAAATATATCTATATATAGATATGAACTATATATCTGATACATAATTCCCTTACTCACTAAGTTCAATAAAACTACTATTATTTGTAGGGTCAAAACACAGTCCTCTGGCATTTAAATCCCTTCACAACTTGCTCCCTTCCTACCTGTGCAGTCTTCTTACACTTTCCTCATCTCCATGCCACCTTTGATCCAGGCACAGTGGCCTACTTGCTCTTCCTTGAATACACTACTCCATCTCCCAGTTCTATTCCTGTGTACCAGCTATTCTCCATGCCTGGAATGTTCTCCCTCCTCACCTCCACCTCTGAACTTATCTAGCTCCTTCTGCCAGAGGCTTTTCCTGATTCCCCTCAACTCCACTCTGAGCTACTAAGGCCTTTTCCCTGGGGTTACCTTCTATATACCTAGTATATATCTAGTATGAACGTAATTACTTACATGTTGTATTCTCCATTAGAATGTAAGCTCCTTGATGGCAGACTGGATGTTTTTCTCTTTTTTTGTATCCTTAGCACTTAACACTATGCTTACTTAGAACATACTAAGCACTTTATAAATGCTCACTTTGGTATTGTGGGATTGAAGCTCATGAGTGGGAAATGAAGGTTGAATGTGTAGATTTAGTGGCCATCCACATAGACAATCGAATCCATGCACCCTAAGGAGATCACTAAGACAAAATGCAGAGAAATAAGAGATCACTTTTTGTGACCTTCCTGTAGCATTTCCTTCTGCTGACCACTCCATCTTTCTTAATACTCTCTTCTCCCTTAGCTTTGGTGACACTACTCTCTCCTAGTCTCTTCTTATCTGTTTGATTGCTTCTTCTTGGTCTCTTTAGAGCTAGCATTTTACAAATTCATCTTCTTCTTCCCACCTCCTACAGACAGTTACCTACCAGGGCTTTTTTTTTTTTAGCCTTCCACTCTTACTTTTCTACTCACTCTTCATTGCCAATCTCATTTCCTTCACTCCAAAGGCTTCAGTTATTCCTATACCATACAAATGATTCTCAAAAGCTTGGTACTGGTACTTGGTACCAGTGGTTATATTTCTAATCTGCATTTTGTGCCTGTATCCAAAGGTCACCTCATTTTAATGAGGCCAGAAGCATCTTATTATTAGAGCATAAAGTATCATGAATCTGTGTTAAAAAAAAAAACAAAACTGGTAGTGGGCAGCTAGGTAGAGCAGTGAATAGAGCACCAGCCCTGGAGTCAGGAGGACCTGAGTTCAAATCCAACCTCAGACACTTAATACTTACTAGCCATGTCACCTTGGGCAAGTCACTTAACCCCAATTGCCCTGCCTTCCCCCCTCCAAAAAGCAAAAATAAATAATGAAAATAAATTGGTAAAAAGATAACTTTTCAGTGGAACATTATTGGTCTCCCAAAGTTTTCACTATATGCTTATATTTAACCTGAACATGATTAGGATCATCAAGACAAATAGGATCATTTCACTTGAAGGAAAAAAAATGCCACAACAATTACTTACTGACTACCTCTCAGTGTCCTAGAGATACTAGATAAAACATTATAACAATAAGGACTCAAAATATAGTTTCAAAATTTTCAATCCTAAGTAACCTCTAAATATCTAAAATATTCTGCAACTTTTACCAACTAAAACAGCTGAATGAAATCCTTAGCATAATAACATTTAACCAAAGGACCAAAAGAGTGAATAAATTAGTCCATACTATTCAGGAGATTAAAATTTTTTGAGAAACATATCACCCCTATTTCTAGAAAAGATATTTCTCCAAGAAAAAGTATTAAAGATATTAGGAAAGGAAATGGAGAAATATAGTAGAATTCTCATGAATTGTCAAGCAGGGTTAAGGAGCTTTAGTAATCAGTGATTGATAAATCAGTTTTAAAGAGTATTTAAAACACAACATTTTTCTATATATATATATCATTAACTATTTTCCATTAATGTTTATATTCTGAAGCTGACAAAGGTTTTATAAATACATTACCGTGTTTAAAAGTTTAACTCCTCCACTTATAAAATCGTACTGCCACTCTGAAAGCAAATTCTATAAAACTAAATATTTTGCATTTCTGAGTCACTTTATGTTCTTAAGTATGAGACACTCCAAAAGTTAAATGGAGTATTGCCTTATCACATTTGTCCAATATAATCAAAATTACCCTCAGAGTTACATTCAAAAGATATCTAAGAACACTTACAATTTATATCAACATTAAAGAAATGTGACAGAGCAAATTCCCTTTGGCCTCTTACAAGCTGCTAAAGTGCCAGGACAGGCAGCATCTTAATGAAACTCAGGACATAAAACCCTTAAATTATATATAGTATAGACTTTATTCTTTTAGAAACTGAATTGTATCTTAAGATGGAATGGAAGGATAGTAAGCAACATAAGATTCATTATACTCTCTACCTCCCTTTGCCCATAATCAATGACCATTTTAATTAAATATTATTCCTAACTTGCTGAAGCTACAGAGTTAAATCTTCACCATATCTCTCAAATTAAAGAAAAGGAAAGAAAAATAGTATTTCCTTTACATGTCTATTACCACATAAAGGAAATGGAAGAGAAAAATTTTCCTTTGTAACTTGCTTCATCAATCCCTTTCTATCTTCTCGATAAAATCATATAGTTGTTTCAAATTACAATTGTTACAAAGGCTCAATTTTTAAGATTGTTTTACAGTCTGAATGCTTCAGATCATGACTTCCCAAACCACACACACAATCATCAACATGGACCTTTTCTACACTTAAGGCTCTTTGAAGTTGGGTTTGCCATAATCTTTGTCCTTATTGCTCCTCCACAAAAACAGAAGAACTTAACATACAATAGTATTCAGTTTCCCTGCTACGTTAAAACCAACTGCATTCTTCACTTTTTTTTTCCATTTCGTACTACCCTTTGGATGTCAAAGCAAATAAATGTCCCTTTCCCCACTGCATTTTGGTGAAACGAAATTACACACACACGTCTGCTGTGGCTTACCCAGACAGATCAATGTTCAGAGATCAAGGCAATTCCCACTAATGGCTCAGAACCAAGCATGTAACACTGAAATATGACTCTTCCAAGCTTCAAAGTGTACATATTTTCAGTAATAATAGCTCATATTTCAATAGCATTTCAATGCAAAGTACTTTACATTAAATTCGAAAAATAATTATGACACAGCAACTCTCTGTGAAGCGTTACAATAGGCACCAAAAGGGGATACAACAGGTATGCATGTGAGTACAAGATAATTTGTGAATGGAGAGAGCATTAGCAGCTGGTAAAAAAACAACAACAACAACAACAAAACACAGATAATCTGAGGAAAAAGAGGGCACTAACAGGGCGATGGATCAGGAAAAGTTTCACAAAGGAGATGGCATCTGATTTGAGATTAAGAATTCTAGGGGCAGCCAGGTGGCACAGTGAATAGAGCACCGGGTTTGGAGTCAGGAGGACCTAAGTTCAAATCAGGCCTCAGACACTTAACACAAAAACTAGCTATATGACCTTGGGCAAGTCACTTAACTCCAATTGCCCTACCTTCCCCCCTCCAAAAAGCAAAAAAAAAAAAAAAAAAAAAAGAATTCTAAGAGGTGGAGACCAAAGAGTGAGTGAATTCCAGACATGCTGAACAACCTGTACAATAGGCTGAGAGGGGAGCTGGAAGGTCAAGTTTGGAGAACAATGAGTAGGTCAGTCTCACTGAAACATCCATAAGGAGGAAAAGCATAAAATAAATTTAGAAAAGGTAGACTGGAGTCAGACTATTCAAAACTTTAAATACCAAGCTGAAGAGTTTGTGGCTCATTCTAGGCAGTAGGGAGTCACTGAAGATTACTGCAGCTGTGGACTTTGGAAATATTATTTTGCCAGCTGGATGGAAGACGGATTGGATAAGGAAGAGACTGGAAGCAGGAGCGGTAGTTGTAGTAGACTACCACAAAAATACAAGAGAAAGATGAGGTGGGTGTGAATTAGGATGGTGACCATATAAGTAGAAAGGGACAAACAGATGTGGAGATGTAAGGAATGTTTTAGAGGTAGACCTGGCAAGATTTAGAACTTGACAGGAAATGGAGGTAAAGGAGAATGAGGAACTAAAAGGGTCAAGGTAATTCCAAGGTTGCAAGACTGCTCTGGTGGAAAGAGGGTGATAGTATTGGGGAGAAGGTGTGACTTACACAGCAGCCTTACGAAAAAATTCTTAAGTGCAAGTTCAAAAGGAGTCAACAATGTGAAAAAGTAGCCTGGAATGCTAATAAGACTGCATTTTTTGTATTTTTGTTATTAGGTAGCATTAAGAAAGGCAGAGAATTCAGGTAGTGTTGTTATAGTCACTGTACCCCACATCCATCAAACTACCTCTGGAATTCTGTGTTCTACTCAAAGCACCACATTTTAGGGAGAAAACTGAGAAGCTGGAGGTTGTCCAGGAAATGGCAACTAGAATGATATGGGATTTATGTTTATGTTATATGAGCATCATCGGAAAGACCTGGGGATATTTTGCGGTGTGAAAGCTGCCTTTAAGTATTTAAAGGTTTGTCACATGGAACAGGAATTAAACTTATTCTCCTTGGCCCCAAAGGGCAGAACTCATTTGTTCTCACCACAACCAACCCTACTACAGATATTACTATCCCCATTTTATAAATGAGAACGACAATACTCAAGAGAATTTAAGTGACTTTCCTACTGTCATCTAGCTATTAAAGTGTCACAAGTGGAATCCAAGTCCTGCACTTTCTGCTATGCCAATGCATCTTTATATAAAATTTGAGGAAACCTCTCTTAATAAAATTACACCTCCCAAAATGAAAACAAGAGAAAATTTCAATCACTACGACTCCGAGTCCAGAAGTGGGAGGAGTTAACTCCAAGGAGGTTGTCACCTACCAACCTCCTCTCAAACCAAAACACAGGAATTACGTCTTTCCCATTTCTGACACATTTACTTTAAGAGTCTCTTTTTGGCCTTTCTGTCACAATACTCCGGCAGTGCTGGTCCAAACCAACTCCACCATCACCACCCCTGGTCCCAACAAATGCAGAGCAAGTCCCTCAGCATGACTTTGGCAGCCTGGGCACCACTGAGACGCGACCAAGGCACTCCCGGGAAAACCAACACCCAATACAACTCTGGTGTGCCAAAAGCTCATACACCAAGTGGTGCTGGTGTTTTGTTGTTTTTCTGGCTTTTTTTTTTAATAAGGGGACACGTGCATCCAGTGGGTACCGTCCTGGCATCGGTGGCAGGAGGAGTGCATGAAGGATGTGGGTCACATCCACACGCATAAACGTCCGGAGAAATCGGGAGAGAGTGCGCGGTCCTCCGCGCTCCGGGAAGCCCTAATGGTGTGGGGGGTGGGGAGGGAGGGTATTTGGGGAGGCTTAAACTACGACCGTCTCCAAGGAGCAGCTGGAGTTAAAGGTCTGACAGTCGCCCCGCGGGCAGGTCGGGACCAAGAAGAGCCGGCCAGTCATTCCTCCTCCCCACCCCGAACTCCCCTCCATCCCGGGTCTGAATCTCGGAGGCGGAATAGGTATGGGAGGGTTAGAGGAGGACCGGGCCAGGGGGTTCCCGGGCCACTATCTCGGGGGCTCGGGGGGCGTGTCCTACCTGGGCCGTGGCGGACGCAGGAACTCCAGGCAGTGGGGTCGGGCCCGGTTTAGGGCCGGGGCCGGCCGGGATCACCCCTCGGGAGGAGGCACCGCCGCCGCCTGCCCATCCCCCGCCGCCCGACTGCGGCGGGACCCGTGCGTGGGTTGGCGGGCCGGCCGGCCAGTCGGGCTGTCCCCTCTTGGGTACCGTTTGCGTCTACTGGCGACGGCGGCGGCTGTTGCTGCTGCTGGCTGCCCCCAGCCGCTGCTCTTGCTCCAGCCCCTGCTCCTCCTCCTGCCGCCGCCGCCGCCACTGCGTCCCCACCGCTCCCATCGCCGCTGCGGCGACTACTGCAGCGCCCGCTGACCCGACCCGACGTTATTCTCCCCCTTCGCAACCCGGCACAGCCTAGCCCACCTGCCCTGCCAGAGCGAACGCCCACCTTCTTCACTGCAGCCGCTGATTGGAGGCCGCGGTCCGAGTCCGTCACGTCGATTGGCTGACCCCATTGCCTATCAGCGAGGGGGCGGGAAGTCGGGCAAAGAGAGTCTCCGCCCCCCACCGGAGAAATGCCGCTATCTTCAGGTTTGCCTGAGAGGGCGAGTTACCGGGAAAGGAGCATCACAATGGCAGTGCGCGTGCGCAAGAGCATTCTGGGGATTGTAGTTCCGGCCACAAGCTGCGGCTACCCGACAGTCCCGAGGAGGGAAGCGGGGCTCTGGGAAGGGGGTGGGGGGGAGTCCGAGAAGGTGGTCCGGTTACCCTGAATTTTTCTCTCGCTTCAGCCTCAAATCTCGTGTCCACCGGCTTGTCGTGACATAGTGACGATAACCCTTGGTCTCGATCCAATATTTTACTCTGCGGAGGGGAAGCCCATGGGGACTTTGTCGGGATAACTCAATCAATCACAGATGATGGACGGGGACACCCAGTCACGACGACCCCAGGGTGTGAGGTGGCGGTGACGGCCACAAGGATACCGGGCTCAGGGGCCGGGATAGGGGTTGGGGGAGATGATGGTCAGTGCTGGAGAGGCTCTCTTGGACACGTTTCCGGGCCTCAGGCAGGCTCCCTAGCGACGGAGGCCTCGCCCTCCATCCCTCTCCCCACCGAGGTCTCCTTAAGAGGCAAGATCCCTCAAGAGGCAAGGGGACGGTGGAGCCGCAGGGAAGAGCTTGGTCTGGGAGCCTTGGATAATGACGCTTTGGGTTTTCACTGCTCGCGAAGAACAAGAAGGAGTCTTCACCCTATTTAAAAGGAACCTCCAGCCCAGAGCTCTGGCAGGGAGCGAATCCCTGAAATGGACCAAAGATGGACTTCCTAGCATCCTGGAGTGTGCGGGAGTAATTTGAAGGAGAATCAGATTGGGGTGGAGGGGCAAGTTGGTGAGTGTCGGACATAAAGTGGAGTATTATACAATAGAACTTGGAAATTAAAGTGTTTTCCACCAACCAAAATAAGAGGGCTCTTGAAACCTCGGTGTCAGAGGTGTTTTTAAGTCAGAAGATTTGCCTGAGCAGAGATAAGAAAATGAGAAACCAAGAGAATGAGCCTTGCTCCCCTAAAACAAAGAGACCTGCTTTCAAACAATGGAGAGAAAGAAGAACCTACATTCATTCATCTTGACATTGACTCTGTGGAGGGCATCCAGACATCTCAATTCAGTGGATGGGACTGGGACTTAATTTAGTAAAGTTCAGAGATGCAGGTGAGCTCTGACCTAATTTCAAAGCGGAAGAGATTTGGGAAGAGGATATTCTGGAAAGATTGTAGATTTTTTCGCGGGAGAAGGACACTTCTACTCTGTATTTTATTGTCAGCTTCTAGGGGGTTGAAAATGCAATCACTTACCTCCAGTGTCTCGCACAGTTTTCTAAGTCGTAAGTCCTCTCCTGCCCTTGTTCTTTCCACTGGTCAGCAGTTCACACGATTTAGATCTTAAAGAGCAGAAGTATAACTGATGCAAAAACAGTGTTTAAAGCCCCTCTCTCCTGCAGTATTGATTTGTAGCTATCACTGTCTGGGAAAAGTATACAATTTCACAGGCAGAAAGGATGAAACTAGATCCTCTACTACTAGCTTCAGGGTCATTTAAATCTTTTCCTTACTCAAGTAGGATGCAATAGAGGTAAATGTAAATTCTTCCTATATGATGTATTTGAATTGCTCTTAAAGGAAAAAATATTTCAGCCTTTTAAAAGTCCAGAAAGCTTAATAGTCTCTTGACATTCTCAACAAACAGCAAGCATTTTTCCTGACTCATGTACAGACCCCTTGGATAAAGAAGCAGAACAGAATGTGCATTAGAGGCAATTGATGATGCAGCTCATTTTGTTCTGGTCATAAATTTAAAGAAGTTGCCAGATTTTCCATTTATTTCCACAAATTAAAATCTAAAGTTGCTTTTTCAAGACTTTGCCTGGTAGACTAGCTGAAAAAATGTTTTGACCCTGAAGGTGACTTGTGGTAGGAAGGAATTGATGACTTCTTTAAATATTTTTCTTTATAATTTTCCTATTTTTCCAATTTTTAGGGAAAAAATGAAAATACTTTTGGATTGTGCCTGATACTCATTTCAAGTGACTATGGTGTATATTAAAGGAAGCTGTGGAGTAGTCTGACCTGGAACACCTGGGTTCATGTACCACCTCTGACGTACATCCTGGCTCTCTGACCCTGGGCAAGTTTCTTATTCGGTTCCAGGCAACTAAGACTTTAGGTTACAGAGAAGGTTCTGACCTGCACTGGGAGAAAGAAACCCCTCATCTGGCAGTCCAGTCCCGTCATATTTTTAAAAGCTTCTGTTATACACATTTAGCAAGTGGAGTATGCCCTCCTCTGTACATACCTCGCATCTGCTAAAAATGTAAATTAATTACTAAAATGTAATTTAATTGGCCTAGTCTGATAACCATGTGAGATAGAAAACACTATTATTTAGGTTTAAAGTGAAAATGAATTTACCTAAATTCTTCTTAAAAAAATGAAAAGATATAATTTCCGATTATTCTTTTATGACTCTGACTTATTTGAAATCCATCAAGAATTAGGCAAGTAAATAGAAGGATTATTAGCAATAATTTTCCAAGGGGAAATTGTGGCAGGTATTCTGAATTGAATATCTTGATAACAGGATGACAGTATGTCCCAAATGGGAATTATAGGAATGTACATTCAGAATTTCCAAGAAGGATGATTTGTCTTAGGATGATTTGCTGCTTTGTTGTTGTTCAGCCATTTTCAGTCCTGTCCTGCTCTTCATGACCCCTTTTTGGGAGTTTCTTGGCAAAGATACTGGAGTGATTTACCATTTCCTCCTCCAGTTCTTTTTACAGATGAGGAAATTGTGGCAAATGGATTAAGAGAATTGCTGCCCCAGGATGATGAAAGTCCCAAAGAAAAGAGCTCTCAAACCTCACTTTTCTGTCTTCCTTTTCCTTTTGTTGAAGATCTTAAGGATCATAGCTTAGATTTAGAGCTGAAGGGACCTCAGAGATAATAACCACTGTCTCATTTTACAGATGAGAAAAAATGAGACCCAAAGAGGTTAAGTGAATGGGTACATTGATAGTTCAGCATCATCAAAAATTAGTACCATGAAGTTCTGCACTGGTAACTTCTGATCTTTGGTTTATCTCTCTTTCCTATTTACTCTGTACTACTCTGTAACATTCTTATTATACTTTGACATCTTATTTTATAGATATTACATGTGCATCATTTACTGTAAAAAAGGCAGTTTGCCACAGTAGGTAGAAAGCTAGCCTCAAAACCAGGAAGACCTGAATTCATTTCCTACCTCTGCTACATATAGTTGTATGCCCTTGGGCACAAACAACTTCTCAGTGCTCTAAGTAGTTTTCTAAGACTCTAAGTAGCAAAGAATTTGGTCACTTGAATTGGTAGGAGTTTCCTCACCTGTGAATTACCAATACCAGTGAAATCATAATTCTGGTCCCTATCCTTATTGTAAGACCAAGAGTACAGGGACCATATGTTATTCTTTATATCCCTTATGGCACCTGCCACAGGGATTTCAGTGTAAGCATTCAGATATTTATTGAATTTATGAAGGAGCTTCACTGGTTAATTGACCCAAAACAACCCTAGTTATTTAGGTTTTATATGATAGACAAAGGGCAGCACAGATGCCAGGCCTGGAGTCAGGATCTTCCTGACTTCAAATCTGATGTCAGACATTAGCTATGTGACCATGGGCAAGTTACTTCACCTTCTTTGCCTCAGTTTCCTCATCTGTAGAAGGAAAGGAGAAGGAAATGGCGAGCCACTCCTGTTTCTTAGCCAAGAAAACCTCAAATGGGTTACAAAGAGTTAGATGACTAAAAACAACTTAATGACAATACTATAGAGATAAATCTCCAGGTGAAAATAAATGCCTGAGAGGTTGATCAAATGTCCCATGTGGAGTTGTACCTGTGATGTACCCCTGATAAACATAAATTGGTTAAAATTAAAAAACTGACTACAGGCAGTATTCACGGCTAGCAAGCATTTTTGTAGTTGTTGTTTTTATGAAAAATAATAATCATTGTTTGCTTTTCTTGCTGAAGTGCCCAAACTGGACCAAACCAAAAAAAAAATTTGGAAAACCTCTAAAGGTTTTCCTGAAATCCCTTTTCAACTTTCCACTTCTACCTGGCACTATCTTCTTCATACAACTAGGGCCAATGTGTTTGCTGTCTCAGGTGTATATTTTGTAAACTTTTCTTTCTAATTGTGGCTTAATTAAAGGAACAATAGCAATTCCATGCCTAGCAAAGGAAGGGAGACAGACTGTCTTTTTCTTGTCCCCAAAGTCATACTATTGACCTAAGGATGACCCTGAAGGCAAACCTGTTTTAGTTGTGGGGAGACTGAGTCAGAAGAGACAGGATGCCAAAACTTCTTTTCCTTATTTTCATCAAATGAGAGGGTACATATAATGTAATTTATAAACCTTAAAGTGTTTTATGTCAGTTCCTTTTATTTCCTCCTTTGATGAGCTCAACTCAACAAACATTAATAACTCCCATTTTTGTGCAGCTTACTGTGCTAAGTCCTGGAGGTACCAAAATAAAAATGAAACGTTCTCTTCCCTCAAGAGTTGGGGATACAACACATAACCACATAATCAAATGCAAAGGAGAGAGACTGAGAAAGAGAGACAGAGAGAAAACTGTTCTGGCCCTATGTCCCCAAGACTTCCAAATGCCAAAGTTTGTGGCCCCATTCTCAGTATTCCCTTTACCCACTTCTTTGGCCCTACCACCCCTGCCTTTGGTTCTCTATTCACCCAATGAGCAGGCCGTACTTTGGTGGTCCAGACCCAAGGTTTTTGCTTCCTCAAACCATTAAACGTGAAGGACATCCAATAAAAAACAGCTGTTCAAGTGGACCCTTCAAGTTGGTACAATTCCTCCCTGAAGTGAAAGAGTAAATGTATGAAAGATAAAAGCGGCAGAATATTAGGCCATGGGCAAAGAAGAGGACCCTAGACCCTTAGTCTGGAACGAGTCAGGTAGAGGGAAGAAAACCCAGCCAATTGAGAAGTTATTTTTCTTCAGGACTAAGCTTAGAAGTCCTCTCTCAGAAGCCTTCCCTCTCAGTCTTCCCTAATTGTTAATATTCTTTCCCTGCTAAAATTATCTTGTATTTACTTATCTGTGTGTATTTTAAATCCTCCCTCTTGATCAGGTTAAAAGATGCATGAAGGCAGGAGCATTGTTTTTGTATTCCAGGTACCTAGTGCTTTGTATGTAGTAGGTGTTTAACTTTGCTGAATTGTTACTGACTTTAAGTAAGGTCATTTTTGTCTCTCAATTTAGATGTCGGTGTGGGGTAGTGATTAAAATAGCATTCAGTATTCTGGTTCTTTTTAAATTTTATTTTATTTTATTTTGCCTTTTGGAGGGGGGAATGCAGGGCAGTCAGGAATAAGTGACTTGCCCAAGGTCACATGGCTAGTAAGTGTTAAGTGTCTGAGGCCGGATTTGAACTCAAGTCCTCCTGACTCCAGGGTCAGTGCTCTATTCACTGTGCCACCTAGCCGCCCCTGGTATTCTGATTCTTAGATGGTACAGTGTAGTGTGGGAGCTAGAGAGAATAGACTGGAGTCAGGAAGATGTGAGTTTTCATCCTCCCTCTAACACTTATTAGCTATGTGGCCATGATCAAGTCAAGACCTCATCTGAGCCTCAGTTTGTTCATCTGTAAAATGGAGATAATATTGGTGCCTCGTAGGGTAAGAATTAAATGAGATTATGTGAAGCTTTGAAAGCTTCAAAGCACCATAGAAATGTGAATTGTAAAATGAGAAAAGAAAGCTAAAAATTGTTTTGTTCCCATGTAAGTCATGCTTATAACACTCATTTCTGATTTGTTTACCATATATGCCTAGTACCATGAGGCATAATAAAGTATCATGTACTTAATAAATTGAAAAAAAATTAAACCAATAAACTCTACATGCACACTCTCAGACTTCCTAGTTTGTTGTTCATATCACAAGGTCATCTACTTACAATTTTTTTTAAATTAAAGGCAATATTATAGCAAGATAACACCACAGCCCTCATGGGAGTGTTACAGTGTAGGGATAGTCACAACCCTGACTGCTATTTTAAGCACTAGGCTCCATGGACAGAGAGTGGCAGTCTGTAACTTCTGTCTCTCAATCAGTCCAGAATAGGAAGAGCCCATCCAGCTGTCTTCACACAGTCCCTTCTGGTGACCAGATTGTTTTACTGCAACCATTTTCAGTATTGCATCCTAGGATCAGGATTTAGAGTAGGAAAGGAACCTTGAAATAAGGGGAGTGAAGGAGGTCAAAGCAGCTTGGCCAAAGCCACACACAGAGTAAATGGAAAAAAATTTTTTACTGATGATTTAGTAACCATTACAGAATGTCAAGTGGACAGGGATGACTCATTTTCAAGTCTAATGACTTGAATATGCTTACCTGGTATTATTTTTGCATTATGATTACTAACAAATAGCACTTCTAGTCTATAGCTGTCAGACCAGATGAAGAGATTTATTTCAGCATCTGCTATGTTCAAGGCATTGTTTTAAGCACTATGATACATACAAAGAAAAATGCTGCAGTTCTTATACCGATGGCTTTGTATTATTTTTGCATACATCCTTAGCTCTCCTGCTAGATTGTGAACTTCTTGAATGGAGGAACAATATTTTATCTTTGTATTCCCCAAAGTGTCTAACATAGAGGGCCTCTTAATAAATATTTGGTGAATTAATGTGCAAAGATACATAGCAATAAATACAAAAGTATGTCATAATTTCCACATGAATGGAATAGATCATAAGAACTATGTAAATGGTGTGTAGAATGTAAGCTTCTCAAGGGCAGACACTATTTCATTTTGTTCAGTACCTATATTGCCTCACATGTAGTAGATATTTAATCAACATTTTTTGAAAAATGCTATGAGTTCAAAGGACAAAATTATCAACAGACTAGAAATTTCCTGAAAGACTTAAGGGAAGAGAATAATATCAATAGGACCTTGATTTTTAATATTATTTGGCTCAGTGGAAAAAAGCAAGGAGAGGTAAATTAGTGTAAGCATTGTGAGCCAAGATTTAAATGCTATGCATGTGACATAAATTAATAAATTCTTATTGAAAGCCTGCAGGTGCTAGGGCCTGCCTGAATGACTCTTTCAGGTTAGGGAATCATTAGAGGTAGGAAAAGAATTTCTTATGCCTTTAGGTAAGCTTAAGTAGTAGTATAAAACCAAGAAATGGGCAAATGTGTGCCAATATATTCACATATTAATATATTTGCATGTTCTGCAAGCAACAGTAAATTAGGAAAGTCCTTCCACCTTTCATCAATTTGATGGGTCTACCTCTCTATAGGACAGTGGTTCTCATCCCATGGGTTATGTTCAATCTGTAACAATGAAAATACATCCTGCATATCAGATATTTACATTATGATTCATAACAGTAGCAAAATTACAGTTATGAAGTATCTACAAAAATAATTTTATGATTGGAGGTCATCACAACATGAAGAACTATATTAAAGGGTCATGGCATTAGGAAGGTTGAGAACCACTGCTATAGGATATAGTTATGCCCATTGGCCTTTTGTTAAGAAATCAAAGACAACTTCTTATTAGATCTCAGAGAAAGAGATAGATCATCTGGTTTGGAATCACCTCCAGGCATGAGTTTTGGTGACTGAAGCAGTCCCCAAAATGATTTGGTTGTCTAGGACCCTTTGGGCGGCTGATTTCTCATCAGAAGAAACACTCTTCTCTGACAGCTTCTAAAAGAGAGTTGTCAAACTGCTTTTTTCATTGTTCATTGAATTGTTTTCGTTTTTTCATTTAATTAATTTGTTCCTTTTTTCATTTTTTTTTCCTGCTCTTCCATTTTGGGAGGACAAACCATGGCTGCTTAGGGGCAGAATACACATGCTTCTCCACAATTTCCTTACCTGGTAGGCCTAAGAAGATAACTTCAGAAAGTAGAATTTCCCAGCCCAAGAGATGGCAATAGCCATTGCAGTGGTAGAATATTCATACTTCCCACAGGTGCATGTAGAAGTAGACTTGTACTTGCTCAGAGTGAAGCCTTCATAATCAATGTTCTTGAACTCCACCTGCTTAGAATAGAGGTGATCCAGGAATCAGTCTAGAAGAGTTCATCAATAAGCATTTATTGAGTGCCTATTATGTGCTAGGCACTGTATTAAGCACTGGGGGAATACAGAGAAAGGTAAAAGACAGTTCCTATTATCAAGGAGCTCAATCTAATAAGGGAGACAATATGCAAACAACTGCAAGAATTTGAAAATATACAGGATAAATTGGTGGTAGTCTCAGGGGGAAGGTACAAGAGAATCAAGGGGGAATAAAGAAAGATTTCCTATAGAAGGTAGAATTTTTGCTGGGACTTGAAGGAAGCCTGGGAAGCCAGGAGCCAGAAATGAAGAAGAAGAGAATTCCAGGCACAGGGGACAGCCAGTGAAAATGCATGGAGTCAGAATGTAGGGTGTTTTGTGCAAGGAATTACTTATCTTTCCTCTCAGACTCCTTTTCCTTTATTATCTGCCATATACAATCAGTACAGAAGGAGACGAGTATCACTGGATCACAGAGTAGGTGGAGAGGTGTAAGGTGTAAGAAGACTGGAAAAGTGGGGAGAGGAAGATTATGAACACCAAACAGGATTTTATCTTTTCTCTTGCAGGTGATAGAAAGCCCTTGGGGTTTATTGAGTGGGGGGCTGAGGGGTGGGGCTGGGGTGACCTGTGCTTTAGGAAGATTGCTTTAACAGTTGAGTGGAGAATGGACCAGAGTGGGGAGAGACTTGTGGCAGGGAAACCAATCAAACAGGCTATTGAAGTAGTTCAGGCATTAAGGGGAAAGTAGGGGGTGTGTTTGATGTTTCAAAGGTAAAATCAATATGGCTTGGCAAATGACTGTATGTGGGAGGTGAGAGAGGGTAAGGCAAGGATGACACTAAGCTTATAAGCCTTGGTGACTGGGAGATGATAGTACCTTCAACAATAAGAGAGAAGTTAGGAAGAGGGGAGAGTTTGAGAGGAAAAATGAGGAATTCCAGTTTAGCCATGTTGAGTTTAAGATGGGACATCCAGTTAAAGATGCCCCAAATCTCCAGTTTTCTCACTTGGAGAAACAAAGCTGGAGGTCAGCAGAGAGGTTAGCTGGATAAGTAGATTTGAGAATTATCTCCATAGAGATGATAATTGAATACATGGGAGATTTGCTTAGGCAGCACCAGGCTTTAGGTATTACCTCTAGTAACCTTAAGTTCAAGAGTGTGAGGGATCTGACCTTCTAAGGAGACAAAAGTCAATTTCCTGAGTAGCATGCCACTTAGAGAAAGAAAATGACCATTCAAATAGTCCTTTCACGAGTAGAACAGCAAAAGGACCAAAGCCACAAAACAACTGTACTTTGCTCTCCAGCAGTTCCACAATTGATTGGAACAAGGCAGGTTCTATGGACAGTGGCAGCCTGTCCACAGTGTGTTTGCATTCCAGGGGAAATTTAAAGTACTATAGGCTAGTAAGGACTTTGGGGTCTGTGGGAAAGCTGGGGATTCACCAAAATGTCAAAGTGTTGTCCCAATGGCAACCCCTGTTTCAGTTCCGTCTGAAAGGAACTCCCTCTATGAGTCTTTATATGGTTTCCTATGGCCATAAATAGTATTTTGTGAATTCTTTGTGCCTCTGCATTTTAAATGGAGGTGAAATAACGGTTTATATGGGAGCCAAGGACTTTTTGTTTGTTCATTTAATCTTTTCCCCCGTGGAATCCTAGATACAAGCCATATT
The DNA here is from genome assembly GCA_028627135.1 of Pseudochirops cupreus. NCBI lineage: Eukaryota > Metazoa > Chordata > Mammalia > Diprotodontia > Pseudocheiridae > Pseudochirops > Pseudochirops cupreus. The sequence goes on along the minus strand of CM053582.1, from coordinate 404,780,522 downwards.
TATTTTATAATGTTTGTTTTTGTTTTTTGTTTTTTGTTTTTTGTTTTTTGTAGGGAGAAGGGAGGGCAATTGGGGTTAAGTGACTTGCCCAAGGTCACATGGCTAGTTTTGTGTTAAGTGTCTGAGGCCGAATTTGAACTCAGGTCCTCCTGACTCCAGGGCTGGTGCTCTATTCACTGTGCCACCTAGCTGCCTCCACAAGCTATATTTATTTATTTTTTTTTTTAAATTTTTTTTTATTTACTCATTTACTTTTAATTTACAAGATTCAGTTCCACAATCACTTGAGTTTCAGATTTTCTCCCCTCCCTTCCCCCCCCCCCCCATGGTGGCGTGCAATCATGTATAGGATCTGCAAATACTTTCACACACAAGCTATATTTAGAGATTTCAAAGAGTTAACTGTGGATGCGGGGCAGATGACCCAGAAAGAGAATTACCCTTTGGGGTCAACAACTAAAATCAAAATTGGTCCATGTAAACCAGAGCTTGTGGGGAGAGAGGGGGAGGAGTGAAATATAGATTGCATTACTAATGAATACTAACATCATATACTGGTAGGTTGGGGAAAGGGGAAACTTGACTCAGGCCAACAGAAATCTGGCCTTCCTTTTCCCTCCACACTGCAAAGGGAAAAGAAAATTACATGGAGGTCCCTTCAACAGAGAAGGGAGTACCCATAAGACACTCTATCTCTCAACTTATTGCATTTTCACTAACTGATCCCCAAGCCTGGAATCCTCTCCTTATCTCCACTCCTGGCTTCCCTGAAACCTCAGCTAAGATCTCACCTTCTACAAGAAGTCTTTCTTGGTCCTTCTTAATAATTAATTCTATTACCCTCCCTCTCAGATAAAATTATCTAAAATTTATTCTGCTGTTTACATGTTTTCTCCCCTAGTAGACTTGAGGGCAGGGCCTGTATTTTGCCTTTCTTTGCATCCCTAGTGCTTAGCACAGTACTTGGCAGATAGTCGGCACTTAACAAATGCTGTTGACTAGCCTGGCATCACCAATTCTGCAAAGTTCCAAGCTACCTCTCCCTATACCCACTGCAAATTCCCTTTCACTTCTCCCAGGTCTCTAAGAAATTCCACTGTCAGGAAAAATTAAACTCAGAAAAGTTGTTCTCTTTTCTCTTTATCTATTACTTTAATGAATCATGTGAATACTGCAGTCTAAGTCCATTTTTTAAAGCATATTTCATCTCCCCCATGTTTAAGCAATAACCGTTTATAGCTATAGTCTTTGTCATTGTCAATATATCATTTGTATGTCACTGTGTCTGGAGAACATAATTTCCACAAGGTCAGGAAAACACACTTCTTTCTAACCTTGCCATTTATTCACGGACCCAGTAAGCCATTCTTTGTCCCTCAACCAATTACAAATAAAGGTTGCTGCTGCTACCTCTGCTGCTGCTGCAGTGCTATAAAAACCTATTTATGAGCTCACCACTCCCACCTGCTGGTCATATTCCAATACTGCCTGTGAACAACCTAATGTATTGGACAGTAATATAGTATAGCTTCCTATGAATTTGGTACCTATGGAAGTTAGGTCCAGAAGGAATGGTAGCATTCAGTGAACCTCCTCTTTAATTTAAATGAAAGAATTAAGACTCACAGAAGTTGTGACTTGCCTAAAGTCAATGTTTTCTTTAGTAAATAATGAAATAATTCAATTGTTCACATCTATTTCATTCTTTTTTTTTACAATTATGAATTTTATATTTATACCATATACAAAATCCTACTCCATAGAGCCCTACTAGTCCTTCATTGTAGTTTCAAGGTTAAATTGGAAATTCCAAGGTTATACCAGCAGAGCACAAGTTCTAATATGCCTTTTTTTTTCCCCCTAGAGATAATTGGTAGCCCAGTGGATAGAACTCGGGGCCTGGAGTCAAGAAGAGCTCATTCAAATCTAGCTTCAGACACATACTAGATGTGTGACCCTGGACAAGTTATTTAACTTCAATTTGTTTCCCTTTCCTCAATTGTAAAATTGAGGTAACAAGAGCGTCTATTTTTTTTTGAAATTGTTGTGAGGACCAAATGAGATAACATTTGTAAAAAGCACTTAACACCTTGCCTCTCACATAGTAGGCACTATATAAATGCATAGTCCCTTCCCTTGTTTCTTTTCATATCAATTCCACAAGGATTCGTGAAGTCTATTACTATGTGAAAAGCATTGTGTTAAGTTTGAGGGATAGAAAAGTAATAACTACTTTGACTCTTTTTTTTTAATTCCCTCCTTCTTCTCGTCCTCTTCGATTAGAAAAATAGTTTTATTTTCACCTTTGTGACAGTGGTGCAAGCTGGATATATGATTTCTGGGTGCTGCTATAGCAATAGTTGCTCAGACCACATTAATTTCCATGCTTTCTGTAACCTACAGTAGTGCAAGCATCTCATTAATAATTAATTAACCAATGAAGGAGACATTCTCTGGTCCAGGTTCAATATAGAGTATGATAGGCTCCAGAATTACTAAAATAAGAAAAATCTCTCATCTCTACCCTTTTGGTCCCATCCATGATTTTGTGATTTCTCCCCACTTACAACTCTATATTTTTACCACACAGACAAGCCGTACTGGGGCCAAATACCTTTGATCTTACAGAGAAAATTAATTCAAAACATTTGACAGTTGTTCTGTGAAGTACTTTACTCTCTTAACTCTTGCCTACCCCCATTCCCAACTCTCCCAACCACCGTCACTTCTCCCCATAACATGGAGAGAAGAATTTTGGTGGATGAGTTGTCTATCTGGGTGCTCAAAGTTTGACATGGAAAGGTGAGAGCAGTGGCAGGTGTGGGGAGGGAAGAGGGCCATCTCCACATTCCACTGCTTGCTCTGTGATAGCTGACTGTGCCTGGCACTGTGGACTCACCCTGACAGTGATACTCCCTGCAATCTCAGCTAACAGCTTGCATCTTCATGCCAGGTCCAGGCCTCATCGGGATGATTCTTGTCATAACAGAGACATCGTTTCATATGCCTTGGCAACAGCAGCAGTAGTAACCCAGGTTGGGAGGAACATGTTTCCCTACCCCCACCCACCCCCCAATTTTTCTGGTTTTTCCTTTTTTTTGACCCTCTAACACAGTGGTTCTCAACCTGTGGGTTATGTTCACTTTGTAACAATGAAAATACATCCTGCATATCAGATATTTACATTATGATTCATAACAGTAGCAAAATTACAGTTATGAAGTAGCAACAAAAATAATTTTATGGTTGGGGGTCACCACAACATGAGGAACTGTATTAAAGAGTTGTAGCATTAGGAAGGCTGAGAACCACTGCTCTAACATAAGAAGTGACACCCAGATGGGGAAGAATTATAGAATTGTTTCACGGAAAGACTTGAATGGAATGACAAACCATCTGTCTGAATGGAAAGAATCATGGGCTGGAAGTACTTTTCAAGGACAAAGCAGATAACAGACCTGAGTGGATAGGGGACTGCTCAGCATGCCCACACACAAATCTCATTTTTCTCTCTCAGCTCCTTACATGGTTTCATTCCTGTGCCAAACTTCTGCTCAGGCAGTCATGGCAGACCCTGCTACTGTTTTTAAATACCTTAGTCATTTGTTGTTAACCCACCTTGGTCACTGGATACTCCTTTGTAGCAAAAGAAGACAAATGAGCAAAAAGATCGCCCACACAAAGTCTCATCCAACAGTTTACCTCATTCTACATCCATAGTCCCTATCTCTACTGAGAAGAAGGTACATTTCCTCATCAGTTCTTCAGGACTAAAATTGTGCTTTATGATTCAACCTAATTCACTGCTCATGATGACGGCTATATATTATTCTGTTGGGCCCAGGGGTAGAGAATGTGCCTTTGAGACCACAGGTGGCCTCTAGGTCCTTGAGTACAGCCCTTTGACTGAATCTGAACATTTCTGTGAAATTTGGATTCAATGAAAGGGCTGCACTTGAGGGCCTACAAGGCCACATGTGGCCTTAAGGCTGCCTGTTCCCAACCTTGGGGGTCTTGGATCTGCTCTGTTTACTCTGTATCATCTCATACTATGTTTCTGTAGAATCCTTGAATTCATCTTTTCTTCTTTTTTTTTTTAGTAATATTCTATTCAGTTTTTATGCCATGGATTTTTTCAGTCATTCCAAATCAATGAATACCCATTTTATTTCCAGTTTTTTTCCTAGCATAAAAAGTGCTGCTATGAATATTTTTTTAATATAGAGAAATTTAATTCTGTCATTGATCTCCTTGGGGGTATATAGCTAATAGTGCAAACACAATTCTAAAATTTTTAAATTTTTCTTTTTTTATTATCAATTTAACAAATATGAATATTTTAGAGAAAAAGAGAAAAAAGAGGATTACATATAAAACTGTGAACTTTTGCTACATCTTGTTGTTCAGACATTTTTCAGGCATGTCCCCTTCTTCATGACCTCGTGGGGTTTTCTTGGCAGAGATACTAGAGTGGTTTGCCATTTCCTTCTCCACGTCATTTTACAGATAAGGAAACTATGGCAAACAGTGTTAAGTGACTTGACCAGGATCACACAGCTCGTAAGTATCTGAGGTCAGATTTGAATTCAGGAAGATGAACCTTCCTGACTCCAGGCCTGGCGCTCTATTCAATGCACTAACTAGCTGCCCATACAGTTTGTTTAATCAAATAATAAATTTAACAAAACTGCCCTGTTTTTTTTCCCTCCTGAACTTCCTTTTGTCATTTTTATTTTTTTAATGTTTCATTGATACTATTCTTTTTCTTCTTTTTTTGTGTATTACTGTAACTATCCCTCAACTTCTCCCACCCAAATAGAAACTTTCCCTTTTAACATAGAAGATTAAAATAAAATCAATACATTTCTATATGTGAAAATATATGACTTAGTCTGTACTTTTAGTCCATCATCTCTCTACAAAAAGATAGGAAACATGCTTCACCATCAGCCTTCTGAAGTCATGATTAGCCACTGCATTGATTGGTGTTTCAAAATCTCTGAAAAATATTTTCCTTTATGTTACTGTGATTTTGTATAGCTTCTTTTCCTGGGTTCTTAACAGTTCACTTTGCATCCATTCATATAAGTCTTCCTAGGTTTCTTTGAATCTGTAAAACTTATGATTTCTTATAATGCAATAAAATTCCATACACCATGATTTGCTTATTGTTGTTTAGCCCTTTCAGTCACGTTCAACTCTCATGACCCCATTTGGGGTTTTCTTGGCAAAGATACTGGAGTGATTTGTCATTTCCTTTTCCAGCTCATTTTATAGATGAGGAAACTGAGACTATCAGGGGTAAGTGACTTGCCCAGAGTGACATAGCTAGTAAGAATCTGAGGCTGGACTAGAACTCAGGTCCTCCTGACTCCAGGGCTGGTGCTTTATCCACTGCACCACCTAGCTGCCCCATAATTTGTTTAACCATTCCCCAATTGATAGACAACCACCTTATTTCCAGTTCTTTGCTACAACAAAAAGTGCTGCTACAAATATTTTTTAATGCAGATCTTTTTCCTTTTTCTTTGACCTCTTTTTCAGTTATGGCAAATAAAGTTATCATTGGGTCAAAGGCTATGATTCCTTTTTTTGGTAAATATTATGTATTTGTTGTGTTTTAGTATATTTTGTTAAATATTTACCGATCCCATTTTAATCTGATTCTGGTCCCACTTGTGGGCCACATGTTTGACATTTCTGCTAGGGAAGATAGAAAAGCAAACAAATAAGATTTCAGTCCTTATCCTGAATAATATAACACATATAATAGGGAAGTGATCACACACACTCAAATATAGTGTGGAGAGTTAAAAAACACAGTGTTGTGGATGCCCAAAAAACTGTAATTCCAAATTTATTTTCAAAATAGTTGAACTCCCAAACTCATATCTTCCTAGGATTCCTTTAATATTGACTGTTTCTATTTCTTCTTTTTTCCAGTTTAATGAGTGTGAGGTAGAGCATGAGAAGTGTTTTAATTTGAATGTGAGTTATTTTGGAAGTTAGTTATTTGTAAGCAATCTTTCATATGATTGCTGATTATTTGCTTTTCTTCTTAAAACTATTTGTTCTTATCCTTTGACCAGTTATTTACTGAGGACCTGACAAATTCTCCCATACTGTGAAAAACTTTTGAGTGCAATTCTTTCAACAGACTATATCTGCTTTCTTAAGACCCACCTAACTTAGCACAAAGAGGCACAGCAGCAGAAAGATTGGATATGAATTCTTTGGTCATAGCAACACATGAAACAAAGAAAATTGCAAAATGACCTTGAATCCTCTGTGGTACCATTCTGCTCCTGTAGCACTTTTGTCACAATGATGAGTAAAGGCAAAGGGAGCTAAGAGTCATGCAGCTCTTAGAATCTAGAATCATTAGCCTAGCTATAGATACACGTAAGTGTGAGATCCTTGTCTAGTGATCAAATAAGTACATCACTGGGAGAACAGAATCATATCAATCTTGATGGTATCTCTATAAAAGGAACCAGAAGATTAAAGGAAATTGGAACTAGATGGCAGGATATCTTACAGATTTTCCTTGAAAAGGCAAATGAATGAGTTGGTACAATTGATTCTATCATATGTCCAGAACTACATGAGGCAGCAAGAAATATCATTGAATGAGATGCTTGTTCATGTCATAGTGCAGTGCTTGTGATAAACATTTGCAGAAATGCCGCTGTGAGAATAATTGTAGTTGTGCATGGATGTAATGGAATATTACTACTCTTTAAGAAACAATGAATATGATGAATACAAAGAATCATGGGAAGATTATATGAACTGATATGAAGTGAATTAAACAGAACTAAGAATAAAATAATATACACAGCGACTATGACTATATGAATAGAAAGAACAGCAAAACAATAAAAAAATGAGCACTATGAAATTATAATGAACAAAAGACCCCAGCGAAGAAAAATCAGAATTCTGCACCTTCCCTTCTTTGCAGAGATAGAGAATTATGGATGTGGAATATTGCACATAACATTGCACTTAATTGTTGTGTTAGTGTCACTGAAGGGTTGTGTGTTCTTTTTTCCTTTTTTTCCTTCATTATTATAAGGACTAGCTTTCTGGGAAAGAGTTATATTGGGAAGTATAGATAATATAAAAACAAAAGATATCAATGAAAAATTCTTTAGAGAAAATAATTGCCGCTAATGCACTAAAATCTGTTATAGAGGCTAAAGAGCTAGAGAAATTCTATGAAGAGTTTAATGAAAACGTCCAAATTAAAATAAACATCAATTAATCAATAAACATAGGTGCTAAGGATACAAAGACAAAAATTATCCCCTGCCCTCCAGCAGCTTAAGTTCTAAAGGGGAGATAACATATGCATATGTAAGAAAAATTATTCTTTTCTCCTTCCCACCCACCCCCACCTTAATTGTTGAATAACAAGACTCCAAGCTAACTGTGTCTACTTGCTGTTAGTTAATGGGAATCATACTAGTGGGGGCTCATGGATTTAGGAATGCAGACCCACAAGTGACCCCTAAAACCTGAACCCTTGTTGCAAGTGCAAACCAAGTTGGGGGGAAAGCCCACGTGGATTACTACACATAAGTAAATATGAGCAAAAAAAATAGGAGATAATTTGGGGTAATAATGATAACATTTATGGAAAGTCAGGAAATTCTCACACAAAACTTGATTCTTGAACTAATTTTGGAGGAAACTAGAGATTCTATGAGGCAAAGGTAAACAAGAAATGCATTCTAGAAGAAATGAGGAATAGCCATTGAAAACAAAGAGATAGGGCGGAGCCAAGATGGCGGTGTAGCAGCAGCAACATATCGCAGCTCTCACATAGCCACCCCAAAATACCCATAAAACAGGACTCTAAACCAATCCTAGAACTCCAAAACGCACACAAAGATACTTCCCACTAAAGTCAGCTCAGCTACGAGGAACCATATCAGCACTGCGAACCGAAACCAGCCTGGCCTGAAGCCGTGGCTGTGCCCCGGGGGCAGCTGGACTGGAAGAGCTGAGGAGCCTCTCAGGTGAGCAGATTAGCGGCACCTGCGAGTGGGAATTGTGAAAGGGGGAGATAAGCCTCCAGAGCAGAAAAGCGAAAGGCAGAGGTTTTGCACCCGCCTCAGCTTTGCAGCTTCCCGCCCTGGCCTGCAGGCAGCAGGGGGACTGAGCAATTGTACTCAGGCCAGGGCTCTCGTGTTGAGCGTCCTGGATCCGGATCGCCGTCTTGGGCATCGGTCTTGGAGTCCTCGCTATCCAGTCAGCCAGAAGTAAATAGGAGGAGTTCCCAGCCTCTCCCTAAGAGCTACAGCAGCTGGGAGGACCCCAGCGATTTGGGACAGAGCTTTCCCTTCTGGAAGCAGAGCCCCACAGAGATTTAAAAAAAAAATCACGGTCTGAAGAACCATGAGTAAGAATAAGCATAAGAAGCAAAGTAAGAACAGCTCCCAAACCCTTGATA